>OZ002734.1:10401970-11099969 GCA_963924305.1 Polygonum maritimum
ACCACTCCTCAAACCTATGGCTCGGACTTCATTTTGTTGTTGTGGGGGCACGGGGATTCTCCTCGGGTCGGCCCGGGAGTCTCCCTTCCTCTCTTGGAAGTTGATTCGCCATGTGAACAAATTGGTAGTCCACTTGTCTTCTCCACACCCCAAACTCCTTGAATTGGGTGCTCACTGATGTCTCTCATTTTGGAGGTGTTTTAGTAGTTCATTTCCTTGTAAATATGTGTTTTTCAATCTCTTCTTTGTTAGTTTTGTTTCCCTTTTAGCTTAGTTCCCGGTTTTCTTCAAGAGTCGGAAACTATGCGAGTTTGTGTGTTTTTGTAGGTAAAATGGCAAGAATGAGTACAATTTAGAGGAGCTAATGAAGGAACCAAGCTAAGGAATGCAAGAGCCAAGCTAAGAATGAAGTGGAACCAAAGGAACCCAAGGAAGAAGACAAGGATCGAGGCCCAGGATCGAGATACACCAAGTCGGGCACGAGATCGAGCAACCAGAGCCAGGACCGACGTTCCCAACGTCGGGTCCGATGTCATCCCGTGTCGGTCCAAGTCGGCAATTGAGAGGATTGCCCCCCAAGGCATATTTTTAGCAATTTTCCACATTTGCCCCCTTCTAAATTGGGATTCCTTGGTCCCCAATCCATGAGAGGCTATAAATAGAGGTGATTAGAGAGCATTAAGGGGAAGTTTGGATAGACCACACTTAAATCACTCTCTAAAGGCTCAAGGAAGACTTGGAGGGCAAGGAGAAGAAGGGAGAAGGAAGAGAAGGAGAGATCGGTGGAGAAGAGAGGAGGAATTGTGAGTTTTGTACCTTGTTTTGCTTTGATCTAGTGGATTTGAACTTGGATTTTGTAGACACTTTGAATTTGAATGCAATTGGAGTTTGATTGGATGATGTTGATTGAGATTTGCTTGATTTCCATTTTGTTTATGCTTTTCTCTTACCATATGGAGTAGATTCCATAGTCTTGGGCTATGGGGGAATCCCCTAGCTAGATTAGGGTAGAAAACCCCAATTCCATAGCCTTGAGTGCTTGATTTGTGAATCCTCTCTACACTAAGCTTCAATTCTCTTGTGAAAACAAGGGGCTTAGGGCTTGTGATTGGTAAGAGTAAGCGAGAGCAATCTCGAACCCAATCACTAGACCTAACATCGAAGGAGAGTGAAAGCTCCCTTGGGTCGAAGTGTAGATTGGAGAGATTCGGGGCGAGCAACCTCGATCTCACTAGAATCAAACACTTATTGGTTGAATTGAGGAAGAATATCCAAGTCTAGTTGGGGGTGGAACCCAAAAACCCAAGACCGATCTACTTATTGTTCAAGACCGAGTAACCCAGTACGTCGGGCCCGACTTGTACCACGTCGGTCCCGTGCAACTCGACCTCGGTCCACCCTCGGACCGAAGTGACCTGTGTCGGTCCGAGGAGATCTCTTTTGTTTTCCTTCGTTTTGTCTTTGTTTTCTCCTCTTTTTAGTCTTTTCGGGTACTCTCGACGCACGAACTCCCGTGTGTTCGACACCCTACCTCTTTACTACAAGTGAGGTTCGGTTTTATAAATTTAAATTGTGAGACCCTCCGATTCCCGGACCGATCACTCACCTCATCAACTCTTCTCTTCACATTAGTGAATTGATTCTTCAAGTCTTGTGCCCATTGAGGAGTTTGCTCATAGAACCCCGGAGGTCGGTATGGTGGTGGTTGGGCCCTTGGCTCGTTTTGGTTGTAGTTGTTGTTGTAGCCATTGGCTTGGCCTTGGTTCCACCTTCCATTCCCTCCATTGTTGAAGTTGGCTCTTCCTCCATAGTTTCTTTGAACGTAGTGTGCCTCCTCGATTTGCGCGGCCAAGCGAACTTGGCGTTCATTAGGACACTCTTGAGCTCCATGCTTGAAAGAACCACATTCTTCACATGCTCTTGTGGTTTGCTTGAGGTGATTCATTTGCCTCCTCATCTTGTTCAACTCATCCTCAAGAAATTGAATCTTCACATCCTTATCAACCTCTTCATTCTTTGGGTCGTAGAGCCTCTTTGCACCATCCCCTTCGACTCTTGCCTGCTTGTTGACTTGACTTACTCCGTACATGGCTTCGTAATGGGAGAGTTTGTCAAGCAACTCCCATGCATGCTCCGGCGGCAAATCAATGAACCCACAATCGGTGTGAAGGTTCAACTTGTCCTTGGTGGCGGGGTTGATTCCTTGAAAGAATATGTCTTGAAGGACATAGGGTTGTTGCCCATGCGTTGGACATTGCCTCAACATTTCCTTGAACTGATCCCAAGCCTCAAAGAGTGGCTCATGGACTCCTTGTTGAAAGCTCGCTATCTTCCTTCTAAGCTCCGTTGTCTTGGTTGGAGGAAAGAACTTCATCAAAAATGCTTCGTTGAGAGCCCTCCATGATGTGATGGATCAAGGTGCTCGGCTCTCCAACCAATGCAATGCCTTGCCTCCCAACGACCACTTGAAGGCCTTGAGTAGCACGTACTCGAGCGTCTCCTCATCCGTCGAGATGGTCTCACATAGATCTTTGAATTGCTTCACATGCTCAATCGGGCACTCATTCGGTCTCCCTTAAAATTGGCCCCTCTTGATAAGTGAGATGAATTGAGTCTTGGTCTCAAAGTTCTTTGACACCTCCGGCAAAACATTGGCCGGCTCCGGCACCTTCAACTCCGGATGCATGTATTGTCGTGCATTCCGGGGTTGGTTGTTGATTTGAGCCTCCAATCTGATCCTTTGCTCACGCTCTCTTCTAGCTTCGGCATCTCGGTTCGCCATCTCAAGTTGCATACGAGCCATGTCGGCCCTCATCCTATCAACCTTATCATCACGTAGTGCTTGGTTCTCCATTCTCTTCTTCATTCGAGCTTGTTTGATGATGCTCTCCGGATCACTAACAAAGTCGAACTCAAGTGTTCCTCGGACGGAACGAGCTCGCATACACCTATAACCAAAGACACAAACAAAACCGAATCAAAACAAACAAGGGGTTTGGGCTAGTCCCTCACCCAAATCACTTCAAACTCAAAGACTCAACAAACATGGTACCTCAAACAAGTTGAACTCCCCGGCAACGGCGCCAAAATTCTGATGGGTTCCGGATCGGAGGGTCAAAATTTAAATTTATAAACCGAACCCCTATTGTAGTACAAGGGTAGGGTGTCGAACACACGGAAGTTCGTGCGTTGAGTGTACCAAAAAGACTAAAAAGGGGAAAAGAAACGCAAAAACAAGGAAAATCAAAGGGAACTCCTCGGGACCGACTTTGGTCACCTCGGTCCGAGGAGGATCGATGAGAGTTTAGGACGGGAGCGACACAGGGGAAGTCGGGCCCGACGTTCTGGGTTCACAAGATCCAAATCTCAAATCCACTAAACACAAGCAAAACAAGTTCAAACTCACTAATTTCTCCTAGATCCCACCGATTTCTCTCTTCTTCTCCTCTTCCTTTCTCCTTCTTACTCTCTAAGCCTTCCTAGAGCTTTTGAGTGTGATTAGATGTGGATTAGCCTCCCCTCCAAGTTGTCTTATCTCTCTAATTATCTTCCCTCTTAATTAGGGACCAAGGAATTCCAAAAAATAGAGGAAGGGCAAAAGTGGTAAATCACAATTATGTGCCTTGGAGCCCAATCCTTTCTTAAGCCGACCTGGACCGACACGGACACACCTCCGGCCCGACGTTGATGACCTCGGTCCTGGCCTCCATCGCTCAATCTCGGGCCCGATGAGCTGGGTACATCGTTCCGGACCTCGATCCTCTTCTTTTCTTGGTTTTCCTTGAGTTCCTCTTCGTTCCTTACTTGGCTCTTCCGCTCCTTTGCTCCTTAGCTTTGCTCCTCCTTAGAATCTCCTTCCAAATGTCCTCAAAACGTGCCACTTTACCTACAAAACACAACAAATTCGCATAGTCTCCGAATCTCATAAAAAATCGGAATCTAAGCTAAAAAGGGACAAAACTGACAAAGAAGGGAATGAAAAACACATATTTACAAGGGTAATCAACTACTAAAACACCACCAAAATGAGAGACATCACTTAGCCATATGCTCCATCATTACTCTTGGCAAGTTAATCAGCTGGTGATTTAATGAAGGCGTCGACGAGGATTCCATCATCTATTTGAACGATTGACTTCTTCTCATGCCTTGGGACGACCATTATCACAATAAATTGTTGAGCAATAGTGCCCGTCTTGGTTAGTGTGTGTGCCACTCTATCAGTTGTGGCAGGGACTTTCCTATTGAAGGTCCTGGCTAACACTTCCTCTTTTCTGAAGCATCTGAATCCCTTGATTGGTATATCATGAATGGCATTGGTGGGGGACTACTTCAGCTTGTTTAACCTTCGGCATGCGTGTTTCCTAAGGACTAGGGAATACGTTAGATTTAAGTTCCTTTGTACTATGTGATTATTGTTTTAGGCTATTAGAGCTAGGGCGAAGAGGAATTTCACTAGTAAACTATGGGAACAGAATCATATAGCCTTGGGAAGTGTGAAATTTGTCTATGTAATAGTTATAGGGACTCACGTAATAAGAGTTTAAAGAAGTCATTCAATATCCTCCTTGGAGATAGAGGTTTACCCATCTAGACTACTTCGTCTAAGTGAGGTTTCTCTATAAATATCTGCATCTTTACTTGTCTTTTCCTGCACTTTTAAATGCGCTTGAGTACTCTTAAGGCGTCCTTAGCATTAGTAACTAATCTCGATCCAAGAATTGGCATCAGAGTCGATGGTTCAGCTTAGGGATCGGGAGGGATCGCCGTTCTCGGTTGTGAGAGATTCACAATTGCGGGGAGATTATTAAAGTTGCAATTGTATTTTCCACATGGAGAATTGGGAGAAAAACTAGCTCATTTATAAGTACATGAGTTACTCCTACCATTGCTATTTAGTTTTGGAATGGAACCCCATCGGCTTGTGAGTTGGACTTGGTGACTGGGTCTGCCTCCCCTCTAACAAGCGACCCATTATTCACAAAATCTCTTATTTTTACATAAAATTTGAAATTTTGTGAGGACCATTTACTTAAAATGTAAGTTAAGATATTGCTACAAGTATCATGGATATGGGATAAGGATGTTTATGCTTAGAGCATCCCCAACAATACATAGGCTATAGTAAGATGCACTTGTACTTTTTCAATTTTTCTATATACCACATCATCTATGCAGCCCTATTTCAATTTTTATCAACATTAGTGCACCCATTAATCCATACTTTTCTCATTTCAAATAATTTTTTTTATCTCTCCACAAAATTACACATATATCATCTTCTCTGATAAAAATTATATAAAATAATTTAATTAACTATTATTACTTTTAAAAAAACTAATTTCGCTATTTTATGATAACCTAATTACTCGTCAGCGAGTTATTACCCGAAAAGGTATAACAATAGTCATTTCGACTTAAAACGCTCATTTTTTGCATATTTATCAATAAGCCCGATTATGTAAATTAAATTTAAGTTTAATCAAATATATACAATATTGGTGTCTATTGGTAGATAAAAAGTAATGAATTATGGTATATTTTTTTTTAATATCTATATATTGTCCAAAAACACAAAATATATAATTAGGGAAATTTAATTCATTAGTCGCCACGTGCTGCACACTCAACGGCTGACTCTTGATCGCTCGTGGATGCGAGGGTCTCGAGAATACAATTTATAACCCGACCTTGTTGTAGCACGTGGTGGGTGTCGAACACTCGGGAATTCTGTTTGTTTGATGTGCCGAAAGAATCAAAAACTGGAAAAGAGAAGTTAAAACAAAGGAAAACAAAGGAAACAGTGGGGACCGACATAAAGGTCACTCGGGCCCGAGGTTGGCAACGAAGTAAGAGGTCGGAACCGACGTGGAACAAGTCGGGCTCGATGTAGGTTGTGATGTCGAACTCAAGTTTTGAAAGGTAGATCTCGGGTTTTTGGGTTCCTCCTCTAGTAGATATGGGTTTTTCCACCCCAATTCAAGCAATAAGTGATGATCCTCGTAGGATCGAGAGTGTTCACCTCGTTCCCACCACCTCTACACATCGACCCATGGGGATATTGACCTCCCCTTCAATGCAATGTCTCGTGATGGGCAATTGCTCACTTTCGTTCATCTCTTCCAACAACAAGCCCTTGATCCCTTGCTCTCACAAGGAATTGTAGCACTATGTAGAGTGGGTTCCTGGATCAAGCACTCAAGGCTTATGGAATTGGGGTTTTAAACCCAACCTAGCTACAGGTTTCCCCCATAGCCCAAGATCAAGGAGATCTACCCCATATGGCAAATGAAGAAAGCAAACAAAGCACAAAGCAAAGCAATCTCAATCATCAATCTCAAATCAACACCAAACTCATTAACCAAGCAAAAGCAATCCACAAATCCCAATTCAAGGTTTCCAAATCCACAAAATCAAAACAACAAGGCCAAACTCACTATCAATTCCCTAGCAATCTCCTCCTTGGCCGATCTCTCTTCTTCTCCTTCCTTCTTGCTCCCCAAGTCTCTCTTAGTGCCTTTGTGAGGTGATTAGTGTCTTATGTGTGGGATCCCCCAAAAATTAGAAGATAAGAGAGCCTTAATAGAAGAGGGGCAAAGTGGTAGTTTGCAATTTCATGCCTTGGAGCCCAATCCAACCTCCGACCGACTTGGACCGACACGGGTGTATGTCGGGCCCGAGGTACTGGACACGTCGGTCCGATGTCGAAATGGATCTCGGGTCCGATGCTGCTTGTACCTTGATCCGGTCCTCTGGCCACCTCTTCTTCATGGCTTTTCTCTTGCTTCTCTTCATGGGTTGCTCCTCTCTTTCCCTCCTTTCCTCTTGCCTTGCTCCTTCCTCGATTCTCCTTTTAAACAACCTTGATTCATGCCAAAAATACCTACAAAATACAAAAAACGCGCATAGTCTCCGAATCTCATAGAAATACGGAAACTTAGCTAGAAAGGGACAAAACATACAAGAAAAGGGAAGAAAGAAACATATTTACACAGGAAATTCACCTATAAAACACCACCAAATTCAGAGACATCAGATACCCCATACTTAAACTTGCTTGTCCTCAATCAATAACAATGTAAGCAAGACCGAAACATAATCTTCAAGTAAAGCCTCGTATGAAAAAACAAATTTATGCACAAGTGATAGATATTCAAGCAAGATTACATCATCAGACATGATCAAGTGCTCAAAGGAATAAAGTCAATGCAACTAAGCCTCACTTTAGGGATATGTAGATGTGTATCACTCATAGGTATACAAATGAACACTCAAGCTCAAACATCATGCAAGTAAAGACTTTACTATTGAAGCTAATATCACCAAATCCTCCACCTAGAAATGCCTATCACAAAGTACACAGAGAATTCGAACTTCGCTCAATGGAGGTCCTCAAAGAGGTTCCATTCGGCCGGGTTGTAACGGGGGTTTTGGTATTTCTCAAGGTGGGAATTATTTGGGCTTGTGGTGCTTACAATGGGGATTGAACTTCCTTATCTCTCACCAACTTCACCAAAATTCCACAATCAACTTTACACTCATCCAAAAAGCTTAATGTTTTCTCTCAACCCACAATTTCACTTAACATTCCACTTCATCTTTGCACTTAGGCTTTTTGTTGGACTTTCACACTTTTCTACTGTTGGATCGTTAGTACTAAGGGACGTCCTTTACTTTGGTGAAGACGTCCTAAGGTCAGGCGTCCCTATGAGGAGTAGGGGCGTCCTTGAGTATTGCAGCGGAAATAAAGTACTAATCAGGTAAGTGATGAACGCAATGAATTATAGAGGAACCACTCAAGACAAAGTAGTCCTTGAGTGTAAACCTCTACCTCCTTGGAGGATTTTTGAATAGTTCTTCCTTTATATTGAACGTTCTTACAGTTATATTGGCGAGTCTTTACAGTTCTCTGACACTTAGCTTTTCCCTAAGTTCACTTGTAAGAACTTCTTTAAGCCTACAACTAAAGCTTGTTCAATCTACGAAAGGACTCTATCCCTACGTTCTGCAGTACTTCGCAGAACTCTCTCTCTCTTTTTGGTTTTTCTGATTACAAACTGTTTTGTGGTTTGGTTACAAGTCTGACTCGATCTAACACAAGTTCTAGCACTGTTCTTGAGTTCTTGAGTTAGTTCTTCGTGTTCTTGAGTGAGTCGCTTTCCTCTGAATCTCTCTGAATATTCCTGAAAGCGTTAACATCACAATAAATGCCTTGGGGCTATTTATAGGACTTGGGGAAAGGGCGTCATTTCTCTGGGACTATCATGCCCTTCGAGGACGTGGCTACAGGATCTTCCTCCACGTAGTAGGGCGGTGATGAGGAAGCTTCCTGTATCCAGCTGTGTATGATGAACTCCGCTACAGGATCGGCCGCCACGTGTTGATGAACTCTGCAACAGGATCGTCCGCCACGTAGTGTTGGACTCTGCTACAGGATCGGTCTCCACGTGTCCTTGGATGATCAAACATTGTCGAGTGATGTCATCCTGTCGGCTAGTGAGTAAGGACTCCTTTCTTGCGTTCCTACTTGCTTCGGACTCCGTCCTTGTTCAAGTAGTCTCTAGCTGGTCCTTACTTCCTGTTAGCTAGCGTCCCTAAGCCTGAGGGACGCTCATACACACTTGTTGTCCTTTTGTCACTGGCGTTCCTGAACACTTGGACAATTTTATTAGAATCAAAGTGAGTTTGTCATATCAAAACTAAGGGACGGTTGTGTGGTACACTAACAAGTACGCAAGCGTTCTTGATAGCATCCCAACAATTTCCCCCTTTTTGATGATGACAAACTCTTCAGCAAAATAGTTTTGGCGTTTGAACTTAGCATGCATGAAAACTTACAGGCGTCCTCTAACACTTAGAGAAATTCCATTTAGACAGGTTTTCATTCTTTGATTCTCTAACTTTTGGATTTTAAGGAGAGAAAAGCGTCCTAGAAATGTTTTCTAAGCGACTTCTTTTATTCTAGCATGGGCGTTCCTTAGACCTTTCACTTAATAGTTCCCCCTTAACACTTGCTTATTCTAGATAACTAATTTATAGCGCATCTCTGCAAAACTACACTTCCCCCTTTTGGCATCATCGAAAAGGATAACAAGTGATAAGGACGTTAGCACAAACACACAACTAAAGGCAGTGGAACGCTTTAAACAAACACATGGACACAAACAACGGATTGCCATTCAAATAGAATAAAGAGTACGGTTATTACAAACCAAGATCATAGTGTTTGAAACTCAAAAGAAGCAAAAGCAAAATAGTGGGGAATGAAAGGGGTGGACGGCAATCACTGAGAACGGCTCTGGTCTTGATAAAACTTGAGTAGTTTTTCATTAAGTTCAGCAGCCTTGGAGAAAGTAGAGGACAAGTCCTTCAGAGCTGAGAAGATGAGGCACTGGTTGTCCATGATCGCACCCATGAGTTCTGCAGGAGGATGCTGAGTAATATTCGCTGGGGCAGAACGGGGCATAGGACCTGAACTAGATGAGGGAGCGTCCATAGGAGTAGCTGGAGGAGGAGAAGAAGCCATAAGTGCTTGATCAAGAGCGGCAAAGTTTATGGCTGGCTCTTCTTCTTGAGTGAACTCTTGAGACATAGAAGCGAGCCTTTCTTCTTCTGCTTCAGCGGCCAAGCATTCTTCCTCAGCCTTCTTTCTAGCTTCCTCAGCCTCAGCTTCTTGCTGTTTGATCACAGAAGGCAACTCTTCATTATGCCTTATCTCGACAAGTCCCTTCTTTGCGTTCCATTTCAAGCCAAGTTCTTCTGAAGGAACGCTTTCATCATAGGCGTTTTGAGACATGAGGATGAGCTTAACAAGGCCTGGGTACGGCAAGGCATGGCACTTCCTCCCACACTTAGCCATGTGTTGCATAGCAATTCTGGCTAGATTGATGGGGCGGCGTTCAAGAAGAGCGTCAATGAGAATGATATCATGTGTTTGAACGATTGACCTCTTCTCTTGCCTAGGAAGGACGGCGCGACAGAGGAAGTAATGAGCTATGGCGCCTACCTTGCTCAAAACGTGAGCAACCCGGTCCAGTCCCATTGGCCTTTTTCCCTAAAAAACATGTTCAACCAGAGGGAGTTCTTCATCAGTTGTCTCGAACCCGCCTTCTGGAAGAGTGCTTAGCGCGTTGGACGGGGGCTTTTGAGAACTAAGGCCCATGAAGGCGCGGACCTGGCGTTCATTCACTGAGGCTTTCTCACCATCGATTTTGAAGTGGAGAGAGCCATCTTTCGGTTTGAAACGCAAGTCCCTGTAAAACGCCTTCACCTGCTCTTTGTCAACTGTAGTTGGCGCAGGTCCAACGTTCAACCATCCTTGGAACCTGAGAAGCTCAAGGAACTCTTGAACGGCGTCATCATCGAAGGAGGCGAGCCACTCTTCGGAGTAAATGAGGGGACTAAGAACTTTGACGGGCGCGCCATCAGGCTTTTTTTTGCGTTTCCCCTTGGGGGACTCAGAATCTTCATCACCGGACGAACTGTTCTCATCAGCAGAGTCCTCGGACTCGTTCTCATCAGCATCCTGACCAGCGTCCTCTGTGCCTTGTTCAGTTTCAGCATTGCCACCAGTTGTGGCTTGATCAGCACCAGAAGCAGCTTGTCCTTGGAACGTACCCTCAGCGTCCTGAGCCTCTAAATGATGTTCTGTTTGTGGCTCAGCGTCCGCAGGGACTTGGTTGGATTGTGGGGGAGGGGTGTTCTTGTGGAGTTGGGAGGGGATTTAGGAGAGGGAGGGATTGGTTGTAGGGTGGGACTTCTTGACCATCACGCTCGAGCTCTTCAGAAAGAGTTGGTTCGGCGTCCTTGTGAGGGACCTGGTGCTCGCCAGCGTCCTCAGCAACTTGTGCTTTGGCAGAAGCATTCTCAACTCCTTCCGCCTCGTCATTTGAATCCCCAACAACATCTATGAAAGGGGAGGATTGACCAGCAGGCGTTCCTCATTGGCTCTCAGATGAGCTAGAGGAGGAGGAGGAGATGGGCTCGGGCTCTGGAGTAGCTTGAACCAGGAGCACTTTTGGAGTTTCGCCAGTTTTGCGACGTTTGAACATGTGCTCAAGTGCGGCACGCCGCTCAACGTCCTCTGGTCCACTCTCGGATGAGGGACGGAGAGATCTGGGGGTCTCGGGGTCCTTGGGTGGCGAGATATGAGCCGGGGCAGATGGGAAGTTTGCGAGATTGAGAGGAGAGTAGGGTTTGGGAGGAAAAGGAATGAGAGCATTTTTCTTTGATGGTTGAGGGGACGGAGGAGGAGTAGGGAGTTGAACAATGGAGATAGGTTTAGGGGGAGGAGTGGATTCCTTGGAAAGGTTGGAGGGCCTTTTTGTGGTGCTAGGCCTTTGTTTGGAGGATAGGACGCTCGAGGTCTTGGCCTTTTTGAGGGGCCTTGGGTCATGGGTTTTCTTGGAGCGTCCCTCCTTGATATGTGGTGGAAATTTATCCACAATTTGTGTGGGGTTTGAGGAGGTTGGCTTAGAGGATTTTGAAAGGGGAGATGAAGGGGTTGGACGCTTGGATGGGAGGATATTTTTGGTGGTGATGGTTGGGACTTAAGGAGGTGGAGGAGAGGGACTTGGCACTCTTGCTTTGAGCATTTTGTATGCCAAGGAGTCCCTAGGGTACATTGGGAAATCCGGAAGGACGGCATTGTGGAGGTCGGGGATAAGATCAAGTAAAGGACCCAGATTCTCACCTCCAAACTGTGAGAAGAAGAGAACGTCATCCATCCGTCCTGGTAGGTCTTTGTAGTCTATTTTGTGAAGACTTGGGATGACGAAGCGTTCAATGAACCTCTCATAGTTTTTTGTCTTTGTTGAATCGTTCTTGACCTCTTGCATGTCCATGCATTCCCTGATTAGATTGTAAAGGGTTCTTGGCTTCCTATTGATGAAGTCCACCAACGATTCATTTAGGACGATGGGCTTGGGCTTCTCAATGTAGTGGGACTTCACTAACTTTCTTCTTTTCCCGCCGGTAGAAGATCCGGCCACGTTCAACTGTCTTTGAAACATCTTTCAGGTGAGATTTAGTGAGAGAAAGTTGCCGGAGTTCTAGAGAGAAGTCAGAGCAAATTTGAGAGCGAGGAAGTGGTTGAGCGCAATAAATTCTGAGAGCGACTGTTCTGGCCTTATATAGATGAAGCGGTGGCACAAACGGTAATTACCACTGTTTTACTGTGCGACACGTGTCAAAACTTCCCCCTTAAGATTTGAGCAAAAGCAACGGTCACTGTTTACACTTTCAAAAGTTCAAATTTCTGACTCTTCAACTTCTTCTCAAGACTAAACTGGCGTCCTCTCCAACAAACACTGAGCGTCCTCTCCAACAAACACTGAGCGTTCTCTCATACTTAGCAAAATTTTACCTCTTCAAGTAAACCAACAACCAATTTACCGTCCCTGTGATCACCTTTCGAACCAATTGAGAACAAAGCAAGTACGTCCCGTAAAAGAAAATATGAAGCTCATAGGACGCTTTTGCGGAGTTCTCGGCTAGGGTAAGCTTAGAGTTCCCATCATTTCGGCTTATAATGAGGGTTGGGTGATCAGGGATACTCTTTTCAAGACAAAATAGAGAAAATTTGAATGGCATTCCAAGGTAGCAAACACATGAAGTTTTAGACTAGCGTTCTTGTAACCACGAATTCAATGCATAACAGTCCTTAAACACTTAGAACCTACAAGACATAGCAAATCATTGAGGGAATAGTAGAACGGGACTTGCTACTTAAAAGTTATCATCCCCAAGAGCATCCTTAGATGCTCATAGGGATGTTTATCAAGCGCCTTAGTGAAAATATCAGCTATTTGGTCTTCAGTCCTTACATGCTCCATACTAATAAGTCCTAGTTCAACATTATCACGCAAGAAATGATGCCTTATGTGAATATGCTTTGTGCGTGAATGAAAAACAGGATTCTTAGAAATTTCAATAGCACTTGTGTTATCACAACGAATGGGAATAGTTTCAAGATTGATACCGTAGTCCTCTAGTTGATATTTGATCCAGATAACTTGTGAACAGCACGAGGCAGCAGCAACGTACTCGGCTTCCGCAGTTGAAAGCGCCACAGAGTTCTGTTTCTTAGATCCCCAAGAGACTAAGCATGAACCAAGGAACTGTGCCATTCCTGAAGTGCTTTTTCTATCAATCACATGACCAGCATAATCGGCGTCCGAGTAGCCAACTAGCTTGAAGGACGTCTTCCTAGGGTACCAAAGACAAAGATCATCGCGTCCTTTGAGGTAGCGAAAGATCCTCTTGACTTCTTGCATGTGAGACTCCTTTGGATTTGTCTGGAAGCGTGCACACAAGCAAACGGCAAACATAATGTCGGGACGGCTTGCGGTCAAGTAAAGCAAAGAACCATTCATTCCCCTGTAAAGCTTTTGGTCAACGTCCTTTCCTTGTTCATCTGCGTAAAGACGCGAGTTTGGAGAACAAGGGGTTGCAACAGGTTTGGACGTGTTCATTCCGTACTTCTCAAGCATTTCACGGACATATTTTTGTTGGTGAATGCGCGTCCCTTCCTTGAGTTGATTAATTTAAAGTCCCAAGAAGAAATTGAGTTCTCCAATGAGGGACATCTCAAACTCACTACTCATTAAGGACTTGAACTCATCTACAAGCTTCATGTTAGTACTACCAAAGACTATATCATCAACATAGACTTGGGCAATTAAAATGTCATTGTGAACTTTTTTTATGAACAAAGTTTTATCAATTCAACCTCTAGTGTACCCATGAGACAAACGAAAGGACGCAAACCTGTCGTACCATGCACGAGGGGCTTGCTTGAGTCCATAGAGCGCTTTGTCCAAATAGTACACATGATCTGGGTGAGAGGCGTCCTCGAAGCCAGGCGGCTGAGCAACATACACGTCCACTCTCATCAAGCTTATTCTAGCAACAGGAGCAAAGGTCTCATCATAGTCTATGCCTTCCTCTTGCTTGAATCCTTGAGCCACCAGTCTTGCCTTGTTCCTTGACACACATCCACTCTCATCAAGCTTATTTCTGAACACCCATCGCGTCCCTATGATATTTTTGCCTTTGGGACGTGGGACGAGAGTCCAAACTTTGTTCCTTTCAAACTGATTGAGTTCTTCTTGCATCGCTTGAATCCAGTCAGCGTCCTGGAGTGCTTCTTTGATATTCTTTGGCTCCACCATAGAGACAAAGGCATTGAACGCACAGAAAGCTAAATTTGCACTCTGGGACTTTCTTACAGCTGACCTTGTCTGAACTCCTTGAGAAGGATCTGAGACAATCTGAGATGTTGGGTGATCCTTAGAAAAGCGGGACTCCCTTTGAAACAAATGAGCGAATCTTGGATCGATGTCTCCATCTGAATCATCACTATTACGTTGATCTTCGTTCTCAGTGTGTTCCCCCTCAGAGAGAGCGTCCACACCTTGGCGTTGCTCGCCTTGTTGACTTGATTCAGCTACATCTTGTTGAACTGGAGATTCACTGCGAGAAGGAACTCCTTCAATAATGCTAGGAACGTCTACTGAGACTTCTTCAGGATTTGGAATAGCGTCCTTAGGAACATAGTATTTTCCAGAGAACCAAACATCAGCTTCGTCTTCAGAGTCGTCCTGCTGTTGTGAGGAGGAGCGTTCTTTCTTACTCGGTTTTTCTTTGTGAGAAACGCTCTCCTTGAACACAACATGAATGCTCTCCTCAAGCTTTAGAGTCCTTTTGTTGAAAACGCTATATGCTTTGCTGGTGAGAGAGTACCCAAGGAATATAGCTTCATCACTCCTTGCATCAAACTTTCCAAGGCTTTCTTTGTTGTTGTTGTGGACGAAACACTTGCATCCAAAAACTCTAAGATAGTCAATGCGAGGCTTCCTTCCATTCAACAACTCATAGGACGTCTTCTTCAGCAGAGGACGGATCATGGCACGATTGATAATGTAGCAAGCTGTGGCAATAGCTTCCGCCCAGAAGTACGTGGGAACGCTATTAGCCAAGAGCATAGTCCTTGCCATATCCTCCAGCGTCCTATTCTTTCTTTCCACAACTCCATTTTGTTGAGGAGTTCTTGGAGCGGAGAAGTTGTGCGAGACACCATGTTAATCACAGTAGGCCAGGAACTCTGAGTTTTGGAACTCCGTCCCATGGTCTGATCTTATGGCTTTGAGAGGCGTTCCAAGGGCAACTTCCACTTGTTTGATGAAGACTTTGAACGCATTGAAACAATCCGCTTTGGTTGCCAAGAAAAGAACCCAAGTGAATCGAGATAAATCATCTACAAGAACGTAAATGTACCTCTTTCCACCATAGCTTAACGTCTTCATTGGTCCACAAAGATCCATATGGAGAAGTTCCAAAGGCTTCTTTGTGCTAACTTGATTTTTAGATTTGAAAGAAGTTCTTGTTTGCTTCCCTTTGATGCAGGCTTCGCACTGTTCAACTTTCTCAGGATCAATTCGGGGAAGTCCTTTCACAAGATTTCTTTGATGCAGTCTGAGGATTGTGCTTGGTCCAGCATGGCCAAGGCGGTGATGCCAGAGGTCAGCGTCCTCCTTTGAAGCAGATAGGCACAATTCTGATTTAGGCTTGAACTCCTGGTTGAAGATGTAGACATTGTTTTGGCGTACTCCCTTGAGAACGACTTTGTTGGACTTCTTGTTGATAACTAGACACTCCTTTGAGTCAAATGTGACTAGATTTTCACCTTGGTCACACATTTGGGAAACGCTAAGGAGATTGAAGCCAAGTCCTTCAACAAGACTGACATTTGATGCTTTGATGGACGAATTGAGAATAGCAGTTCCCGTCCCCTTGATCTTTCCCTTGCCCTTGTTGCCAAACGAGACAGTTCCTCCCGTGGAACTACTTTGGATAGAAGTGAGATGGATCTGGCTTCCTGTCATATGATTTGAGGCGCCACTATCAATGATCCATGGGCGTCCCCTCACTTCCACCTGCCAAAATAAAGTTAGTGTTTGGAGACCCAGGCAAGGTGTACCTTACCTGGTTCGTTACAGAAGTAGAACTCTGGTTCTGGCATGTAGTCATTTATATTCACATCATTTGAAGTAGCATGCTTGCGGAAAGAGTTCTTAGAGCGTCTAGAACGCCTAGGATTAGCTTTAGGGACGGACTTATCATTTTCAAAGTTAGTCCTAGCAGCTTTGCCACTTGCAATATCTTCTTTCAGTTTTTCACACTCAAATTTGAAGTGGACTCCTTGTCCACAGTACCAACACGTCCCATAGTACGTACTGAGGTAGTACTTCTTGTTGGGACGTTGGATTTTGTTTTCTTTCATCTTTTGAGGATCACAAACTTTAGAACCTTCCCCTTTAGCAATTTTCTTGTAGATCCTATGACTAGTGGAGTTAGTGTAGTAGTCCTCTTTTCCTATCTCTCCACTCTCTAGGACTCTAATTCTTTCAAGGAGATTCTTAGTTTTCTCTCTTTCAAGTTCAAGTTCTAAAGTTTTACTAGCCTCAAAATCGCTAGGGAGAGAGTTCTTAGTGTCAGATTCATAACCTAGACCTCTCTTAGCTGGGACGAAGACCATTGGTCTAACTTCTTCAACTATGGGACTCTTACCCATCATTTTCACTTCTTCCCTAAGCTTAGCGTTCTCAAGTTTGAGACACATGATTTTAGTTTTTAGGGACTTAGTTTCTTCATATGAGGACTCTAGTTGAATGGTCATAGAACTACAGTTTTCGCATTCAACCACAATATTTTCATTTTCAAGTTCAAGTTCATCCATTCTATGTTGCATGATAACACTTTCTTCCATGATTCTTCCAATAAGTTTAATGAGCTTGGATTTAGAACAATTTTCTAAGGAACTCATCATAGACTCACGGGTTACCTCATTTTCAGATTTTAAAGTGTCCTCCTCAACAACTGTGGCGTCCTCCATGGCCATGTATGCCACTTGCTCATCAGGTTCTTCATCATCATCATCATCAGAAGAGCTACCATTATCCCATGCAGATGCGAACGCTCCGATGAGTGCTTTTGTCTTCATTTCTTTTTAGGACATTCCCGTTGTACACTTTTTGGCAAAGTGTCCTTTCTTGTTGCATTTATAACAAGTAAGTTCTTTCATCTCTGCCTCAGTATACTTGGGACTCTCCTTCTTGTAAGGCATCTTATGTTTGTTGAATTGTTTGTTTCTTTTGCCAAAAGAACGCAGAACTTTGTTAAAGAGAACAAGTCCTTCCTCTTCTTCAAGCTGTTCCTTAGTCTTGCTTTCTTTCTCTTTCAAGGCTTGAGCATGCATCCTTTCGCGGTTCTCATTCTTATTGGCTTCCACCATTAAGGAGATTTCTTGTTGACGACGAATATAGTCAGCGTACTCTGGTGTTGTGGACGCCAAAGCAAGATCAGTTTGAGGATTCTTTCCAAGTTGAGCCATGTCAGAAATTCTTCTCTCTTCGTACTGCCTGAGCTTCCCATAGATTTCTTCCATATCTAGAGTTTTGTTGGCTATATTTTCTTTGAACGTTGTTCTGTCAAAATTCCAGACTCCAGTCAATCCATCAATCACTACTTGAACTCTATTCCTCATGGAGATTTCTGTTTCTGGGATGCCTAAGTTCCTCATCTTGGTGACAAGGGCTTCAAAATGGTAAGAATAGTCATTGACCGTTTCGTTTGGAAGCATGCTAAAAGCATAGAACTCCTTCTTGATCTTTAGCTGGACGTCCTCCTTCATTTCAGCTGTTCCTACATGGAACTTCTCAAGAGCTTCCCACTGTTGTTTCGCTGTTGGCAAGTTGCTAACTCGAGTGGCGTCCCTTTCACATAGGGACGCTTGAAGGAAGCAAATAGCTTTTGCGTTGGTTTCCATCAACTTAAACACGTCAGGACCCCACTCGTCCTCCTTATCAGCTTTGTCAGCAGGAACCTTGAGATCTCCCTTCATAATGACTTTCCAGCATTGATAATTTTGACTTCTGCAGAAATTTTCAAACCTTGTCTTCCAGCGGCTGAAGTTGCCGTCCGTCAGGCGCGGAGGCTTCACAAAAAAGATTCCAATGGGTTCCATGTCCATCTTTACCTGCAACTCAGTAAGAATCTAGAGCGCCTGCTCTGATACCAATTGTTAGATCGTTAGTACTAAGGGACGTCCTTTACTTTGGTGAAGACGTCCTAAGGTCAGGCGTCCCTACGAGGAGTAGGGGCGTCCTTGAGTATTGCAGCGGAAATAAAATACTAATCAGGTAAGTGATGAACGCAATGAATTATAGAGGAACCACTCAAGACCAAGTAGTCCTTAAGTGTAAACCTCTACCTCCTTGGAGGATTTTTGAATAGTTCTTCCTTTAATTTGAACGTTCTTACAGTTGTACTGGCGAGTCTTTACAGTTCTCTGACACTTAGTTTTTCCCTAAGTTCACTTGTAAAGAACTCCTTTAAGCCTACAACTAAAGCTTGTTCAATCTACTAAAGGACTCTATCCCTACGTTCTGCAGTACTTCGCAGAACTCTCTCTCTCTTTTTGGTTTTTCTGATTACAAACTGTTTTGTGGTTTGGTTACAAGTCTCACTCGATCTAACACAAGTTCTAGCACTGTTCTTGAGTTCTTGAGTTAGTTCTTCGTGTTCTTGAGTGAGTCGCTTTCCTCTGAATCTCTCTGAATATTCCTGAAAGCGTTAACATCACAATAAATGCCTTGGGGCTATTTATAGGACTTGGGGAAGGGCGTCATTTCTCTAGGACTATCATGCCCTTCGAGGACGTGGCTACAGGATCTTCCTCCACGTAGTAGGGCGGTGATGAGGAAGCTTCCTGTATCCAGCTGTGTATGATGAACTCCGCTACAGGATCGGCCGCCACGTGTTGATGAACTCTGCAACAGGATCGTCCGCCACGTAGTGTTGGACTCTGCTACAGGATCGGTCTCCACGTGTCCTTGGATGATCAAACATTGTCGAGTGATGTCATCCTGTCGGCTAGTGAGTAAGGACTCCTTTCTTGCGTTCCTACTTGCTTGGGACTCCGTCCTTGTTCAAGTAGTCTCTAGCTGGTCCTTACTTCCTGTTAGCTAGCGTCCCTAAGCCTGAGGGACGCTCATACACACTTGTTGTCCTTTTGTCACTGGCGTTCCTGAACACTTGGACAATTTTATTAGAATCAAAGTGAGTTTGTCATATCAAAACTAAGGGACGGTTGTGTGGTACACTAACAAGTACGCAAGCGTTCTTGATAGCGTCCCAACATCTACACTGGATCGACTTTGACTATACCTCGGGCCCGATGTTTCTTGTAACTCGGTCGGACCCTTTCTTTCACTTATGCTCTTTACTTCAATCCACTTCCCATTCCAAACATTTATTTCTTTTCTTTCTTTCTTTTATGCACAACAAAGATGCACTACCCACATGATTCATAACACCAATCTTTGCCCTTAAACCAAAGAGAATCTCAACTCTTCAAATACACTCCAAACCTCTCTTCTAAAGTCATATAAGGCTAGGAATAATATTTTTCAGGAGTTTCAAACAAAGGCTTAGGCTAAAACGGGGCTACAAACAACGGATTCACTTCATGGTAGGATATGGAACTTTTTTGTGACTAAAAGAATAAAGTTCAAATCAATGTGACAATGCTAGGACAAATCTCATGACGGTCTTGGAAAATAGATAAACACCGCAATAACAAGTTTTACTAAGCATGCATGAGCTAATCACACAAGAAACATGAGGGATAATGCAAATATGAACAAGCATCCCTAAAATGGCCAAAATCAAATCTCACAAGGGTCACACATACTTAGTTGCATAAAGACTCATCCTAGAACTCATGTGCTCAATAAAAACAAGCAAGATATCATGATCACATCACAAGCAACATCATTTTAGAGGCTAAACTATCTAAAAATATGCAAAGGAATTTACATGCTCTCATCATCATTAGCTTTCATTTGGACATCTAAGATGGGGATTCTAGTCCAAAAAAAACTACAGAACACAAAATCTTTTTGTTGTTTTCAACACAATTTTTCAAATTTTTGTGGATTTTTGCAAAAAAAAATTCTCAAGCAAAAGCCAAAAAAAAAAGACTCATCCATTCAAACCAAATCAAATTTGATCATTAATGTCTTTCATCATCAAACCACTATCCAAAAACAAACATTCCAAACACAAACTAATGACAAACATCCTCAAAAACAAACACACAAGCAAACAAATGAAATCATGAGTATTAACCCCCACCCCATACTTAAAATTTTGATGTCCCCATCAAACAAGGAAACCAAAACTCAAAATAAGAGAGAAGAGTTCAAAGGGCTCACAATTTCTTATTCTTCAGTGGCATGTCTAGATCAATTGGCAAGGAGGAGAGCCCATGAGGCCCTAACTTCTTCACTTGGATCGGCCTTGTCGTAGAACTTTTTCAAACGATGACCATTCACTTGGAAAACTCATCCTTGTTCATCAACCAAGTCCACCACACCTTGAGTATGGATATGGTGAACCACAAATGGTCCACTCCACCTTGTCCTTAGCTTTCCCGGGAAAACATTTAAGCCGTGCATTAAAAAGGAGAACTTTATCACCGAGTTGATAGGTTTTTGGGATCAACTTCCTATCATGCCACTTCTTGGTCTTTTCCTTATACAACTTGGAATTCTCGTAAGCTTTCACCTCAACTCTCCCAACTCATGAAGCTCTAGAAACCATTTCTCACCGGCCAAGTTGATATCCCAATTCATCTCCTTGAAAGCCCACTTTGCCTTGTGCTCAAGCTCTACCAGAAGATGGCATGCCTTGCAATAAACTAGATTGAAGGGTGTAGTTCCCAAAGGTGCCTTGAAAGCGGTTCTATAGGCCCAAAGTGCATCATCGAGCTTAGATGACCAATCTTTCCTTAATCGAGATACGGTCTTCTCCAAAATGGCCTTGATTTGACGGTTGGACACCTCGACTTGCCCACTTGTTTGTGGGTGATAAGGAGTAGCAACTCGGTGAGACACCCCATACTTGATCAACACATTCTCGAAGCACTTCTCAATAAAATGTGGACCACCATCACTAATGAGAACTCTAGGCACACCAAACCTTGCAAAAATGTGGCTTTTCAAGAACTTCATCACCACCCTAGCATCGTTGGTCCTTGTTGGTATGGCTTCCACCCATTTTGAGACATAATCCACGGCCACTAAGATGTACCTGTAAGGCCCCGATGTGGGAAATGGTCCCATGAAGTCGATGCCCCATACATCAAATATCTCAACTTCAAGCATGCCGGTTTGAGGAGTCCCATTCCTCCTTGATAGGTTCCCTTCTCTTTGGCACTTTTCTACATCTCCTCACATAGTCATGCACATCCTTAAACATGGTTGGCCAATAGTAACCACATTGGAGAATCTTTGAGGTGATTTTGGAACTTTAGGCGTGGCCCCCCGTGGGCAAGGAATGGCAATGACGAATGATGCTCTCAACCTCCTCACTCGGCACATACCGTCTATAGATTTGATCACTCCCTTCTTTGTAGAGATATGGATCATCCCAGAAATATTTTCTAGCATCATGTAAGAATTTCTTCCTAGCTTGATAAGACAAATTTGGTGGGATCACTCCCCCTACGGCAAAGTTAGCAAAATCCGCAAACCAAGGGGAAACCCCTCGTTTTACGGCACCAATAGATAGAAGGCAAGTAGGAGAGAAATAATTAATCAATTGAGTACGAGAAGGAATGGAAATCGAGTTAGAAGTCTTACTTGCTTTAGTGGACCGACATTGTAATGTGCCCAGCCCGACATGGTTGGACATCGGTCCAGCTTCGCAGATACATAAGTCCCTCGGGCCCGACTCTGCAGTCGTCGGTCCCGACTTACTGGTACCTGCCCTGCCTTCGGTCCAACTTGAGGAACCTCGGACCCGATACACCAACTTCGTCGATCCTCCCTTATTTCCCTTCTTTTCGCTCATGAGAACTGCATCCGCCCTTGTACCATCTATTGTCAAACCATCCTCCATCTCGAATATGTACTCAATGGGCAAGCGGGATAGATGATCGGCTACCACATTTTCCGCACCGGTTTTATCCTTGATCTCATGGTCAAACTCTTGGAGAAGAAACATCAGCCTTAGAAGTCGCGGTTTTGTATCTTTCTTTTTCATGAGGTATTTGATTGCCGCATGGTCCGTGAAGACTACCACCTTTGATCCCACAAGATATGGACGGAATTTCTCAAATGCAAATACCACGGCAAGAAATTCTTTCTCCGTTGTCGTATATTTGCATTGAGTTTCGTCCAAAGTTTTGCTTGCGTAGTAGATGGCATGCAACTTTCCATCTTTCCTTTGCCCGAGGAAGGCTGTTGGATCGTTAGTAACTGAGGGACGTCCTTTGCTTTGGTAAAGGCGTCCTTTGGTCAGGCGTCCCTACGAGGAGTGGGGGCGTCCTTAAGTAATGCAGCGGAAAAGTACTAAACAGGAGAATAATGAACACAGTGAATTATAGAGGAACCACTCAAGACCAAGTAGTCCTTGAGTGTAAACCTCTACCTCCTTGGAGGATTTGTGAATAGCTTTTCTTTTTTATTAAACGTCCTTACAGTTGTACTGGCGAGTCTTTACAGTTCTCTGACACTTAACTTTTCTCCCTAAGTCCACTAGTAAAGGACTCCTCTAAGCCTACAACTTAAGCGAGTTTAATCTATTAAAGGACTCTATCCCTACGTTGTTGGATCGTTAGTCGTAAATACAAGAGCGTCCTTAACAGAGTTAAGGTCGTCCTTTACCGAGGAGTCCTTAAAGAGATTGAGGACTTCCTTGGTTTGCAGCGGAAATCAAAAGACTAAACAAGTAAAGACAATAAGTAAGGAACGCTTTTGATTTTAAAGAGGAACCACTCAAGTACCAACTAGTCTTTGAGTGTAAACCTCTACCTCCTTGGAGGATTTTGTAATAGCTTCTTTCCTTTCTGATTAATTTTCCTTACAATACACTGGCGAGTAGTTACACTTGTCTGGCACTTAGAAGGGCGTCCCTAAGTCCACTAGTAACAACTCCTTTAAGCCTGTAAAGTAACCTAACTTAATCTCTCTAAAGGATGCTATCACCTCTTCCTTACAGTTCGTCGTAAGGACTCTCTCACTATTTTTGTTCTTTTTTATTACAAACAGTTTGTGGTTTTATGGTACGCTTCTCGCTCGATCTAACAAGTTGTCCAAGTGTTTCAGGGACGCATGTTGAAAAAGACAACAAGTGGTTTTATATGTAGCCGTTCTTAAGGAGTAAGGACGCTACATCATTCAGTGAGCGGCTTGGGAAAAACACAAACAAGGACACCGTCCTTAATCTATACACTGGAGTCCTTCAAAGCTGGCCGACAAAGTGACATCACTAGACAAGCTTTGATCATGATCTCCACGTGGAAGAAGATCCCGCATCCAAGCCTAACGGAATTGCCATTAAGCTTCCTTGATCATCACAGAGACACGTGGAAGCCGATTACTGTTGCAACGTCCCCAAAGGGCATGATCGTCAGAGAATGTCGCCCTTTCTCAATGTCACTATAAATACTCTTTCAGAGCATTTATTGTGATGTGACGCTTCAGAGAATATTCAGGGAATTTGTCAGTCGCTCAAGAACACCAAGAACACTAAGAACAAGCTCAAGAACAAGTGAGAACTAGGTGTTAGATCGAGCGAGAAGCGTACCACAAAACCACATACTGTTTGTAATAGAAAAGAACAAAAATAGTGAGAGAGTCCTTACGACGAACTGTAACGAAGAGGTGATAGCATCCTTTAGAGAGATTAAGTTAGGTTACTTTATAGGCTTAAAGGAGTTGTTACTAGTGGACTTATGGACGCCCTTCTAAGTGCCAGAGAAGTGTAACTACTCGCCAGTGTATTGTAAGGAAACTTAATAAGAAAGGAAAGAAGCTATTACAAAATCCTCCAAGGAGGTAGAGGTTTACACTCAAGGACTAGTTGGTACTTGAGTGGTTCCTCTATAAATCAAAAGCGTTCCTTACTAATTGTCTTTACTTGTTTAGTCTTTTGATTTCCATTGCAAACCAAGGAAGTCCTCAATCTCTTTAAGGACTCCTCGGTAAAGGACGACCTTAACTCTGTTAAGGACGCTCTTGTATTTACGACTAACGATCCAACAATTGGTATCAGAGCAGGCGCTCTAGAATCTTACTGAGTTGCAGGTAAAGATGGACATGGAACCTATTGGAATCTCTTTTGTGAAGCCTCCGCGCCTGACGGACGGCAACTTCAACCGCTGGAAGATCAGGTTCGAGAACTTCGTTAGGAGTCAGAAGTATCAGTGCTGGAAAGTGATCATGAAAGGCGACCTTAGCGTTCCTGCTGACAAGAAAGATAAAGAGGACGAGTGGGGTCCTGATGAATTCAAGCTGATGGAAACAAATGCTAAGGCAATGTGCTTCCTTCAAGCGTCCCTTTGCGAGAGGGACGCCACCCGAGTTAGCAATTTGGCCACAGCCAAACTACAGTGGGAAGCTCTCGAGAAGTTCCATGTAGGAACTGCTGAGATGAGGGAAGACGTTCAGCTTGAAATCAAGAGAGAGTTCTCTGCTTTCAGAATGCTGCCCAATGAAACAGTTAATGACTACTCATACCGCTTTGAAGCTCTTGTCACCAAGATGAGGAACTTGGGCGTTCCAGAAGCTGAAGTTTCAATGAGGAACAGAGTTCAAGTGGTCATTGATGGACTAACAGGAAAGTGGAACTTTGATAGAACCACGTTCAAGGAAAATACAGCTAACAAGACTCTAGATATGGAAGAAATCTACGGGAAGCTGAGAGGATATGAAGCAAGGAGGAACTCCGATTTGGCTGAGTTAGCAAGGAATCCTCAGACAGATCTAGCCTTGATGACTTCAACACCAGAGTACGCTGAGTACTTGCATCGCCAAAGAGAACTTGCTATGATGGTGGAAGCCAACAAGAATGAGAACCGTGAAAAGATGCGCGTCCAAGCGTTAAAAGAAAAGGAAAGCAAGTCAAAGGAAGAGCTTGATGAAGAGGAAGAACTTGCTCTTCTACACAAGGCTCTCCGCATCTATGGTAAAAGGAGCAAGTACTTCAACAAACACAAGATGCCATACAAGAAGGAGAGTCCCAAATACATAGAGGCAGAAATGAAAGAACTCACTTGTTACAAATGTAACAAGAAGGGACACTTTGCTAAGAAATGTACTACGGGAATGACTTCAAAGGAAATGAAAACAAAGGCCCTCTTTGGAGCGTGCTCAGCTGCATGGGACAATGTCAGTTCTGATGATGAAGAACCTAATGAACAAGCAGCGTACATAGCTATTGAGGACGCCTCTGATGATGAACAAGTGGCGTACATGGCTATGGAGGACGCCTCGGTGGTTGAGGAGGACGCTTCTAAATCTGAAAATGAGGTAACTTGTGAATCTATGATGAGTTCCTTAGAGATTTGTTCTAAATCCAAGCTTATTAAACTCATTGGTAAAATCATGGAAGAAAGTGTAGCCATGCAACACAGAATGGATGAACTTGAACTTGAAAATGAAAATATTTGGGTTGAATGTGAGAACTGCGCTACAGTGTCTTTGCAACTAGAGTCCTCATATGAAGAAACCAAATCCTTAAAAACTGAAGTGATGTGTCTTAAACTAGAGAACGCTAAGCTTAGGGAAGAAGTGAAGGTGTTAGGAAAGAGTCCTATCATTGAGGAAGTTAGACCAATGGTTTTTGTCCCAGCCAAGAGAGGTCTAGGTTATGAATCTGACACTAAGAACTCTCTACTTAGCGACTTTGAGGCAAGCAAAACTTCAGAACTTGAACTTGAAAGGGAGAAAACAAAGAATCTTCTTGAGAGAATTAGAGTCCTAGAGAGTGGAGAGAAAGGTCAAAAGGACTACTACACTAATTCCACCAGTCATAGGATCTATAAGAAAATTGCTAAAGGGGAAGGTTCTAAAGTTTGTAATCCTCAAAAGATGAAAGAGAACAAAATCCAACGTCCCAACAAGAAGTACTACCTTGGTACCTACTATAGGACGTGTTGGTATTGTGGACAAGGAGATCACTTCAAATATGATTGTTTAAAACTGAAGGAAGATATTGAAAGTGGAAAAGCTACTAGGACTAACTTTGAAAATGATAAGTCCGTCCCTAAGACTAACTCTAGGCGTCCTAGACGTTCTAAGAGTTCTTTCCGAAAGCATGCTATTTCAAATGATGTGAATATAAATGACTACATGCCAGAACCAAAGTTCTATTTCTGTAACGAACCAGGTAAGGAACACCTTGCCTGGGTCGCCAAACACTAACTTTGCTTTGGCAGGTGAAAGTGAGGGGACGCCCATGGATCATTGATAGTGGCGCCTCAAATCATATGACAGGAAGCCAGATCCATCTCACTTCTATCCAAAGTAGTGCCACCGGAGGAACTGTCTCGTTTGGCAACAAGGGCAAGGGAAAGATCAAAGGGACGGGAACTGCAATTCTCAATTCGTCTATCAAAGCATCAAATGTCAGTCTTGTTGAGGGACTTGGCTTCAATCTCCTTAGTGTTTCTCAAATGTGTGATCAAGGTGAAAACCTAGTCACATTTGACTCAAAGGAGTGCCTCGTTATAGATAAGAAATCAAACAAAGTTGTTCTCAAAGGCGTTCGCAAGAACAATGTCTACATCTTCAATCAAGAGTTCAAACCTCAATCTGATCTGTGTCTATTTGTTTCAAAGGAGGACGCTGACCTCTGGCATCGCCGCCTTGGCCATGCTGGACTAAGCACAATCCTCAAGCTACACCAAAGAAATCTTGTGAAAGGACTTCCCCGAATTGATCCTGAGAAAATTGAACAGTGCGAAGCCTGTATCAAAGGGAAGCAAACAAGAACGTCCTTCAAATCCAAGAATGAAGTCAGTACAAAGAAGCCTTTGGAACTCCTCCATATGGATCTTTGTGGACCAATGCAAACGTTGAGCTATGGTGGAAAGAGGTACATTTACGTTCTTGTAGATGATTTTTCTCGATTCACTTGGGTTCTTTTCTTAGCTTCAAAAACAGATTGCTTCAACGCATTCAAAATCTTCATCAAACAAGTGGAAGTTGCTCTTGAGACGCCTCTTAAAGCCATAAGATCAGATCATGGGACGGAGTTCCAGAACTCAGAGTTCCTGGCCTACTGTGATCAACATGGTGTCTCGCACAACTTCTCATCTCCAAGGACTCCTCAACAAAATGGAGTTGTGGAAATAAAGAATAGGACGCTTGAGGATATGGCTAGAACTATGTTGTTAGCAAATAGCGTCCCCAAGTACTTCTGGGCGGAAGCTATTGCTACAGCGTGATACATTATCAATCGGTCCATGATCCGTCCTCTGCTGAAGAAGACGTCCTATGAGTTGTTGAATGGAAGGAAGCCTCGTATTGACTATCTCAGAGTCTTTGGATGCAAGTGCTTCGTTCACAACAACGACAAAGAACGACTTGGAAAGTTTGATGCAAGGAGTGATGAAGCTATTTTCCTTGGGTACTCCCTCACCAGCAAAGCGTATAGAGTTTTCAACAAAAGGACTCTGAAGCTTGAAGAGAGTATTCATGTTGTGTTCAAAGAGAGTTCTTCTCACAAAGAAAAATCAAGTAGGAAAGAACGCTCTTCTTCACAACAGCAGGACGACTCTGAAGATGAAGTTGATTTTGGGTCCTCTGGAAAATACTATGTTCCTAAGGACGCTACTCCAAATCCAGAAGAAGTCTCAGTGGATGTTCCGAGTATTGTTCAAGGAGTTCCATCACGAAGTGAATCCCCAGTTCAACAAGATATGGCTGAATCTAGTTAGCAAGGTGTGGACGCTCTTTCTGAGGGGGAACACACTGAGGACACTGCTCAAAGTAACATTGATGATTCCGATGGTGATATTGATCCAAGGTTTGTTCAATTGTTTCAAAGGGAGTCCCGCTTCTCTAGGGACCACCCAACATCACAAATTGTCTCAGATCCTTCTCAAGGAGTTCAAACAAGGTCAGCAGCTAGCAAGTCCCAGAGTGCAAATTTAGCTTTTTGTGCCTTCAATGTTTTTGTGTCTATGATGGAGCCAAAGAACATCAAGGAAGCACTCCAGGACACTGACTGGATTCAAGCAATGCAAGAAGAACTTAACCAGTTTGAAAGGAACAAAGTTTGGACCCTCGTCCCTCGTCCCAAAGAGAAAACATCATAGGGACGCGCTGGTTATTTAGAAATAAACTTGATGAAAGTGGACGTGTGTCAAGGAACAAGGCAAGACTGGTGGCTCAAGGATTCAAGCAAGAGGAAGGCATAGATTACGATCTTTTGCTCCTGTTGCTAGAATTGAGGCCGTCCGTCTCCTTATCGCCTTTGCCGCGCACAAGGGATTCGAGTTATTTCAGATGGACGTCAAGACTGCCTTTCTCAATGGAAAACTCAAAGAGGAAGTGTACGTTGCTCAGCCGCCTGGCTTCGAGGACGCTTCTCACCCAGATCATGTGTACTACTTGGACAAAGCGCTTTATGGACTCAAGCAAGCCCCTCGTGCATGGTACGACAGGTTTGCGTCCTTTCTTTTGTCTCATGGGTACACAAGAGGTTCAATTGATAAAACTTTGTTCATTAAGAAAGTTCACAAGGACATTTTAATTGCCCAAGTCTATGTTGATGATATAGTCTTTGGTAGTACTAACATGAAACTTGTAGATGAGTTCAAGTCCTTAATGAGTAGTGAGTTTGAGATGTCCCTCATTGGAGAACTTAATTTCTTCTTGGGACTTCAAATCAACCAACTCAAGGAAGGGATGCGCATTCATCAGCAAAAATATGTCCGTGAAATGCTTGAGAAGTACGGGATGAACACGTCCAAGCCTGTTGCTACTCCTTGTTCTCCAAATTCGCGTCTTTACGCAGATGAACAAGGGAAGGACGTTGATCAAAAGCTTTACAGAGGAATGATTGGCTCTTTGCTCTATTTGACCGCATGCCGTTCCGACATCATGTTTGCCGTTTGCTTGTGTGCACGCTTCCAGGCGAATCCAAAGGAGTCCCACATGCAAGAAGTCAAGAGGATCTTTTGCTACCTCAAAGGACGCGATGATCTTTGCTTTGGTACCCTAGGAAGACATCCTTCAAGCTTATTGGCTACTCGGACGCTGATTATGCTGGTCATGTGATTGATAGGAAAAGCACTTCTGGAATGGCTCAATTTTTGGGATCCTGCTTAGTCTCATGGGGATCTAAGAAACAGAACTCTGTGGCGCTTTCAACTGCGGAGGCGGAGTACGTTGCTGCTGCCTCGTGCTGTTCACAGGTTATTTGGATCAAATATCAACTTGAGGACTATGGTATATCTCTTGAAACTATTCCTATTTTGTGTGATAATACCAGTGCTATTGAAATTGCTAAGAATCCTGTTTTTCATTCACGCACAAAGCATATTCATATAAGGCATCATTTCTTGCGTCATAATGTGGAACTAGGACTTATTAGTATGGGGCATGTAAGGACTGAGGACCAAGTAGCTGATATTTTCACTAAAGCACTTGATAGACGTCCCTTTGAGCATCTCCGGGTACTCTTAGGGATGATAACTTTTAAGTAGCAAGTCCCGTTCTACTATTCTCTCAATGCTTGGCTATGTTTAGTTGATTTCATACTTGCAAAGAACTTTATGCATTAATTTCACATTTACAAGGACGCTAGTCTAAAACTGCTGTGTGCACATCATGAGAACGCCTTTGAATTTCTCTATTTTCTTGAAAAAGAGTATCCCTGATCATCCAACCCTCATTATAAGCCGAAATGATGGGAACTCTAAGCTTACCCTAGCCGAGAACCTTGCAGAAGCGTCCTATGATCTTCACATTTTTCTTTACGGGACGTACTTGCATGGTTTTCAAAATGGTTCTTAAGGTGATCTCAGGACGACTGTGTTAATTGTGTGGAAGTCAGTTATTCTCTAAGACAGGACGTCAGTACAGGTTCATTCGGAACGCGCCATTATGAAAGTTGAAACGTTGTCAGTTTGAATTTTGAATTGAGGAAGTTACCAGCATGCCCTTCACCAACCTCTTATATATACATTGATTGAAACGGCTGTCAGAACTTTCGCTCTCTAAAATCTCAAAACTCCGTTTTGCTCTGACTTCTTTCTAGAACTCCGGCAGTATCTCTCTAAGTTTCCGGCCAGTTTCCGATCTCGTCTCTTCGTTCAGTTTCAAAATGTCAAGAGTTTAGAATGCATCTGGTTCGTCACTGGGAGGTAAGCGAAAGCGTCTTGCCAAGAGAAACTTCTATGTGGAAGGACCTCCAGAGATTCAGATTGATGAGATCCTGAAGGACTTCATTGATTCAAAGCCACGGACTCTCTATGTCGCAGTGGCAAACTACATGAAGCAATGCAAGGATGAAGTACGTCTTCGTAATCTGAAGACGTTCTTAGATCGCTTTGTGGTGCCAGTTCTGCGCAAGACAGGGGGAATGGACGCTCCTTTCTGTGGAGGCACCAATATCTTTCTAGAGGCGTTCCAAGGTCAAGATTGGAGGATCCCCTTGATAGAATCCATTCCAGACCTTTCCAACGCCAGATTTGTGGACCCTCCTCCCCTCTCCAAAAGCATAAAAAAGTCAGTACAATCGTCCCCTCCTCCTCCATCCCCTCCCCGAGTAATCACCACAAGACCTACTCCTCCTCCATCTCGCCTAGTCCACAACTCTCTCCCACAAAAGGCTTCCTCCTCCCAACCTACTCAAATCTTTGATAAATTCCCTTTTCATGTGGAGGAGCGCACTAAATTTAAACATGACCGTCCCCACAAAAGACCACTCAAAAGGCGAAAACTTGCAAAAGCCAAGCCCAACCCCATCCCTCTTGACACTCCCTCAGCCACTCCTTCTCCCATTGAAGTCCTTGACCCCTCCAATCCTGATCCCTCCCTACTTCAAATAAAGCAGGCCTTCCCTGATGTCCAAATCTCTGACTCCCCATCTCTACAAAATTCCCCTCCATCCGCTCCCCTCACTCCTAAATCAAGGGGACCCTCAGCTGAAAGGGACGCTCCTCCATCTTCTGGTGTCATCCCAGACGACTCAATAGATGCAGAGTTTGGCTCTGCGACTTCCGAGGAGATCGATACAACAATCGTCCTTGACGAAATTACCAAACAACAAATTGTTGAGGACGAAGAGTTAAGTCGCCGCCTTGCAAATCAAAGCGACAACGTTGTACAAGAGGATGCTCTTTCTCTCGATGAGCAAATAGCTGCTGATGCTCTCGAGATCCCTCCTTGGGAAGCCGTCCCAGTGGAGGCGGGAGATAAGTCTGCTCCCAAAGGAACAAGTGGACAAAAGCGTCCACGGAAGACAAAAGCATCTAAAGATGCTGCTGGTCCATCTGAGGGACAGCCTGATGAAAATCTCCAAGAGGGAGATAATGAAGAAGGCAGTGATGATGGTGAGGAAGACAATGAGGGCGGCACTTCTGGTCCTCCAAAGAAGAAGCCCAAAAAGACTAACAAACAGGAGCACATTCTAACTCCCTTAGTGTTTGATGAGATATTTCTTAGCCAATTTTCTGAGGCTAAAGAACTTGTGGAACTCCTCAAGATTCAAGGATGGCTGAAAATCTCTGAGGAGAATGTAAAAGTTGATCCCAAGATTGTCCAAGACTTCTATGATTCTCTCAACATCAACATAGAAAATGGCACAGGGACGTTCTTGGCAAATGGTGAGTCTGCCACCTTCTCTGAGAAGATAGTTCGCCAGCTGATGGGGCTAGACAAACAACGTCCAGGGAATGACGCCTTGCACAGGGTTCCTGCCAATGGTTTTGGTATTGAAGGCGAAGAGCTACATGCCTTGTTCAAAAGAATTTTCAACGGGAAGACTCCAGATGGAAATGACCGAGTTGCTTCAGTCCTGACTCAAACTGGTGCTATGGCACACTATATGATCTGTAGGACTATCGTCCCAAGGCAGGAGAAGAAATCCATTGTCCAGACAATTGACTGTCTCCTCTTGGACGCCTTTCTAAAGGGTCGCAAGATCAACCTGGCCAGAATAATGATTGAACACATGGCCAAGTGCACCCGCAAAAACCATGCTCTTCCCTACCCAGGCTTGGTGAAAGCCCTCCTGATCGAGAATGATGCTTATACTCCTGGAGAGGAGGTCACTTTAGGCTTGTAGTGGGATCAAAAGTACGGCATTCTTGAGATCAAGCACAGCAAAGAGCTCCCCTCCATCAGAAAACAGCTGGAAAAGGAAAAGAAAGAGGCTGAGAAGAAAAAGAAAGAAGAAGAGGCCGCCAGAAAAGCAGAAGAAAAACGCCTAAGGCAGGAGGCTGCTAAGAAAGCTGTTGAGGACGAGCGTGCTAGACAAGAAGCTGCTAAGAAAGGGAAGACTGTTGTCTCTGATCCTCCCTTGATTGCCGAAACTGAGGAAGACCGTGTTGCATGCTATGCAGAGGTTGATCAGCTATCGTCCTTCATTCATGCGGAGCCGATGGACTTCAACTTCTCTCCTTCCCATCTTCCTCCTCAACAACAGCCGTCCTACTTTCAGTGCTCTCCTGCTCCTTCAAAAACTGAAGCTTATTCTAAGAAGCAGTTATATATACGCCCTTATTCTTAACAACTAAAATGTTCTTGCGCAACAAGGAAATGCTATCATTCAGCAGAACAATGTGGCCATGCAACAGAACTATCCTTACTTTCAAGCTGTTAAGAATCAGAATGACATTATCAAGCTGCTCATTCAGTCCATTCACAGAGATAGTACAGAGGGTGATACGCAAGAGGAAGAGGAACCTGCTGCGACGGACGCCAATGTCAATGATCAAAGCCGTCCTGCTGGATCACCTTCCTCCTAACCCTTTATTCCCTCATCTATTTTGCCTGTGCTTCTTTTTATTTTCAAAACACTTGTCTGGATGTCTATAATGACTATCATTTCTTTCAATGGTAGTTCTCTTGTTTGTGTGCATTTGTGTGTTTAAGCGTTTATTTGCCTATAGTTGTGATTTTGTGCTATCGTCCTTATGCTAACTTGTTATCCTTTTTGATGATGCCAAAAGGGGGAAGTGTAGTTTTGCAGAGATGCGCTTTTTATTAGATATCAAGTATAAGCAAGTGCTAAGGGGGAATTTTAGTGAAAGGACCTAAGAACGCCGCATTGCCTCTGAATAAATTTTAGGGCCGCTAGTTAAGAAAGAAAATTTCATCAGTGTAGACGTCCCCTCCCTAAAATCCAAAAGAAGAATAGATCAAGTGTTGAAAAATTTGTGCCTATAGAATTTCGCTAAGTGTTAAAAGGACGCTCTTTAAGTTTTCAAGCATGCTAGAGCTTAAATTCAAAACTTTTATTGCCTAGAGTTTATCATCATCAAAAAGGGGGAAATTGTTGGGACAATGTTAAGGACGCCTTCAGTAATTAACATTGTGCCTGGCGTCCCTTAGTTTTGATATGACAAACTCGCCTTGATCTAATAAGTTGTCCAAGTGTTTTAGGGACGCATGTTGAAAAAGACAACAAGTGGTTTTATATGTAGCCGTCCTTAAGGAGTAAGGACGCTACATCATTCAGTGAACGGCTAGGGAAAAACACAAACAAGGACACCGTCCTTAATCTATACACTGGAGTCCTTCAAAGTTGGCCGACAAAGTGACATCACCAGACAAGCTTTGATCATGATCTCCACGTGGAAGAAGATCCCGCATCCAAGCCTAACGGAATTGCCAGTAAGCTTCCTTGATCATCACAAAGACACGTGGAAGCCGATTACTGTTGCAACATCCCCAAAGGGCATGATCGTCAGAGAATGTCGCCCTTTCCCAATGTCACTATAAATACGCTTTCAGAGCATTTATTGTGATGTGACGCTTCAGAGAATATTCATGGAATTTTTCAGTCGCTCAAGAACACCAAGAACACCAAGAACAAGCTCAAGAACAAGTGAGAACTAGGTGTTAGATCAAGCGAGAAGCGTACCACAAAACCACAAACTGTTTGTAATAGAAAAGAACAAAAATAGTGAGAGAGTCCTTACGACGAACTGTAAGGAAGAGGTGATAGCATCCTTTAGAGAGATTAAGTTAGGTTAATTTACAGGCTTAAAGGAGTTGTTACTAGTGGACTTAGGGACGCCGTTCTAAGTGCCAGAGAAGTGTAACTACTCGCCAGTGTATTGTAAGGAAACTTAATAAGAAAGGAAAGAAGCTATTACAAAATCCTCCAAGGAGGTCGAGGTTTACACTCAAGGACTAGTTGGTACTTGAGTGGTTCCTCTATAAATCAAAAGCGTTCCTTACTTATTGTTTTTACTTGTTTAGTCTTTTGATTTCCGCTACAAACCAAGGAAGTCCTCAATATCTTTAAGGACTCCTCGGTAAAGGACGACCTTAACTCTGTTAAGGACGCTCTTGTATTTACGACTAACGATCCAACAAAGGACTCCAGATGTCCTTTGCTTAGCCACATATAAAACTACACTTAGCTTCTACAGTACTTCGTAGGACTCTCTTTCTCTTTTTGGGTTTTTCTGAGTACAAACAGTTTTGTGGTTTTGGTTACAAATCTCACTCGATCTAGCACAAGTCTTAGCACTGTTCTTTAGTTCTTGAGCTAGTTCTTCGTGTTCTTGAGTGAGCCGCTTTCCTCTGATTCTCTCTGAATATTCTCTGAAAGCGTTAACGTCACAATAAATGCCTTGGGGCTATTTATAGGACTTGGGGAAGGGCGTCATTTCTCTGGGACGATCATGCCCTTGGTAGACGTGGCTACAGGATCTTCCTCCACGTATGATGGCGGTGATGAGGAAGCTTCCTGTATCCAGCCGTGTGTGATGAACTCCGCTACAGGATCGGCCGCCACGTGTTGATGAACTCTGCAACAGGATTGTCCGCCACGTAGTGTTGGACTCCGCTAGAGGATCGGTCTCCACGTGTCCTTGGATGATCAAATGTTGTCGAGTGATGTCATCCTGTCGGCTAGAGAGTAAGGACGCCTTTCGTGCGTTCCTACTTGCTTGGGACTCCGTCCTTGCTCAAGTAGTCTCTTGCTGGTCCTTACTTCCTGTTAGCTAGCGTCCCTAAGCCTAGGGAACGCTTCACACACTTGTTGTCCTTTTGTCACTAGCGTTCCTGAACACTTGGACAAATTTATTAGAATCAAAGTGAGTTTGTCATATCAAAACAAAGGGACGGTTGTGGGCACACTACCAAGTACGTAAGAGTCCTTGATAGTGTCCCAACAATTTCCCCCTTTTTGATGGTGACAAACTCTTCAGCAAAATAGTTTTGGTATTGGAATTTAGCATGCATGAAAACTTAGAAGCGTCCTCTAACACTTAGAGTAATTCTAATATGCACAAGTTTTCATTCTTTGATTCTCTAACATTTGGATTTAAAATCCAAATGTTAGAAGCTCAGCGTTCTTGAGTTCTTGAGCTAGTTCTTCGTGTTCTTGAGTGAGCCGCTTTCCTCTGATTCTCTCTGAATATTCTCTGAAAGCGTTAACGTCACAATAAATGCCTTGGGGCTATTTATAGGACTTGGGGAAGGGCGTCATTTCTCTGGGACGATCATGCCCTTGGTAGACGTGGCTACAGGATCTTCCTCCACGTATGATGGCGGTGATGAGGAAGCTTCCTGTATCCAGCCGTGTGTGATGAACTCCGCTACAGGATCGGCCGCCACGTGTTGATGAACTCTGCAACAGGATTGTCCGCCACGTAGTGTTGGACTCCGCTAGAGGATCGGTCTCCACGTGTCCTTGGATGATCAAATGTTGTCGAGTGATGTCATCCTGTCGGCTAGAGAGTAAGGACGCCTTTCGTGCGTTCCTACTTGCTTGGGACTCCGTCCTTGCTCAAGTAGTCTCTTGCTGGTCCTTACTTCCTGTTAGCTAGCGTCCCTAAGCCTAGGGAACGTCACACACTTGTTGTCCTTTTGTCACTAGCGTTCCTGAACACTTGGACAAATTTATTAGAATCAAAGTGAGTTTGTCATATCAAAACAAAGGGACGGTTGTGGGCACACTACCAAGTACGTAAGAGTCCTTGATAGCGTCCCAACAATTTCCCCCTTTTTGATGGTGACAAACTCTTCAGCAAAATAGTTTTGGCATTGGAATTTAGCATGCATGAAAACTTAGAAGCGTCCTCTAACACTTAGAGTAATTCTAATATGCACAAGTTTTCATTCTTTGATTCTCTAACATTTGGATTTTAAGGAGAGAAAAGCGTCCTAGAGTTTTCTAGACGTCCTCCATTTTATTCTAGCATGGCGTTCCTTAGACCTTTCACTTAATAGTTCCCCCTTAACACTTGCTTATTCTAGATAACTATTTTATAGCGCATCTCTACAAAACTACACTTCCCCCTTTTGTCTTCATCGAAAAGGATAACAAGTGATAAGGACGTTAGCATAAAAACATAACTATAAGCAGTGGAACGCTTAAACAAGCAAATGCACACAAACATTGAATTGTCATTCAAACAAATTGAGAATAATTGTCATTACAGACCAAGTGTTTGAAAGATAAAAGAAGCAAAAGATAAATAATTGAGGGATAAAGGGTTGGAGGACGGCGATCACTGAGGGCGGCTTTGGTCTTGATAGAACTTAAGAAGTTGTTCATGAAGTTCTGCCGACTTGGTGAAGGCCATTGACAAGTCCTTGAGTGCTGAGAAGATAAGACACTGGTTGTCCATAATAGCACCCATAAGTTCTGCAGGAGGATGCTGGACAGGATTAGCTGGGGCAGGACGAGGCACGGGACCAGAACTTGAAGAGGGAGCGGTCATGTGAGGTAAAGGAGCAGGAGGAGAAGACGCCCTCATGAACTGATCAAGAGCTTCAAAGTTAACTGCGGGCTCTTCCTCGTGGACAGGCTCTTGATGCATAGAGGCAGAGCGTTCCTGTTCAGCTTCAGCGGCTAGGCGTTCTTGCTCAGCTTTCTTCCTAGCTTCCTCAGCTTCAGCTTCTAACTACTTGATAATAGAAGGCAGCTCCTCATTATGTCTTATTTCCACCAGTCCCTTCTTTGCATTCCATTTTAGTCCTAGCTGTTCAGAGGGAGCACTTTCATCATAGGCATTCTAGGACTGAAGGATCAGCTTGACTAGCCCTGGGTAAGGCAAAGCGTGTCGCTTCCTCCCACACTTAGCCATATGTTGCATTGCAATTCTGGCAAGATTGATAGGGCGGCTATCGAGAAAAGCATCTATTAAGATGATATCATGTGTTTGAACTATAGAACACTTCTCTTGCCTGGGAAGGACGGCGCGAAGGATAAAGTAGTGTGCAATGGTGCCAACTTTACTCAACACGTGAGCAACCCTGTCCGTCCCATACGGTGTTTTTCCCCGGAAAACTCTCTCTAGCACATGCAGTTCTTCATCAGTTGTTTCAAAGCCATTCTCTGGGAGGGAGCTTAGAGCATTGGACGGAGGCTTTTGAGTGCTCAGTCCCATGAAGGCACGGACTTGTCGTTCAGTGACAGAGGCTTTCTCATCATCTATCTTGAAGTGGAGAGAGCCGTCGTTGGATTTGTAGCGCAGGCTTTTGTAGAATGCTTTGACCTGCTCTTTGTCAACTTCAGTAGGCGCAGGCCCAACGTTCAACCAGCCTTGAAATCTTAGAAGCTCAAGGAACTCCTGTACTTTATCATCTTCGAAAGATGAGAGCCATTGTTCGGAGTAGATCAAGGGACTGAGAACTTTTACAGGAGCACCATCAGGCTTGCGCTTTCTCTTGCCTTTTGGAGACTCTGAGTCCTCATCATCTGAACATTCATCAGCGTCGTCCTCTGACTCATTATCAGTGTCCTCATTATCAGCAGTGTTCAGTCCAGCAGCGTCCTCAGAGCCTTGTACATTTTCTTGATTACCACCAGTAGGGGCTTGTTCGGACTCTGAAGGCGCTCTGCCTTGGGACGTTTCTTCAGCGTCCTGAGCCTCTGTTTGCTTTTCAGTGGGGAGCTCAGCGTCCGCCGGGACTTGGGATTCTGTTCGGATTGAGGGGGAGGGGATTTCATGTGGAGTTGGGAGGGGATTTAGAAGAGGAAGGGATTGGGTGTAGGGTGGGACTTCTTGTGCATCACGCTCGAGCTCTTCAGACAGAGTAGGCTCGGCGTCCTTGTGAGCGACCTGGTGCTCGCCAGCGTCCTCAGCTACTTCAATAATTTCTGCTTCTTTCGGAGCAGGAGCAGCCTCAACAGTTTCAGCCTGAGCATTCTCAGCCTCATCTTGGGAGTCCCCAGTGACATCAATAAAGGGGGAGGACTCACCAGCAGGAGTTCCATGTTGACTCTTCTCTGAAGAGCTTGAACTTGAGGAACTTGAGGAGGAGACGGGCTCTGGTTGCGGAGCGTCCTTGACTAGCAACACCTTAGGTTGTTCACCTGTTTTGCGATGGCGAAAGGTGTGCTCAAATGTGGTACGCTGCTCGACATCCTCCGGGCCGCTTTCTGAGGAAGGACGACGGGACCTTGGAGTCTCGGGGTCCTTTGGAGGAGATATATGGGCCGGGGCGGAGGGGAAATTTGCTAGGTTTAGAGGGGAGGGACAGAAAGGAATTAAGGCATTTTTTGTTGAAGGCTTGGGGGACGGAGGAGGGGTCGGGAGTTGGACGATCTTGGGAGTTTGAGGTGGAGGAGTGGATTGCTTAGAAAGATTGGAGGGCCTTTTTGTGGTGCTAGGCCTTTTTGTGGAGCTTGGCCGTTTTGTTGTAGAGGGGACGCTAGAGGACTTGGCCTTTTTGAGGGGCCTTGGGTCATGGACCTTTTTGGAGCGTCCCTCTTTAATGTGAGGCGGAAACTTGTCCACAATCTCAGTAGGTTTGGAAGAGGAGAAGGGTTTAGATGATTTGGAGAGGGGGGACGATGGGGCAGGACGCTTTAACAGCTTCTTTGTTGTTACGGTGGGAATTTGAGGAGGTGGGGGAGAGGGACTCGGCAAACGGTTCTTTAGCATTTGATAAGCCGGAGAGTCCCTTGGGTACATAGGGAAATCAGGGAGAACTTGGTTGTGGACGTCTGGGATAAGGTCAAGTAAGGGACCAAGATTCTCACCTCCAAACTGTTGGAAGAACAGCACGTCCTCCATCCGGCCAGGCAGATCATGATAGTCATTCTTGTGCAGACCGTGGATGACAAAACGTTCAATGAACATCTCGTAATTCCTCGTTTTTTCAGCGTCCTGCTTGATGTGAGGAAGATCCATACGTTCCCTTATCAGCATGTACAGGGTTTTGGGCTTCTTGTTGATGAAGTCCACAAGTGATTCATTGAGAGCAATGGGTTTTGGCTTCTCAATGGTGTGGGACTTCACCAACTTTCTTCTCTTCCAGCCGGCAGAAGATCCGGCAGCGTTCCCTAGTAGTTGAGACATGATTCTGATGACTTGTAGAGAGAAAAACTCGTCGGAATTCTAGAGAGAGGTGAGAGCTGTTTGAGAGCAGGGAAGTTGTTGAGAAATAATCAATGAATGAGAGCGACTGTTTCTTCCTTATATAGAGGAAGCAGTGGCACAACTGTAATAAACACTGATTTTCTGTGCGACACGTGGTAAAACTTCCCCCTTAAGATTTGAGCAAAAGCAACGGTCACTGTTCAAACGTTCAAATTCAAATTTCTGACTCTTCAACTTCTTCTCAAAAACTGAACTGGCGTCCTCTCTTATAAACACTGAGCGTCCTCTCAAACTTAGGAAAAAGTTACTTCTTCAAGCAAACCAATAACCTTGATAACCGTCCCTGTGATGACCTTGAGAACCATTTGAGAACGAAGCAAGTACGTCCCGTAAAAGAAAATATGAAGCTCATAGGACGCTTTTGCAGAGTTCTCGGCTAAAGTAAGCTTAGAGTTCCCATCATTTCGGCTTATGATGTGGGTTGGGTGATCAGGGATACTCTTTTCAAGACAAATAGAGAAATTTGAATGGCGTTCCAAAGTAGTAAACACATGAAGTTTTAGATTAGCGTCCTTGCAAATATGATTTCAATGCATAACAGTCCTTAAACACTTAGAATCTACAAAACATAGCCAATCATTGAGGGAATAGTAGAACGGGACTTGCTACTTAAAAGTTATCATCCCCAAGAGCAGCCTTAGATGCTCGGAGGGACGTCTATCAAGCGCCTTAGTGAAAATATCAGCTATTTGGTCTTCAGTCCTTACATGCTCCATACTAATAAGTCCTAGTTCAACATTATCACGCAAGAAATGATGCCTTATATGAATATGCTTTGTGCGTGAATGAAAAACAGGATTCTTAGAAATTTCAATAGCACTTGTATTATCACAACGAATGGGAATAGTTTCAAGATTGATACCGTAGTCCTCAAGTTGATATTTGATCCAGATGACTTGTGAACAGCACGAGGCAGCAGCAACGTACTCGGCTTCCGCAGTTGAAAGCACCACAGAGTTCTGTTTCTTAAATCCCCAAGAGACTAAGCATGAACCAAGGAATTGTGCCATTCCTGAAGTGCTTTTTCTATCAATCACATGACCAATATAATCAGCGTCCGAGTAGCCAACAAGCTTGAAGGACGTCTTCCTAGGGTACGAAAGACAAAGATCATCGCGTCCTTTGAGGTAGCGAAAGATGCTCTTGACTTCTTGCATGTGGGACTCGTTTGGATTCGCCTGGAAGCGGGCACACAAGCAAACGGCAAACATGATGTCGGCACGGCTTGCGGTCAAGTAGAGCAAAGAACCAATCATTCCTCTGTAAAGCTTTTGCTCAACGTCCTTTCCCTTTTCATCAGCGTAAAGACGCGAGTTGGTAGAGCAAGGGGTTGCAACAGGTTTGGACGTGTTCATCCCGTACTTCTCAAGCATTTCACGGACATATTTTTGTTGGTGAATACGCGTCCCTTCCTTGAGTTGGTTAATTTGATGTCCCAAGAAGAAATTGAGTTCTCCAATGAGGGACATCTCAAACTCACTACTCATTAAGGACTTGAACTCATCTACAAGTTTCATGTTAGTACTACCAAAGACTATATCATCAACATAGACTTGGGCAATTAAAATGTCCTTGTGAACTTTGTTAATGAACAAAGTTTTATCAATTGAACCTCTTGTGTACCCATGAGACAAAAGAAAGGACGCAAACCTGTCGTACCATGCACGAGGGGCTTGCTTGAGTCCATAGAGAGCTTTGTCCAAGTAGTACACATGATCTGGGTGAGAAGCGTCCTCGAAGCCAGGGGGCTGAGCAACATATACTTCCTCCTTGAGTTTTCCATTGAGAAAGGCAGTCTTGACGTCCATCTGAAAGAACCTGAATCCTTTGTGAGCGGCGAAAGCAATAAGAAGACGAACGGCCTCAATTCTAGCAACAGGAGCAAAGGTTTCATCATAGTCTATACCTTCCTCTTGCTTGAATCCTTGAGCCACTAGTCTTGCCTTGTTCCTTGACACACGTCCACTTTCATCAAGTTTATTTCTGAACACCCAACGCGTCCCTATTATGTTTTTGCCTTTGGGGCGAGGGACGAGGGACCAAACTTTGTTCCTTTCAAATTGGTTAAGTTCTTCTTGCATTGCTTGAATCCAGTCTGCGTCCTGTAGTGCTTCCTTGATGTTCTTAGGTTCCACCATAGAGACAAAGGCATGGAAAGCACAAAAGGCTAAATTTGTACTTTGGGACTTGCTTGCAGCTGACCTTGTTTGAACTCCTTGAGAAGGATCTGAGACAATTTGCGAAGTTGGGTGGTCCCTAGAGAAGCGGGACTCCCTTTGAAACAATTGAGCAAACCTTGGATCAATCTCTCCATCAGAATCATCATTATCATCTTGTGCATCGTCCTCAGTGTGTTCCCCCTTAGAGAGAGCATCCACACCTTGACGTTGCTCGCCTTGTTGACATGATTCAGCCACATCTTGTTGAACTGGGGATTCACTACGAGAGGGAACTCCCTGAACAACACTAGGAGCGTCCACTGAGACTTCTTCAGGATTTGGAGTAGCGTCCTTGGGAACATAGTATTTTCCAGAGGACCAATCTTCAACTTCGTCTTCAGAGTCAACTTGCTGTTGTGAAGAAGAGCGTTCTTTCTTACTTGGTTTTTCTTTGTGAGAAGAACTCTCCTTGAACACAACATGAATACTCTCCTCAAGCTTTAGAGTCCTTTTGTTGAAAACTCTATATGCTTTGCTGGTGAGAGGGTACCCAAGAAATATGGCTTCTGATTCGGCCTATTTTGTATAGGTTAACTCTTGTATTTTAGGGCTATATTGAGTGTGTTTAGGTTAGAGTTGTGCGTAATTGTAATATCTAGGCCGAAGACACAAGAATTCAAGGATCAAGAGTTTTAAGGCGTTTTGAGCTGTCTGCGCGACACCACTTGCTTGCAAAGGCCATATCTTGCGCTACAGAGTTCGGATTGACTTGATTCCGGTACCATTAGAAAGTTAACTTCAAGGGCTTCAATTCATCTTTTTACACCGAAGTCAGATTCCAAGAGGAAGAGGGTCAAAACAGCCTCCGAAGTGACACCAGCGATCCTGTCGAGATTCCGCGACCGCGGCCTGGCCGACGCGCCCGCGGTGGCTGCCGAGACGAGAAGTTCTTTTCTGTCGCGATAGCACGGGCGCGGTGGGGGCGACGCGGCCGCGGCGATGCTGAATCCGAAGCGGGCCAAAATCTTTCTATCTTGTTTCCTTTTCTATCTTTTGCCTCTTTCCTTATCTATCTCGTGGAGCTTGTTCCTTGGGCTATTTAAGGAGGAGCCAGCCTTAGGTTTTGAAATATCTTCTACATTCTACCTTCTACCAATTCTTCTCTTTTAGTTTAGTTATGGAGAGCTAGTCTTCTTGGGTTTGTTCAAGGGAGAAGCTCTGATGTATGAACTCGTGAGATTTTGGTAATTGATTTCTATCCTTTGGTTGATATTAATTCTCTTGTGCTTCATCTTATGAATGTTTATTGTTTCTTTAGGAGTCATGAACCTATTGAATTAATTGATGTTCTACTGTTTGATTAGGTTTGGACCGTGGACAAAACTAATCTGTGAAAAGAACTTAACCTAGACCTGTTGTCTATGCAACTAGGATTAAGAAGAGAATTGATTGTTTTATCTTACAATTGACTCGTAGCTTGATTGTTTGATATTATATCCTGCATATCCTTGTTCTCTATGCTAATTCTAGGTTAAGCGTCCTTGCCTAGGGTTATAGAATTGCTTGGACCGTGGACTTGCGATTGTTAATGATCAGGATAGGAATTAACCATAGGTGTGAATGAAATCAATGGATGAATCTATGATTGAGGGATTATATCATGAGTGGATCTTTTGAATAAACTTGTCTCCTTATCAATTGTTTCCCCATATTTGCATGTTTGTTTATTTGTTTGTTCTTTGTTTCTTAGATTAGTTTAGTATAGATTTCTCTCCTAAATCCCCCTTTTCTGTAGTTGGTAAATATATTAATACTAGAACATCAATCAATTCAATAGGTTAGCTACTCCTAGAGAAACAATCAACATTCATAAGATGAAGCACAAGAGAATCAATATTAACCAAAGGATAGAAATCAATTACCAAAACCTCACGAGTTCATACATCAGAGCTTCTCCCTTGAACAAACCCAAGGAGACTAGCTCTCCATAACTAAACTAAAAACCTAATTTAAGGAAGAAGGTAGAAGGTAGAATGTACTAAAAACCTAAGGCTGGCTCCTCCTTATATAGCCCAAGGAACAAGCTCCACGAGATAGATAAGGAAAGAGGCAAAAGATAGAAAAGGAAACAAGATAGAAAGATTTCGGCCCGCTTCGGATTCGGCATCACCGCGGTCGCGTCGCCATCACCGCGCCCGCGCTATCGCAACAGAAAGGAACAATTCGTCTCGGCGGCAACCGCGGTCGCGGTGGACAATCCGCGGTCGCGGAATCTCGACAGAATCTCTAGTGTCACTTCGGAGGCTGTTTTGACCATCTTCGGCTTGGAATCTGACTCCGGTGTAAAAATATGAATTGAAGCCCTTGAAGTTAGCTTTCCAATGGCACCGGAAACAGCTGAATCCGACCTCTGTAGCTCAAGATATAGCCTTCGCAAGCAAATGGTGTTGCGCAGACAGCTCAAAACGCCTTAAAACTCTTGAGTCTTGAATCCTTGTGTCTTCGGCCTCGATATTACAATTCCGCTCAAATCTAACCTAAACACTCTCAATAAAGCCCTAAAATACAAGAGTTAACCTATACAAAATAGGCCGAATCAAATTCCCCCATACTTAGATCTTGCTCGTCCTCGAGTAAGCTCAAAACAAATATAACTAGGTAGCAAATCTAAGATCTCAGGAAATACAAGGGAAAACAAAAACACTCAAGTCACAACCCGAACCCAAAAATATAGAGAAATCATGAGAATAAAACAATGAAGCTCAAACACACACCTCACAACATGATATAACACTCAAGCTCTAAAAACATGAAAGAGAGCAACCTAGGATCTACCCAAATCTATAATGTAAGCCCCAAAGTCCCCAAGCAAGAATGATCCTAAACACTCGAATTTTTCCGCTCAATTCTACTTAGGCGCCCTTTTGGGTTTTCACCTAACCGCTCTTTTCATTTTTCTTAAGGTGCGCTCACAAATACTCACATCTCTCATAAACCTCTTAATATATTCCCCGGCAAGATCAAAGACTAATCAGAGCTTAGAAACTAATCTGTGAAATACTCACATCTCTCATAAACCTCTTATAAACCTCTTTCCTTATCTATCTCGTGGAGCTTGTTCCTTGGGCTATATAAGGAGGAGCCAGCCTTAGGTTTTGAAATATCTTCTACATTCTACCTTCTACCAATTCTTCTCTTTTAGTTTAGTTATGGAGAGCTAGTCTCCTTGGGTTTGTTCAAGGGAGAAGCTTTGATGTATGAACTCGTGAGATTTTGGTAATTGATTTCTATCCTTTGGTTGATATTGATTCTCTTGTGCTTCATCTTATGAATGTTTATTGTTTCTTTAGGAGTCATGAACCTATTGAATTGTTCTCTATGCTAATTCTAGGTTAAGCGTCCTTGCCTAGGGTTATAGAATTGCTTGGACCGTGGACTTGCAATTGTTAATGATCAGGATAGGAATTAACCATAGGTGTGAATGAAATCAATGGATAAATCTATGATCGAGGGATTATATCATGAGTGGATCTTTTGAATGAACTTGTCTCCTTATCAATTGTTTCCCCATATTTGCATGTTTGTTTATTTGTTTATTCTTTGTTTCTTAGATTAGTTTAGTATAGATTTCTCTCCTAAATCCCCCTTTTCTGTAGTTGGTAAATATATTAATACTAGATACCATAGTTCTCTTGGGTTCGACCCCTTACTTGCTTACTATACTTAGTTTGTAGTTTGGGTTATTTATCTTTGATCTTGGCACGACGACTTTAGCCGAGTCAAATTTTGGCGCCGTTGCCGGGGAACTTTGGTTTCTTTCTAGTATTAATATTTTTATTGACTTCGTGTGGACCTATCTTACAGTCCGCACTTGTATATTCTGATGCCTTTCTATGAGTTTAAGCAGTTGCAGGGTGAACCATTCTGTGATTATTTTGAGAGAGTTCTAGATGAGGCAACTGACCTAAGTGCTCGTGGAGTCTATGTCTGTGCATATGATCTGAGCTTAGAAATCCGCAGTGGCATGAAATTGGAGATGCAGGAAGAGGTGTATCGCAGGACTGAGAAAGGATATGCCAAATTGAGACCTGAGACGGAATTATTTGAAATTTTCTGGGCCATGTTCGACGAAAGTTTGTCGCTGCAGGACGAGCTTAATGCCAGAAAGCTTTCTGACCAAGAACCGCGACCGCGCTCCTTGGACCGCGCCCGCGGTTCCGATACAGACACGGAGGATTCCCCCCTGGAGGAGAACCGCGACCGGGGCCCACTAACCGCGCCCGCGGACGCCGAGGAGTTCGGTCCACCGGTTCTCAATGGCGATCCTGTCTTCACTGACGATGTTCCGTGTCCGGTTGTAAAGCTCAATTATCCTTTCTCAATGCCCGAGGGACTCCCCATGCTCGAGTTCATATGGCAAGATGAGTCCACTCAGGATGACGAGACCCCGGAAGAAGAAGATTGGGCGATATTTAGTGAATTCCTGGATGGTTTGGAGCAAGTGGAGGTTCGAGATATTGCATTGGGGGTTTCACCCCCGATTTTGATAGATCAAGCTTCCGAGCCTGAGCCTGAGGAGGAACGATATGTGATGACAGAAGAGGAGTATTTCCTTTAGTATGGTGACCCCTGGAGTGACAACGACGAGCCTGATGACTCGCCGAAGGAGCCAGATGCTGTTATGGAGATTTCTTCGTCACCGTCAGAAACTTTCGTATTCCCTTCCATGGAGATTCCTGAGAACCTATTGATTAGGAGTCATGAACCTATTGATTTAATTGATGTTCTACTGTTTGATTAGGTTTGGACCGTGGACAAAACTAATCTGTGAAAACAACTTAACCTGGACCTGTTGTCTATGCAACTAGGATTAAGAAGAGAATTGATTGTTTTATCTTGCAATTGACTCGTAGCTTGATTGTTTGATATTATATCCTGCATATCCTTGTTCTCTATGCTAATTCTAGGTTAAGCGTCCTTGCCTAGGGTTATAGAATTGCTTGGACCGTGGACTTGCGATTGTTAATGATCAGGATAGGAATTAACCATAGGTGTGAATGAAATCAATGGATAAATCTATGATCGAGGGATTATATCATGAGTGGATCTTTTGAATGAACTTGTCTCCTTATCAATTGTTTTCCCATATTTGCATGTTTGTTTATTTGTTTGTTCTTTGTTTCTTAGATTAGTTTAGTATAGATTTCTCTCCTAAATCCCCCTTTTCTGTAGTTGGTAAATATATTAATACTAGAACATCAATCAATTCAATAGGTTAGCTACTCCTAGAGAAACAATCAACATTCATAAGATGAAGCACAAGAGAATCAATATTAACCAAAGGATAGAAATCAATTACCAAAACCTCACGAGTTCATACATCAGAGCTTCTCCCTTGAACAAACCCAAGGAGACTAGCTCTCCATAACTAAACTAAAAACCTAATTTAAGGAAGAAGGTAGAAGGTAGAATGTACTAAAAACCTAAGGCTGGCTCCTCCTTATATAGCCCAAGGAACAAGCTCCACGAGATAGATAAGGAAAGAGGCAAAAGATAGAAAAGGAAACAAGATAGAAAGATTTCGGCCCGCTTCGGATTCGGCATCACCGCGGTCGCGTCGCCATCACCGCGCCCGCGCTATCGCAACAGAAAGGAACAATTCGTCTCGGCGGCAACCGCGGTCGCGGTGGACAATCCGCGGTCGCGGAATCTCGACAGAATCTCTAGTGTCACTTCGGAGGCTGTTTTGACCATCTTCGGCTTGGAATCTGACTCCGGTGTAAAAATATGAATTGAAGCCCTTGAAGTTAGCTTTCCAATGGCACCGGAAACAGCTGAATCCGACCTCTGTAGCTCAAGATATAGCCTTCGCAAGCAAATGGTGTTGCGCAGACAGCTCAAAACGCCTTAAAACTCTTGAGTCTTGAATCCTTGTGTCTTCGGCCTCGATATTACAATTCCGCTCAAATCTAACCTAAACACTCTCAATAAAGCCCTAAAATACAAGAGTTAACCTATACAAAATAGGCCGAATCAAATTCCCCCATACTTAGATCTTGCTCGTCCTCGAGTAAGCTCAAAACAAATATAACTAGGTAGCAAATCTAAGATCTCAGGAAATACAAGGGAAAACAAAAACACTCAAGTCACAACCCGAACCCAAAAATATAGAGAAATCATGAGAATAAAACAATGAAGCTCAAACACACACCTCACAACATGATATAACACTCAAGCTCTAAAAACATGAAAGAGAGCAACCTAGGATCTACCCAAATCTATAATGTAAGCCCCAAAGTCCCCAAGCAAGAATGATCCTAAACACTCGAATTTTTCCGCTCAATTCTACTTAGGCGCCCTTTTGGGTTTTCACCTAACCGCTCTTTTCATTTTTCTTAAGGTGCGCTCACAAATACTCACATCTCTCATAAACCTCTTAATATATTCCCCGGCAAGATCAAAGACTAATCAGAGCTTAGAAACTAATCTGTGAAATACTCACATCTCTCATAAACCTCTTATAAACCTCTTTCCTTATCTATCTCGTGGAGCTTGTTCCTTGGGCTATATAAGGAGGAGCCAGCCTTAGGTTTTGAAATATCTTCTACATTCTACCTTCTACCAATTCTTCTCTTTTAGTTTAGTTATGGAGAGCTAGTCTCCTTGGGTTTGTTCAAGGGAGAAGCTTTGATGTATGAAATCGTGAGATTTTGGTAATTGATTTCTATCCTTTGGTTGATATTGATTCTCTTGTGCTTCATCTTATGAATGTTTATTGTTTCTTTAGGAGTCATGAACCTATTGAATTGTTCTCTATGCTAATTCTAGGTTAAGCGTCCTTGCCTAGGGTTATAGAATTGCTTGGACCGTGGACTTGCAATTGTTAATGATCAGGATAGGAATTAACCATAGGTGTGAATGAAATCAATGGATAAATCTATGATCGAGGGATTATATCATGAGTGGATCTTTTGAATGAACTTGTCTCCTTATCAATTGTTTCCCCATATTTGCATGTTTGTTTATTTGTTTATTCTTTGTTTCTTAGATTAGTTTAGTATAGATTTCTCTCCTAAATCCCCCTTTTCTGTAGTTGGTAAATATATTAATACTAGATACCATAGTTCTCTTGGGTTCGACCCCTTACTTGCTTACTATACTTAGTTTGTAGTTTGGGTTATTTATCTTTGATCTTGGCACGACGACTTTAGCCGAGTCAAATTTTGGCGCCGTTGCCGGGGAACTTTGGTTTCTTTCTAGTATTAATATTTTTATTGACTTCGTGTGGACCTATCTTACAGTCCGCACTTGTATATTCTGATGCCTTTCTATGAGTTTAAGCAGTTGCAGGGTGAACCATTCTGTGATTATTTTGAGAGAGTTCTAGATGAGGCAACTGACCTAAGTGCTCGTGGAGTCTATGTCTGTGCATATGATCTGAGCTTAGAAATCCGCAGTGGCATGAAATTGGAGATGCAGGAAGAGGTGTATCGCAGGACTGAGAAAGGATATGCCAAATTGAGACCTGAGACGGAATTATTTGAAATTTTCTGGGCCATGTTCGACGAAAGTTTGTCGCTGCAGGACGAGCTTAATGCCAGAAAGCTTTCTGACCAAGAACCGCGACCGCGCTCCTTGGACCGCGCCCGCGGTTCCGATACAGACACGGAGGATTCCCCCCTGGAGGAGAACCGCGACCGGGGCCCACTAACCGCGGACGCCGAGGAGTTCGGTCCACCGGTTCTCAATGGCGATCCTGTCTTCACTGACGATGTTCCGTGTCCGGTTGTAAAGCTCAATTATCCTTTCTCAATGCCCGAGGGACTCCCCATGCTCGAGTTCATATGGCAAGATGAGTCCACTCAGGATGACGAGACCCCGGAAGAAGAAGATTGGGCGATATTTAGTGAATTCCTGGATGGTTTGGAGCAAGTGGAGGTTCGAGATATTGCATTGGGGGTTTCACCCCCGATTTTGATAGATCAAGCTTCCGAGCCTGAGCCTGAGGAGGAACGATATGTGATGACAGAAGAGGAGTATTTCCTTTAGTATGGTGACCCCTGGAGTGACAACGACGAGCCTGATGACTCGCCGAAGGAGCCAGATGCTGTTATGGAGATTTCTTCGTCACCGTCAGAAACTTTCGTATTCCCTTCCATGGAGATTCCTGAGAACCTATTGATTAGGAGTCATGAACCTATTGATTTAATTGATGTTCTACTGTTTGATTAGGTTTGGACCGTGGACAAAACTAATCTGTGAAAACAACTTAACCTGGACCTGTTGTCTATGCAACTAGGATTAAGAAGAGAATTGATTGTTTTATCTTGCAATTGACTCGTAGCTTGATTGTTTGATATTATATCCTGCATATCCTTGTTCTCTATGCTAATTCTAGGTTAAGCGTCCTTGCCTAGGGTTATAGAATTGCTTGGACCGTGGACTTGCGATTGTTAATGATCAGGATAGGAATTAACCATAGGTGTGAATGAAATCAATGGATAAATCTATGATCGAGGGATTATATCATGAGTGGATCTTTTGAATGAACTTGTCTCCTTATCAATTGTTTTCCCATATTTGCATGTTTGTTTATTTGTTTGTTCTTTGTTTCTTAGATTAGTTTAGTATAGATTTCTCTCCTAAATCCCCCTTTTCTGTAGTTGGTAAATATATTAATACTAGAACATCAATCAATTCAATAGGTTAGCTATTCCTAGAGAAACAATCAACATTCATAAGATGAAGCACAAGAGAATCAATATTAACCAAAGGATAGAAATCAATTACCAAAACCTCACGAGTTCATACATCAGAGCTTCTCCCTTGAACAAACCCAAGGAGACTAGCTCTCCATAACTAAACTAAAAACCTAATTTAAGGAAGAAGGTAGAAGGTAGAATGTACTAAAAACCTAAGGCTGGCTCCTCCTTATATAGCCCAAGGAACAAGCTCCACGAGATAGATAAGGAAAGAGGCAAAAGATAGAAAAGGAAACAAGATAGAAAGATTTCGGCCCGCTTCGGATTCGGCATCACCGCGGTCGCGTCGCCATCACCGCGCCCGCGCTATCGCAACAGAAAGGAACAATTCGTCTCGGCGGCAACCGCGGTCGCGGTGGACAATCCGCGGTCGCGGAATCTCGACAGAATCTCTAGTGTCACTTCGGAGGCTGTTTTGACCATCTTCGGCTTGGAATCTGACTCCGGTGTAAAAATATGAATTGAAGCCCTTGAAGTTAGCTTTCCAATGGCACCGGAAACAGCTGAATCCGACCTCTGTAGCTCAAGATATAGCCTTCGCAAGCAAATGGTGTTGCGCAGACAGCTCAAAACGCCTTAAAACTCTTGAGTCTTGAATCCTTGTGTCTTCGGCCTCGATATTACAATTCCGCTCAAATCTAACCTAAACACTCTCAATAAAGCCCTAAAATACAAGAGTTAACCTATACAAAATAGGCCGAATCAAATTCCCCCATACTTAGATCTTGCTCGTCCTCGAGTAAGCTCAAAACAAATATAACTAGGTAGCAAATCTAAGATCTCAGGAAATACAAGGGAAAACAAAAACACTCAAGTCACAACCCGAACCCAAAAATATAGAGAAATCATGAGAATAAAACAATGAAGCTCAAACACACACCTCACAACATGATATAACACTCAAGCTCTAAAAACATGAAAGAGAGCAACCTAGGATCTACCCAAATCTATAATGTAAGCCCCAAAGTCCCCAAGCAAGAATGATCCTAAACACTCGAATTTTTCCGCTCAATTCTACTTAGGCGCCCTTTTGGGTTTTCACCTAACCGCTCTTTTCATTTTTCTTAAGGTGCGCTCACAAATACTCACATCTCTCATAAACCTCTTAATATATTCCCCGGCAAGATCAAAGACTAATCAGAGCTTAGAAACTAATCTGTGAAATACTCACATCTCTCATAAACCTCTTATAAACCTCTTTCCTTATCTATCTCGTGGAGCTTGTTCCTTGGGCTATATAAGGAGGAGCCAGCCTTAGGTTTTGAAATATCTTCTACATTCTACCTTCTACCAATTCTTCTCTTTTAGTTTAGTTATGGAGAGCTAGTCTCCTTGGGTTTGTTCAAGGGAGAAGCTTTGATGTATGAAATCGTGAGATTTTGGTAATTGATTTCTATCCTTTGGTTGATATTGATTCTCTTGTGCTTCATCTTATGAATGTTTATTGTTTCTTTAGGAGTCATGAACCTATTGAATTGTTCTCTATGCTAATTCTAGGTTAAGCGTCCTTGCCTAGGGTTATAGAATTGCTTGGACCGTGGACTTGCAATTGTTAATGATCAGGATAGGAATTAACCATAGGTGTGAATGAAATCAATGGATAAATCTATGATCGAGGGATTATATCATGAGTGGATCTTTTGAATGAACTTGTCTCCTTATCAATTGTTTCCCCATATTTGCATGTTTGTTTATTTGTTTATTCTTTGTTTCTTAGATTAGTTTAGTATAGATTTCTCTCCTAAATCCCCCTTTTCTGTAGTTGGTAAATATATTAATACTAGATACCATAGTTCTCTTGGGTTCGACCCCTTACTTGCTTACTATACTTAGTTTGTAGTTTGGGTTATTTATCTTTGATCTTGGCACGACGACTTTAGCCGAGTCAAATTTTGGCGCCGTTGCCGGGGAACTTTGGTTTCTTTCTAGTATTAATATTTTTATTGACTTCGTGTGGACCTATCTTACAGTCCGCACTTGTATATTCTGATGCCTTTCTATGAGTTTAAGCAGTTGCAGGGTGAACCATTCTGTGATTATTTTGAGAGAGTTCTAGATGAGGCAACTGACCTAAGTGCTCGTGGAGTCTATGTCTGTGCATATGATCTGAGCTTAGAAATCCGCAGTGGCATGAAATTGGAGATGCAGGAAGAGGTGTATCGCAGGACTGAGAAAGGATATGCCAAATTGAGACCTGAGACGGAATTATTTGAAATTTTCTGGGCCATGTTCGACGAAAGTTTGTCGCTGCAGGACGAGCTTAATGCCAGAAAGCTTTCTGACCAAGAACCGCGACCGCGCTCCTTGGACCGCGCCCGCGGTTCCGATACAAACACGGAGGATTCCCCCCTGGAGGAGAACCGCGACCGGGGCCCACTAACCGCGCCCGCGGACGCCGAGGAGTTCGGTCCACCGGTTCTCAATGGCGATCCTGTCTTCACTGACGATGTTCCGTGTCCGGTTGTAAAGCTCAATTATCCTTTCTCAATGCCCGAGGGACTCCCCATGCTCGAGTTCATATGGCAAGATGAGTCCACTCAGGATGACGAGACCCCGGAAGAAGAAGATTGGGCGATATTTAGTGAATTCCTGGATGGTTTGGAGCAAGTGGAGGTTCGAGATATTGCATTGGGGGTTTCACCCCCGATTTTGATAGATCAAGCTTCCGAGCCTGAGCCTGAGGAGGAACGATATGTGATGACAGAAGAGGAGTATTTCCTTTAGTATGGTGACCCCTGGAGTGACAACGACGAGCCTGATGACTCGCCGAAGGAGCCAGATGCTGTTATGGAGATTTCTTCGTCACCGTCAGAAACTTTCGTATTCCCTTCCATGGAGATTCCTGAGAACCTATTGATTAGGAGTCATGAACCTATTGATTTAATTGATGTTCTACTGTTTGATTAGGTTTGGACCGTGGACAAAACTAATCTGTGAAAACAACTTAACCTGGACCTGTTGTCTATGCAACTAGGATTAAGAAGAGAATTGATTGTTTTATCTTGCAATTGACTCGTAGCTTGATTGTTTGATATTATATCCTGCATATCCTTGTTCTCTATGCTAATTCTAGGTTAAGCGTCCTTGCCTAGGGTTATAGAATTGCTTGGACCGTGGACTTGCGATTGTTAATGATCAGGATAGGAATTAACCATAGGTGTGAATGAAATCAATGGATAAATCTATGATCGAGGGATTATATCATGAGTGGATCTTTTGAATGAACTTGTCTCCTTATCAATTGTTTTCCCATATTTGCATGTTTGTTTATTTGTTTGTTCTTTGTTTCTTAGATTAGTTTAGTATAGATTTCTCTCCTAAATCCCCCTTTTCTGTAGTTGGTAAATATATTAATACTAGATACCATAGTTCTCTTGGGTTCGACCCCTTACTTGCTTACTATACTTAGTTTGTAGTTTGGGTTATTTATCTTTGATCTTGGCATGACGACTTTAGCCGTGTCAAATTTTGTAGGGAGTACTCGCATTCGCTTATCCTAGTTAGCTTAGTTAGAGATTTGCTTCAGATTTTTGATTTTCTTCTTTTCATGGAGCACTTGCACCATACTTTTTGCATAATAAAGGAAGAAAGAAAAAGATAGAAAAAGCCATAAAAATTGAAAAAAGGCATATAAATCCTGGGATGAGTCGAAAACCCGAAAGGGCGGCTCAGTAATAAGCAGGTAACCCGGACCAGCATTAGGCTGGGGTAGTATGAGGTTCTTGAGTGATGTGAGTTTTTGTGAGCACACCATTGAGAAAAATGAAAAGAGCGGTTAAGTGAAAACCCGAAAGGGCGCCTAAGCAGAATTGAGCGGAAAAATTTGAGTGTTTAGGATCATTCTTGCTTGGGGACTTTGGGGCTTACATGTTAGATTTGGGTAGATCCTAGGTTGCTCTCTTTCATGTTTTTAGAGCTTGAGTGTTATATCTTGTTGTGAGGTGTGTGTTTGAGCTTCATTGTTTTATGCTCATGATTTCTCTATTGTTTTGGGTTTGGGTTGTGAGCTGAGTGTTTTTATCTTCCCTTGTATTTCCTGAGATCTTAGATATGCTACTTTGTTATATTTGTTTGAGCTTACTCGAGGACGAGCAAGATCTAAGTATGGGGGAATTTGATTCGGCCTATTTTGTATAGGTTAACTCTTGTATTTTAGGGCTATATTGAGTGTGTTTAGGTTAGAGTTGTGCGTAATTGTAATATCTAGGCCGAAGACACAAGAATTCAAGGATCAAGAGTTTTAAGGCGTTTTGAGCTGTCTGCGCGATACCACTTGCTTGCAAAGGCCATATCTTGCGCTACAGAGGTCGGATTGACTTGATTCGGGTACCATTAGAAAGTTAACTTCAAGGGCTTCAATTCATCATTTTACACCGAAGTCAGATTCCAAGCGGAAGAGGGTCAAAACAGCCTCCGAAGTGACACCAGCGATCTTGTCGAGATTCCGCGACCGCGGCCTGGCCGACGCGCCCGCGGTGGCTGCCGAGACGAGAAGTTCTTTTCTGTCGCGATAGCGCGGGCGCGGTGGGGGCGATGCGGCCGCGGCGATGCTGAATCCGAAGCGGGCCAAAATCTTTCTATCTTGTTTCCTTTTCTATCTTTTGCCTCTTTCCTTATCTATCTCGTGGAGCTTGTTCCTTGGGCTATTTAAGGAGGAGCCAGCCTTAGGTTTTGAAATATCTTCTACATTCTACCTTCTACCAATTCTTCTCTTTTAGTTTAGTTATGGAGAGCTAGTCTTCTTGGGTTTGTTCAAGGGAGAAGCTCTGATGTATGAACTCGTGAGATTTTGGTAATTGATTTCTATCCTTTGGTTGATATTAATTCTCTTGTGCTTCATCTTATGAATGTTTATTGTTTCTTTAGGAGTCATGAACCTATTGAATTAATTGATGTTCTACTGTTTGATTAGGTTTGGACCGTGGACAAAACTAATCTGTGAAAAGAACTTAACCTAGACCTGTTGTCTATGCAACTAGGATTAAGAAGAGAATTGATTGTTTTATCTTACAATTGACTCGTAGCTTGATTGTTTGATATTATATCCTGCATATCCTTGTTCTCTATGCTAATTCTAGGTTAAGCGTCCTTGCCTAGGGTTATAGAATTGCTTGGACCGTGGACTTGCGATTGTTAATGATCAGGATAGGAATTAACCATAGGTGTGAATGAAATCAATGGATGAATCTATGATCGAGGGATTATATCATGAGTGGATCTTTTGAATGAACTTGTCTCCTTATCAATTGTTTCCCCATATTTGCATGTTTGTTTATTTGTTTGTTCTTTGTTTCTTAGATTAGTTTAGTATAGATTTTTCTCCTAAATCCCCCTTTCCTGTAGTTGGTAAATATATTAATACTAGATACCATAGTTCTCTTGGGTTCGACCCCTTACTTGCTTACTATACTTAGTTTGTAGTTTGGGTTATTTATCTTTGTTCTTGGCACGACGACTTTAGCCGAGTCAGCTTCATCACTCCTTGCATCAAACTTTCCAAGGCTTTCTTTGTTGTTGTTGTGAACAAAGCACTTGCAACCAAAAACTCTGAGATAGTCAATGCGAGGCTTCCTTCCATTCAACAACTCATAGGACTTCTTTTTCAGCAGAGGATGGATCATGGCACGGTTGATGATGTAGCAAGCTGTGGCAATAGCTTCTGCCCAGAAGTACTTGGGAACGCTATTTGCCAAGAGCATCGTCCTTGCCATGTCCTCCAACGTCCTGTTCTTTCTTTCCACTACTCCATTTTGTTGAGGAGTCCTTGGAGCTGAGAAGTTGTGCGAGACACCATGTTGATCACAGTAGGCCACGAACTCTGAGTTCTGGAACTCCGTCCCATGGTCTGATCTTATGGCTTTGAGAGGCGTCTCAAGAGCAACTTCCACTTGTTTGATAAAGACTTTGAATGCATTGAAACAATCTGCTTTTGACACCAAGAAAAGAACCCAAGTGAATCGAGAAAAATCATCTACAATAACGTAAATGTACCTCTTTCCACCGTAGCTCAACGTCTTCATTGGTCCACAAAGATCCATGTGGAGAAGTTCCAAAGGCTTCTTCGTGCTAACTTCATTTTTGGATTTGAAAGACGTTCTTGTTTGCTTCCCTTTGATACAGGCTTCACACTGTTCAATTTTCTCAGGATCAATTCGAGGAAGTCCTTTCACAAGATTTCTTTAGTGTAGCTTGAGGATTGTGCTTGGTCCAGCATGGCCATGGCGGCAATGCCAGAGATCAGCGTCCTCCTTTGAAATAGATAGGCATAATTCTGATTTAGGCTTGAACTCCTGGCTGAAAATTTAGACATTGTTCTTGCGAACTCCTTTGAGAACAACTTTGTTGGACTTCTTGTTGATAACGAGGCACTCCTTTGAGTCAAATGTGACTAGGTTTTCACCTTGATCACACATTTGAGAGATGCTAAGAAGATTGAAGCCAAGTCCTTCAACAAGACTCACATTTGTTGCTTTGATGGACGGATTGAGAATAGCAGTTCCCGTCCCTTTGATCTTTCCCTTGCCCTTGTTGCCAAACGAGACAGTTCCTCCCGTGGCATTACTTTGGATAGAAGTGAGATGGATCTGGCTTCCTGTCATATGATTTGAGGCGCCACTATCAATGATCCATAGGCATCCCCTCACTTCCACCTGCCAAAACAAAGTTAGTGTTTGGCGACCCAGGCAAGGTGTTCCTTACCTGGTTCGTTACAGAAATAAAACTCTGGTTCTGGCATGTAGTCATTTATGTTCACATCATTTGAAATAGCATGCTTTCAGAAAGAACTCCTGGAACGTCTAGGACGCCTAGAGTTAGTCTTAGGGACGGACTTATCATTTTCAATGTTAGTCCTAGCAGCTTTTCCACTTTCAATGTCTTCCTTCAGTTTTAAACATTCATAATTGAAGTGGTCTCCTTGTCCACAGTACCAACACGTCCTGTAGTAAGTACCAAGGTAGTACTTCTTGTTGGGACGTTGAATTTTGTTCTCTTTCATCCTTTGTGGATTGCAAACTTTAGAACCTTCCCCCTTAGCAATTTTCTTGTAGATCCTATGACTTGTGGAGTTAGTGTAGTAGTCCTCTTTACCTATCTCTCCACTCTCTAGGACTCTAATTCGCTCCAGAAGGTTCTTGGTCTTCTCCCTTTCTAGTTCAAGTTTTGAAGTTTTACTTGCCTCAAAGTCGCTGGGGAGAGAGTTCCTAGTGTCAGACTCAAAGCCTAGTCCTCTCTTGGCTGGGACAAAAACCATTGGTTTGATTTCCTCAGCTATGGGACTCTTTCCTAACACCTTTACTTCATCCCTAAGCTTAGCATTCTCAAGTTTGAGGCACTTTACTTCAGTTTTTAGGGACTTAGTTTCTTCACATGAGGACTCTAGTTGCAAAGACACTGTAGCACAGTTCTCACATTCAACCAAAATATTTTCATTTTCAAGTTCAAGTTCATCCATTCTGTGTTGCATGGCTGCACTTTCTTACATGATTTTACCAATAAGTTTAATAAGCTTGGATTTGGAACAATTCTCTAAGGAACTTATCATAGATTCACGAGTTACCTCATTCTCAGATTTAGAAGCGTCCTCCTCAACCACTGAGGCGTCCTCCATAGCCATGTACGCCACTTGTTCATCATCAGAGGCGTCCTCAATAACTATGTACGCCGCTTGTTCATCAGGTTCTTCATCATTAGAACTGACATTATCCCATGCAGCTGAGCACGCTCCAAAGAGAGCCTTTGTTTTCATTTCTTTTGAAGTCATTCCCGCAGTACACTTCTTGGCAAAGTGTCCCTTCTTGTTACATTTGTAGCAAGTAAGTTCCTTCATTTCTGCCTCTGTGTACTTGGGACTCTCCTTCTTATATGGCATCTTGTGTTTGTTGAAGTATTTGCTCCTTTTCCCATAGATGCGGAGAGCCTTGTGTAGAAGAGCAAGTTCTTCTTCTTCATCAAGCTCTTCCTTTGACTTGCTTTCTTTTTCCCTTAAAGCTTGAACGCGCATCTTTTCAAGGTTCTCATTCTTGTTGGCTTCCACCATCATAGCAAGTTCTCTTTGGCGGCGCAAATACTCAGCGTACTCTGGTGTTGAAGTCATCAAGGCTAGGTCTGTCTGAGGATTCCGTGCTAACTCAGCTTCCCGTATCAAAATCAGAGTTCCTCCTTGCTTCATATCCTCTCAACTTCCCGTAGATTTCTTCCATATCTAGAGTCTTGTTAGCTGTATTTTCTTTGAACGTGGTTCTATCAAAGTTCCACTTTCCAGTTAGTCCATCAATGACCACTTGAACTCTGTTCCTCATCGAAACTTCAGCTTCTGGAACGCCCAAGTTCCTCATCTTGGTGACAAGAACTTCAAAGCGGTATAAGTAGTCATTAACTGTTTCATTGGGCAGCATTCTGAAAGCAAAGAACTCTCTCTTGATTTCAAGCTGAACGTCTTCCCTCATTTCAGCAGTTCCTACATGGAACTTCTCGAGAGCTTCCCACTGTAGTTTGGCTGTGGCCAAATTGCTAACTCGGGTGGTGTCCCTCTCGCAAAGGGATGCTTGAAGGAAGCATATTGCCTTAGCATTTGTTTCCATCAGCTTGAATTCATCAGGACCCCACTCGTCCTCTTTATCTTTCTTGTCAGCAGGAACGGTAAGGTCGCCTTTCATGATCACTTTCCAGCACTGATAGTTCTGACTCCTAACGAAGTTCTCGAACATGATCTTCCAGCGGTTGAAGTTGCCGTCCGTCAGGCGCGGAGGCTTCACAAAAGAGATTCCAATAGGTTCCATGTCCATTTTCACCTGCAACTCAGTAAGAATCTAGAGCGCCTGCTCTGATACCAATTGTTGGATCGTTAGTAACTGAGGGACGTCCTTTACTTTGGTAACTTTACTTTGGTAAAGGCGTCCTTTGGTCAGGCGTCCCTACGAGGAGTAGGGGCGTCCTTAAGTAATGCAGCAGAAAAGTACTAAACAGGAGAATAATGAACACAGTGAATTATAGAGGAACCACTCAAGACCAAGTAGTCCTTGAGTGTAAACCTCTACCTCCTTGGAAGATTTGTGAATAGCTTTTCCTTTATATTAAACGTCCTTACAGTTGTACTGGCGAGTCTTTACAGTTCTCTGGCACTTAGCTTTTCTCCCAAAGTCCACTAGTAAAGGACTCCTCTAAGCCTACAACTTAAGCGAGTTTAATCTATTAAAGGACTCTATCCCTACGTCCTATAGTACTTCGTAGGACTCTCTTTCTCTTTTTGGGTTTTTCTGAGTACAAACAGTTTTGTGGTTTTGGTTACAAATCTCACTCGATCTAGCACAAGTCTTAGCACTGTTCTTGAGTTCTTGAGCTAGTTTTTCGTGTTCTTGAGTGAGCCGCTTTCCTCTGATTCTCTCTGAATATTCTCTGAAAGCGTTAACGTCACAATAAATGTCTTGGGGCTATTTAAAGAACTTGGGGAAGGGCGTCATTTCTCTGGGACGATCATGCCCTTGGTGGACGTGGCTACAAGATCTTCCTCCACGTATGAAGGCGGTGATGAGGAAGCTTCCTGTATCCAACTGTGTGTGATGAACTCCGCTACAGGATCGGCCGCCACGTGTTGATGAACTCTGCAACAGGATCGTCCGCCACGTAGTGTTGGACTCCGTGACTCGGGCAAAATCGTTGTATCGAAAGTCAAAGATAACCCAAACACACAACCTACGTATAGTGAGCAAGTATGGGATCGAACCCTAGAGAACTTGAGGTATTTAGCCTAATATTTGTATCAACTAAGAACAAAGAGGGGGATTTCAATGAGAGAGTTTCAATCACCAAAGCAAGAAGACAAATCGACAGTTTCACAAGATTAATCAGAGTGCTAGAGAAAGGTTCATTCAACAAATCCACTTTAAAAGAGTCGTTTGATCATTGATTCACACCAATTCCTTTTAATCCAATGGTTAATTCCAATCCTAATCTTGACTAATTTCCTGTCCACAGTCCAGGAAATACTTAACAATGATAGAGGACGCTCAAATCAATATTAGCATTAAGAACAAGGATATATAGGATGCATGCAAGAGAAATCAAGCTACGAGTCAATTTCACAAGCAAACAATCAATTCTCTTCTTAAATCCTAGTTGCATAGACAACAGATCTAGGTTCTAAGTTGTTTTCACAAAATAGGTTTGTCCACGGTCCAAACCCGTTCCAACAATAGAAGATCAATCAATTCAATAGGTTAATTACTCCTAGAGAAACAATCAATAATCATGTAATTAAGCGCAAGAGAATCAATAATAACCAAAGAAATAGGAAAAGGATTTAGAGCCTCACAAACTAATCGATTAAAGCTTCAATGTTGAACAAACCCTAGGAAGGTTTAGTTCTCCATAATCTCCATAAAACTCAAGTCTTCAAAACAAAGGTTCCAAGATAATTACAATCCTAAAGGGACTCCTCCTTAAATAGCCCAAGGAACAAGCTCCACGAGATAGATAAGGAAAGAGGCAAAAGATAGAAAAGGAAACAAGATAGAAAGATTTCGGCCTTAGCATTTGTTTCCATCAGCTTGAATTCATCAGGACCCCACTCGTCCTCTTTATCTTTCTTGTCAGCAGGAACGGTAAGGTCGCCTTTCATGATCACTTTCCAGCACTGATAGTTCTGACTCCTAACGAAGTTCTCGAACCTGATCTTCCAGCGGTTGAAGTTGCCGTCCGTCAGGCGCGGAGGCTTCACAAAAGAGATTCCAATAGGTTCCATGTCCATTTTCACCTGCAACTCAGTAAGAATCTAGAGCGCCTGCTCTGATACCAATTGTTGGATCGTTAGTAACTGAGGGACGTCCTTTACTTTGGTAACTTTACTTTGGTAAAGGCGTCCTTTGGTCAGGCGTCCCTACGAGGAGTAGGGGCGTCCTTAAGTAATGCAGCAGAAAAGTACTAAACAGGAGAATAATGAACACAGTGAATTATAGAGGAACCACTCAAGACCAAGTAGTCCTTGAGTGTAAACCTCTACCTCCTTGGAAGATTTGTGAATAGCTTTTCCTTTATATTAAACGTCCTTACAGTTGTACTGGCGAGTCTTTACAGTTCTCTGGCACTTAGCTTTTCTCCCAAAGTCCACTAGTAAAGGACTCCTCTAAGCCTACAACTTAAGCGAGTTTAATCTATTAAAGGACTCTATCCCTACGTCCTATAGTACTTCGTAGGACTCTCTTTCTCTTTTTGGGTTTTTCTGAGTACAAACAGTTTTGTGGTTTTGGTTACAAATCTCACTCGATCTAGCACAAGTCTTAGCACTGTTCTTGAGTTCTTGAGCTAGTTTTTCGTGTTCTTGAGTGAGCCGCTTTCCTCTGATTCTCTCTGAATATTCTCTGAAAGCGTTAACGTCACAATAAATGTCTTGGGGCTATTTAAAGAACTTGGGGAAGGGCGTCATTTCTCTGGGACGATCATGCCCTTGGTGGACGTGGCTACAAGATCTTCCTCCACGTATGAAGGCGGTGATGAGGAAGCTTCCTGTATCCAACTGTGTGTGATGAACTCCGCTACAGGATCGGCCGCCACGTGTTGATGAACTCTGCAACAGGATCGTCCGCCACGTAGTGTTGGACTCCGTGACTCGGGCAAAATCGTTGTATCGAAAGTCAAAGATAACCCAAACACACAACCTACGTATAGTGAGCAAGTATGGGATCGAACCCTAGAGAACTTGAGGTATTTAGCCTAATATTTGTATCAACTAAGAACAAAGAGGGGGATTTCAATGAGAGAGTTTCAATCACCAAAGCAAGAAGACAAATCGACAGTTTCACAAGATTAATCAGAGTGCTAGAGAAAGGTTCATTCAACAAATCCACTTTAAAAGAGTCGTTTGATCATTGATTCACACCAATTCCTTTTAATCCAATGGTTAATTCCAATCCTAATCTTGACTAATTTCCTGTCCACAGTCCAGGAAATACTTAACAATGATAGAGGACGCTCAAATCAATATTAGCATTAAGAACAAGGATATATAGGATGCATGCAAGAGAAATCAAGCTACGAGTCAATTTCACAAGCAAACAATCAATTCTCTTCTTAAATCCTAGTTGCATAGACAACAGATCTAGGTTCTAAGTTGTTTTCACAAAATAGGTTTGTCCACGGTCCAAACCCGTTCCAACAATAGAAGATCAATCAATTCAATAGGTTAATTACTCCTAGAGAAACAATCAATAATCATGTAATTAAGCGCAAGAGAATCAATAATAACCAAAGAAATAGGAAAAGGATTTAGAGCCTCACAAACTAATCGATTAAAGCTTCAATGTTGAACAAACCCTAGGAAGGTTTAGTTCTCCATAATCTCCATAAAACTCAAGTCTTCAAAACAAAGGTTCCAAGATAATTACAATCCTAAAGGGACTCCTCCTTAAATAGCCCAAGGAACAAGCTCCACGAGATAGATAAGGAAAGAGGCAAAAGATAGAAAAGGAAACAAGATAGAAAGATTTCGGCCCGCTTCGGATCCGGCATCACCGCGGTCGCGTCGCCATCACCGCGCCCGCGCTTTTACGACAGAGAAGAACAAGTCGGTCTCGGCGGCCACCGCGGTCGCGGGATTTCGACAGAACCTCTGGCGTCACTTCGGAGGCTGCTTTGACCATCTTCGGCTTGGAATCTGACTTCGGTGTAAAAAGATGAATTGCAGCCCTTGAAGTTAGCTTTCCAATGGCACCGGAATCAGGTCAATCCAATCACTGTAGCTCCAGATATAGCCTTCGCAAGCAAGTGGTGTTGGGAAGACAGCTCAAAACGCCTTAAAACTCTTGAATCTTGCATCCTTGTGTTTTCGGCCTAGATATTACAATTACGCACAACTCTAACCTAAACACACTCAATATAGCCCTAAAATACAAGAATTAACCAATACAAAATAGGCCGAATCAAATTCCCCCATACTTAGATTTTCCTCGTCCTCGAGTAAGCTCAAACAAATATAACAAGAAAGCATATCTAAGATCTCAGGAAATACAAGGGAAGATAAAAACACTCAACTCACAACCCGAACCCAAAAATAGAGAAATCATAAGCATAAAACATGAAAGCTCAACACACACCTCACAACAAGATATAACACTCAAGCTCTAAAAACATGAAAGAGAGCAACCTAGGATCTACCCAAATCTAACAATGAAGCCCCAAAGTCCCCAAGCAAGAATGATCCTAAAACACTCGAATTTTACCGCTCAATTCTGCTTAGGCGCCCTTTCGGGTTTTCACCTAACCGCCCTTTTTTTTTATAGGTGTGCTCATAAATACTCACAACACTCATGAACCTCATATTACTCCAGCCTAATGCTGGTCCGGGTTACCTGCTTATTACCTGAGCCGCCCTTTCGGGTTTTGTCGACTCATCCCAGGATTTCATATGCCTTTTTTCAATTTTTATGGCTCTTTCTATCTATTTCTTTTTCTTTCTTTCTTTATTATGCAAAAAGGTATGGTGCAAGTGCTCCATGAAAAGAAGAAAATCAAAAACCTGAAGCAAATCTCTAACTAAGCTAACTAGGATAAGTGAATGCGAGTACTCCTTCCCCCATACTTAAATCCTTCATTGTCCTCAATGAAGCAAAGTGAAAGGATAGAAGCAAGGAAGAAGGTATATCAGAAGACTCACAATCGATGAAGAGGGGTGTAATGGAAGAACTCTTCATAGGTGGTAGAATGGAGGAAAAGAACTTTGGAATATCGTTCTAATGGCTAACCGCGGGCGCGGGTGTACGGGCCGCGGGCGCGGAATCAACACAGCGAGAGAAAACGTCAACTTCTAGAAGGAAACCGCGGGCGCGGGCGATGTGGCGCGGTCGCGGCCTTGGTGCAGTTTCGTGCACTTGACTTCTCTTGAGCCGGATGATGTGCAATGAACCTTCATAACTTGGCTCGTCTCTTGGAAGATGGACAAATACTTGAACTCGAGCCGTGGAGAAAAGAACTCTCGAGGGAACAAAGCACCCCCATACTTAGGCTTTTGCACATAGCGAATACAAAAATAATTCCAAAGATGAATGGAAAGAATATATAGAAGGTGGTGGAAAGAGATATATGGAAAGATAGAATGATGGTAAAGATATATGGAAAGTAGAAGATGAAAGATATAGAGATAGAATGGGATCAAAAAGTCCTCTTTTTTTTTCTTTCTTTCTTTGTTTTTTTTTCTTTTTTTTTTCCTTTTTTTTTCCGAACCGGGGGCCTACGCGGGCGCGGCACGAGTGACACGACCGCGGCGGTCTAGTACCTGTACGCCGGGATGGGTTCTGATGCTCCACCGCGGGCGCGGTGTGGTTGCCGCGACCGCGGTTTTGCACCAAAATGTCCTTTCGGACCTAGTACCTGCACATTAGTCCGAATAAAGCAAAAACAACCTAAGCTATGAATCAAAAACAATTGATCTAATCCTTGGGTTGCCTCCCAAGCAGCACTTTTGTTTAACGTCGTTAGCTCGACGTTCTTCAGCTCATCTAGACTCATACATCGTCAAAGCCCGAAGCATCCTATCAAATCCTTGTGAACAACTTATATGCAAGCAAATATAGCACAATGATGAACTGAAAATAAATAATATAGCATTTAGGCACCGTTTCAATTTATCAAAGTAGCTAGAGAAGTTAGGGCCAGATTGTTTAGGATGAGACCAATTAAGAGGGTGAGCTAGTTCTTCAAAAGTTATGATTTTTGTGTCAAGACTATTACTCTTAATGTTAGAGAATTCATTAGGTAATTTAGTATGCTCAGGACTCTTTTCAGACATGGTACGCAAACAGACATCAATGGAAAATAGGGAAGCAGAAGGAAGGATACAGGGATCATGATTACTTACAGCAAAGGGCTCCACAGTAGGAGACATAGACTTCTCCTCAGGTGGAAGAGATATGTCAATCACATCATTTGGCTCCTTCGTCGAGTCATCCGGCTCGTCGTTGTCACTCCAGGAGTCGTCAAACTGAAATAAATACTCCTCCTCCATCATAACATGACGATGATCACCCGTCTTTTCATCCCGAGTAGGGTCTTTGAGTGCCTCTGGAAAGGGAGGAACTGGCTTGTACGAGCTGAGAGGAGGGAAGTATGGCCGAACGTACCCATCAGATGGTTCTGCAGTGATACCGCGGGCGCGGTCCTCCTTGCGCGGTCGCGGCGCATCAAAATTATCGGAATTTCCGAGACCTCCGTAAGCGTGGGCGCGGCCATAGGTGGCGCGGGCGCGGTCGGACTCCAAGGGCACGAATTCATCCTCTGTTGGATTTCCGCGGGCGCGGCTTATGGGCTGCGGTTGCGGAGCTTCCGCTGAATTATCGATATGAGCCTCTGTAAAGATTTCGCGGTCGCGGTCAATTGGGCGCGGTCGCGTCTCGTCCTCGGGATTCTCAGCCTGAGCTACTGGAGGAATTTTGCGGTCGCATTCCATAGGATACGGTCGCGGTGGTTCCTCCGAAGAGCTATTTTCTGTGCTCAGCTCTTGTCCACTCCTCAATGAAATAGCACTTACATTCACTAGTGCTTGAGGAGTAATATTGATCTTCTCGGAAATCTCCCTCATTCGCCTCTCGAGTGTCTTCATCTCTTGGAGTTTCCTATCAAGTAGCTCTATCTCCTCCAGTTTCCTAGAATGATGTTCTTCAGGTGATGGCTCATCAGGACAAGAGGGTGTTGTGCTTCTATCCTCCTCAGCAAAGTTCTCCACTGTCTTAAAGACTTCCTGGGGGGCTTTGTCTAGATAAGAGCCCCCACATGAAGCGTTCACGAATCTGCTGTGCTCATAGCGCATGCCAAACATGATGTACTCAATAAGATCGTGATCTGTGAACCCATGGCCTGGATAACTAGAAACGAGCCTTTTGTAGCGATCAGGGTAATCATACAAGCTCTCCCTGTTTTGCTGTTTAAGACAGGAGATTTCCTTCTTCAGGGCCGCCCTTAATGGAACTGGGAAATATTTATCCAAGAATGCAACCGTCATCTGATCCCATGTTGTAATCTGCTGAGAGCAAGGATTGCAGGATATGAGCATATACCAATCCTTAGCTGAGTCAGTTAGTGAAAACGGGAATGCTCGCAGACTGATTTGATCCATAGTGACCCCGACAGGTTTCATACTTAGACAAACATACTCAACTTCTCTGAGGTGTTTAATTGCATCATCCCTAGGTTGCCCACCAAATCGAGGCAAAAGAGCAATCAGCCCAGGTTTCACCACAAAGTCTACCCCTTCAGCTAGAGCGGGGTGTTCAACAGCCAGGGGTTCTTGTTTGAGACCAGGCGCACATAATTGCCTGATCGATTGATCAGCCATCCTGTCTCCTGAAATCAACGACAGCACTTGCAAAGAAATCAGTAGCAAAGGTGTGGACCGTAAGATAGGTCCACACAATAGTCAACACAAATATCACACTAGATAGAACCTAAGTTCCCCGGCAACGGCGCCAAAATTTGACTCGGGCAAAATCGTTGTATCCAAAGTCAAAGATAACCCAAACACACAAACTACGTATAGTGAGCAAGTATGGGATCGAACCCTAGAGAACTTGAGGTATTTAGCCTAATATTTGTATCAACTAAGAACAAAGAGGGGGATTTCAATGAGAGAGTTTCAATCACCAAAGCAAGAAGACAAATCGACAGTTTCACAAGATTAATCAGAGTGCTAGAGACAGGTTCATTCAACAAATCCACTTTAAAAGAGTCGTTTGATCATTGGTTCACACCAATTCCTTTTAATCCAATGGTTAACTCCAATCCTAATCTTGACTTACAATGATAGAGGACGCTCAAATCAATATTAGCATTAAGAACAAGGATATATAGGATGCATGCAAGAGAAATCAAGCTACGAGTCAATTTCACAAGCAAACAATCAATTCTCTTCTTAAATCCTAGTTGCATAGACAACAGATCTAGGTTCTAAGTTGTTTTCACAGAATAGGTTTGTCCACGGTCCAAACCCGTTCCAACAATAGAAGATCAATCAATTCAATAGGTTAATTACTCCTAGAGAAACAATCAACAATCATGTAATTAAGCGCAAGAGAATCAATAATAACCAAGGAAATAGGAAAAGGATTTAGAACCTCACAAACTAATCGATTAAAGCTTTAATGTTGAACAAACCCTAGGAAGGTTTAGTTCTCCATAATCTCCATAAAACTCAAGTCTTCAAAACAAAGGTTCCAAGATAATTACAATCCTAAAGGGACTCCTCCTTAAATAGCCCAAGGAACAAGCTCCACGAGATAGATAAGGAAAGAGGCAAAAGATAGAAAAGGAAACAAGATAGAAAGATTTCGGCCCGCTTCGGATCCGGCATCACCGCGGTCGCGTCGCCATCACCGCGCCCGCGCTTTTACGACAGAGAAGAACAAGTCGGTCTCGGCGGCCACCGCGGTCGCGTTGGCCAGGCCGCGGTCGCGGAATCTCGACAGAACCTCTGGCGTCACTTCGGAGGCTGTTTTGACCATCTTCGGCTTGGAATCTGTCTTCGTTGTAAAAAGATGAATTGAATACCTTGACGTTATCTTTCCAATGGCACCGGAATCAGCTCAATCCGATCACTGTAGCTCCAGCTATAGCCTTCACAAGCAAGTGGTGTCGGGAAGACAACTCAAAACCCCTTAAAACTCTTGAATCTTGCATCCTTGTGTCTTCGGCCTAGATATTACAATTACGCACAACTCTAACCTAAACACACTCAATATAGCCCTAAAATACATGAATTAACCTATACAAAATAGGCCGAATCACTCCGCTACAGGATCGGTCTCCACGTGTCCTTGGATGATCAAATGTTGTCGAGTGATGTCATCCTGTCGGCTAGAGAGTAAGGACGCCTTTCATGCATTCCTACTTGCTTGGGACTCCGTCCTTGCTTAAGTAGTCTCTTGCTGGTCCTTACTTCCTGTTAGCTAGCGTCCCTAAGCCTAGGGAACGCTTCACACACTTGTTGTCCTTTTGTCACTGGCGTTCCTGAACACTTGGACAAATTTATTAGAATCGAAGTGAGTTTGTCATATCAAAACAAAGGGACGGTTATGGGCACACTACCAAGTACGCAAGCGTCCTTGATAGCGTCCCAATAAAGGCCACTACGGAGAAATCACTTGCATCACACATTACTGCGAATGGAAGTTTCTAATCAGGTGCCGCCATTATTTGAGCCGAGACCAAGGCATCTGTCAACCTACAAAAAGAACTCATGCAATCCTCGGAAAATTCGAAGGGAACATCCTTCATTAAGAGGTTAGACAATGGTTTTGCAATCTTAGAAAAATCCTTGATAAACCGTCTATAAAATCCCGCATGATCTAGGAAGCTCCTAACATCACGCACACAAGAAGGAGGGGGAAGTTTTTCAATTATTTCAACTTTCGTTTTATCAACTTCTATTCCCCTACTAGAAATGAGGTGTCCTATAACTATGCCCTCCTTCACCATGAAGTGGCATTTCTCCCAATTAAGCACCAAATTAGTCTCCTCACATCTAGCCAAAACCCTATCTAAGTTAGCTAAACAAGCATCAAATGAGGAACCATAGACGAAGAAATCATCCATAAATACTTCCACTATATCCTCAACCATGTCGAAGAAGATGGACATCATTCATCTTTGAAACATTGCTGGAGCATTACACAAGCCAAAAGGCATGCGTCTATAGGCAAATGTTCCATAGGGACATGTAAAGGTTGTCTTCTCTTGATCATCGGGATGAATAGGGATTTGCCAAAACCCGCTATACCCATCAAGGTAGCAAAAGTATTCATGTTGTGCTAATCTTTCAAGAACTTGGTCTATAAAGGGAAGAGGGAAATGATCCTTGCGGATACCACTATTTAGCTTACGGTAATCAATGCACATACGCCATTTTGTAGTGGTTCTAGTGGGGATCAATTCTCCCTTTTCATTTTGCACAACGGTGAGTCCTCCCTTCTTAGGAACTACATGCACGGGACTCACATACTTACTATCGGAAATTGGGAAGATGATTCCCGCATCCAACATCCTAAGTGTCTCACTTTTTACCACTTCTTTCATGTTGGGATTTAATCTTCTTTGTGGCTCAATAGTGGGTTTATGGTTGTCCTCCATATAAATCCTATGTATGCAAATTGAAGGGGAGGTTCCTTTTAATTCCTCTAACGAATACCATAAAGCTCTTCTATGCTTCCTTAGGACCTCTAACAACTTAGACTTCTCCTCATCATTCAAGTTAGCATTTATGATTACGGGAAAAGAAGAGTTAGGACCAAGACATGCGTACCTCAAATCTTTTGGAAGCTCCTTGAGCTCATGAGACGGTTTCGGAGGTGCTTGAACTTCTTCCTTCTCGGCCTTGAATACCTCCAAGTAAGACATTCCATCCTCCAATTGCTCATGCTCAATCATATTAACGGCTAGAGCTCGGTGCTCTACCTTAACTCCTTGAGGTGGTGGAATGGCCTTCAACTCTAGCTTTCTTGCCTTTGGCTTCTTAGAAATGGCCTCCCATTGCAATCAATTTGGAATGGCTTGAATCATTTTGGCTTCTCTATACAAGGCTTCTTTAGAAGTCGGCCTAAAGGAAAACTCGAGCTCCACTCCTCCAAAGTCAAGAGAAAAATGGCCGTTTTTGACATCAATGATTGCACCCACCGTTGCAAGGAAAGATCTCCCTATTATTATTGGTTCACCCGGCACCTCAATCATGTCAACTACAACAAAGTCCGTTGGGACATAGTGACCTTCAATGCACACCGGGTAATCTTCTACAATCCCAATCGGCTCAATAGAAGTTTCATCCGCTATCATCAATCTCATGTTGACCGGAGCTATGAGACCCATGGAGGTGGATTTCCATATTGTATAAGGGATGACGCTTGTACTTGCTCCGAGGTCACACAAGGCTTGAAAGTTTTGAGACCCTACACCAATGGTGATGGCAAAGTGTCCCGGATCTCCTAACTTTTGAGGTAGCTCCAAAATCTTCACCTCATCTTGCATCTTAACTATGGATCTCTTCTTGCTCAAGATCTCCTTCAAAAACTTGGCATAGGATGGCATCTCGCTTAATGCATCGGTGAACGGGATAGTGATGTTTAAACCTTGCAAAAGCTTGAGGAATCTCTTGAACTTGCTCTCAACAACATCTTTCGGCTCCTTCGAGGGGTAAGGAAGAGTTGTCGAACCTTGAATCTTGCTCGGATCAACCTCCCTAGACTTCTCCGACACCTTTGCACCTTCCTCTAGCTGGACCGACTTGGGCACCATGTCGGGCCCGATGTCGTCTATCTCGTTCTGAGGGCAGAGCATTGGCAGAGTGGTCGGACCGACATCTGGGCAAGTCGGGCCCGACTCTCTCTCAACCTCGGTCTTGGGCAGGGGAGTTGATCTGCCGGCTGGATCGACCTCTTGGCACCTCGGACCCGACTTACTGGGCAAGTCGGTCCGGTTCTCTTCACTTGTCTTAGGCACATGTGGCTCGGGTAGGTTTCGACCACTCCTCAATCCAATCACCCAAACTTCATTTTGGTTATGTGGGGCACGGGGATTCTCCTCGGGTCGGCCCGGATGTCTCCCATTCTCTCTTAGGTTTTTGAGTTGCAATTTGGGCAAATTGATTGTCGACTTGCCTCCTCCATGCACCAAACCCATTGAATTGGGTTCTCATCTCCTTGAACCCATCTTCCACCTTTTGAGCCAATGATTGTAGCTTAAATCCCGGTGGCCTATATGGTTGTTGTTGTTGTGGCGCCCTTGGCTCGTTTTGGTTGAAGTTGTTGTTGTAGCCATTGGCTTGCCCTTGGTTCCACCGGCCATTGCCTCTATTGTTGAAATTGCCTCTTCCTCCATAATTCCCTCGAACATAGTTTGCCTCCTCAATTTGCTCGGCCAAGCGCACTTGGCTCTTGTTCGGACAAACTTGTGTAGCATGGGCAAAGGATCCACACTCCTCACAAGCTCTAGCATTTTGCTTGTAATAGTGGACTTGAATCTTTAGCTTTCTCACTTCACCTTCAAGGAATTGGAGCTTCACATCTTTGTCAATGTCTTCTCCCTTTGGATCATATAGCTTCCTTGTGCCTTCACCTTGAACTATCATCTCCTTGCTAGCTTGACTCACCCCATACATGGCCTCATAATCGGAAAGCTTGTCAAGTAGTTCCCAAGCTTGTTCCGGAGTCAAGTCTATAAACCCACAATCGGTGTGGAGATTTAGTTGTCTTTGGTGGCCGGATTGATGCCTTGGAAAAAGATATCTTGAAGCACATATGGTTGTTGGCCATGAGTAGGACATTGGCGCAAAATCTCCTTGAATCGGTCCCATGCTTCGAAGAGAAGTTCATTCGGTCCTTGTTGAAAGCTTGCAATTTTTCTCCAGAGCTCGGTTGTCTTTGCGGGTGGGAAGAACTTCATCAAGAAAGCATTATGAAGAGCTCGCCATGTTGTGATTGATATAGGTTATTTTGTATGGGTTAACTCTTGTATTTTGAGATGTTATTGAGAGTGTTTAGGTTAGTTTTGAACATTATTTTAATATAAAGACCGAAGACACGAGTTATGAAGAATCAAGAGTTAAGGAGCTTAAAGACGAAGTTTCACCACTTCATGGATACCGCGGTCGCGTTGTCTATAACGCGGGCGCGGTGGCGTAAAGAGACGAACCGATGAAGACCATGAAAGCCGCGGTCGCGCTGTCGGTGGCGCGGTCGCGGTAGTAGCCGACTCAGCATTTGACCTTTCAAAGACCGCCGCAGGCGCGGTGGTGATGCCGCGGTCATGGTGCCGGCCGACTTTCAAGAGGACGAGATTCTATCTTTTCTATCTTGTTTCCTTTCTTATCTTTCGGTTTCCTTTCTTATCTATCTCGAAGAGGTTGTTCTTTGGGCTATTTAAGGGGAACCTTTCTAGGATTTTAGATATTCAATTCATATTCTCTTAGTAATCAATTGTTCTTTCAATAAAGATTGGAGCTTTCATTGTAATGGAGAACTAATCTCCTTTGGAGTTTATTCGATCAAGGAAGCTTTATAATGAAGTTGTGAAATTCTGGTAACTTCTTTATCCCTAGGTCTTTATTGATACTCTTGTGCTTCATCCCATGATCTATGTTTGATTTTATGAGCCTGATCAACTTGTTTGATTGACTTGGATCTATCGTTTGATTTAGGATTGGTTGTTGTCTATGCATCTTTCCTATTTCTCGTAACAACTCTATTCTAGGTCTGTGGACTAGTTTAGGGAAGAATATTCAATGGTTTAATTGTGCATGAGACTCTTAGCTTGATTGCATGATTTGATTTTCCTAATGTCCTTGTTCTCTATGCTAGCTAATTCTAGGTCAAGCGTCCTTGCCTAGGGTTATAGAATTGCTTGGACCGTGGACTTGCGATTGTTTATGATCGGGATTGGAATTGATCTAGGCATATAAAGAAGTGGATGAATTCATGATCAACTGATTAATAAAGTGCAATTGATTGGATGAACTCTATTTCATAAGTTTGATTGAAAACAACTTTCAAAACCCCCCTTTGATTACTTGCATGAAAACCTACTTAAATCTGACTTGAACTGATTCTCTTGGGTTCGACCCCTTGCTTGCTCACTATATTGATTGTTTGCATGTTCGGGATTTATCTTTGATTTGGGAACAACGACTTTGCCCGAGTCAAATTTTGGCGCCGTTGCCGGGGAATCATTTTCTTGTTGATTTTCGTGTGTTTTTGCGTTCTGTGCCAGAACCGCGACCGCGGCCACCTCGGCGCGCCCGCGGTTCGAGTCTACTAATACTTCTCCTGTTCTCTTTGACCCAAAAATTGACAAGACTATTCGGAAGATAAGGAGCGCCCCTAGACCTTCTACATCCTATAATCTTCTTGACTCTCTTTCTCTCTCTGATTCTGAACCAGAGGACATCATGGCGGAACGCACTATTCGCCAAATCAGTGCGCCCGATCTCCAACAACAACAGCTGGTTGTTCAATTCCCCGATCTCGGGGAGGGCGTGAAGTTCGAGCTCAAGTCCGGGCTCATCCATCACTTACCCAAATTCCACGGGTTGAGTGGTGAGGACCCGAATAAGCATCTCACTGAGTTCCACGCGGTGTGCGTGAGTATGAAGCCAACGGACGTGACGGAGTATCAAATCAAGATCCGGGCTTTCCCCTTCTCATTGGAGGACTCCGCCAAGGAATGGCTCCTTTATTTGGTGCTAGGCTCTATTACTACTTGGGCGGCCATGAAGAAGGCGTTTCTTGAGAAGTACTTCCCTGCTTCCAAACAAACTTCTATTAAAACACAACTCAGCAGTTTGGAGCAAGGGGAGGACGAGAACCTCTATGACTATTATGAGCGCTACAAGAGGCTCATTGCTAGTTGTCCCTACCATGGCTATCTTGCCAAGGATCTTATTTGCTACATCATTGAGGGACTCTGCGACAATGACAAGAGGTTGGTGAATGCATCTTGTGGAGGCAGTTACGAGAACTTGACTCCTGCTGCAGCCTTTGAAAAAGTAGAGATCTTGGCGGAGCAAGCCCGCAATCAGCGGTCCAGGGAGCAATGTGAGGTCCATTAGTGTGGTGAACGAGTCCCTGAATGTTGAAGTAAGGGAGCTCAAGGATCTTATGAAGCAGCTGCTCACGAAGAAGACGGCTCAACAAGTTAATGCTTGCGGTCTTTGCTATGACGTAAGCCACCACATAGACCAGTGCCCTACTATTCAGGAGACCGAGGAGTCGGTCAATGCTATTAGCAATTATGGTGTGCCCCCGCCCCGGAACGATCCTTTCTCTAACACCTACAATCCGGGGTGGGCGAACCATCCTAACGTCAGGTGGAGCAACCAGCAGCAACAAGAGCCACCACAACAACAGCAGCAGTACGCTCGTCAGGGCCAGGAACAACAATTTCTCTCTAATAATTTTGCCATGAGAGCGTCTGCTCCGTCTCAGAACGACGCTCTTAATGCCCTCTTGAAGGAAACCCAAGAGACGAGAGCTGCTGTGAAGAATCTTGAGACTCAGCTGAGCCAACTTGCTACCATGATCAATAGGCTCGAGTCTAAGGATTCCAGGAAACTTCCCTCTCAACCGCTCAACCACAAGGAGAACGTCAGCGCAATGAATTTGAGGAGCAGTAGAGCTTTGGCGAGTCGGGAATACCCCTCTGTAGGGATTCCGCGACCGCGCTCCCTTGGCCGCGACCGCGCCGGGGTCGAAGAACAAGAGGAACAAGCGTCTGTTGGAATACCGCGCCCGCGCTCACCTCTGTGCGCCCGCGGAAATCCAACAGAGAGCTCGGACCATGAGACGGATGAGGCGCCGCGACCGCGAGCCCAAGCCGTGCCCGCAGTAAAGAGGCAGAACGCAACTTCGAAGCGTTGCTTGATTATGCTTTCAAGAACTATTCCTCGCCCCGACCACGTTCTCCTAGACGCGACCGCGCCATGGCACTAGAGGAGGATGACAGGTATGTTGCACCACCACCTCAACCCTTGAGCTCTCTCAAGCCATCTCCTCCATTCCCGGAAGCACTCAAGGACACGAGGAAGCCGGCACATGACAAAGAACTCTTCAAGACCTTGGCCAATTGCCAGGTAAATGTTCCTCTCATCAATCTTATTCAAGGTGTCCCTCGTTTTGCTAAGTTTATGAAAGAGCTTTGTATAATTAAAAGGAAAAATAGGACTAGTCCAAAAATTGAGAAAGTAGCTCTAGTGGAGAAAACTCAGGATAGCAAAACAAAGGCATGTAATTCCCTACTCCAAAAACAATTGCCTAAAAAATGTTCAGACCCAGGAAGATTCACTGTCCTTGTCACTATAGGAGAAACTAAATTGAGCGTGCTATGCTGGATTTAGGTGCCTCCATAAATGTTCTTCCAGCTTGCATGTATGATAGGTTAGGCCTTGGTCCCTTGAAAGATTCGGATATCACTATTGAATTGGCTGACCACTCTAACGTGCGCCTGATACAGGCTATTTTGTATAGGTTAATTCTTGTATTTTGAGATGATTTAGAGAGTGTTTAGGTTAGTTTTGAGAGTTATTGTAATACGAAAACCGAAGACACAAGTTATGAAGAATCAAGAGTTAAAGAGCTTAAAGACGAAGAATCGCCACTACATGGATACCGCGGTCGTGTCGTCTATCATGCGGGCGCGGTGGCGTGAAGAGACGAACCCTTAAAGACCATGAAGCCCGCGGTCGCGCTGTCTGTGGCGCGGTCACGGTAGAAGCCGACTCAGCGATTTGACCTTCGAAGACCGCCGCGGGAGCGGTGGGGACGCCGCGGTCGCGGTTATGGCCGACTTTGAGACAGGCGAAATTCTATCGTTTCTATCTTGTTTCCCTTCTTATCGTTCGGTTTCCTTTCTTATCTAATCCGAAGAGGATGTTCTTTGGGCTATTTAAAGGGAACCTTTCTATGTTTTTAGATTCATTCATTCACTTGTCAATCAATTGTTATTTCAATAAAGATTGGAGTTTTCTTTGTAATGGAGAACTAATTCTCCTCTTGAGTTTATTCGATCAAGGAAGCTTTATTATGAAGTTGTGAAATTCTGGTAACTACTTTATCCCTAGGTCTTTATTGATACTCTTGTGCTTCATCCCATGATCTATGTTTAATTTTATGAGCGTGGTCAACTTGTTTGATTGACTTAGATCTATTGTTTGATTTAGGATTGGTTGTTGTCTATGCATCTTTCCTATTTCTCGAAACAACTCTATTCTAGGACCGTGGACTAGTTTAGGTAAGAGTATTCAATGGTTTAATTGTGCATGAGACTCGTAGCTTGATTACATGATTTGATTTCCTAATATCCCTGCTCTCTATGCTAATTCTAGGTTAAGCGTCCTTGCCTAGGGTTATAGAATTGCTTGGACCGTGGACTTGCGATTGTTTATGATCGGGATTGGAATTGACCTAGGCATATAAAGAGGTGGATGAATTCATGATCAACTGATTAATAAAGTGGAATTGATTGGATAAGCTCTACTTGATAACCTTGATTGAAAACAACTTTCAAAACCCCCTTTTTGAATACTTGCATGAAAACCCTAAAATCTGACTAGAATCTGACTCTTTTGGGTTCGACCCCATACTTGCTCACTATACTTAGTTTGTGTGTTTGGGATTTATTTTTGATAAGGGAACAACAACTTTGCCCGAGTCAGCGCCCGAAAGGGTTAGTTGAGGATGTTCTAGTGCAGGTGGATGGTCTAATCTTTCTTGCAGATTTCTATAAGATGGAGATAGGTGAAAGGTGTTACGACCCAGTTCTCTTACTTGGTCGCCCATTCATGAAAACCGCAAGGACGGTTATTGATGTTGCCAATGGAACACTTTCCATATCTCATGGTGACAACGAGGTCCGATTCCTTGTTGATGAGGACCCATATTGATTATATCCACGTCGAACCAACGACGTTAAACAAAAGCGCTGCTTGGGAGGCAACCCAAGGATTAGTTAGATTGTTTTTCCATTTAGGATTTGATTCGTGTTTTAGCTAACATGCAGGTACTAGGTCCGAAAGGACACGCCTGGTGTGATACCGATCCTGTGCCGCCTTGGTCACGCCCGCGGTGGACCACCAGTGTGCCCCGACGAACAGGTACTAGCCCTTGCTCGCGGCAACCATACTGCGTCTCGGTTTTAGCTCGTTTTTCATTAAAAAAAAAGAAACAAAAAGAGGACTTTTTGGTCTCATTCTACCTCTATATTTTCCATCTTTCTATATCCATTCTTTTCCATCTTCTATCTTTTCATCTTCTATTTCTTAATTTCATTCATCTTTGTAATTCCATTCGTTTGTCTATGTGTAAAGCCTAAGTATGGGGGAGCTTTGTTTCCCCGAGAGTTATCTTTTCCACGGCTCGAATTCAAGTATTGATCCATCTTTCAAGAGACGAGGCACGATACGAAGGTTATTTGCTCATCACGTTGTTCGAGACGCAGTCAAGACCTCGTCCCTGCACGAGTCCCGCGCCCGCGCTCAATCAGCCGCGACCGCGGTGATCACCCGATGCTGACTTCGCTCTCTGCAAAGATTCCGCGCCCGTGCCCCTAGTGCCGCGCCCGCGGTTAGCCACCAGACTTGGATTACGAAGCTTTCATTCTTCTACCTTTGAAGAGGTCTTCCAATCCACCTCTCTTCATCGTTTGTGACTCTTCTGATATACCCTTCTTCCTTGCTTCTATCCTTTCTCTTTGCTTCATTGATGACAATGAAGGATTTAAGTATGGGGGAAGGAGTACTCGCATTCGCTTATCTTAGTTAGCATAGTTAGTGATTTGCTTTAGATTTTTGATTTTCTTCTTTTCATGGAGCACTTGCACTATACTTATTGCATAATAAAGAAAGAAAGAAAAGAAAAAGATAGAAAAAGCCACAAAAATTGAAAAAAGGCATATAAAATCCTAGGATGAGTCGAAAACCCGAAAGGGCGGCTCAGGTAATAAGCAGGCAACTCGGACCAGCATTACGCTGGGGTAATATGAGGTTTTTGAGTGATTGTGAGTACTTGTGAGCACACCTTTTGAAAAATGAAAAGAGCGGTTAGGTGAAAACCTGAAAGGGCGTCTAAGCAGAATTGAGCGGTAAAATTTGAGTTCTAGGATCATTCTTGCTTGGGGACTTTGGGGCTTACATTGTAGATTTGGGTTGATCCTAGGGTGCTCTACACTTTTTAGAGCTTGAGTGTTATATTATGTGGTGAGCTGTGTGTTTGAGCTTCATTGTTTTATGCTCATGATTTCTCTATATTTTTGGGTTCGGGTTGTGAGCTGAGTGTTTTTATCTTCCCTTGTATTTCTTGAGATCCTAGATGTGCTACCTTGTTATATTTATTTGAGCTTACTCGAGGACGAACAAGATCTAAGTATGGGGGAATTTGATACAGGCTATTTTGTATAGGTTAACTCTTGTATTTTGAGATGTTATTGAGAGTGTTTAGGTTAGTTTTGAGCGTTATTGTAATACGAAGACCAAAGACAAAAGATATGAAGACGCAAGAGTTAAGGAGCTTAAAGACGAAGTTTCGCCAGTGCATGGATACCGCGGTCGCGTTGTCTATGACGCGGGCGCGGTGGCATAAAGAGACGAACCGATGAAGACCATGAAGGCCGCGGTCGCACTGTCGGTGGAGCAGTCGCGGTAGTAGTCGACTCAGCATTTGACCATTCGAAGACTGCCGCGGGCGCGGTGGTGATGCCTCAGTGGCGGTGACGGCCGACTTTCAAGCGGACGAGATTCTATCTTTTCTATCTTGTTTCCTTTCTTATCTTTCGGTTTCCTTTCTTATCTATCTCGAAAAGGTTGTTCTTTGGGCTATTTAAGGGGAACATTTCTAGGTTTTTAGATATTCAATTCATATTCTCTTAGTAATCAATTGTTCTTTCAATAAAGATTGGAGCTTTCATTGTAATGGAGAACTAATCTCCCTTGGAGTTTATTCGATCAAGGAAGCTTTATTATGAAGTTGTGAAATTCTGGTAACTTCTTTATCCCTAGGTCTTTATTGATACTCTTGTGCTTCATCCTATGATCTATGTTTGATTTAATGAGCCTGATCAACTTGTTTGATTGACTTAGATCTATCGTTTGATTTAGGATGGGTTGTTGTTTATGCATCTTTCCTATTTCTCGAAACAACTCTATTCTAGGACCGTGGACTAGTTTAGGGAAGAGTATTCAATGGTTTAATTGTGCATGAGACTCGTAGCTTGATTGCATGATTTGATTCCCTAATATCCTTGTTCTCTATGCTAATTCTAGGTTAAGCGTCCTTGCCTAGGGTTATAGAATTGCTTGGACCGTGGACTTGCGATTGTTTATGATCGGGATTGGAATTGACCTAGGCATATAAAGAAGTGGATGAATTCATGATCAACTGATTAATAAAGTGGAATTGATTGGATGAACTCTACCTGATAACTATGATTGAAAACAACTTTCAAAACCCCCCTTTGATTACTTGCATTAAAACCTACTTAAATCTGACTTGAACTGATTCTCTTGGGTTCGACCCCTTGCTTGCTCACTATACTGATTGTTTGCATGGTCGGGATTTATCTTTGATTTGGGAACAATGATTTTGCCCGAGTCAGTGATCGACCTAGGGGCTTGGCTTTCGAGCCAATGTGCGGCCTTACCCCCATGTGACCACTTGAACGCCTTAAGAAGCACATACTCTAAAGTCTTCTCATCCGTAGAGATCGTCTCGCACATGTCCACAAAGCGTTTGATGTGCTCTATGGGACATTCATGTGGACGCCCCTCAAATTGATCCCGCTTGATGAGAGAAATGAATTGCGTCTTGATCTCGAAATTCTTGGCAACCTCAGGTAGCACAATAGCCGGCTTGGGCACCTTCAACTCCGGATGCATATATTGGCGTGCATTCCGGGGTTGATCGTTGAGTTGAGCCTCATCCCTAATATGTTCCTCACGTTCTCTCCTTGCTACCGCCTCTTGGTTGTCCACCTCAAGTTGCAATCTAGCCATCTCGGTCCTAAGTCGATCCATCTCACCATCACCATGGAGAGCTTGGTTCTCCATCCTTTTCCTTCTTCGGGCTTCTTTGAGATTACTTTCCTGATCACTCAAGAACTCAAGCTCAAGTGTTCCCGGAACGAGCTTGCATACACATACAAAGCAAAAACACAAACCGAAACCAATCAAAAACAAACAAGGGGTTTGGGCTATTCCCTCACCCAAATCACTACCAAAGCACAAAAGACTCAATAAATTGGCACTCAAAGCAATTAGAATTCCCTGGCAACGGCACCATATTCTGATCGCTCGTGGATGCGAGGGTCTCGAGAATACAATTTATAACCCGACCCCGTTGTAGCACGTGGTGGGTGTCGAACATTTGGGAATTCTCTTCGTTTGATGTGCCGAAAGACTCGAAAACTGGAAAAGAGAAGTTAAAACAAAGGAAATAGTCGGGACTGACAAAAAGGTCACTCGGGCCCGAGGTTGGCGACGAAGAAAGAGGTCGGGACCGACATGGAACAAGTCGGGCCCGATGTAGGTTGTGATGTCGAACTAAAGTTTTGAAAGGTAGATCTCGGGTTTTTGGGTTCCTCCTCTAGTAGATGTGGGCTTTTCCACCCCAATTCAAGCACTAAGTGATGATCCTCGTAGGATCGAGAGTGTTCACCTCGTTCCCACCACCACTACACATCGACCCATGGGGATATTGACCTCCCCTTCGATGCAAGGTCTTGTGATGGGCAATTGCTCACTTTCGTTCACCTCTTCCAACCACAAGCCCTTGATCCCTTGCTTTCACAAGAAAATTATAGCACTATGTAGAGTGGGTTCCAAGATCAAGCACTCAAGGCTTATGAAATTGGGGTTTCAAACCCAATCTAGCTAGAGGTTTCCCCCATAGCTCAAGATCAAGGAGATCTACCCCATGTGGCAAATAAAGAAAGAAAACAAAGCACAAAGCAAAGCAATCTCAATCATCAATCTCAAATCAACACCAAATCTCATTAACCAAGCAAAAGCAAACCACAAATCCTAATTCAAGGTTTCCAAATCCACAAAATCAAAACAACAAAGCCAAACTCACTATCAATTCCCTAGCAATCTCCTCCTTGGACGATCTCTCTTCTTCTCCTTCTCTTCTCCTTCCTCCTTGCTCCCCAAGTCTCTCTTAGAGCCTTTGTGAGGTGATTAGTGTCTTGTGTGTGGGATCCCCCAAAAATTAGAAGATAAGAGAGCCTTAATAGAAGAGGGGCAAAAGTGGTAGTTTGCAATTTCATGCCTTGGAGCCCAATCCAACCTCCGACCGACTCGGACCGACACGGGTGTATGTCGGGCCCGAGGTAGTGGGCATGTCGGTCCGATGTCGAAATTGATCTCGGGTCCGATGCTGCTTGTACCTCGATCCGGTCCTCTGGCCACCTTTTCTTCATGGCTTTTCTCTTGCTTCTCTTCATGGGTTGCTCCTCTCTTTCCCTCCTTTCCTCTTGCCTTGATCCTTCCTGGATTCTCCTTCTAAACAACCTTGATTCATGCTAAAAATACCTACAAAATACACAAAACGCGCATAGTATCCTAATCTCATAGAAATATGGGAACTAAGCTAAAAAGGGACAAAACATACAAGAAAATGGAAGAAAGAAACATATTTACAAAGGAAATTCACCTATAAAACACCACCAAATTGAGAGACATCAACTCTCTCCCGCTCAGATTGTGCGAGGTGACGTTTAAATTTTGAAAATTTTCCCAAAAAAGTAGTTGATTAACGCGGAGCAAATGTTGCTTTTAAAGTTAAAAGCCATGCGTTCTTTTTAAGTTTCTTTTTTTTGTGGATGGTCTTATGCGACAAAGAGAAAGAATAGAAAAAGTAAAGGAAAATTCCGGATGGTTCCACTGAGTTTTGGGCTTTTTCGGATGGTACTCTCGAAATAAACTTATTCCGTAAAATGCCCTCAAGGTTTTAAAAAAGTTCGGAACGTGCCCTTCTTTTAATTTCTCGAAAACTTCCGTTAACTTCACCAGTAAAAAAATGAAGAAAAAAATAAAAGAAAGAAGGGGAACGCACAAGGAGGAAAGAGGAGCGAAGAGGGGACATCGAGGTCTAAGAAGCGGCCGTCGCCGGCGCTCGGATGTAACGACGACGACCTTGGCGACAGAACGATGGAACTCGTGCAACTTGGTGCCGATTGGCCAAAGAACGTCCTATTCTTGATCAGCGATACCGGTGGCGACCACCACGCGTCCGCCGAGGCCATCGGTGACGCCTTCAAACTCAAGTACGGCAATGAGTATAATGTAAGCGCTTTTTCTGTTCGTTTCTTCGGTTTTTTTGGATTCGGTTCTGTATTCGTCGTTTTTTCTATGGATTTGTTGATTTTGACTGTGGATTTGTAGGTTACTTTGCTTCATTTTGTGATGAAATGTGGTTAATCGGTGGTTTTTTAGTCAAATTTGACATTAAAATGCTTCCTTCTTGACAATAGGGGTATTAGAACAACAATTTCTTGATTGCAGTTTTGCAGAGTTGTTATTAGTTCTTAGTGTAGCTGTGTCTTGTGCAATCTGATTGAAAATTACGCAATAAGTTTCTTTCGAGGGCACCATCTGGAAAAGTCCAAAACTCAGGGGAACCATACTGAATTTCCCAAAAGTAAAATAAGAAAAGGAAAGAGTTTTTTTACCGGAAACCACCCGTCCAATAGGCCATATTCCCCGTAACCACCCCTTACATCCATATTTACCGAAAACCACCCGTCTAATGCCCTTCGTCACGTTTTTTCCACGCTTTTATGATTTTCCGTTGGCTCGCCCGTTAACTTGGTAAAAGACCCTTTTGCCCCTCTTTTAAAACCCATCCCCCACCCTTATTTCTTCCTATTTCTCCCTCGTTTATCCCTTCCCGATCCCAAATCAATTATAGGGCATAGCTAAATCGAAGAAATTGAAGGTGGAATTGAAGCAGAAATTTGGGGATTTCGATTTCTAGGGCTTGCTCTCGCTCCATATCTCAAGAATTCGAAGCTGCACACAACCATGTCTAGCTCGAGATGTACCTCATTCAATCAACAAGAAAGGTATTGTTTTTGTGGAATTCGGGTTAGGGTGTCCACTGCTCATACTGAAAAGAATTTTGGAAGAAGGTTTTATGGCTGTCGTATGTACCACTCACCAAAGAAGTGCAATTTTTTTGAGTGGATAGACGAGCAATACACCGAGAGAGCAGTTGTTGTAATCAACAATTTAGTCGCGCAGAAGGAAAAATTGGAAGGTGACATTTTGAAGCTGCAAGGTATAATTGAAACGCATGAAATGGAGCTCCAAAAGTTGGTAGGAGAGGCTGGTGCATACAAGTCTAGAATTCAGAAGCTAGAGATGCAATTGGAAGGAAGCAAAAATCAGAATTTGAGCTTTCATGTTCTAAATGGCCCAACTGGTGTTATGTTTGGATTGATTTTTATGATTTTCCTCATTGTTGTGTTATTGAAGCAAACTTGAAACAAGCTGTTATTGTAAGAGTTGTTCTTGTAAGACTTGAATCCATCAGTTGGTTGTTGTAATCTTTGAATGAGATGATTCAGTTATGACCTGACAATTGCCTATGTTTGTGTACTGTCATAGTGTGTAATGAGCCTTGAATTGCCTATTGTCAGCCACACACACATACATACAAATTGCACGAAAAAAATGACCTGACAATTTGTGAGCTTAATGGTGCTAAATATTAGCTAAACCTGGCAGAAACATAGATGTTAAAGTCTGACAGCAAAAGGGTCATTACCTGCACCAACACACACATACAAACCCAAACCTGCACCCACACACGCATACAAACCCAAACTTGCACCAACACACACATACAAAAGGGCCATTACCTGGCATAGATAGATGCTAAACACACCAAATGTCTTACAAAAGGGGCCATTCAAGTCTGGCAGCACTTAAAACACACACATATACAAAAGGATGTTTGACAGCACACACACATATGGTTTCTAACAACACACACAGATACAAAAGGGGCCATTACAAGGGCCATTAAAGTCTTACAACACATCAAACCATGTCTTAAAGCATAGTCAATTAGTACTTCAGTGCCTGGGTGAGCGCCTTAAAGCAATGTCCCCATATGGTTTCTTACAAGCTAAAGTCTTTCTCCTCCTAGACAGTGGTTGACTGGAACCTTGTGTTTGAGTGGAAGCTTGTGGTTGAGTGGAAGATTGTGGTTGAGTGGAAGCTTGTGGATGAGTGAATGCTTGAGGTTGAGAGAATGCTTGAGGCTGAGTGAATGCTTGAGGCTGAGTGAATGCTTGAGGCTAAGTGAATGCTCGAGGTTGAGAGAATGCTTGAGGCTGTGAAGAAGCCTGAGATTATGAAGAAGCTCGAGGCTGGGACATCTATAAAATGTAAGGAATTCCAGTGTAAGATATAAATGTCAAGCAAATTTAAACTCTCACAGAATTTAATGGAGATCATACCTGAGTAGGTACTTGAGTAGACACTTGTGAAGACCCTTGTGAAGCAATTGGTACTTGAGCAGCCTGCAAACTCACACAACAAGTGTTAATACACAAATGAGAAATACCAATTGGCTGTTACAATTGTGTAAATTGGATTGGAAATACCTTTTTGATGTACTTCCTTTTTTGAGATCTAATGACCACAGTGTCCTTGCCTGGTGGTCTTCCTCCTTTTTTTTAGGTGGCTTAGGCCGGGAGGGAGGTTTAGCTGGGTTCTTACAATTTCTCTCGTAGTGCCCATTTTGCCCACAGTGTGAGCAACTCCTACCCAAACACACCCTAACTTTTTTATTCTTGCTAGGAGGCTCCTCTCCAATGCCTCTTTTCCTTCATTTTCTAGGCCTTCCAGGTTGCACCACATATTTTGGAGGCTTAGGAGGAACTGCACCAGACGTCTCCCACTGATCTTGGCCAGGCATGGGGCTTATAATTGAACCATAAGCTCTCAGATAGGATTCCTTGGTGTAGAAAGGATTGACAAACTCATCTACACTTCTCCTTTCCTTCATTATACAACTCATGGCATGACAGCAAGGAATCCCAGTTAGCTCCCACTTATAACAACCACATTTCTTCTCACTTAAATCCACCACAAATGTCCTTCCTCTATGATCTACCTCAAACCTATCTCCTCCACCCCAAAATGGTGTACACTCTTTCAAACCCTCTTCTCTGGCAAACTGAATTTTCTTTACAACAGTGGGGGTGAACACTCCAGTGTACTTCATCATCCCCTCTCTCTTAGCCCAACATCTCTTCATTAGATGTCTTCTAATCCACTCAAACATGCTTAAAACAGGTAACTCTCTAGCAGATCTTATGATTGCATTAAAACTCTCACAAATGTTGTTGAGAAGCATATCAGACTTACAAGTTGCTTGAAATGCATGTCTAGACCAGGTTTTGGGGTTGGCATCCATCAAGTATTTGTAGGCCATTTCATCCATGCCCTTGATTTCTTCCATGATTTGCTTGAATTCTTGTGAAGTGTAAGCCCTTGCTGCTGCCCATACAGCATCCTTGAAGACCTTTCCCGACCACCTAACCTTGAAGTTGTTGTACATATGTCTCACACATACTCTTGTACCTGCTGTGGGCACCACTTCATCCAAAGCTTCAATCAACCCCTTCAAACCAACAAGACGGAATTATAGTTAATGCACAAATTATTGAATCTTAAAAAATTGCAAGTAAATAACCAAAATTCATACCTTCTGTCTGTCTGACATGAATGTGGGTAATGCACTCCCAACATCTCTAATGAGTATGTCCAAGAACCAAGCCCAAGTTTCCTTCCTCTCTACTTCTACCACTGCATATGCTATGGGAAAGATATTGTCATTCCCATCCTTTCCCACTGCAACTAGCACCTGGCCAGTGTATGCACCTCTTAAATGGCATCCATCAACGCCTATGATTGGTCTACAACCCTCTAAAAACCCTTTGTTGAATGCATCAAAGCAGACATACAACCTCTCAAACACTGGCTTCTCAATGTTGTCATTACATACCTTAACAAAAGCAGAACTTCTTGGATTCCACTTCCTTATAGTTAGGGCATAATCCCAGAAATTCCCATACTGAATCCTGGAACCCCCCTGTATTAGCAACATTGCCCTCAAACGTGCCTTCCAGGCCTTAATGTATGTTATAATCACACCATAGTCTCTCTTTACAACATTGATCAAACCACTCAACTTCCACTCAAGATCATCCCTATAGTGCTCTAAGTACTTGATAGCTAGCCACTTTGATGTCAGCTTAGTGTTGATGTGTTGCCAACCACATTCATGCTTAGGATTCATGCTTTTCAGTTGAAAACTACCATCCCCAGCAAGTTTCCTAGCAGAAGCTCTAAATGGACACAAGACCTTGGTACAAACACACTTTTTCCTACCATGCTCAAAAGGACAGTCACACCTATACTTACAGTACACAGTTATTTTTGATTTGTCATTGTGCAAGTAGTAATATTCCCCACCATTCTCTATGGACCACTGTCTTAGAGTCATCCTAAATATTTCATTAGATACAAAAATCATACCATCTTTGAAAGTGATTTTCTTCCTAAAATCAACATGCTGATTGAATTCAGGATACCTTTGTCTTGAAGGTCCATCTGAGTCACTAAGACTCCTAAGATCATCTAAATCATCTAATGCCTCCTCATCACCATCAAGATCTGCACAAGTTAGCTCTAGCACATGATCTAAGCCTCCAACATTATCATCAACATGCTCCCAAAACAGGTCATCATCATCATCTCCACTCTCCACAAAGTCATCAAAATCAGCATCTATAGATGATTTTGAGCCTAACACAACATCATCTTCACTCCCAGATTCACTTTCTTGCTCATTTTCTTCTGGATCTTGTATGGATGGGGTTGGTTTCTTTCTAGGCTGCTTAGAAGGAGCTTTCTGTTTCCTAGCTGTGTAGGTTTTTTGGTGGAGATGCTAGCTTTTTTGGGAGGGTTGTTTGAGGCCACAATTGGGGTAGGCTGAGATAGTGGTGGGATGGTGGAATTCATGGTCTCTTAAATTGGTTGAGATGGGATGGGTTGAGATAGTGGTGGGCTTGCTACTGTCCTAGTTAGGCTTGCTATTGGGCTAGTTGGGCCCATAGTTCTCAGCAAATTTGGGCTGGCCTCATCCTCTCTAACCACATACACATGCACAAACTTGTCTGCACCAACTCTTGCCACAACATCCATGACATCTGCATCTCTAGATAGTTGCCTCAACCCATTGTTGATTGTCACCCCAAGTGGTAAATACCATAGCTCAGTCCCACTACCTACACCTACATCTTCTTTCAACATTGATTCCAACACAACCTTTGACACACAATCTGGATCCACCTTTTCATAAACATAAACCTTGGATTTCCTGTACATAAGTTGTCCTGCCCTAAAGTTGTAGAACATACCCTCATACATGAATCTGAAATTCACCTCCATCTATAGCAATAAACAACAATTAATGGGTAGCATGTGAGCAATGCATTCTGTCCCCACCATTCATACAACACACAAGCAGACAATTCTTACAATTCAAAAAGTGTAAAAAACGAATCTTTTGCATTATTTAAGCAATTTATCCAATTTTGATTTAGACATGTGCCAACAAAAACCATATCCTAACCACATTTTGTACTACTGTATTTATTGCATGCTTAGTCACACCAACCAGACTAGCTTCTCAGAAAAATAACCCACAAATATTGTCTAACAGGTCAAACATGCACAATTCGTGCTTACCCCAGCCCTAATAGCAGCAAACACGCTCACAATCAACAATGGATGCAGGAATAGTAGCTTCAAGTGTAATTGAGTGTAGCTTACCTTCAATGTTGCAAATTTCAACCTTTCTCTAGCCCTAAACGCACAATACTCTTGCCCAGACCTCAAATCCTTCCACTCTCAAGCATGAACTATAAAAATTGGAGAATGTGAGTTCCACCTATAGTACCGAAGTGTAAATTCGAGAACATACCTTCAATTGTGGGAGATTTGACAATGGCGATGTGTGCGATTTGGAATTTCTGGGTCGAAGAACCCTAGAAATCGATTGAGAGGTGGATGATTTGGGATTTGGGATCGGGCAGGGAGAAATAGGAAGAAATAAGGGTGGGGGATGGGTTTTAAAAGAGGGGCAAAAGGGCCTTTTACCAAGTTAACGGGCGAGCCAACTGAAAATCATAAAAGGGTGGAAAAAACGTGACAGAGGGCATTAGACGGGTGGTTTTCGGTAAATATGGATGTAAGGGGTGGTTACGGGGAATATGGTCTATTAGACGGGTGGTTTCCGGTAAAAAACCCAAAAGGAAATTCCGTAGGGCATCTTCGAGTTTTTGGCTTTTTCGGATGGTGCCCAAATAAAAACTTATTCCGGGAAATACCCTTGAACTTTTGTAAAAGTTCGACTCGTACCTTTACTCTTTATTTTTGCTTATGTTATAGTAAATTCGTTTATTTTTTATAAAAAAAATATTTTTATATTTAGTAAGTTAAAAAAAATTATAATATAAAATATATGTTAAATAAGTTTTAAAATATAATCTATAGAAATATTGTATAACCTATGATTTCAAGTTAAATTATGTTATATATATCAAACTAACCAAAATATGTCAATATTTATATTGTAAATTTATTTATATGTTGAATATATATATATATATATTTATATATTTGTGTGTGTGTATAGGTCAGGTCATTTGCTATTATTAAGATATATTTGGTATTTTCTTTTATCATTTAAGAAATTAAAATTCACATATTGTATCAACATATACACATATTTATATATAAAGTTTGTATTTATATTAAAAAAATTCAAAACTTACTATGTAAAATTTACATGCTAAATTTCAGTTATGTATATATTAGTTTAATATATATATATATATAGTTTTGGTTCCGGTAGGGACCAACCTTATGGTAAGGAGAGGGGTTTATAGTAGGGACTAATCTCAGCTCTTGATCTTAAGAGAATCAACGCTCCAAAATCAATGTGACGTGTCTCTCCCCCATTTGTCTCTTGCGTCGAACGATATCCTGCTCCTGCAATCCCGAATGATTTTTTCTGCCCCTCTCCCGATTACAATCTCCTCCCGATTTTTTCTACATTTGAATCCTGATTGATTGATTGTTTTTCTATGCCGATGGTTGAAGGTTAGTGAGTTTCACGAATTTCCTTCAATTTGTGCTGATTTTTCAAGTGATTTGCGAATTTGACAACAAATTCCTTCAATTAGTGTGTTGAATTGTGTTGATTTGCGAATTTGCCTCAATTAGTGTGTTGATTTGTGCTGATTTGCGAATTTGCTTCAATTAGTGTGTTGATTTGTGCTGATTTGACAATATTTGACAGCAAATTCCTTCAATTAGTATGTTTGTGCTGATTTGCGAATTCCTTCAATTGATGAATGTATGATGGATGGTAAATTGGTAAGAGAGAGTCCTTCACACCCTAAACGAAAATCGTATTTTATCAATGGTAAATTGCTTCAATCGTATTTTGTGCTGAGCCAGGCATACCTAATTTGGATGATGGATGATGGATGGATTTTCTCACGTACACCACCATTAATCGTATTAATGGATAATGGATGAATTTTCTCAATCCAAAGTCAGTCATCAGAAGAAGCTCACCACTACTTCCCCCACTCCCACTCCCACTCCACCTCTCTCTCTCTTTTGTCTCTCTGCGCACTAACACGTACTCAAACTCAAACTCAGTTAGTAGTTTTTGGCAAAGGAAAGATTCTAAGAAGGCACCCTAGGCCCAGCTCCTTTTGATGCCCTCTTCCTTGCTCTATTCAATTGCTTTTCAATTGAACAGTAAAAAGGTGAAAAGAGGGAGATACAATATGGGCAGCAGTTGTCCAATCTTGCCACTGTGTGTTGAAAAGCTCACTGTGTGTTGAGCTTGATTAAGTGTGTTGATTTGCGATTTGTGATAGTAGATTAAGTGTGGTGTTGATTTGTTGTTTGATGTGTGTGTTGATTTTCACTTGATTTGTGATTTTTTTGTGCTAAATTTCACTTGACAGCACATTACTTGTTGATTTTCATGTAACCTACCAGCTGTTTGATGAAATGCTTGATCTAAGTCATGAAACAATACATGTTGTGTGGCATTTCAATGCCAATTTGTAATTGCTATGATTCAGACTAAAGCTTATACATGTTGTCTATGTCAGTTAACTGTATTTTATTTAGGTTTGTATGACATGCGTCAAGTGTGCTTTAATTTAGGTTTGTATGACTTGCTTTGCTTGTATGAAATGTTTTTTGAACTCATGTCCACTAATTTTTGGGGTCAGGGCTCCGGTTCAAGTTACTGTGTTGCCACCAGAACAGGCCAAAAATAAGAGTAGTGGAAAGCGCATCAAAGGTGGTAAAGAGAAACCGGTTAAAAAAAGGGACCGTCCAAAAAGGAAGTGCAACAGGAGTAATCAGTATGCTAATCATGACAGCAGGAACTGTGACAAAATGCAGAGGAAGAAGAAGAAGAAGAAGACATCTGAATGAAATTGATCGTCAAAAAATTTTGAACTCATCTCTATAAATAATTGAACTTTATTCAGTAGAATATTGAACTTCCATTCAGAAATTTTTGTCCTTATGTTTAGGTCGTACGCAGTGATGTTTATATGAACAGCTCACACAAGATCAACAACAGTATTGTATTTCTTATCATTGTTTTCCCCTTTTTTTCTTTCTATCTAATATTAACATGGAGCATGATTTTAAATGGAGCATGATTAAATCTTATTCAGCGCGCAAGTGTATCTTCTAATCTCGTCCGTCCGTCTCTTTTGCATCAACGATGGATATCAGTCCCTATAAGCCTTCTCCTTACTATAAGGTGGTCCCTACCCGAACCCAACTCTATATATATATATATATATATATATATATATAGAGTTGGGTTCGGGTAGGGACCACCTTATAGTAAGGAGAATGCTTATAGTAAGGATTAATAATAACCGTTGATACTAGGGAATGGACGGATGAGATTAGAGGAGATGGTGCGTGCTGATACAAGATTTGGGATTTTTTTAGTGGCAAAATTGTAAATATGGTCATCTTCTTCAATCCCTTGCCTCAAGCCCCTCTCAACTCTCTCAGAACTTATCAACTCTCTCAGACTTCTTCCTCCCGTTCTTCCATTTGCTCTCGACCACCCTCCCCAACAACCGGCTTCGATTCACTCCCGTTCTTTGCTGATTCGAACAAGTAAGTAGATGCTCATGTTGATTTCGTTTTTTGATCCGGCATTCTGCTCGTTTTTTGCTTGGATTTCTTCGATTTTTTAGGTCTTCGATTCGCTCTTCGATTTCTTCGTTTGATGTTGCGATTTCTCCCCTTTGTTGAATTCTGTTGCTGATCTTGCGTTTGAAGAAGTCGATTTCGCTTCAATTTGATGTTATACTACTGATTTGTGCCAAATTGTGAAGTCTTGTGTCCTAGGGTTTCTGCACAATTGTTTTTGTTTCGATTTCTTCTTCTTTTTGCTTCGATTTCTTCGAACTAAACCTGTCAAATGCGATACATTAGAGGCTGATTCGAGACTGATTCGTGTGAATTTTTGTGCGAATTTGAGGCTGATTTTCTGGAACTGATTTTCAGCTTCGATTTGAGACTGATTTGTGCGAATTTTTGTGTTGCTGCGATGTATTAGAATGAGACGTAGACCTGATTTTTTTGGTAGCTTAGGTTTTGTGATTTCTCTGATTTCTCTTACTGATTTTGTTGCTGCGATGTATTAGAATGAGACGTAGACCTAGGGCTCTGATTTCTGTAACTGATTTTGTGATTTCTCTTACTGATTTTGTTGCTCTAATCTTCGACACCACGCCTTCTTTTAGTTGGTAGCTTGCTCTGATTTCTCTTGTTCATTTTCGTTCCTGTGTTCTTGTGTTCCTGTGCTTGTTAGTCATGATCAGCATTCCTATCGTCCTGTGAAATTTGTGAGATCGTCATTTTTTTTGTTGTGAAATTTGTCATAGGATTTCTTTCTTTCTTTCTCTTGCTATTGTTCAAATTTTTATGTGAGTAGTTCAAAATTTTATGGATTGAAGTTCAAAAAATTGCTATTGATTCCTGCGTGTGGTGATTAGGTTTTTGGCAGTTTAGGGGTTAAATATAGCGCTTGCTTGTTACTTCCGACCTTCTGACCTACTTTGTAGATTTGTGTTGCTGATATCATGTTTGTTTGCTCGTTTCTTATTTGATCGTATTTTTGACTTTGATATGAAACTTCGTTCTTAGAAATTGCTATTTCCTTGTTGTCTCTGCATTATTCATGATCTACATTATTCATGATCTACATTGTTGTCTCTAGCATCCAAGCTAGACGTATCATTCAATACTTGTTAGCTTATATTCCTTGATTAAGCCGTACTTTTCCTCTATTTCAGACAAAGTTTTCCAAGACAGAAGCTGTTTTTGAATTTACGTCTAAGAATACTGCACTGTACACTCAATTAGCCCATACTCAAACCCAAACGTAACCTCTAAAATCATGTCTAAACATGCTCATGATTTTTGAATTTGTATGCTGAGTTTGCCGAGTTTGACTGTCTTTGTATGCTTGACTGTCTTTGCCTACTTGTGAAAAGATTGCTTGCGTGTGAATTGAGGTGAATTGATGTTATAATTAGATGTTGATCGTATTTTTGAATTTGTGCTCTGCTTTATATTCACTTTGGTAGGATCCTAGTTCGAATTAGATGCTTGCTTGTTATAATAAGATGCTTTATTTTTGAAGAGGGACTAGTTCAAATTTTTATTTGAGTCGTTCAAATTTTTATGGGTTGAAGTTCAAAAAAATGCTATTGATTCCTGCGTGGGATGCTCATGTTTTTGGCAGTTTAGGGGTTAAGTCTAGTGCTTGCTTGTTATGTTTTTGTGTCTCGAGATTTGCTTGAGTTGGTGTTTGAATCTGGATCTTGAATTGTAGCTCAGGGGATAGGGATAATGGAGAAAATCTAGCATTTTGCTATTCCATGAGATGCTTTTGGAATTAGATATTGATATTTTGCTTCTGCAATTGCATTTGTTGTTGCTGAGTTGTTGGCTTTTAGGATTTGTGCAATCTTTGTGATGTGGTGTTCAGTTGAGAGGTTGGAGCTAGTGCAAGTTCCTAAATGAAAATTTTTGTATGAACCTGAGCTATTGCACTAACAAGAATTAAAAATATCGTACTATTGTATGGATGAATTGAATTGACAGATGACATGATGTTCTCATCAGATGACATGCTGTTCAAAAACTAATATCGTACTATTGTAAATATAATCCTAAAATGTTGTTGACAAAATTTTTTAATTTTTGTGCAGTTCTGGTTGAGCTAGTGCAGATTGTCTTTCTCATTTTTTATTTTCATATGAACTTACATTCTTTGCTTGCATTTTTTGAGAGTAGTTCAAATTTTTCTACTGATAGTTCAATGTTTTGTATAAGTAGTTCAAATGGTTATGCGGTTCGTTATTGGGAGAGGAGCTTTCAAGAAGGTTGGAGTGAAAAACGCTGACATAATTTGGATGCCAATAAAATGGACGAACCCACAAAACCATGTTGATTTTGGGGTCTATGCTATGAGGCATCTAGAGACGTACAAGGCTGAACGATACTGGTTGTGTGACTTCAAGGAATCAAGCAACAAGAACATCATGTCATTGAGAATGCATTATGCATTAGCAATACTTTCATCTCCATGGAACGAGCTGCAAAGTATTCCAGAAGAAGACGAGTAGTTCTGGGGTACGTGGAACGAGCTGCAAAACTTTGGAAAGCATTTTGTTTTGAATTCTTGAGGCTACTATATTGTTCAAATCTGTATCAGGAAATTAAGTGGCGCTACTAAAAAATGAGCGGTTCAAAAATGTTTTATCGACTAGTTCAAATTTTTACGTTATGAGTTCAAAAAATTAAGATCATTAGTTCAAAATTACGAGTACACCAGACAAATGAGTCAATGTACTAGAATTTAAATGGCTCCAGCCCACACCATGCTCATTTCAAAGAGTTCAATGTACTATGACGACTATCCAACAACTACACACCATTACGAGTCGTATTTATGAGCATCCAAGCCAGACGTATCATTCATTACTTGTACACCAGACAAATGAGTCACATGTGTGATGGATTGTGTTTTGACAATTAAGCCTAATCACTTTCCTATTGGTAGATTATGAAAACAGTGATAAGAATTCAATACTTGTCGAATATGTGGTGAGTTGTTCATATAAAACATCATTGAATACGACCTAAACATTAGGACAAATTTTTTTGAATGGAAGTTCAATATTCTACTGAATACAGTTCAATTATTTATAAAGATGAGTTCAAAAATTCTGACGAGCAGTTTCATTTAGAAGTCTTCTTCTTCTTTTTCCTTTGCATTTTGTCACAATTCCTAGTGTCATGATTAGCATACTGTGTCATCACCATTGACTGTTAATGGACCCCGATTAATATCTATAAAAGACAAACACATAGTTCAGAAAATTGTGATATGAGTTCAAAAACTAGCAAACACGAGTTCAAAAAAATTGCATAAAAGCATAGCATGTCATACGAACCTAAATAAAATCACACTTGACAACATACAGAAAACTGCCATAACAAACATGTATAAGCTGATTTTTTCTTTGAATCATAGCTATTACAAATTGGCATTGAAATGCCACTCAACATGTATTGTTCATGAATTAAATCAAGCATTTCATCAAGCAGCTGGTAGGTTACATGAAAGAAGAAGTAAAGCAAAAAAATCACAATTGAACATCAGAATTCACACACTTAATCTACTATCAAGAGAATTCAACAAGCAATATGCTGTCAAGTGAAATTTAGTACACAAAAGTCACAAATCAAGTGAGAATTAGCAAACACGTCAACAACAAATCAACACCACACTTAATCTACTATCAAGAGAGAAATTCAACAAGCAATTTGCTGTCAAGTGAAATTCAACACACAAAAATCACCAAAACAAGTGAAAAATCAGCAAACAATTTGCTGATTTGTTGTCAAAATCGAAATCAACAACACATCAACAACACACTAAAAAATCGAAATCAGTAACACACTTAAATTTAACAAACAATTTGTTGTCAAGCAATGTACTCATTCTAGGGTAATGTGTGTAGTAGATGACTCTATATCCAAACACACGAGCAAGGGGATAGTAAAAGCATAGCCACTGGTGTCAAAATAGTATGAAGGTGTAAACTTGGACAGGGCTTCCCAAACAAGGTAGTCATGCTTTGACCAATCATAGTGAAACGTGGATAGGTGGCCTCTTCTATCCACTTCCTTTTATTTAGATTCACAACCTGCATCCAGAATGGCTTTATTAGCAACCCACAACCTTATTACTGAGAGCAAGTTGGAATAGCATAGCTACATTATCCTTGAATTACGAGAACCAAAACTGCCTTCTTATTCTCCATATACCAGATCATGAAGCCCTTGATTTTGAACCAGATCATGCCAGATAGTGCAAAAGGACCTAGGGCTCCCTTTATTCATTTAACCCTAATTTTCTTACGACTGTCCACAGTTTTCCCTGGATCTCACTTCTAAATACTACTTTCCTTTCAACCTAGAAGATCAAGTAACGATAGCAGAATTGAATTGAATCGGAAAAGAGAAAACCAATCACCTTGGGTGAGAACACCAAATGGACTCCAAATCGATTGGTGGCCCGAGCGGAGAGGATGTTGGGAGAAGAACCGTGATCTCCGGTGTAGAATACACAGTCGAGATCGAGCCTTTCGTCCTGTATAGCTTTGATGGCACACCAGAGCACTCTCAAATCTGCGAATCCAGAGCACTCTCAAATCTGTGAATTTCGTGGACTGGAATGGGGAGGAGATTTTGATCGATCAAGGGGGGAGGGGGACGCACAGAAAAAATCGATCGGGACCGTCACGGGAATTTTGTGCCGCACAAGAAATACCAAGGAAAAGAGACGTGCGGGCTGTTTGGGTGAGCTGTCAACAATAATTTTTAATCCTTGATTTCCTAAGATTAGGGGTTGAGATTAGTCCCTACTATAAGCATCTCTCCTTACCATAAGAGTATATTTATCTGTTAGCCAGAAATTTTGGCCTTAGGAATATTATATTCCTTCTTCATTTTTTTGTTCTTTAAAATTTATTTATTTAACCAATAAAATAGTACACAATGTACACTTGTCAGATGGTGGAGGAAAGACCAAAAAATTGTTTGGTCACCATGAGGACCGGTCTTCCATCATTGCTCCCCACTTTTCCCTTAATATATTATATTTTATTCATTCATCTCCCCCATGACCAAATATTGGTCGACCGTTGATAGTACTCTAAGGTGGGTCCATACCGGAACCCTCCCCTATATATATATATATATATAGGGGAGGGTTAAAGTAAAACACCTCTTATAGTGAAACGGGTGAATTAATAGTAGGCGTTGGATTACCATGAAATCAAGGGCTAAGATTAGACTAGAAATTTTGAAAATAATGGTAGAATAATAGGAAAATCAAAATTAATTATATATTCAATTAAACTTCCATAGCAATAGGAAGTAGTTACCATACAAATTCGTATGAGATTTTTCATAAAATGGAAGTTCCTCAATTTAAGGGATGTGAAGTTTAGATTTTTTTTCAAAATTAAAACCAGAGTTTACGAAAAAACACATAAATCTCATATAGCTTTTGTTTGTCATTACAAATTCGATAACACTAATTCAATATTCGATGATATTGATTCAATATTCGAATAAACAAATGTTTGAATTTATCAAGTACCAAGTTGAATATGATTTAACAATTTTTGAATATTAATCAAAGGTTATTGTAATTTGTCGTGGTTTGAATATGCAATCGATTTTGTCGAATTCAAATTGTAGTCTTATTTGAGGTGAAACTACATTGAATATAAATACAACACACATTGAATATTACTTGTAATACATTGAATTTGACAAAATCAAATAATTTTATATTCTCACTATAATTTCAATAATATATACAATTGAATTGAACTTAAATACATCGTAAGATAAATATGATTAATAGCTGCTTCTTTAGTGTTCATTGTCGCCTTTGATCCCTATCTTATTTCTTCCATTCTCTTTAAACTTCTTTATGTTCCTCAATCATCTTGATATATTCCAACTTCAAAACTGCATATTCTACAAACAACACATAAAATTCAGAGTGAAATAACTATGATTCAAATTTTTATCATATTCAAATCACTCTTCATGATACACTATATTCAAATAATTAATAAGAATATTCATGTGATTAACTTACAAATTCAGATTATGCTACCTAGAATTCAAGTTACTTCATCAATTCAAAATATTTATTCACAAACCATATATTTACAATTCAAAACATACATAGCAACATTCAAGTCACTACAATGAAAAACATTCATATTTGCTAATCAACAAGAACATTAAAGTTATGTGTAATTAAGCAAATTCAGACAATATAATGAGAAATTCGAAACAATGATAGATTCAAAACAACCATAAACATATTCAAGATACTCAATTAAAAATTCAGATTATGATATTCACGTAATTTATAAAGACATTCGAGCGTATTGTGTAAAAATTCAGATTATACTACATAAAATTCAATCCGTAAAATACAAATTCCTAATCTATAATATATTAAAAACATACATAACAACACTCATGTTATTACATCTCTGATTCAAATCATATTTCATAATATGCTATATTTAAATAATTAATAAGAACATTCAAAGTAGAAAATTTAAATCACCACACGAAATTAGATAGACAAAATATATTCAAATCAAATAATCAAATAATCAACTATGAAGCAGTAAAAAGTAAAATCACTTGGTAGAAACCGAAAATATACAAAGCAAGAGTAAGAAACTTACATGGTGGAGGAGGAGGAAGAAGAAGAAGAAGAGCACACACGAGAAAATGGGCAAATGGAAAGAGATAATTATGGAATTGAAAAAATTGTAATTAAATGATTTTGATATGGAGAGAGAGAACTACCGTAACTTATGGAATGGTATATGCTGAAAATGGGCAAATGGAAAGAGATAATTATGGAATTGAAAAAATTGTAATTAAATAATTTTGATATGGAGAGAGAGAACTACCGTAATCTATGGAATGGTATATGCTGAGAGTTAATTTAGTGCTTCTCATCCTAAAATACATTTTTACACCCTTTTTTTAATAAATCTCAACCATTGTTTAATATAAATCCAACGGTCCTAATTAATTCACTGGTTTCACTAGTAGGAAGTGTTTTACATGATCCTAATTCTATATATATATATATATATAAGTATTGAAATATGTTTGGTTTTGATTCGATAAATATAACAAAAATCAAATTGAAAACATAATTTATATAATATTTTTATAGGGTTTATTTTAAAGTTTATTTTAATTATTTTTTTTATCTTATAACTGAATTTTATCTTAATAAAGGTAAAAGTATGTTTTTATTATAGAAAATAAACGAAACTTAGTGACATGACAAAAATTCCAAGTAAGGGTATGAGCCAAACTTTTAAAAAAGTTGTATTTTGGGGAATAAGTTTTTTACCTGGATACCATCTGGAAATGCCAAAAACTCGAGATTACCATACGGAAATCCCAATAGAAAATTCACCATGGAAAAAAAAAGATTGGCATTTTAACGATATTTAGAGGCACATGTTATTCTCTAAATAGAGGTATTTTTGCAAAACCAACCCCACCGTGGGGCATATTTTTGCCCTTTCGCATTCATTCAATTGAACCATACAAGTAGGTCAATTCGGTCCATCAGAAACCTTGGCGTATACAGATGAAAAAAATGAGCATACCGATTAAACCCACAATTGGTCATCAACAAGAGAATCAATGGGAATATACCAAGTACTCACGGAGCAATAGTAATCTATCCCACAGTTCATTCTAGACTACAATGTAAAACCACTTCCGGCAATGACGAGCATATCCAGAAGCATAACGTCTAACTAAATGACAAGGAATCCATTAACAGCTGCGGTCCAAGTGGGACGAATAAAAACTAACAAAAAAAAACAAATCTTGGAAAAAACCAGCATATGTTAAATCTAATTCTGCACTGTTCAGATCAGGCTCGACCTCCAGAATGTCTGAGAGCCAGAAATAAAAGCAAGAAATACAGATCATTACCTAAATGGAGCCATAGAGGTTATGCATGATGGCCATAAAAACAAGACAATGTTAAATTATGATAAGTAAGCTGTATAGCAAACAAGGCAAGTCACAAGGGAATGAAGGTAAAAATCAAGTCTTTGAAACCTGATTATCATCGAGGATTTTACCTGTGCAGATTCCTAAGCACATCGTCCATCATTCTGTGGATTTCCCAAATTCTTGATTTTCTTTGTTGGCAACTTCTTGTCTAGAAATAGTGCTACCAAACAGCCTAATTTTAGTGTTACCTACATTGGGTGCAAGGGCTCTGGAAGGAAGGAATGTAGCATCTGGCCTAGATGACAGGATAGTGCTTGCGCTATGCGGTTCTGGTGAGACATCTGATTGTGAAGCACCAACGTTCAGGTTATTTGACATGACCGCCGACCTTTGTAGATTATACTCGGCTTGACCGGTAGCTAACAGCTGACGAGTACCACTGCCTACATTAGCTAAATTTGGAAGACTGCGAGTGCATTGCCTGGCTCCCTGCATGCCAGCGGGGATTATGCTGTAATTTGTCGAATAGGATGAGCTCAGGTGGTTCTCAATCATTGAATTACTCAAACCCATGTGAGCTAATGGATAATCTGTCTCACTTTCAGTGAGAAGCCTCAGCCTTTTGGATGAGGGGAGTGCTGTATCATTGAGTGCCATCTGTGAAACCCGCTCGACCTGCCAAGGATTAATGTTTTCCATCTTCTCCAGAATGGCGTCGGGTTCATCCCATGCAACCTGGTATGTTTAGCGTTTTACATAAGGATTAATGCCAGTAGAGCACTTTGCATGCATAGAGTCAAGCAGGCAATCAAACAAGCTCTTCACAACATTAAACATACCCAAGAAGCAAGTATGTCATGTTTAGACAAGTAAATAAGGTCTACTACGTACGAAAACAGGATGCATAAGGAATCAATCAAGTAATCAAAAGCAGGTGTTGACTACGAGATGGTGTGTTCAGGGGAATGGAAACCAGAAAAGCCTTTCTTCTGTCCTTTGCATTCAGCAGCCAGCATTCTATTCTACCTTAAGTCTATTGTCTTCCTGGCCTCCTCTGTTTGTTCTCCTTAAAGATAGTAAGTAATAAATTGCAATTTAAAATCTTAATAATCTGCCTGCATTCACAATCCACCGTTGTTCTACAAGAAAGGAGTGTTAACATCCACCAAATGATTAAACCTACATATATAGAGGGCATACATTACCTGCAGCATACCCCATGGAGAGACTTGCAATGTGGGAGGATCAGGGCGCGACACAGCAGTAACCGTTCCTTGAAGCAAAGTCATCCGGGATGAGTCCTCGGCCTCTACACCAATCTTGACCCTGGTGCCCGCAGCCCAAGGGACGGACACAGCCTTATCCACCCTATCCGCCTCCACCACGAAGTCCCGGGAGCCGGGCCTGGGGTAGTAGACCGCCTCGAAGGGCACGTTCTCGGCCGCCAGCTGCAGCGCCTGGGCCACCGACTCTGGGGGCACTTTCTCCTTCTTCTTTCTCGGCAACGCGGCCGCCTTGACCCCGCCGTAGGCCATGAGCCACCTCGTGACCTCGGCGGACGACACCGACTTCTTGGCCCTCCGAACCCCAAGAAACAGCTCGCCCTCGCCCTTCCGCATAAAGACGACGGAGTCCCCGGCGATGAGCTTCTTGCTGTTGACGTAGCGGCTCCAGCCGGTGGTCAGGAGGTGCCTCCTCGGCGTCCCCCTGTAGATGTGGCGGAACTTCCAGGTCTGGCCTCGCAGGTCGGTGACGGACAGCGTCTGGACCGGCGGGTCCGCGGCGAAATCGAGCGGCGGGAAGATGGAGTCGGCGCAGAAGCGCGGCACGGAGAAGCCGCCGCCGTTGTTGGCGTCGGACGGCGTCAGGATCTTGGCGAAGGAGACCACCTCCTCCTCCTCGTGTGGGCCCCCCTCCGGTAATGGGCGCCCCTCCACGCAGGGCTCGAGCCGGAGCCTAGCGAAGACCTCCTCCGAGCCTGGGTCCACAAGATGCTGCGCCTGGAGCACCCGGCATGTAAAGAACGGTGTCGGAGGGAGATGCGAGACCATTGAGAGCGCGGACTCGGGGTCAGAGCAGTGCTCCATGTGGCCCTGGGGGAAGTAGTAAACCCTAGAGCCTACCGCTGGGACATGGAAGGACTTTCCAGCGCATGCCGCCCAAATCGCCGGGTCTACTTCGCCCCCGCATTGCTCGGCCTGAGTCTTGCGTTGAAGCTGTTGCCCCTCGCCCCCCGCCATTGTTGTGATACAGACAACAGCGGAAGAAAGAATGACAGGCGACAGAGAGAGACAGCAATCAGAAAATACAGTACCGATTATGATGATATTAGGAAGGAAAAGGGAGGGATGGTCGTGTTCCCAAATAATCACGGATTTATTGGGATTCAGTCTCTAGGGTTTTTTTTAATTTGGATTTCAGAATCACACGAATCCGTGTTAAGAGGCCAATTGACCGTTCAATTCTGTTAGAACAAGTACGCAGTACTCCTTCCTTACCACCGTAATTTATGGTGTACAGAAAAAAGATTAACTTTTGAGATAATGAGATATTTCGAGGAAAATGTTATTCTTATCCTTTGGACAGATTACCCCTGTTAATTTGACACCGAGTTGATAATTACTAATCCATACGTAGAGCAAAAACATAAAACGAAAAAAATTGACAAAAACAGTGTTTTGCAGAGAATACTAAAGAAAAACTTCTCTACGGTAAGAAATAAAATAGGAGAGAAAATAAGAGTTTCTTTGATTTGTGTGATACAAATTCTCAAATGTTTAATTTTAGCTTTATTTTAATTTCTAAGAAAGGGGGATAAGTTTCTCCATTGTGGATACTTTTAGTGCACCAAACCATGCCTTGCATGGGATTTTTCTTATCAAGAAAGAGGTTTGATATATATCCCGAGATTGAAAATATTTATATCGTAATTTAATCAAGTTAGTTAAAAATTTAGGGTTATTTTAAAATGTAAATTGGAGAGATATCCGTAAAAATGAGTATACCACGTTGAGAATATAGTTTTTAATTTATAATTGTAAAACAATATCAATTAGTTAGTATAGAATATAATTTTTAATTAATATTATAGAATATAATGGGAAAAATGAAAAGATAATGTGAGAAAAGGTGGGTAGTTACTTTTTCAAAAACGAGGTAGTGCGTAGTTTTATTATTTATAAAAAAAATTAAAAAGACATGTTAATTTGAGAATGTGTCAAATGGCTGATTCTTTTGTGAAGACATGGCTTCACAAATTATATACAGAGAGAGATGATGCGTTATTGGTGATGTGTTAATCAATATATTTAGGGGTGGGTTCAAATAAAACAAGTATTATACTACTATAGAGTGGACAAATCTGGATCGTTGGATCTATATGCATATATAACACGTCATATGCATGATTTTATTAAAACAAGTTAGTTACCTATATACATGATATAACACGTCATATGTATGATTATAAGACATTATATGCATGATTATAAGACGCTATATGGATGATGTTTTTTTAGTAGGCTTAAATCATATCCAGCCCCCTAAGAGTGTGTTCAATTTTTTTTTTTTTTTTATAAAGGAAAGAATTAGGCTAGCTCCTGCGAAAAAGAGGCTATCCTATGGCATCCAAGAGAATGAGGTCCCTAAGAACCGGATCGGAACTGAGCGGAAAAGTCGGCACATGACGGAACGAAGTCGCAATATGATCTGCAACTGAGTTAGCTTCCCTGAAGACATGCCGGATACCCCAACTCTGAAAACTGCCGAGCAACAACTGAACATCAGCCCGAATGAGCTCCACTTCCCATGGACAGCTCCAATCCCCCAACACTGCATTAATGACCTGCAGATTGTCACCTTCAATCACCAGGTGGGGAATGCCACGCCGAATGGCTTCAAGAATCCCCTGCCGAAGCGCATACGCTTCAGAAAACACCACGGAACGCCGCCCGAGGAAACCACCATCAAAACCAACAGTGCCACCTGTAGAATCCCTAAGTACGGCACCATCAAAATTAAGTTTGAAAAAATTTCTCGGGGGGTTGGTCCATCTAACAATCCCCCTTTTATTGGTATGGTGAGCATAATTTGATCCCCCATTTTTTTCCTCATCATTAGATTCTTTTGAAGCTAAAGCTCTTTTCCAATCCGTCATTTGCTTACATGCAAAAACCGATGTTTCATTTGGGATTGAATGGGGTTGGTGATCGGTCCGGGATCGGAGGGTCTCACAATTTAAATTTATAAAACCGAACCTCAAATTATAGTAAAGAGGTAGGGTGTCGAACACACGGGAGTTCGTGCATCGAGAGTACCCGAAAAGACTAAAAAGAGGAGAAAATAAAGACAAAACGAAGGAAAACAAAAGAGATCTCCTCGGACTGACACAAAGTCACTTCGGTCCGAGGTTGGATCGAGATCGAGTTGGTCGGGACCAACGTGGTGCAAGTCGGGCCCGATGTACTGGGTATCTCGGTCTTGTTCAAAAAGTAGATCGGTCTTGGGTTTTTGGGTTCCTCCCCCAACTAGACTTGGATATTCAACCTCAATTCAACCAATAAGTGTTTGATTCTTAGTGAGATCGAGGTTGTTCGCCCCGAATCTATCCAATCTACACCTCGACCCAAGGGAGCTTTTGCTTCACCTTCGATGCTAGAGACTTGTGATGGGATCGAGATGCTCTCGCTTACTCTTACCAATCACAAGCTCTAGATCCCTTGCTTTCACAAGAGATTGAAGCTCAATGTAGAGAGGATTCACAAATCAAACACTCAAGGCTATGGAATTGGGGTTTTCTACCCAAATCTAGCTAGGGGATTCCCCCATAGCCCAAGACTATGGAATCTACTCCATATGGTAAGAGAAAAGCACAATCAAAATGGAAATCAAGCAAAACTCAATCATCAACATCCAATCAAACTCCAATTGCATTCAAATTCAAAGTGTCTACAAAATCCAAGTCTCAATTCTACTAGATCAAAGCAAAACAAAGTACAAAACTCACAATTCCTCCTCTCTTCTCCACCGATCTCTCCTTCTCTTCCTTCTCTTCTCTTCTCCTTGCTCTCCAAGTCTTCCTGGAGCCTTTGAGAGTGAATTTGGTGTGGTGTTGTGTGTGCCACTCGTCCCCCTCACACTTCACACCTCCAATTGATCACTAATCACCTCTCTTAACCTTCTCCTTGGATTGGGGACCAAGGAATCCCAATTTAGAAAGGGGCAAATGTGGAAAGTTGCTAAAAATATGCCTTGGGGAACAATCCAATCCAATGCCGACTTGGACCGACACGGGACTACCTCGGGCTCGACTTTGGAGAACATCGGTCCGGTTCACTGGGTGCTCGATCTCGGGCCCGACTTGGTGTATCTCGGTCCTGGGCCTCGATCCTGGTCTTCTTCCTTGGTTTCCTTTGGTTCCACTTCATTCTTGGCTTGGCTCTTGCATTCCTTGACTTGGCTCCTTTCTTGGCTCCTCTAAATTGTCCTCATTCTTGCCATTTTACCTACAAAGACAAACAAACTCGCATAGTTTCCGACTCTAGAAGAAAACCGGGAACTAAGCTAAAAAAGGAACAAAACTAACAAAGAAGAGAATGAAAAACACATATTTACAAAGGAAATCAACTACTAAAACACCACCAAAACGAGAGACATCAGAATACCCCATACTTAAACTTGCTTGTCCTCAAGCAATAACAAAGTAAGCAAGACCGAAGCACAATCTTCAAGTAAAGCCTCTTATGAAAAACTCAATCAAGCAAGCACAAGTGATAGACATGCTAGCAAGATTATGTCATCACACATGATCAAGTGTTCAAGGAATAAAGTCTAATGCAACAAAGCCTCACTTTAGGGATATAGAAATGTGTATCACTCATCATGTGTTTAGGCTTAGCAATGAACACTCATACTCAAAAATCATGCAAGTAAAGACTTTACCATTGAAGCTAATATCACCAATTCCTCCACCTAGAGATGCCTATTACAATGCACACAAAGAATATGAACTTGGCTCAATGGAGGTCCTCAAAGAGGTTCCATTCGGCCGGGTTGTAATGGGGCTTTTGGTATTTCTCAAGGTGGGAATCATTTTGGTCTTGTGGTGCTTACAATGGGGATTGAACTTTCTAGTCTCTCACCAACTTTCACCAATTTATTCCACTTTCAACTTCACTCATCCAAAAGACTTTGATTTTTCTCCTTTTTCTTTTCTTTCAACCCACTTTCACTAAACATTCCACTTCATCTTTGCACTACACTTTTTGTTGTTGGATTTTTCACACTATTTTTTTCTAGGATCGACTTGCACTAACTCGGGCCCGATGTGCACTTTAACTCGGTCGGTACCCCTTTTCTTTCACTTAAGCATTTTGCTTTCAATCCACTACTTTTTCCCAACTTTTCTTTCTTTCTTCACAACAAAGATGCACTACCCACTTGGTTTATAACTCCATTTCTTGCCCTTTTCACCCAAGAGAATCTCAACTCTCCAAATATACTCCAAAACCTCTCACTAAAGTCCAATCCCATAAGGGTCAAGTCATATATGCTAGGAATCATATTTTTGAGGAGTTTCAAGCAAAGGTCTAAGGCTAAAACGGGGCTACAAACAACGGTTTATCTTCAAGGTAGGATATGGAACATTTTGTGACTAAATGAAACAAAGTTCAAATCAATGTGACAAAGCATAGAACAAATCTCATATTGGTCTTGGAAAATAGATAAACACCGAAATAGCAAGTTTTACTAAGCATGCATGAGCTAATTACACAACAAAATGAGGGATAAGCAATATGAACAAACATCCCTAAAATGGCCAAAAATCATCTCACAAGGTTCACTCAAGCTTAGTTGCATCAAAACTCATCCTAGAACTCATGTGCTCAATAAAAACATGCATGATATCATATCACATTAAAAACAACATCCATTTAGAGGCTAAACTATCCAAAAATATGCAAAGGAATTTACATGCTCACATCATCATTAGCCTTCATATGGACATCTAAGATGGGAATTCCTAGTCCAAAAACAAAATCTTTTTGTTGTTTTCAACACAATTTTCGAATTTTTAGGCATTTTTGCAAAAATTTTCTCAAACACAAACAAACAAACTCATCCATTCATACCATATCAAATTCAATCATCATTCTCATACATCATGCCACTATCCCAAAATGAAACATCCCTTAAACAAGAATTAAGAAACTAAACATGGAACTAATGAGCTACTAACCCACCCCATACTTAAAATTTTGATGTCCTCATCAAAAGAAATCAAAACTCAAAAGTAAAGAGAAGAGTAGAGAAAGCTCACAATTTCTTATTCTTGAATGGCATTTGGAGGCTTAGTTTGATAAGATGAGAGCCCAAGAGGCTCTTACTTCTTCACTTGGGTCAATCTTGTCATAGTACTTCTTCACTCGATGACCATTAACTCGAAAGATAGTTCCATCTTCATCAATCAAATCTACCGCTCCTTGAGAGTGTATGCGATGTACTACGAACGGTCCACTCCACCTTGTTCTAAGCTTGCCCGGAAAGAATCTAAGTCTTGCATTGAAAAGAAGGACCTTGTCTCCGACTTGATAGGTTTTTGGAATCAACTTCCTATCATGCCATTTCTTGGTCTTCTCCTTATACAACTTAGCATTCTCGTAAGCTTTCAACCTTAACTCCCCTAACTCGTGGAGAACTAGAAACCGCTTTTCACCGGCCAAGTTCACATCCCAATTCATCTCCTTTAGAGCCCACTTGGATTTGTGTTCCAATTCCACCGGGAGGTGACACGCCTTGCCATACACTAGATTGAAAGGTGTAGTCCCCAAGGGTGTCTTGTAAGCGGTTCTATAAGCCCAAAGTGCATCATCAAGCTTGGATGACCAATCTTTTCTTGATTTAGACACCGTCTTCTCCAAAATGGCCTTGATTTGACGATTTGAGACTTCCACTAGACCACTTGTTTGAGGATGGTAAGGGGTAGCAACTCGGTGAGACACCCCATACTTAATCAACACATTCTCGAAGCATCTTTCAATGACATGAGGGCCACCGTCACTAATGAGAACTCTTGGCACGCCGAATCTAGAAAAGATTTTGCTTTTTAAGAACTTCAGCACAACTCTTGCATCATTGGTCCTTGTTGGAATGGCCTCCACCCATTTAGAGACATAATCAATGGCCATCAAAATGTATTTGTACGGGCCCGACGTTGGGAAAGGTCCCATAAAGTCGATCCCCCATACATCGAAGAGCTCCACCTCTAGAATTCCGGTTTGCGGAGTCTCATTTCTCCTCGACAAATTCCCTTCTCTTTGGCACTCCTCACATCTCTTCACATACTCATGAACATCCTTAAACATGGTTGGCCAATAGAACCCACAATGAAGAATTTTGGCCGTGGTTTTTGAACTCTTAGCATGCCCTCCGGTTGGCAAAGAATGACAATGGCGAATGACACTTTCAACCTCCTCACTTGGAATGCACCATCTATAGATTCTATCGCTTCCCTCCTTGTATAGATACGGATCATCCCAATAATATTGCCTAGCATCATGTAAGAATTTCTTCCTAGCCGAGTAAGACAAATTTGGTGGGATTACTCCCTCTACAACAAAGTTAGCAAAATCCGCAAACCAAGGAGCGACCCTTCGTTTTGCGGATTCAATAGATAATAGACAAGTAGGAGGTGAAGATTTAATCAATTTAGGATGAGAAGGGATGGAAACCGAGTGAAGGATCTTACTTGATTTCATGAACCGACATTGCAAGGTATTAAGCCCGACATGTGGAGACATCGATCAGGTCGAACAAGTGCAAATCTCTTTTGGGACCGACGTCGCAGATCTCGGGTCCGATGTACTGGGTACCTCGGTCCGATGTTCCATACTTCGGGCTCAACTTTCTAGCTTGGTCGATCCATCCCTTCGTTCCTTCTTGCTACTCATTAGGCCTTCATCCGCCCTTATGTCATCTATTTCCACACCATCTCCCATCTCCTTCATGTACTCCATGGGCAGCCGAGATAGATGATCGGCCACCAAATTCTCCGAACCCACTTTATCCTTGATCTCATGGTCAAATTCTTGAAGAAGAAGCATCCATCTCAAAAGCCGTGGTTTTGCATCTTTCTTCTTCATGAGGTACTTGATTGCCGCGTGATCCGTATAGACCACCACCTTAGACTCCACAAGATATGACCGGAATTTCTCAAATGCAAATACCACCGCTAGGAATTCCTTTTCCGTAGATGTATATTTACATTGAGTTTCATCCAAGGTTTTACTTGCATAATAGATGGCATGCAACTTTCCCTCCTTTCTTTGCCCAAGAACGGCTCCCACGGCAAAATCACTTGCATCACACATTACTTCGAAGGTAAGATTCCAATCGGGTGACGCCATGATAGGTGCCGAAACCAAAGCATCTCTCAACCTACAAAAAGCACTCATACAATCCTCGGAAAATTCGAAGGGAACATCCTTCATTAAGAGGTTAGACAATGGTTTTGAGATTTTAGAGAAATCTTTGATGAAGCGTCTATAAAAGCCCGCATGACCTAAGAAACTCCTAACATCACGCACACAAGTAGGTGGGGGAAGTTTTTCAATTATCTCAATTTTGGCCCTATCAACTTCTATTCCTCTACTAGAAATGAGATGCCCTAGAACTATTCCTTCCTTAACCATGAAATGACATTTTTCCCAATTAAGCACAAGGTTAGTCTCTTCACATCTAGCCAACACTCTATCCAAATTAGCCAAGCAAGCATCAAAAGAGGAACCATAGACCGAAAAATCATCCATGAATACTTCCACTATTTCCTCTACCATGTCGTAGAAGATGGACATCATGCACCTTTGAAACGTTGCCGGGGCATTACACAAACCAAAAGGCATGCGCCTATAGGCGAACGTTCCATAGGGACATGTAAAAGTCGTCTTCTCTTGATCATCGGGGTGAATAGGGATTTGCCAAAATCCACTATACCCATCAAGGTAGCAAAAGTATTCATGTTGTGCTAATCTTTCAAGGACTTGGTCAATAAAAGGAAGGGGGAAATGATCCTTACGAGTACCACTATTTAACTTTCGGTAATCAATGCACATGCGCCATTTTGTAGTGGTTCTTGTAGGAATCATTTCTCCTTTCTCATTTTGCACTACGGTCAATCCACCCTTTTTAGGAACTACATGCACGGGACTAACATATTTGCTATCCAAAATTGGGAAGATGATTCCCGCTTCCAACATTCTAAGTATCTCACTTTTAACCACTTCTTTCATATTAGGATTCAATCTTCTTTGTGGTTCAATAGTGGGTTTATGGTTGTTCTCCATGTAGATCCTATGCATGCAAATTGATGGTGAGATTCCCTTAAGTTCATCTAATGAATACCCTAAGGCCCCCCTATGCTTTCTTAAGACCGCTAAGAACTTAGACTCTTCCTCATTATTCAAATTAGCATTCACAATTACGGGTAATGAAGAGTTAGGACCAAGGAAGGCATACCTCAAGTCCTTTGGAAGCTCCTTTAGTTCAGGTGAAGGCTCCGATGGTGCTTGAGTTTCCTCCGTTTCGGCCTTGAACACCTCCAAGTAGGTCATCCCACTCTCCACTTTCTCGTCTTCTTCTTGATGAGCAATCACCCCTTCATTCTTCACTTCAACTCCATAAGGCGGTGGAACGGCTTTCAACTCTAGCTTCCTTGTATTTGGCTTGTTGGATATAGCTTCCCATTGCACTCCATTTGGAAGAAATTGAACCATCTTGGCTTCTCTATGCAATGCTTCCCTTGAAGTTGACTTGAAGGAGAAATCGAGCTCTACTCCTCCAAATTCGAGGGACAAGTGACCATTCTTTACGTCTATGACGGCTCCAACCGTAGCTAGGAATGGTCTCCCCAAGATGATAGGCTCACCCGGTACTTCTAACATGTCAACCACAACGAAGTCCGTGGGGACATAGTGCCCCTCTATACACAATGGGTAATCTTCCACCACTCCAATTGGCTCGATTGATGTTCCGTCGGCTATGGTCAATCTCATGTTAACCGGAGCAATGAGTCCCATGGCGGTTGACTTCCATATGGTGTATGGTATAACACTTGTACTTGCTCCAAGGTCACACAATGCTTGAAACTTTTTGGATCCAATCCCTACGGTGATGGCAAATCTTCCGGGATCACCAAGCTTTTGAGGTAGCTCCAAGATCTTCACTTCATCTTGCATCTCAATAATTGACCTCTTCTTGCTCAAGATTTCCTTCAAGAACTTTGCATAGGATGGCATCTCACTTAGAGCATCGGTGAAAGGGATGGTGATGTTCAAGCCTTGCAAAAGCTTCAAGAACCGCTTGAACTTGCCCTCAACAATCTCCTTGGGCTTCTTCATAGGATATGGAAGAGTAGTGCCACTTTGCTTCTTGCTTGGATCAACCTCCTTGGATCGATCTTTCTCAACATTTCCACCCTGGACCGACGTTGGAGGTACCTCGGGACCGACTTCAGGGACATCGGTCCCAAGGCAAAGAACTTCTGGGCACGTCGGGCCAACTTCAGGACACGTCGGGCCCGAGTTTGGTTCGACCTCGGTCCACTCCAGGGGGCTTCCTCCATCTACTGGATCGACATCTGGGCACGTCGGGCCCGAGTTGCTGGGAACCTCGGTCCGACTCTCTTCTCTTGATCTTGGAACTTGTGGCTCGGGCAAACTCCGTCCACTCCTTAATCCTATGGCTCGAACTTCGTTTTGTTGTTGTGGGGCATGGGGATTCTCCTCGGGTCGGCCCGGGAGTCTCCCTTCCTCTCTTGGAAGTTGATTCGCCATGTGAACAAATTGGTTGTCCACTTGCCTTCTCCAAACACCAAACTCTTTGAATTGAGCACCCATCTCATCAACTCTTCTCTCCACGTTGGTGAATCGATCTTTCAAGTCTTGAGCCCATTGAGGTGTTTGCTCATAGAACCCCGGAGGTCGGTATGGTGGTGGTTGGGCCCTTGGCTCGTTTTGGTTGAAGTTGTTGTTGTAGCCACTAGCTTGCCCTTGATTCCACCTTCCTCCATTGTTGAAATTGGATCTTCCTCCGAAATTTCTTTGGACATAATGAGCCTCCTCAATTTGTTCCGCCAACCGGACTTGGCGCTCATTTGGGCACTCTTGTGCTCCATGCTTCAAGGAACCACACTCTTCACATGCTCTTGTGGTTTGTTGGATATGACCCATCTTCCTCCTCATCTTGTTCAATTCATCCTCCAAGAATTGGATCTTCACATCTTTGTCCACCTCTTCACTTTTGGGATCGTAGAGCCTCTTCGGTCCTTCTCCATGGACTCTTGCTTCCTTGCTCACATTGCTAGCCCCATACATCGCCTCATAATCCGAGAGTTTGTCCAACAACTCCCATGCTTGTTCCGGCGGCAAGTCAATGAACCCACAATCGGTATGAAGGTTCAATTTATCCTTTGTGGCGGTGTTGATTCCTTGGAAGAAGATGTCTTGAAGGACATAGGGTTGCTGACCATGTGTCAGACACGCCCTCAAGATCTCTTTGAACCTATCCCACGCCTCGAAGAGTGGCTCATGAGCTCCTTGTTGGAAACTAGCAATCTTCCTTCTAAGCTCCGTCGTCTTGGTGGGCGGGAAGAACTTCATCAAGAATGCTTCATTTAGGGCTCTCCATGATGTGATGGATCGAGGTGCTTGACTCTCCAACCAATGCAAAGCCTTGCCTCCCAAAGACAACTTGAAGGCTTTGAGTAGCACATACTCAAGTGTCTCATCATCCGTGGAAATGGTCTCACAAAGGTCCTTGAATTGCTTCACATGCTCGATCGGACACTCATTCGGCCTCCCTTGGAATTGCTCTCTCTTGATGAGTGAGATAAATTGAGTTTTTATCTCAAAATTCCTTGACACCTCCGGCAAGACAATGGCCGGCTCCAGAACCTTCAACTCCAGATGCATGTATTGTCTAGCATTCCGGGGTTGAGTGTTGATTTGGGCCTCCAACCTTATCCTTTGCTCCCTCTCTTTACGGGCCTCGGCATCTCGGTTTGCCATCTCAATTTGCATTCGAGCCATGTCGGATCTCATCCTCTCAAATTCCTCATCTCGGGCTTGGTCCGCCATCCTCTTCTTCTTACGGGCTTGCCTTAGAATACTCTCCGGGTCACACACAAAATCGAGCTCAAGGGTTCCTCGGACGGAACTAGCTCGCATGCACCTACAACCAAAGACACAAACAAAAACCGAATCAAAACAAACAAGGGGTTTGGGCTAGTCCCTCACCCAAATTACTACCAAAAAGCAAAGACTCAACAAAGTTGGGTACCTCGAACAAGTAGAACTCCCCAGCAACGGCGCCAAAATTTTGATCGGTCCGGGATCAGAGGGTCTCACAATTTAAATTTATAAAACCGAACCTTTTTTTTTGATAAAACCGAACCTCAAATTGTAGTAAAGAGGTAGGGTGTCGAACACACGGGAGTTCGTGCGTCGAGAGTACCCGAAAAGACTAAAAAGAGGAGAAAATAAAGAAAAAACGAAGGAAAACAAAAGAGATCTCCTCGGACCTACACAGAGTCACTTCGGTACGAGGTTGGATCGAGATCGAGTTGGTCGGGACCGACGTGGTGCAAGTCGGGCCCGATGTACTGGGTATCTCGGTCTTGTTCAAAAAGTAGATCGGTCTTGGGTTTTTGGGTTCCTCCCCCAACAAGACTTGGATATTCAACCTCAATTCAACCAATAAGTGTTTGATTCTTAGTGAGATCGAGGTTGTTCACCCCGAATCTCTCCAATCTACACCTCGACCCAAGGGAGCTTTCGCTTCACCTTCGATGCTAGAGACTTGTGATGGGATCGAGATGCTCTCGCTTACTCTTACCAATCACAAGCTCTAGATCCCTTGCTTTCACAAGAGATTGAAGCTCAATGTAGAGAGGATTCACAAATCAAGCACTCAAGGCTATGGAATTGGGGTTTTCTACCCAAATCTAGCTAGGGGATTCCCCCATAGTCCAAGACTATGGAATCTACTCCATATGGTAAGAGAAAAGCACAATCAAAATGGAAATCAAGCAAAACTCAATCATCAACATCCAATCAAACTCCAATTGCATTCAAATTCAAAGTGTCTACAAAATCCAAGTCTCAATTCTACTAGATCAAAGCAAAACAAAGTACAAAACTCACAATTCCTCCTCTCTTCTCCACCGATCTCTCCTTCTCTTCCTTCTCTTCTCTTCTCCTTGCTCTCCAAGTCTTCCTTGAGCCTTTGAGAGTGAATTTGGTGTGGTGTTGTGTGTGCCACTCGTCCCCCTCACACTTCGCACCTCCAATTGATCACTAATCACCTCTCTTAACCTTCTCCTTGGATTGGGGACCAAGGAATCCCAATTTAGAAAGGGGCAAATGTGGAAAGTTGCTAAAAATATGCCTTGGGGAACAATCCAATCCAATGCCGACTTGGACCGACACGGGACTACCTCGGGCCCGACTTTGGAGAACATCGGTCCGGTTCACTGGGTGCTCGATCTCGGGCCCGACTTGGTGTATCTCGGTCCTGGGCCTCGATCCTAGTCTTCTTCCTTGGTTTCCTTTGGTTCCACTTCATTCTTGGCTTGGCTCTTGCATTCCTTGACTTGGCTCCTTCCTTGGCTCCTCTAAATTGTCCTCATTCTTGCCATTTTACCTATAAAGACAAACAAACTCGCATAGTTTCCGACTCTAGAAGAAAACCGGGAACTAAGCTAAAAAAGGAACAAAACTAACAAAGAAGAGAATGAAAACACATATTTACAAAGGAAATCAACTACTAAAACACCACCAAAACGAGAGATATTAGTTGGCCAGTCCCATCAAAAACGTTTTTGTTCCTGTGGTACCAAATGCACCACCAGAGATTGAACACTGATTCAATTTGAGTTGTGTTGAGTCTAGCTCGTAACTCATTGATAAAATCCAGTGGGTATCGTTTTTGTGCATCAAGTTGTCCCACCACTCTCTCCAATACAGGATTAAATGCACCGAGTGCTTGGCGAGCATGACAACATTGTACAAACAAGCAAAAAGCATCTTCATTCTGTGAAGTGCAGAAGCCACATCCTTGTGGCACTGCGATATGATTTGCAGCCAATCTTGATTTGGTAGGCAATCCATTACGACAAAGCTTCCATATGAAGTTTCTCTATTTCGGTGGGATGTTGAGATTCCATATCCATTTGAGATCGACTTTATGGCTGGTTTTATTATCCTGGATCCATTTCATTGTGGCATTAGTGGAATACCACCCATTCTTACTTGCTTTCCAGTATAATCGGTCTGTTAAATTGTTAACTGGTAAGGTTATCTTGGCGATCTCATCAACATCGTCAGGATTTAGAACTTGCCTTAGTTTATGCAAATCCCAGGTCTTGTCAGCTCGTATATATGAGCACACACATTCTTCCTCGTTAATCATTTGGCGAGCTTTCACTTTGGGTTTGATGTTGAGATTAGGAATCCAACTATCCTTCCAGAACCGGATGGATTGCCCATCCCCGACAGGAAAAGGTCTTTTAGGCTCATAAGTTTGGACCACTGCCAAGAAGTGTTTTGTTGCTTGTTATAGTTCCACAAGCTTTTTGTTTTAAGGTATTTTTCACTTACGATTTTGGCCCATATGTTATTCGGGTCCGCAATCAGTTTCCATAATAATTTCATTTGTAAAGCTTGGTTCATTTCTCTGCTTTAGCGATACCAAGTCCACCGTGGTGAATAGGCCTGCAGATCGAATTCCAACTAATTAGCGGTTTGTGTCCGCTAGCCTTATTCCAGAAGAAGTTGCGATTTATCTTGTCAAGTTCATTACGTGTAGCTTTCATCAAATAAAAAGATTGCATTAAATAATTTGGTTGGGCCGAGAGGTTGGCCTTAATCAGTGTTACCCTGCCTTCTTGGGAAAGCGTATTAGCTTTCCATTTTGATAATTGGTCCCTTGTTCTTGCTGTATAAGCATTGAATGTGTTTTTAGTGACCCTTTCGTTGATGAGGGGACACCCTAGGTATTTATCCAGGGATGTGGTATTTGTTATATGAAGGGTTTGTCTTATCTGATTCTTGATTGTATTGTTTATATTTCTTGTAGCTTGAAAAGCTGATTTGTGGAGGTTCACTTTCTGACCAAAGGCGTGGCAATAATCCTCAATTATGCTTTTAACATTCTGGCATGCATGATTATTTGCTTTTGCAAAGATGATTATATCATCTGCATACGCAAGGAACGGTATTTTGGTACCTCCCCTCGTGATCTGAATACCAATCCCACTCTTGGGATCCAAATTAGCCTGTTGAAGTTGCCTAGCCAGCACTTCAGCAGCCAGAATAAACAAATACGGTGAAAGGGGGTCGCCTTGGCGCAGACCTTTATGCGCTTTGAATTGTTCCGTTGGGCCATTATTCACAAGGACCGAGAAAGTGACTGTTTCAATACATTCTTTGATCCAAGAGATGAATTTATCATGGAAACCGAATTTTTCCAGAACATGGGCTAAGAATTCCCAACTAACCCGATCATACGCCTTTTCCATGTCAAGTTTGATAGCAACCCACCCACCCATACCTTTCTTATTACGGAATGAGTGGAGGATTTCATGTGCGATAAGGGTGTTGTCGTGAATGCTTCGGTTTTCCAGAAAAGCTGATTGCATTGGGTGTATAAGCTTTCCCATTACTTTTTTAAGTCTAGCTGTTAAAATTTTTGAGATGATTTTGTATATTGTATTGCACAAGCTGATCGGCCTATAATGGTTGGTGGAGCTTGGATTGTCACATTTTGGAAGCAAGGTTATAAAAGTGTGGTTGATCTGCTTTAGCAGCTTCCTAGAATGGAAAAAGCTTTTTACAGCTTTAGTGACATCCGGCCCAACAATGTGCCAATATTTTTTGTAGAAGCAGGACGCCATACCATTTGGTCTTGGTGATTTGTCCTCCTCAATATCAAGACTGCTGATTTAATTTCTGAGTTGGTCACAGGTTTAGTGATCTCGTTATTATCTTCTGCCGTGATTTCATTGTGGATGCTTTGTGTAAGCTCAATCATTTTCCTTGTGTTAATATTTGTGCGTACGAAGCGATTCTGGAAATCCCTATGGATTTCCTGTTTAATATTACCGGATCCAGTAACATGAATCCCATCACTAGATGTAAGCTCACGGATGTGAGTCCTGTTTCTTCGACCGCTCGCAATGCGATGAAAATATTTGGTATTCCTATCGTTAAGATTAAGGTGATTGTTCTTTCCTATTTGTTTCCAATACGAGTATTGGAATTGGATCAGACATTCTCGCTTCTTACTTAATCTCTCCTGTTTAAGGATGAGTGAATGATTTCCTTGTTCGATGATCTCTTTCTGGACTTTTAGCAAGTCGTCATTGACCTTCTTGAATTGTTCAAATATATTTCCAAATGTTGTTTTGTTCCAAGCCTTAGCCTTTGCTTTAAGGAGCTGTGTCTTTTTTACTAATTTAAACATATGAGAGCCTGTCGGGTTATGTCTTCAGACTTGTTTAACAATGTTTTGAAAATCCTTTCTAGACGTCCACATGGATTCAAATTTGAACGGGCGCGCTATTGTGACACCATCCGTTGGTATCTCGCACGATATCGGGCAATGATATGAGGAGGAGAAATTGTGATTTTTGGTAGAGATTGATGGAAACCATTGAATGATTTGATCACTAACCAAGACACGATCCAATTTTTCAAATGTGTTGTTATTATCCATATCTTTGGATTTTCTCCAAGTGAATTTATTCCCAAACGTAGGGATATCAACAAGGTTACAGTCATTTTTGAAGTTTAGTAGCCTACTAAATCTAGCTACAGACGGAATTGCCCCTCTTGACTTTTCATCAGGTCCTTGAATTTCGTTATCCCCCATTACTACACAAGGGAGTGGTGCTTGATGAATGAACAACTTTAGCTTATCCCAGAAGGTATTTTTGTCTTGTATTTTCGGAGGGGGGGGGGGGGCGTAAGCAAAGATAATGATAAGTTCTTTATGGTTATCAAAATTTGTATACTTGAACGCAACAAATCTGTCCTCTTTATGAAAAGTTTTGATGTCTTCGTTTAGAAGTTGGTGGCTTTTCCAGACAATAAGAAGACCACCAACCATACCAGTTGAAGGAATGAATTCATGGGAGTCAAATCCCGCGTTGGTCCAATTTTTAAGGATTGGTACCTGTTGACATTTAATTTCCACAAGAGCAATCATTTGGAAAAATTCCGTCTTCCATAAGGCGCTTATTTCGGTCCATCTATTTTGTTTTCTCAAACCTCTGCAAATCCATAGGCATATCTTCATATTAAACCTTGTTTAAGTGGGTTTATTTCCCGCTTTACCATTTTGCCATGGATTGACTGCTGGAATATAGCTTGTTTACAAATTTGTGAATTACGAATTTGTAGTGTTTTAACAGTACCTACGCCGATCATGGGCCCGCAATTTTTTACTAACTTACTTTCAATGCTTGCTACTTTCATTATATACTGGGAGTGAGAGTAGGATTTAGGCTTAAAATTGTGATCTGGCTTGGTAGCCTTACATCTTTGGTTTTCTATCTCATATGTGATGTTACGTAAAAGCCTTTTATAATGGCACCTTATTTTTTCGGAACGAAATTCCACACCAAGGGCCTTGTGAGCTGGTGCAAACACGTCAAACGTGATTTTTGCTTTGATCAAGCAAGGTTGACAATGAAATTCCAATTCCATTTCCACCTTCCAGGGGTTTAAGCTCCCCATAACTTTCTTGCTGATACACACATAGAAAAAAAGCCAAAAACAGCAACTAAAGAGAAGCAAAAAAGAGCAGGAAACACTGCAGCACACGACACCAAAAACAGCAAGGCAAAAGCCCAGGCAAGAGCTGAGAACTTGGCCAACAAACCAAAATGCCCACACAAAAAAAAGACAAACCCAACACTCAGAGCAAAAAACGGCAAAAACAGCACCAGAAAACAAACAGAAAAACCAAGAGTAAACCCAAAAGCACACATACTCCATTAAATTGTTCACATTGACCATAGAAGGGAATGACAGACTCCAAATTATCCAAAAAAACAGCAAGGAAAAGCAACAGACAAACCAGCACAAAAGCCACACTTAACAACAACGAAAAAGAAAAAAGCCAAACTGAAATGTGTTTAATGGAGTAGCACAACTGATTTGACTCAGATGGAGGAGCTTTGAAATTCTCCAGAACACTTTCACTGCAGGTTTGAGGCATGATCCCGCAGCCCGATAGCCTACCCTTCCAATTTTTCTTCATTAATTAAACTTCCTCTTGGGCCTTTTTGGAGCCGATGAAGCTGTGTCGTCCTCAGCGTTGCTTCCCCTCTTGCGACTGGTATCAGACATTTCAAGATCAGTAACTTCAATGAAGTCGTCGAACCTCTGTCCTTGGAGGCCAATAGCTGTCGTGAAAGCATTGAAAGAACCTTCGGAGACGGTCTCCTTGAACTCATCCTCCTTCTTTTCATGAGCAGAGGCGTCGTTCGCAACAAGGTCCTTATCAGCTGGTGAACCTTCGCCCATAACTGCATCGAGAAACACATCGTCCTCCAGGATTTCACCTTCCTCCGAGTTCTTACTGTTGCCTTGAATTTCAGCCGCCGTATCGTCATCGGCAACCACATTGACAGCAGCACACACTTTCTCTGCAGACTTCTCATTTGAATCACCCTTGGGAGGGGAGCCCTCTGCACCCACAGCCTTGGTCACATCCCTGCCCGCCTGAGACTTGCCCGCATCATTAGATGAGTAGATGGAGGCCGGCACCATGAAGATAGTTGGAATTTCAGACTTGGGAAGGTTAAACTGCTTGTCGACTTGAACCGTAGGGCTAGCAGCGACTGATTTTTTTGTAGACGGGACTCCTCCCTTTGCAGTTCCTGAATTGAAAACATTTTGAACCTGCTCTAATAGTGTATTCAATGGCCAATTTTTTGCCTTAGGAAGAAAGAGAAAATAAAAAAATATTAAGAGGGAAGAAAAGAGTAGGAGAAGAGGGAAGGCCGGTCTTGGCTATGCCCAAAGTTAACCTTGGTCTTTTTATGATGTGATGACAAGTGTCTCAAAAGTACAAAAGCTCCTCTTTAAATAATTTTATATAAAAAAAAGGTAAAACGAAAGGATGAATAAAATAATTTGAAGACAAAAAAAAAGGGCCAACTGTTATATATGCTCTAAAGGTGAGGTACCTTTGATTTGGACCTATTGAACGCTTAAACATCTTATCTTCAGCCTATGGAACACCTCAAACTTGATGTGGTTATATGTGTGTATTGTACGCGTTTTTCAGCAATTGAATTATTAAAATGTCATTTGACATATAAATTTAAAGAAAAAAAAGAAAAAACAATAATTTAGCTTCTCCTTCTTTTCTTCTTCTTCTATGCTCCTTGTTCTTCTCCTCCTGGTGTAATAACCGGGATTTTCGAACCAAATATTATGAAATTATGGTCGCATGATTTGGTTTCTTTGATATTATTAATTAATTAATGGTACATCTATTAAATAAAGATATTTTTTTAATATATATTAATTAATTAAATAAAGATAATTAATTAATATTATGAAATTATGGACGACACAGCTTCGACGTCCTACTGGCTATGGAGGACGTCGAAGTTGTTGAGGAGGACGCTCCGAAATCTGAAAATGAGGTAACCCGTGAGTCTATGATGAGTTCTTTAGAAAATTGTTCCAAGTCCAAGCTTATTAAACTCATTGGAAAAATCATGGATGAAAGTGTGATCATGCAAAATAGAATGGATGAACTGGAACTTGAAAATGAAAATATTGTGGTTGAATGTGAAAACTGTAGTTCCATGACCATTCATCTAGAGTCTTCATGTGAAGAAACTAAATCTCTGAAAACTGAAATTATGTGTCTTAAACTTGAGAACGCTAAGCTCAGGGAAGAAGTGAAAGTGTTGGGTAAGAGTCCCATGGTAGAAGAAGTTAGACCTATGGTCTTTGTCCCAGCCAAAAGGGGACTAGGCTATGAATCTGACACTAAGAACTCTCTTCCTAGCGACTTTGAGGCAAGCAAAACTTCAGAACTTGAACTTGAACGGGAGAAAACTAAGAATCTTCTTGAGCGAATTAGAGTCCTAGAAAGTGGAGAGTTAGGTCAAGAGGACTACTACACTAACTCCACAAGTCATAGGATCTACAAGAAAATTGCTAAGGGGGAAGGTTCTAAAGTTTGTAACCCTGAAAAGATGAAGAAGAACAAAATCCAGCGTCCCAATAAGAAGTACTATCTCGGTACTTACTATAGGACGTGTTGGTACTGTGGACAAGGAGACCACTTTAAATATGATTGTGTAAAACTGAAGGAAGACATTGAAAGTGGTAAAGCTGCTAGGACTAACATTGAGAATAATAAGTCCGTTCCTAAAGCTAACACTAGGCGTCCTAGACGTTCTAGGAGTTCTTTCCGCAAGCATGCTATTTCAAATGATGTGAATATAAATGACTACATGCCAGAACCAGAGTTCTATTATTGCAACGAACCAGGTAAGGAACACCTTGCCTGGGTCGCTAAACACTAACTTTGTTTTGGCAGGTGGAAGTGAGGGGACGCCCATGGATCATTGATAGCGGCGCCTCAAATCATATGACAGGAATCCAGATCCATCTCACTTCTATCCAAAGTAGTGCCACGGGAGGAACTGTCTCGTTTGGCAACAAGGGCAAGGGAAAGATCAAAGGGACGGGAACTGCTATTCTTAATGCGTCCATCAAAGCATCAAATGTCAGTCTTGTTGAAGGACTTGGCTTCAATCTTCTTAGCGTCTCTCAAATGTGTGATCAAGGTGAAAACCTAGTCACATTTGATTCAAAGGAGTGCCTTGTTATCAACAAAAAATCAAACAAGGTTGTTCTCAAAGGAGTACGCCAGAACAATGTCTACATCTTCAACCAGGAGTTCAAGCCTAAATCAGAGTTGTGCCTATCTGCTTCAAAGGAGGACGCTGACCTCTGGCATCGCCGTCTTGGCCATGCTGGACCAAGCACAATCCTTAAGTTACATCAAAGAAATCTTGTGAAAGGACTTCCCCGGATTGACCCTGAGAATGTTGAACAGTGTGAAGCCTGTATCAAAGGGAAGCAAACAAGAACGTCCTTCAAGTCTAAAAATGAAGTAAGTACGAAGAAGCCTCTGGAACTTCTTCATATGGATCTTTGTGGACCAATGAAGACGCAGAGCTACGGTGGAAAGAGGTACATTTACGTTCTCATAGATGATTTTTCTCGATTCACTTGGGTTCTTTTCTTAGTGTCAAAAGCAGATTGTTTCAATGCGTTCAAAGTCTTCATCAAACAAGTGGAAGTTGCCCTGGAGATGCCTCTCAAAGCTCTAAGATCGGACCATGGGACGGAGTTCCAGAACTCGGAGTTCCTGGCCTACTGTGATCAACATGGAGTCTCTCACAACTTCTCAGCTCCAAGAACTCCTCAACAAAATGGAGTCGTTGAAAGAAAGAATAGGACGTTGGAGGATATGGCAAGGACTATGCTTTTAGCAAAAAACGTCCCTAAGTATTTCTGGGCAGAAGCTGTTGCTACAGCTTGCTATATTATCAATCGTGCTATGATCCGTCCATTATTGAAGAAGACGTCCTATGAGTTGTTGAATGGAATGAAGCCTCGCATCGACTATCTCAGAGTCTTTGGGTGTAAGTGTTTCGTCCACAACAACGACAAAGAACGACTTGGAAAGTTTGATGCAAGGAGTGATGAAGCCATATTTCTTGGATACTCCCTCACAAGCAAAGCATATAGAGTTTTCAACAAAAGGACTCTAAAGCTTGAGGAGAGTATTCATGTTGTGTTCAAAGAGAGTTCTTCTCACAGAGAAAAACAAAGTAAGAAAGAACGCTCTGCCTCACAACAGCAGGACGACTCTGAAGACGAAGTTGAAGATTGGTCCTCAAGAAAATACTATGTAGCTAAGGACGCTTCTCCAAATCCTGAAGAAGTCTCAGTGGACGCTCCTAGTGTTATTCAAGGAGTTCCCTCTCGAAGTGAATCTCCAGTTCAACAAGATGTGGCTGAATCAAGTCAACAAGGCGAGCAAAGTCAAGGTGTGGACGCTCTCTCTGAGGGGGAACACACTGAGGACTATGCTCAAGGCGATAGTGATGATTCTGATGGAGACATTGATCCAAGATTTGTTCAGCTATTCCAAAGGGAGTCCCGCTTCTCTAGGGACCACCCAACTACTCAGATTATCTCAGATCCTTCTCAAGGAGTTCAAACCAGGTCAGCTGCAAGCAAGTCCCAGAGTGCAAATTTAGCTTTTTGTGCTTTCAATGCCTTTGTCTCTATGGTGGAACCAAAGAACATCAAGGAAGCACTCCAGGACGCTGACTGGATTCAAGCAATGCAAGAAGAACTTAATCAGTTTGAAAGGAACAAAGTTTGGTCCCTCGTCCCACGTCCCAAAGACAAAAACATCATAGGGACGCGTTGGGTGTTCAGAAATAAACTTGATGAGAGTGGACGTGTGTCAAGGAACAAGGCAAGACTGGTGGCTCAAGGATTCAAGCAAGAGGAAGGCATAGACTATGATGAGACCTTTGCTCCTGTTGCTCGAATTGAGGCCGTTCGTCTTCTTATTGCCTTCGCCGCTCACAAAGGATTCAAGTTATTTCAAATGGACGTCAAAACTGCCTTTCTCAATGGAAAACTCAAGGAGGAAGTGTATGTTGCTCAGCCCCCTGGCTTTGAGGACGCCTCTCACCCAGACCATGTGTACTACTTAGACAAAGCTCTCTACGGACTCAAGCAAGCCCCTCGTGCATGGTACGACAGGTTTGCGTCCTTTCTCTTGTCTCATAAGTACATAAGAGGTTCAATTGATAAAACTTTGTTCATTAAGAAAGTTCACAAGGACATTTTGATTGCCCAAGTCTATGTTGATGATATAGTCTTTGGTAGTACTAACATGAAACTTGTAGATGAGTTCAAGTTCTTAATGAGTAGTGAGTTTGAGATGTCCCTCATTGGAGAACTAAATTTCTTCTTGGGACTCCAAATCAACCAACTCAAGGACGGGACGCGCATTCATCAACAAAAGTATGTACGTGAAATGCTTGAAAAATACAAGATGAACGCGTCCAAGCCAGTTGCTACTCCCTGTTCTCCAAACTCGCGTCTTTACGCAGATGAACAAGGGAAGGACGTTGATCAAAAACTCTATCGAGGGATGATTGGTTCTTTACTCTATTTGACCGCAAGTCGTCCCGACATCATGTTTGCCGTTTGCTTGTGTGCACGCTTCCAAGCCAATCCAAAGGAGTCCCACATGAAGGAAGTCAAGCGAATCTTTCGCTATCTCAAGGGACGCGATGATATTTGTCTTTGGTACCCAAGGAAGACGTCCTTCAAGCTTGTTGGCTACTCGGACGCTGATTATACTAGTCATGTGATTGATAGAAAAAGCACTTCAGGAATGGCACAGTTCCTTGGTTCATGCTTAGTCTCTTGGGGATCTAAGAAACAGAACTCTGTGGCGCTTTCAACTGCGGAAGCCGAGTACGTTGCTGCTGCCTCGTGCTCTTCACAAGTTATCTGGATCAAATATCAACTCGAGGACTACGGTATCAATCTTGAAACTATTCCTATTCGTTGTGATAACACGAGTGCTATTGAAATCTCTAAGAATCCTGTTTTTCATTCACGCACAAAGCATATTCATATAAGGCATCATTTCATGCGTGACAACGTTGAACTAGGACTCATTAGTATGGAGCATGTTAGAACGGAAGACCAAATAGCTGATATTTTCACTAAGGCACTTGATAGGCGTCCCTTTGAGCATCTCAGGTTGCTCCTAGGGATGATAACTTTTAAGTAGCAAGTCCCGTTCTACTATTCTCTCAATGATTGGCTATGTTTAGTAGATTCTAAGTGTTTAAGGACTGTTATGCTTTGAATTCATATTTGCAAGGACGCTAGTCTAAAACTTCATGTGTTTGCTACTTTGGAACGCCATTCAAATTTTCTCTATTGTGTCTTGAAAAGAGTATCCCTGATCACCCAACCCTCATTATAAGCCGAAATGATGGGAACTCTAAGCTTACCCTAGCCGAGAACTCCGCAAAAGCGTCCTATGAGCTTCATATTTTTCTTTCACGGGATGTACTTGCTTTGTTCTCAAATGGTTCGAAAGGTGATCACAAGGACGGTTGAACTGGTTAATGGTTTGCTTGAAGAGGTGAACTTTGCTAAGTATGGGAGAACGCTCAGTGCTTGTAAGAGAGGACGCCAGTTCAGTTTTGAGAAGAAGTTGAAGTGTCAGAAATTTTGAACTTTTGAAAGGGCAAACAGTGACCGTTTTACTTGCTCAACTCTTAAGGGGGAAGTTTTGCCATGTGTAGCACAGAAAATCAGTGTTATTTACAGTTTGTGCCACCGCTTCCTCTATATAAGGCAGTAACAGTCGCTATCAAAAATTTATTGCTCTCAACCACTTCCTTGCTCTCAAATTTGCTCTGCCCTCTCTCTAGAACTCCGACGACTTTCTCACTCTACAAGTCATCAGAATCATGTCTAAGCTTCTAGGGAACGTTGCCGGATCTTCTACCGGCGGTAAGAGAAGACGGTTGGTGAAGTCCCACACTATAGAGAAGCCCAAACCGCTTGTTCTCAATGAATCTCTAGTGGACTTCATCAACAAGAAGCCAAAAACTTTGTACATGTTGATACGAGAACGCATGGACAGGCCGGAAGTAAAAAGGGACGCCGTCAAAACAAGAAATTATGAGAAGTTCATCGAACGCTTCGTCATCCACGGCCTCCACAAAAACAACTATCATGACTTGCCTGGCCGGATGGAGGACGTGCTCTTCTTCTCGCAATACGGTGGTGAGAATCTTGCTCCCTTACTCGATCTCATTCCCGACATGCATAACGCCGTCCTACCTAACTTCCCCATGTACCCCAAAGACTCCCCCGCCTATAAAATGTTACAAAAAAGGCTACCCCGTCCTTCTCTCCCACCTCCTCAAATTCCCACCGTCACATCCAAGAAGCTCCTCAAACGTCCAGCTCCATCGTCCCCTCTCTCTAAATCCTCCAAACCCACCGAAATTGTGGACAAGTTTCCACCCCATTTAAAGGAGGGACGCTCCAAAAAGACCCATGACCCAAGGCCCCTCAAAAAGGCCAAGTCGTCAAGCGTCCCCTCCTCCACAAAACGGCCAACCTCCACAAAAGGCCCCTCCAAACTTTCAAAGCAATCCACTCCTCCTCCTCAAAAGGCCATTCAAATCAAACAACTCCCAACCCCTCCACCGTCCCCTAAGCCTTCAAACGAAAATGCTCTCATTCCATTCTGCCCCTCTCCAATAAACTTCGCCCAATTCCCCTCCGCCCCTGCCCACATTTCCCCACCAAAGGACCCCGAGACTCCCCGGTCCCGCCGTCCTTCATCCGAAAGTGGTCCAGAGGACGTCGAGAAACGTCCAGCGCTTGAGCACACATTTAAACGCCGTAAAGTCGGTGAATCTCCCAAGGTGCTACTGGTCCAAGCAGCTACAGAGCCGGAGCACATCTCCACCTCCAGTTCCTCCTCATCAAGCTCTTCTTCAAAGAGCAAACAAGGAACGCCTGCCGGTGAGTCCTCACCCTTTGTTGATATAACTGGGGACTCCAACGACGAGGCAGAAGGTGTTGACAGTGCTCCTGCTGCAAAAGAGGCAGAAGTTATTGCGGTTGCTGAGGACGCTGGCGAGCACCAGGTCGCTCACAAGGACGCCGAGCCTACACTATCGGATGAGCTCGAGCGTGATGCACAAGAAATCCCACCCTACAACCAATCCCTTCCCCTCTTAAATCCCCTCCCAACTCCTCAAGAAAACCCCTCCCCCACAATCCAAACAGAATCCCACCATGTCCCTACGGACGCTGAGCCTCCAACTGAAAATCAAGAACAAGCTCAGGACGCTGAGGACACGTCCCAAGGCAGAGCTTCCTCCGATGCCGATCAGGTCACAGCTGGTGGTAATAATGAAAATGCACAAGGCACTGAGGACGCTGCTGGCCCGGACGATACTAAGAACGAGTCCGAAGACAGTGCTGATGAAAGTTCAGATGATGAGGACTCTGAGTCGCCAAAAGGCAAAAAGAAGCGCAAGGACGATGGCGCAACTGTCAACGTTCTAGGCCCCTTAGTCTATTCTGAGCAATGGCTTGCCTCCTTCACCAAGGAAAAAGAAGTTCTGGAGTTTCTTGAGCTTCTCAGATTTCAAGGATGGCTGAACGTCGGCCCTGCCCCTTCTGAAGTTGACAAAGAACAGGTCCGAGCGTTCTACAAAAGCTTGCGCTACAAGTCCAAGGACAGCTCTCTCCATTTCAAGATAGAGGACGAGAAAGCCTTTGTCAATGAACGCCAAGTCCGCACTTTCATGGGACTGAGCACTCAAAGGCCTCCGTCCAACGCACTAAGCTCTCTTCCAGAGAACGGCTTTGAGCTGACAGAGGACGAAGAAGTTGCTATGATTGAAAGAGTGTTCCAGGGTAAAAGACCCTATGGACTTGACAGGGTGGCTCACGTGTTGAGCAAAGTCGGCGCCATTGCACATTACTTTATCTGCCGCGCCGTCCTTCCCAGGCAAGAGAAGCGTTCTATAGTTCAAACGCATGACATCATATTAATAGACGCCTTTCTCGAACGCCGTCCCATCAATCTTGCCAGAATTGCAATGCAACATATGGCTAAGTGTGGGAGGAAGCGACATGCTTTGCCATACCCTGGGCTAGTCAAGCTGATCTTAAAGTCCCAAAACGCTTATGATGAGTCTGCTCCTACTGAATTGCTGGGACTCAACTGGGATCAAAAGAAAGGACTGCTCAAGATAAGGCACAATGAGGAACTACCCTCAATAAAGAAGCAGTTAGAGGCTGAAGCTGAGGAAGCCAGGAAAAGAGCAGTGCAAGAACGCCTAGCAGCTAAAGCTGAACAGGAACGCCTTGCCTCTCTGCATCAAGAGCCCCTCAATGAAGAAGAGCAAGCTGTGAATTTTGACGTTCTTGATCAGATGTTAATGGCCTCTTCACCTCCTTCCTTGCCTCACAGGGACGCTCCTTCCTCCAGCTCTGGTCCAGCGCCTATTCCTGCCCCAGCAAATCCCGAACAACATCCTCCGGTAGAACTCATGGGTGCTATTCTTCACAACCAGTGTATGATCTTAAATTCTCTCAAAGACTTATCTTCGGCATTCACCAAGTCGGCTGAACTTCAAGAGAAGCTTCTCAAGTTCTACCAAGATCAAAGCCGTCCTTAGTGATCGCCGTCCTCAACCCCTTTATGCCTAAATTGTTTTGCTTTTGCTTCTTTTATCTTTCAAACACTTTGGTCTGTAATGACACGTACTCTCTTTTGTTTGAATGGCAATTACATGGTTTGCTTGCATTGTGTTTGTTTAAGCGTTCCACTGCTTATAGTTGTGTGTTTATGCTAACGTCCTTATCACTTGTTATCCTTTTCGATGATGCCAAAAGGGGGAAGTGTAGTTTTGCAGAGATGCGCTATAAATTAGCTATCTAGAATAAGCAAGTGTTAAGGGGGAACTATTAAGTGAAAGGTCTAAAGAACGCTCATGCTAGAATAATAGAGGACGCTTAGAAAGTTTTCTAGGACGCGAATCTCTCCTTAAAATCCAAATGTTAGAGAATCAAAGAATGAAAACTTGTGCTTATTGGTATTTCTCTAAGTATTAGAGGACGCTTCTAAGTTTTCATGCATACTAAGTTCTAATGTCAAAACTTTTTGCTGAAGAGTTTGTCATCATCAAAAAGGGGGAAATTGTTGGGACGCTATCAAGGACGCTTGCGTACTTGTTAGTGTACCACACAACCGTCCCTTAGTTTTGATATGACAAACTCACTTTGATTCTAATAAAGTTGTCCAAGTGTTCAGGAACGCCAGTGACCAAAAGGACAACAAGTGTGTATGGGCGTCCCATAAGCTTAGGGACGCTAGCTGACAGGAAGTAAGGATCAGCTAGAGACTACTTGAGCAAGGACGGAGTCCCAAGCAAGTAGGAACGCAAGAAAGGAGTCCTTACTCACTAGCCGACAGGATGACATCACTCGACAATGTTTGATCATCCAAGGACACGTGGCGTCCCATAAGCTTAGGGACGCTAGCTGACAGGAAGTACGGACCAGCTAGAGACTACTTGAGCAAGGACGGAGTCCCAAGCAAGTAGGAACGCAAGAAAGGAGTCCTTACTCACTAGCCGACAGGATGACATCACTCGACAATGTTTGATCATCCAAGGACACGTGGAGACCGATCCTGTAGCGGAGTCCAACACTACGTGGCGGACGATCCTGTTGCAGAGTCCATCAACACGTGGCGGCCGATCCTGTAGCGGAGTTCATCATACACAGCTGGATACAGGAAGCTTCCTCATCACCGCCCTACTACGTGGAGGAAGATCCTGTAGCCACGTCCACGAAGGGCATGATCGTCCCAGTGAAAAGACGCCCTTCCCAAGTCCTATAAATAGCTCCAAGGCATTTATTGTGACGCTAACGCTTTCAGAGAATATTCAGAGAGAATCAAAGGAAAGCGACTCACTCAAGAACACGAAGAACTAACTCAAGAACTCTAGAACAGTGCTAGAACTTGTGTTAGATCGAGTGAGATTTTGTACCCCAACCACAAAACAGTTTGTAATCAGAGAAACCAAAAAAAGAGAGAGAGAACGTTCTGCGAAGTACTGCAGAACGTAGGAATAGAGTCCTTTAGTAGACTGAACAAGCTTTAGTTGTAGGCTTAAAGGAGTCCTTTACAAGTGAACTTAGGGAAAAGCTAAGTATCAGAGAACTGTAAAGACTCGCCAGTACAACTGTAAGAACGTTCAATATAAAGGAAAGAACTATTCAAAAATCCTCCAAGGAGGTAGAGGTTTACACTCAAGGACTACTTGGTCTTGAGTGGTTCCTCTATAATTCACTGCGTTCATTTATTACTTGTTTAGTACTTTATTCCGCTGCATACATCAAGGACGCCCCTACACCTCGTAGGGACGCCTGACCAAAGGACGCCTTTACCAAAGTAAAGAGCGTTCCTCGGTACTAACGATCCAACAGAGACATAATCAACGACCACCAAGATGTATTTGTACGGGCCCGATGTTGGGAATGGTCCCATGAAGTCGATCCCCCATACATCGAAGAGCTCTATCTCTAGCATCCCAGTTTGTGGAGTCTCATGTCTCCTTGACAAATTCCCCTCTCTTTGGCACTCCTCACATCTCTTCACATACTCATGCACATCCTTGAACATGGTTGGCCAATAGAAACCGCAATGAAGAATTTTGGCCGTGGTTTTCGAACTCTTGGCGTGCCCTCCGGTTGGCAAAGAATGGCAATGGCGAATGACACTTTCAATCTCCTCACTTGGAATGCACATCCTATAGATTCTATCACTCCCTTCCTTGTATAGGTATGGATCGTCCCAATAATATTGCCTAGCATCATGTAAGAATTTCTTCCTAGCCGAGTAAGACAAATTTGGTGGGATCACTCCCCCTACAACAAAGTTAGCAAAGTCCGCAAACCAAGGGGTGACCCCTCGTTTCACGGTCTCAATAGATAAAAGACAAGTAGGAGGTGAAGATTTAGTCAATTGAGGACGAGAAGGAATGGAAACCGAGTGAAGGATCTTACTTGATTTCATGGACCGACATTGCAAGGTATTGAGCCCGACGTGTGAGGATGTCGATCGGGTTGAACAAGTGCATGTTGCTTCTTGGACCGACGTCGAAAACCTCGGGCCCGAGGTACTGGGCACCTCAGTCCGACGTTCCATACTTCTCGCCCGATGCTCCCCCTTGGTCGATCCATCCTTTCGCTCTTTCTTGCTACTCATTAGACCTTCATCCGCCCTCATGTTATCTATTTCCACACCATCCTCCATCTCATTCATGTACTCCACGGGCAACCGAGATAGATGATCGGCCACCAAATTCTCCGAACCCACCTTATCCCTGATCTCATGGTCGAACTCTTGAAGGAGGAGCATCCATCTTAAGAGCCTCGGCTTTGCATCTTTCTTTTTCATGAGGTACTTGATTTCCGCATGATCCGTATAGACTACCACCTTAGATCCCACAAGATATGACCGGAATTTTTCGAATGCAAACACCACGGCTAAGAATTCCTTTTCCGTAGTCATGTACTTGCATTGAGTTTCATCCAAGGTTTTACTTGCATAATAGATGGCATGCAACTTTCCCTCCTTTCTTTGCCCAAGAACGGCTCCCACGGCAAAATCACTTGCATCACACATCACTTCGAAGGGAAGATTCCAATCGGGCGACGCCATGATAGGTGCCGAAACCAAAGCATCTCTCAACCTACAAAAAGCACTCATACAATCCTCGGAAAATTCGAAGGGAACATCCTTCATTAAGAGGTTAGACAATGGTTTTGAGATTTTAGAGAAATCTTTGATGAAGCGTCTATAGAAGCCCGCATGACCTAAGAAACTCCTAACATCACGTACACAAGTAGGTGGGGGAAGTTTTTCAATTATCTCGATCTTAGCCCTATCAACTTCTATTCCTCTACTAGAAATGAGATGCCCTAGAAATATTCCTTCCTTAACCATAAAATGACATTTTTCCCAATTAAGCACAAGGTTAGTCTCATCACATCTAGCCAACACTCTATCCAAATTAGCCAAGCAAGTATCAAAAGGGGAACCATAGACCGAAAAGTCATCCATGAATACTTCCACTATTTCCTCTACCATGTCGGAGAAGATAGACATCATGCACCTTTGAAACGTTGCCGGAGCATTACACAAACAGAATGGCATGCGTCTTTAGGCAAACGTTCCATAGGGACATGTAAAAGTCGTCTTCTCTTGATCATCGGGGTGAAAGGAATTTGCCAAAATCCACTATACCCATCAAGGTAGCAAAAGTATTCATGTTGAGCTAATCTTTCAAGAACTTGGTCAATAAATGGAAGGGGGAAATGATCCTTACGAGTTCCACTATTTAACTTTCGGTAATCAATGCACATGCGCCATTTTGTAGTGGTTCTAATAGTAATCATTTATCCTTTCTCATTTTGAACTACGGTCAATCCACCCTTCTTAGGGACTACATGCACGGGACTAACATATTTGCTATCCGAAATTGGGAAGATGATTCCCGCATCCAACATCCTAAGTATCTCACTTTTAACCACTTCTTTCATATTAGGATTTAATCTTCTTTGTGGTTCAATAGTGGGCTTATGGTTGTCCTCCATGTAGATCCTATGCATGCAAATTGATGGTGAAATTCCCTTAAGTTCCTCTAATGAATACCCTAAGGCTCCTCTATGCTTTCTTAAGACCGCTAACAACTTAGACTCTTCTTCTTCATTCAAATTAGCATTCACAATTACGGGTAACGAAGAGTTAGGGCCAAGGAAGGCATACCTCAAGTCTTTTGGAAGCTCCTTTAGCACATGTGAAGGCTCCGGTGGTGCTTGGGTTTCCTCCATTTCGGCCTTGAATAACTCCAAGTAGGACATCCCACTCTCCATCTTCTCATCTTCCTCTTGATTAGCAATCACCCCTTCGTTATTCACTTCAACTCCATAGGGTGGTGGGATGGCTTTCAACTCTAGCTTCCTTGTACTTGGCTCGTTAGATATGGCTTCCCATTGTACTCCACTTGGAAGAAATTGGACCATCTTGGCTTCTCTATGCAAGGCTTCCTTCGAAGTGGGTTTGAAGGAGAAATCGAGCTCCACGCCTCCAAATTCAAGGGACAAGTGACCTTTCTTCACATCTATCACGGCCCCCACCGTAGCAAGGAATGGTCTTCCCAATATGATAGGCTCTCCCGGTACTTCTAGCATGTCAACCACAACGAAGTCGGCCGGAACGTAATGTCCTTCCACACATACCGGATAGTCCTCTACCACTCCAATTGGCTCAATTGACGTCCCATCGGCTATAGTTAACCTCATGTTAACCGGAGCAATAAGACCCATAGCGGTTGACTTCCATATGGTGTATGGTATCACACTTGTACTCGCCCCAAGGTCACATAATGCTTGAAACTTTCGTGACCCAATGCCCACGGTGATGGCAAATCTTCCGGGATCACCTAGCTTTTGAGGTAGCTCCAAGATCTTCATCTCATCTTGCATCTCAACAATTGACCTCTTCTTGCTCAAGATTTCCTTCAAAAACTTTGCATAGGATGGCATCTCACTTAGAGCATCGGTGAATGGAATGGTGATGTTCAAGCCTTGCAAAAGCTTCAAGAACCGCTTGAATTTGCCCTCAACAATCTCCTTGGGCTTCTTCAAAGGGTATGGAAGAGTGGTAGCACCTTGCTTCTTGCTTGGATCCACCTCCTTGGATCGATCTTTCTCTTTCTCAACGATCTCAGCCTGGACCGACTTAGGATCGACGTCGGGACCGACGTCAAGCATCTCGGACCGGGGGCAGGGTGCATCTGGGTAACTCGGGCCAACTTCAGGGCATATCGGGCCCGACTTGGGTTCCACCTCGGTCTGACTCAGGGGACCTCCTCCGTCTTCTGGATCGTCGTCTGGGCACGTCGGGCCCGAGGTGCTGGGTACCTCGGTCCGACTTCCTTCTCTTGTTCTTGGAACTTGTGGCTCGGGCAAACTCCGTCCATTCCTCAATCCTATGGCACGAACTTCATTTTGTTGTTGTTGTGCACGGGGATTCTCCTCGGGTCGGCCCGGGAGTCTCCCTTCCTCTCTTGGAAGTTGATTTGCCATGTGAACAAATTGGTTGTCCACTTGTCTCCTCCACACACCAAACTCCTTGAATTGGGTCTCTATGTTGGTGACTTGATTCTTCAAATCTTGAGCCCATTGTGGTGTTTGCTCATAGAATCCTGGAGGTCGGTAAGGTGGTGGTTGGGCCCTTGGCTCATGTTGGTTGAAGTTGCTGTTGTAGCCACTAGCTTGGCCTTGGTTCCACCTTCCTCCATTGTTGAAATTGGTTCTCCCTCCGAAGTTCCTTTGAACATAGTTGGCCTCTTCAATTTGCTCGGCCAATCGGACTTGGCGCTCATTTGGGCACTCTTGGGCTCCATGCTTCAAAGAACGACACTCTTCACATGCTCTTGTGTTTTGTTGGAGATGACCCATCTTCCTCCTCATCTTGTTCAACTCATCCTCCAAGAATTGGATCTTCACATCTTTGTCCACCTCTTCACTTTTGGGATCGTAGAGCCTCTTCGGACCGTCTCCATGGACTCTCACTTCCTTGCTCACTTGATTGACTCCATACATGGCCTCATAATCCGAGAGCTTGTCTAGCAACTCCCATGCTTGCTCCGGAGGCAAGTCAATGAACCCACAATCGGTATGAAGGTTCAATTTATCTTTGGTGGCGGGGTTGATTCCTAGGAAGAAAATGTCTTGAAGGACATAAGGTTGTTGCCCATGTGTTGGACACGCCCTTAACATCTCTTTGAACCGATCCCATGCCTCGAAAAGCGGCTCATGAGCTCCTTGTTGAAAGCTAGCAATCTTCCTTCTAAGCTCCGTCGTCTTGGTGGGCGGGAAGAACTTCATCAAAAATGAGTCGTTGAGAGCCCTCCATGATGTGATAGAACGAGGTGCTTGGCTCTCCAACCAATGCAAAGCTTTGCCTCCCAAAGACCACTTGAAGGCCTTGAGTAGCACGTACTCAAGTGTCTCGTCGTCCGTCGAGATGGTCTCACAAAGATCTTTGAATTGCTTCACATGCTCGATCGGGCACTCATTCGGTCTCCCTTGGAATTGCTCTCTCTTGATGAGTGAGATAAATTGAGTTTTTATCTCAAAATTCTTTGACACCTCCGGCAAGACGATGGCCGGTTCGGGCACCTTCAACTCCGGATGCATGTATTGTCTAGCATTCCGGGGTTGGGTGTTGATTTGAGCCTCCAATCTCATCCTTTGCTCCCTCTCTCTACGGGCCTCGGCATCTCGGTTCGCCATTTCAAGTTGCATTCGAGCCATGTCGGCTCTCATCCTCTCAAACTCCTCATCTCGGGCTTGGTCCGCCATCCTCTTCTTCTTTCGGGCTTGCCTTAGAATACTCTCCGGGTCACACACAAAGTCGAGCTCAAGGGTTCCTCGGACAGAACTAGCTCGCATGCACCTACAACCAAAGACACAAACAAAACCGAATCAAAACAAACAAGGGGTTTGGGCTAGCCCCTCACCCAAATCACTACCGAATCAAAGACTCAACTAAAGGGTACCTCAAACAAGTAGAACTCCCCGGCAACGGCGCCAAAAATTCTGATCGGTCCGGGATCTGAGGGTCTCACAATTTAAATTTATAAAACCGAACCTCAATTGTAGTAATGAGGTAGGGTGTCGAACACACGGGAGTTCGTACGTCGAGAGTACCCGAAAAGACTAGAAAGAGATGAAAGAAAGGCAAAACAAAGGAAAATCAAGGAAAATCACCTCGGACCGACACTGGTCACTTCGGTCCGAGGGTGGATCGAGGTTGAGTTTGGCCGCGAGCGACGCACACTATGTCGGGCCCGACTTGCTGGGTAACTCGGTCTTGCTCAAAAATGGTAGATCGGTCTTGGGTTTTTGGGTTCCTCCCCTAACTAGACTTGGATATTCTTCCCCAATTCAACCAATAAGTGTTTGATCCTTGTGAGATAGAGGTTGCTAGCCCCAGATCCCTCCACTCTACACCTCGACCCAAGGGAGTTTTCACTCACCTTCGATGCTAGGAACTTGTGATGGGATCGAGATTGCTCACGCTTACTCTTACCAAACACAAGCCCTAGATCTCTTGTTTCCAGAAGAGAATTGAAGCTCAATGTAGAGAGGATTCACAAATCAAGCACTCAAGGCTATGGAATTGGGGTTTTCTACCCAATCCTAGCTAGGGGATTCCCCCATAGCCCAAGACTATGGAATCTACTCCATATGGTAAGAGAAAAACATAATCAAAAGGGAAATCAAGCAAATCTCAATCATCAACATCCAATCCAAAGTATCAACAAGATCCAAGTCTCAATTCTACTAGATCAAAGCAAAACAAAGTACAAAACTCACTAATCCTCCTCTCTAGGCCACCGATCTCCTCTTCTCTTCCTTCTCCTCTCTTCTCCTTCTTCTCCAAGCCTTCCTTGAGCCTTTAGAGAGTGATTTGGGTGTGGTGTGTGTGAACTCTTGCTCTCCCCTCCTCTAATGATCACTAATCACCCCTAATTATCCTCCTCCTTGGATTGGGGACCAAGGAATTCCCAATTTAGAAAGGGGCAATTGTGGAAAATTACTAAAAATATGCCTTGGGGAGCAATCCACTCCATTGCCGACTCGGATCGACACGGGGCAACATCGGGCCCGATGTTGGGAACGTCGGTCCTGGTCTCTGGCTGCTCGATCTCGGGCCCGACGTGGTGGTGCTCGGTCCTGGGCCTCGATCCTTGTCTTCTTCTTGGGTTTCCTTTGGTTCCTCTTCATTCTTGGCTTGGCTCTTCCGCTCCTTGACTTGGCTCCTCCATAAGCTCCTCCAAAATGTCCTCATTCTTGCCATTTCACCTACAAAACCAATCAAACTCGCATAGTTTCCGAATCTCAAAGAAAACCGGGAACTAAGCTAAAAGGGAGCGAAACTAACAAAGAAAGGAATGAAAAACACATATTTACAAGGAAATTAACTACTAAAACACCACCAAAATGAGAGACATCACAAGACACATTAAAATACTCATTAAAGGGCCCAAACTTTCTACGTTAAAAACTCCCCATTGGAGGTGTCTTATAATTTTTAAAAGAATTGAATCCAAATAACACCTGAATCCGAATTGACCCGACCCGAAATAATCCGATTCGAAGAAATCCGAAAAGGACCCGAACCGAACTAGACCCAAAAGCGAACAACATCCGATCCTAACAACATCCTATCCGAATTAATCCGAAATATTACGACCCGAATCCGAACTAGACCCGAACTCGTTCAACATCTGAACCCGAACCTAACCGAACAAGACCCGAAATAACTGTATGACCCGAACTAACTGAACCGAACGACCCGATCCAAACTGACCCAAACAACCCGAATTGCCAGGTCTAATTGTAAGGGAGGGCCCAGTAGTTCTGATTCAAAAAATGGTACTACGAACTTTATATGCCATTATGAAAACCTGTGAAGCTCTTTGTGCTGCGAATGGAATAACTAGAGATGGAATTCTGTTGCAAAAATTTGATCAAAAAATCTATAAGGAAATGATCTCACTTGCTATCATTAGGCGTGGGTACCCTTTCACTTTTGCTGAGCATGAATGAAATAGGAGTATTCATAATTTCTTACATCAAGGGTTTAAACCAATTAGTAGAAATACAACAAAAAACCATGTCATGAAAATTCATACAAGAGAGAAGGAGAAGCTTAAGAAATTGATGCATAAAGTTTCTGGAAAGATTTCCTTGACTACTGATATGTGGACAATTGTTGTAGAGCAAGGATATATTTCTTTGACATCTCATTTTATTGATGATGGATGGAATTTGCATGCAAAAATTTTGGACTTCTGTCATGTAGAACCACCTCATATTGCAATAAAGTTACATGACAGGTTATTAGGTCTCTTGAATAATTGGGGAATTGGGAAGAAAGTGTTGTCTATTACACTAGATAATGCTAGGTGCAATGACAACATGCAACAAATGTTAATTCGTTGTCTCTCTGAGCAAAACCCTTTGCCTTGTGGTGGTGATTATTTTCATGTGCGGTGTAGTGCTCATATTTTGAACTTAATTGTTCAAGAAGGCTTAAAAGTAATTGTTGATGCTGTGATTAAGGTCAGGAAACTAGTAGTTTGGGTTGTTGGTTCAGAGCGTAGGAAATTGAACTTCAAGGAATCTGTTGTCTATGCTGGTATTGATTGCTCTAAAAGTCTGTGCTTGTATTTCCGTACTAGATGGAATTCTACATATAAAATGTTAGATAGGGCATTGAGATATCGTATGGCCTTTGAAGCGAATCCGGACATAAGTGATATTACCTATCCTCCTCTCCCAATTGATGAAGATTGGTGTAGGATAGAAAAGATTTGTTCTCTTTTAAGTCCTTTTGATGACCTAACTACTCTTATGTCTGGGAGGCATTATCCTACAACCAATTTATACTTCAAAAATGTCTGGAATATTGAGCTTTTGTTGGTGAAATATGCTTATTGTGAGGACGAGTTTTTGAGGAAGATGGCATCGACTATGAGAGTGAAGTTTGACAAGTATTGGACAACTTATAGCATGATCTTTTCATTTGCTGTCATGTTGGATCCTCGCTATAAATTTGAACTCATTCAAAATTGCTTTAAAGAGTTAAATGTTGAAACATCCACTTCAAAGGCTTGTTATGTGAAATCTCAATTCTATAAGCTGTATAATGAGTATGCAAGGGCCTTTGGTCCTCGACAACGAGCAACCATGAGTGAGTTTCCAGACAAGAGTAAGGACCCTCTAAAGGTAAATTACTAAACTAATCCAATGTATTCATCGTTGTATGTTCTGTTATGTGTTCTCTCCTGGTCATTTTCTTGAAAATTTGATTTTCTTTTTTGTAGGGATTTTCTAGCTTTAGAGATACTTCTGAAGGTAAATCTGAATTAGATGCATATTTAGAGGCTGGTAGGAGTGATTGCACACAAAAATTAGATGTGCTAAAGTGGTGGAAGGAGAATGCAATCAAATATCCTATTGTTGCTCAAATGGCAAAGGATATCTTAGCCATTCGGATTACTACCGTAGCATCTGAGTCAGCCTTTAGTATGGGAAGTAGAGTACTCACAAAATGGAGATCTTCTCTTGATCTAGACACTGCAGATGCGCTTTTGTCAACCCGCTCTTGGTTATTCGGATTCGACATACAAGAAGGTAAGTTTATTAAGTTTATTTTACTTTGTGTGAACTAGTTTATAAATCTTCAGTATATAGCTTACTTGACATGAATCAATAATTTTGTAGATGCTGAAAACCAAGAATTACATGGACTTGAATTTCAAGTTTCTACCTACCATGACTACAATCAAGATGAAGAGATGATTGTCGAAGATGAAGGATTTTGAATGTGTTTGCTGTTGCATTTCTTTCTGATGCACTTAAGTCCCTTTTGTTAACAGTGAACTTAGGTAGCTACATTTTGTGATTGACTAATGCCAGGTAGCATTCTGATTTTTTATTAGTTCATGATATTAAGAGTGGCATGTAAATGATGAAAGCTATTAAAAGTGGGTATTGTAGTTAGTAGATATTGATAAGCATGACCAATTGGCTCCAGATGAAATTGTAACTGATCTATTGTCCATGCATTTTGAAGTTGGAAAATCCAACGGTGAATCTGGATTTATTCTTGATGGCTAACCTTGTACTTTAAGACAAGTGATGTGCATGTATATAAGACAATGGTTTCTCTTTTACCTTTTCCTTTGTCTATTTCTTTGGATTCCATCCATGAAGCTTGTTCATTAGGTTATTCATTCATGAATTACATGTATTCATTTCAACTATATGTATAAATTTCAATGTGAAAAATTGCATCAGATTAATTAATGTCAAATTAAAGGTCTAAAATTTGGAATCTGTATTGAAGCTCCAAAGTGGTGGATACAATCTGAATTTTTATCCCCAATGGCTACTATATCATTTAGCAGTTGTACCAACTAGGGTAGTATCTTTCGCTTTCCGCGAATTGTCGTATGTGTTGTAATGAACCGCTTTCTACCTTCAGATGTTAATATATGTAATGATAACCTTATTACTACATGATGTTGTAATATGCGTTTGCATTAAGTTGGATTACACTTGATTAGAGCCTGAGTAGTCACGGGTTGGTCAAACCCGAGACTATTGGTGGTAATACTCCCGTATTTCGGGGGCATTATAGAAGTGGTATCAGAGCTTAAAGGTTATCATATACTATTACTCCTACTATCTACAACTGATGATTACCTGGGGTATCATTGCAATTATGCCTCGATCGTGGTTTTCCTAGGGGCCATCTAAGAGCCGATGTCAGTCCATTGATGATCCTCCGCGAGCACAGTCAACTCGCCATTCGATCTCCTCGCCCTGGCCTTATGGTGAGAACACTTGGGAGGCTAAAGACCCCATGGGAGGGTACATACCGCTACCATAGCCAGAGCCTGTGGTACAAGAACAAGAAGTGAGTGAGGTTGATCCGTTTGAGGAGACCAGTCCGCAGCAACACTCTCGCCCTCCTACTCCGCCAGTATGTCGCCAGTCGAGCAGGCGGAGAATCAACCCTCCAAGCCCACAACCATTTGAAGAACACTCATATTCCGCACATTCTATGCCTCCACCTCAGCAGGTTGGTGGAAGTCAGCGGTTCGAAGACATTGCGGGTCTCTTCCTATCCAAACCCATTGGTGAGTATAATGCTCCCCTGATGTTTGATGCCCCGATGCTTCCCTTCGGAAGTGAAGTTGGGGAAAGCTCGCGAGCTGCGAGCAACTATGATGTTGGGGGATTGGACCTGAACTAGGGTACTTGGCTGACGGCTGGTTATGAAGGTCCCGTCACCGCAGACGTGGACCACCAAAGGCTAAAGACAGACTTAATACAGGTTATGAAAGGTCTAGACCGGGCTACGACACGGGTCAGCCGCTTGAGGGCGACCTTCGCTGAAGAGGAGGCATTTATTGCTCATGTGTGCAACCGTAGTTAGCAACTCCGTAACCTTGCCAGTAACCGAGGAAACAGAATTTTTCCGACTCAGTATGACCTAGATGTGTTGGATAAATACTGTAGATTCCCTCCCAGGTTTTAGGCATTTGGTTGTAATGTTGTTTGGCCTACATTATGCATTCTTCTAGTCATTGAAACATTATGTGGTTGTTCTTGTCCTTGTGTACCCTAAGCTTATTGTACGAAACTATCTGTTGGGACGATATTAAGGACGCTAGTCATTAAAATCTAAACCAATGATGATCGTCCCTTGTTTTGATAATGACAAACTCAAAGGTATTTGATAAGTTGTCCAAGTGTTGATCTCAGGTAAGTCCAGTGGACGCACATGAGCGAAAAGGACAACAAGTGAACGACAGTCCCTAAACTGTAGGGACGCACGTCATCAGAACTTTCAAAGCTAAACGTAGTTGGCCAAGTTCCTGCGCAGATAGGACAGCGTCCTCATCAAGAAGGGACGCGCGCCAAAATACGGACGAAGTTCAAATTCAAATCAAGGCCGCCCCAACATGATTACATCACGTCCGACCGTAGTCCTCAGAAGGAAGCTTCCCTTGTCTGGGCACGTGTAGACAACTCCAAAGATGTCGCTTTCCCTGCGATGGTCCCCTACCCACGCGGAGGCTTCCCAAGCGTCAACAGAGTTGACTTCCTCAAGGAGCTCATCGCACCGTTGATGGAAGATCAAGCGTCTGACCAAGTCTCAGAGGACGCTAGAGGACAAGAACCACTTCCGCTATAAATACCCCCTCAAGGGTGTGCATAGAGGTGTGGACTTTGAAGACTTTCTCTCAAGCTCTCCCGAAGCATTCAAGAACACGAACGAAGATCAAGAAGATCAAGTGAGCTTGAAGCAAGAGAAAGAAAGTCCAACCACATTAAATCCAAAACAAACCACAAATCAGTTAGAGTTGTAGTTTGTCTCTCACAACGAACCGTGAGAGACGTGAGTGATAGCTTCCTTATAGCTAAGAGTGTTAGGTTACTTGTTAGGTTGAAAGGAGTGTTACTAGTGAGGCTAAGGACGGACGCTTAGCTCAGAGAAGTGTAACGACTCGCCTAAGTTGTAAGGACTCACTCTCAATAAGATAACGGACGGCTATTGAAAATCCTCCAACGGAGGTACAGGTTTACCCACAAGACTAGTTGGTCTTAGTGGGGTTCCTCTATAAATACCTGTGTTCGCTTATCTTATCTTGTATTCTGTTAAGTCTACTTTCCGCTGCACTAAAGGACGCCCTTAACCCAGTTAAGGACGCCCTCATTAACTGACTTACGATCCAACAATTGGTATCAGAGAAGGCGCTCTAGATTTTGTTGAGTTGCAAGTACAAGATGGACATGGAACCTATTGGAATCTCCTTTGTAAAGCCTCCTCGCCTGACGGACGGCAACTTCAACCGTTGGAAGATCCGCTTCGAGAACTTTTGCAGAAGTCAGAATTATCAATGCTGGAGAGTGATCATGAAAGGTGACCTTACCATCCCTGATGACAAGAAAGACAAAGAGGACGAGTGGGGTCCTGACGAATTCAAGCTTTTGGAAACAAACGCTAAGGCAATATGCTTCCTTCAAGCGTCCCTTTGCGAGAGGGACGCCACCCGGGTTAGCAATCTGGCAACGGCCAAACTACAATGGGAAGCTCTTGAGAAGTACCATGTGGGTACGGCGGAGATGAAGGAAGACGTTAAGCTTGAAATCAAACGAGAGTTCTATGCCTTCAGAATGCTGCCTAATGAAACTGTCAAAGACTACTCATACCGCTTTGAAGCTCTTGTGACCAAGATGCGAAATTTGGGCATCCCAGAAGCTGAAATCTCAATGAGGAACAGAGTTGGAGTAGTCATTGATGGACTTACAGGGAAATGGAATTTTGATAGGACTACGTTCAAGGAAAATACAGCCAACAAGACCCTGGATATGGAAGAAATCTATGGGAAGCTGAGAGGCTATGAAGCAGAGAAGGGAAGCCGATATGGCTGAATTGGCTAGGAACCCCCAGACAGATCTCGCCTTGATGACGTCAACTCCAGAGTACGCTGAGTATCTGCTCCACCAAAGAGACATTGCTTTAATGGTGGAAGCAAATAAAAATGAGAATCGTGAAAGAATGCGTGCTCAAGCCTTGAGAGAGAAGGAAAGCAAGACCAAGGAACAGCTAGAAGAAGAGGAAGATATTGTCCTTCTACACAAAGTTGCTCGCTTATGGGGCAAAAAGACCAGAGATTCCAAGAAAAACAAGATGCCTTACAAAAACGAGAGTCCCAAGTATACAGAGGCAGAGATGAAGGAACTTACTTGCTACAAATGTAACAAGAAAGGACACTTTGCTAAAAAGTGTACTATGGGACTAAGCTCAAAGGAAATGAAAATGAAAGCCCTCTTGGGAGCATGTGAAGCCGCATGGGATAATGTGAGTTCTGATGATGAAGAACCCGAAGGACCAGTTGCATACATAGCCGTAGAGGACGCCTCAGATGATGAGCAAGTGGCGTACATGGCTGTGGAGGACGCCCCAGTCATTGAAGAGGACGCTCCTGAAAAGGAAAAAGAGGTAACTCGTGAATCCATGATGAATTCCTTGGAAAAGTGTTCCAAATCCAAACTTATTAAGCTCATCAATAGAATCATGGAAGAAAGCGTAGCTATGCAACATAGAATGGATGAACTTGAACTTAAAAGTGAAAATGTGTTAGTTGAATGTGAGAACTGTGCTACAGTGTCATTACAACTAGAGTCCTCATGTGTCGAAGTCAAATCCCTGAAAACTGAAGTGATGTGTCTTAAGCTAGAGAATGCTAAGCTTAGGGAAGAGGTGAAAGTGTTAGGGAAAAGCCCAGCAATTGAGGAAGTTCAACCAATGGTGTTTGTCCCAGCCAAGAGAGGACTAGGCTACGAGTCTGACACTAGGAATTCTCTCCCTAGCGACTTTGAGGCAAGCAAAACTTCAGAACTTGAATTGGAAAAGGAAAAGACTAAGAATCTCCTTGAAAGAATTAGAGTCCTAGAAAGTGGAGAGAAAGGTCAAGAGGACTACTGCACTAACTCCACCAGTCATAGGATCTATAAGAAAATTGCTAAGGGGGAGGGTTCGAAAGTTTGTAACCCTCAAAAGATGAAAGAGAACAAAATCCAACGTCCCAACAAGAAGTACTACCTTGGTACTTACTATAGGACGTGTTGGTATTGTGGAAAAGGAGATCACTTTAAATATGAATGCTTAAAAATGAAGAACGACATTGAAAGTGGCAAAGCTGCTAGGACCAACATTGAGAATAATAAGTCAGTCCCTAAGGCTAACCCTAGACGTCCTAGACGTTCTAAGAGTTCTTTCCGAAAGCATGCTATTTCAAATGACGTGAATATAAGTGAATATATGCCAGAACCAAAGTTCTATTTCTGTAACGAACCAGGTAAGGAACACCTTGCCTGGGTCGCCAAACACTAACTTTGTTTTGGCAGGTGGAAGTGAGGGGACGCCCATGGATCATTGATAGTGGCGCCTCAAACCATATGACAGGAAGCCAGATCCATCTCACTTCTATCCAAAGTAGCGCCACGGGAGGAACTGTCTCGTTTGGCAACAAGGGCAAAGGAAAGATCAAAGGGACGGGAACTACTATTCTCAATCCGTCCATCAAAGCGACAAACGTTAGCCTTGTTGAAGGACTTGGCTTCAACCTCCTGAGCGTCTCTCAAATGTGTGATCAAGGTGAAAACCGAGTCACATTTGACTCAAAGGAGTGCCTCGTCATCAACAAGAAATCAAACAAAGTCGTCCTCAAAGGAGTCAGAAAGAACAATGTCTACATCTTCAATCAGGAGTTCAAGCCAAAATCTGAGTTGTGCTTATCTGTGTCAAAGGAGGACGCTGACCTCTGGCATCGCCGACTTGGCCATGCTGGACCAAGCACAATCCTCAAGCTTCATCAAAGAAATCTTGTGAAAGGTCTTCCCCAAATTGATCCTGAGAAAATTGAACAGTGGGAAGCCTGTATCAAAGGGAAGCAAACAAGAACGTCCTTTAAGTCAAAGAACGATGTCAGCACAAAGAAACCTTTGGAACTTCTCCATATGGATCTTTGTGGACCAATGAAGACGTTGAGCTATGGTGGAAAGAGGTACATTTACGTCCTTGTAGATGATTATTCTCGATTCACTTGGGTTCTTTTCTTAGCTTCAAAAACAGATTGCTTCAACGCATTCAAAGTCTTCATCAAACAAGTGGAAGTTGCGCTTGAGACGCCTCTCAAATCCATAAGATCAGATCATGGGACGGAGTTTCAAAACTCAGAGTTCGTGGCCTACTGTGATCAACATGGAGTCTCTCATAACTTCTCAGCTCCAAGGACTCCTTAACATAATGGAGTGGTGGAAAGAAAGAATAGGACGCTGGAGGATATGGCAAGGGCTATGCTTTTAGCTAATAGCGTCCCCAAGTACTTCTGGGTGGAAGCTATTGCTACAGCATGCTATATTGTCAATCGAGCCATGATCCGTCCTTTGCTGAAGAAGACGTCCTATGAGTTGTTGAACGGAAGAAAGCCTCACATCGACTATCTCAAAGTCTTTGGATGCAAATGCTTTGTTCACAACAATGATAAAGAAAGACTTGGAAAGTTTGATGCAAGAAGTGACGAAGCCATATTCCTTGGGTACTCCCTCACCAGTAAAGCGTATAGAGTTTTCAATAAACGAACTCTAAGGCTTGAGGAGAGCATTCATGTTGTGTTCAAGGAAAGTGCCTCTCACAAAGAAAAATCAAGTGGGAAAGATCGCTCATATTCTTCTCAGCAGGACGACTCCGACGATGAAGTTGATCTTGGGTCCTCTGGAAAATACTATGTTCCTAAGGACGCTACTCCAAACCCTGAAGAAGTCTCAGTGGAAGTTCCCAGTGCTGCTCAGGAAATTCTCTCTCGGAGTGAATCACCGGGTCAACATGATGGTGCTGAATCAAGCTTACAAGGTGAACAGCGTCAAGAAATGGACGCTCAACTTAAGGGGGAACACTCTGAGCCTTTCAATGAAGACGACGGGTTTGACTCAGATGAATCTGATTGGACGGACCCTAGATGTACTCCTGCAAAGGACGATACTCATAAGCGATCCAATCTTTCAAGACTTCATTCAACAGAACAAATCATCTCAGATATGTCTAAAGGAGTTCAAACAAGATCAGCTGTGAATCAGTCCCATAATGCCAACATAGCATTTTGTGCCTTCAACGCCTTTGTGTCCTTAATTGAACCTAAAAACATAAAGGAGGCACTTCAGGACGCTGATTGGATTCAAGCCATGCAAGAAGAACTCAATCAGTTTGAAAGAAACAAGGTTTGGACCCTCGTCCCTCGTCCAAGAAACAAAAACATAATAGGGACGAGGTGGGTCTACAAGAACAAGCTTGATGAGAGTGGTCGCGTGTCAAGAAATAAAGCAAGGCTTGTGGCTCAAGGCTATAGACAAGAGGAAGGAATCGACTATGATGAGACCTTCGCTCCTGTTGCCAGAATTGAAGCCATTCGCCTCCTTATCGCCTATGCCGCTCACAAAGGGTTCAAGCTTTTTCAAATGGATGTCAAAACAGCCTTCCTCAACGGCAAGCTCAAAGAAGAAGTGTACGTCGCTCAACCTCTAGGATTTGAGGACGCTGATCACCCTGATCATGTGTACTTCTTGGACAAGGCACTCTATGGACTCAAGCAAGCCCCTCGTGCATGGTACGATAGGTTTGCGTCCTTCCTCTTGTCCAACGGGTACACACGAGCTAACATTGATAAAACACTTTTCTTAAAGAAAGTCCTTAAAGATGTCTTGATTGTCCAAGTCTATGTCGATGACATAGTCTTTGGAAGCACTAACATGAATCTTGTAGAGGAATTCAAGAACTTGATGAGTAGTGAGTTTGAGATGTCCCTCATAGGAGAACTCAACTTCTTCTTGGGACTCCAAATCACTCAGCTCAAAGATGGGACGCGCATTCATCAACAAAAGTACATTCGTGAAATGCTTGAGAAGTATGGGATGAACTCTTCAAAACCCATTGATACTCCCATCTCCCCCAACACTCGCCTTTATGCTGATGAAGAAGGCAAGAATGTAGATCAAAAGCTCTACAGAGGAATGATCGGGTCCTTGCTATACCTAACGGCAAGTCGTCCCGACATCATGTTCGCTGTGTGCTTATGTGCTCGCTTCCAAGCAAATCCAAAAGAGTCCCACATGCAAGAAGTGAAGAGAATCTTCAGATACCTCAAGGGACGGGATGACCAATGCCTATAGTATCCCAGAAGGACATCCCTAAACCTGGTAGCGTACTCTGACGCAGATTACGCTGGCCATGTGGTGGATAGGAAGAGCACCTCAGGAATGGCTCAATTCCTGGGCTCGTGCCTTGTATCTTGGGGATCCAAAAAGCAAAACTCCGTGGCACTCTCAACCGCGGAAGCTGAGTACGTTGCTGCTGCTTCGTGCTGCTCACAAGTCCTATGGATCAAGTACCAACATGAAGATTATGGTACGTTCCTCAACACAGTCCCTATCTTGTGTGATAACACTAGTGCTATAAGTATTGCCAAAAATCCTGTTCATCATTCTAGGACGAAGCATATTCATATAAGACATCACTTTCTTCGTGATAATGTTGAACTTAGATTAATTAGAGTGGATCATGTTAGGACTGAGGACCAAGTGGCCGATATTTTCACAAAAGCACTTGATAGACGTCCTTTCGAGCACCGCCGGTTGCTTTTGGGGATGATAACTTTTAAATAATCAAGTCCCGTTCTATTATTCCCTCCATGATTGGCTATGTTTTGTTGAGAACTCGTTTTAAAGCAATGTCATGCATTAAAGTCATCTTTAAAGGACGCTAGTCTAAGACATATGTGTTGTTCATGTTTTTGAACGGTATTCAATTCGCTCTTCTTCTCAAGAGTATCCCTGATCAACCTACCGTCATTATAAGCCGAAATGATGGGAACTCTAAGCTTACCCAGGCCGAGAATCTTACAAACGCGTCCTATGAGCGTTCTTTGTTTTATCTTTACGGGACGTACTTGCTTGATTTTCAAAAATGGTTCTAAATGATCAAAGGGACGCGTGTTAAGAGCTGAGAGTTGTCCGTACAGAGTTCTAAGTTCAGAGGTTGAGATCAGTGTCTGGGACGCCGTGGTTCAGTTCAGTGAAGTAAAGTTTTGTGTGTTGAAAGGACGCCAGGTCAGAGTCCTTTGCCGTTGTGAGAAGTTTGAATGTTTGAAATTGGGAAGGCGAACCGTCTTAGAGAAGTTTCAGCGAAGATCTCGGGATATGCGCAAACAGTGCTCAACAGCTGTGTTTCTTAGCAAAGAAGAAAGCCACGTGTGGGAAGGCGGGTGGAGGAAGCCGAATGTAAAGACCCTGTTACCCCTGACCGTCCAACTTCGTCTTCTTCCTATAAATACCCACCTGTGCACTCCGAAAAACCTTCTTTGCTCCTCTGTTGTTTGCTCACTTATAGAAATCTCTCAAGATCTTCAAAATCTTCAAACGCATCCCGAAATCTCACCCTAAACCCTAATCTTCCTCTATATATACCCTCTCTCAAATGGCCAACACCAGAGCTTCTAAAAATCCGTCACCCTCGTCGGCGGCGAAAAACCCTAGCTCCTCGAGATCTCCTCCGGTAAGAGGCCGGTCATTAATGGACTCGAGAGGCAGACTTTCCGGCCGCCAAGAACCTCCTCGCCACCATTCCTCTTCTCAATCCACCCAACGCTGCCACTCCACCACCCCTCCTCAGCAACAACGCTCCCAACCTCCTCCACAAAAATCCCAATCATCTCGCCCTTATTCCAAAGCCTCACAAAAACGCTTCCAATTTCTTGAGAGACCGTTTAAACCCGAGCCAGAACCAACACACTTTGCAAAAGGCACTATCCAAGGTCTCCCCTCCCAACCAAAGCGTCGTCCTCCTCTTGACCCCCTAATTGAGGACTGGCTAGAGAAAGAGCCTCGGACGCTCGCTAACATTTGCCTACGGGCGTCCGCTCATGACCACCCTCCCAAAGTCAAACGCCTCCTACACTACTTCATGGTCACATACGTCCAACCCCGCCTCAAAGAAACCAACCACACCAACCCTCCCTTTATGGGGCCAGGCATCATATCCGACACCTTTGGTGGAACCATGGACGAGCTCGCCAAACTGCTCCCTGATATCATGGAGTTCATTGTGGCTCCTGCGGGCTCCGTCCCTTCTCAAAAACGCAAAAGGCCATCCTCTCCCCCTCCTTCCAAAACGCTCCAAATAAAAGGCCCTTCCTCCTCACCACCAAAACCAATTCCTTCCTCCCCTCCTCCCGCCCCAAAGAGACGCTTGAAGACGTCTGCTGAGCTCGAGGGCGTGACCGAGCAACAAATGGCCGCTATCCGCCTCTCGGAGCTGGCAATAGAGAAAGAGGAGAAGGCCCGGCAAGAGCAGGCCGAAAAGGACGCCATTGCTGCGGCGATCTAGCAGAGTTTGCAAGACGTCCCTCGCCTTCCTCCTCCTCCACCAAGGATAGAGGACGTCACTCCCGCTCCTGCTCCTGCGGCTACCTCCGATCCGCTTCAGGCAGAGATCGAGGCGGACTTGGCAAAGCCCATGCCAACCGCTCAACAGGCGACTCCTCACGTACAGGTCCCAGCCAAGGACGCTGTACCAAAAGTGATTACTCTTGAGGACTCTCCTGCCAAGAAGCCGCCTCCTCCCCCTGCTCCGCTCAAAGTGAAGCCTATATCCATGGCTCCGCCCAGCTCCTCCTCTGCCCCCGCTTCAAAGGCTAAGATACGAACTCCTTCTCCCTCTCCTCCCAGAGTCTCACCTCCACCTCCTCCTCCGCCCGCTCAGACCGTCGAGGCATCTGCTCAAGTCCAAGGGACGTCTCCTCTCACCGTCCCTACAGAGTCCTTGGAGAGGACTCCAGCTGTGGACGCGCCTCCCCCAGAACAGGCGTCCACTACTGAGGACACGGAAATGGCTGAGTCCCATGACCAAGGGGACGAAGCCTCAGATGAAGAGGACGCCCCTCTCCAGGATGAGGAGCCTGAGGATGAGGACGGAGATGGTGATGAACAGGACGCTGGTGACGAGGTCATCATCAGCAACGGCAGCAAGCAGAAAAGATTAAAGAAGATTTTGTCGCCGCTCCTTTTCACCGCCCAGTATTTGGAAGAGAATCAGAGGCAAGAGTTTCTGGAACTGCTGGAGTTCCAGGGATGGACGCACCTAGGCGCCGAGGCCGCTGAAGTCGACCCCGACCAGGTTCTCCGCTTTTACTCAAAATTCGAAATATCTGAAGTAAAAGGGAAGCCTCAAGGGACGTTCGAAATTGATGGGGACGAGTACTCAATTGCTGAGGGTACCGTCCGCAATATGCTAGGCCTGTGTCCCTCTCCTCCAAATGCACTCCATGACCTGCCCAACAAGAATTTTGGCCGGTTCTCCCAGGAAGAGATCTTCACTCGCATTTTCAACGGGAGACAACCAGTCGCTAAGGACAGGGTCGCCCATTGCCTCTCCAAGACGGGCGTCCTTGCGCATCACTTCATTGTGCGCATGGTCGTCCCCCGCCAAGAAAAGAAGTCGATAGTCCAGATCACTGACAGTATCTTGCTGGACGCCTTCTTGGAACGCAAGCCAATCAACTTGCCACGGGTAATCTTGGAGCACATGGGCAAGTGCACCGGTGGACGCCATTCTCTTCCCTTCCCAGGACTGGTCAAGCAGATAATGAAGCAGCAAGGCCTCTACGTCCCCAAAACAGAGCAGACCTTTGGGATCCATTGGGACGTCAGGCAAATCACCCTCCCCCCTGTTGGCAAATTGAGGTGTGATGAGCCGCTTCCTTCTGTGAAGAGGCAAATGGCCAAGGAGCAAAAGGAAGCGGAACGCAAGGCTAAGGCCGCTGCTGCTGCTGCTAGAGATGCTCAAGGTGATCCAGAAGCTGAGAATTTGCAAGTCGTAGGGACGCCAACAGAGGACGATGCTGATGAAGAGGACGAGCTCGATGGTATGAGCGTCCCTGATGAGGCCGAGAAACACTCTACGAAGTATCTGATGGGCATGATGATCGAGAACCAGTGCATGCTGATAGATCTAATTCAACAGGTTCACGACACCCTTCACACCCACACAGAACTTCTTGAGCGCAATAACGAGCTCCTTGCACAGAACAACCATCTTCAGGAGCAACACCTCAAGGCCCTTGGCAAGCGTCCCCGCAAATGATCACCTCCCCCCTCTCTAACCCTGAAACAGTTTATCTTTTCTTTTGTTTTTGTTAAGACAATGGGACGTTGTCCCCGTTTTGAACACTATTTGTGAATGTCTGTAATGATCGTACTCTTCTCTCCTTCTGAATGCAGTTCATTGCATTTGTGCTTCATTTTGTCTAAGCGTTCTTTACTCTAGTTATGACTTTGTGCTTGCATGCTTTTCGACTTGTTCTCGTTTTCGATGATGCCAAAAGGGGGAAGTATAGTTTTGCAGAGATGCGATTGTCTTTAAGTTATCATAGAAAGCATGTGTTTAGGGGGAATTTCGGCCAAGTCCAAAGGACGCTAGTTAAGAATAAGATAGAACGCACTTAAAAGAATGTGTTGCATGCCAACCTAAGCTGAAAAGAAAATCAAGTGTAGTTTCTCATGCTAAAAGCTTTACTTCTGTGAGTATTATTTGAAAGAGTTTGTCATCATCAAAAAGGGGGAAATTATTGGGACGATATTAAGGACGCCAGTCATTAATATCTAAACCAATGATGATCGTCCCTTGTTTTGATAATGACAAACTCAAAGGTATTTGATAAGTTGTCCAAGTGTTGATCTCAGGTAAGTCCAGTGGACGCACATGAGCGAAAAGGACAACAAGTGAACGGCAGTCCCTAAACTGTAGGGACACACGTCATCAGAACTTCCAAAGCTAAACATAGTTGGCCAAGTTCCTGCGCAGATAGGACGGCGTCCTCATCAAGAAGGGACGCGCGCCAAAGTACGGACGAAGTTCAAATTCAAATCAAGGCCGCCCCAACATGATTACATCACGTCCGGCCGTAGTCCTCAGAAGCAAGCTTCCCTTGTCTGGGCACGTGTAGACAACTCCAAAGATGTCGCTTTCCCAGCGATGGTCCCCTACCCACGCGGAGGCTTCCCAAGCGTCAACAGAGTTGACTTCCTCAAGGAGCTCATCGCACCGTTGATGGAAGATCAAGCGTCTGACCAAGTCTCAGAGGACGCTAGAGGACAAGAACCACTTCCGCTATAAATACCCCCTCAAGGGTGTGCATAGCGGTGTGGACTTTGAAGACTTTCTCTCAAGCTCTCCCGAAGCATTCAAGAACACGAACGAAGATCAAGAAGATCAAGTGAGCTTGAAGCAAGAGAAAGAAAGTCCAACCACATTAAATCCAAAACAAACCACAAATCAAGTTAGAGTTGTAGTTTGTCTCTCACAACGAACCGTAAGAGACGTGAGTGATAGCTTCCTTATAGCTAAGAGTGTTAGGTTACTTGTTAGGTTGAAAGGAGTGTTACTAGTGAGGCTAAGGACGGACGCTTAGCTCAGAGAAGTGTAACGACTCGCCTAAGTTGTAAGGACTCACTCTCAATAAGATAACGGACGGCTATTGAAAATCCTCCAACGGAGGTAGAGGTTTACCCACAAGACTAGTTGGTCTTAGTGGGGTTCCTCTATAAATACATGTGTTCGCTTATCTTATCTTGTATTCTGTTAAGTCTACTTTCCGCTGCACTAAAGGACGCCCTTAACCCAGTTAAGGACGCCCTTATTAACTGACTTACGATCCAACACTATCTTTATGGGAATAAAGTTTGTTGGAACAATGTTAAGTACGCCTTCAGTAATTAACATTGTGCCTGACGTCCCTTAGTTTTGATATGACAAACTCGCCTTGATCTAATAAGTTGTCCAAGTGTTTCAGGGACGCACGTTGAAAAGGACAACAAGTTGATGAACATGTAGTCGTCCTTAAGGAGTAAGGACGCTACATCTCTCAGTGAACGGCTTGGCAAAATCATACACAAGGACACCGTCCTTATTCAATACACTAGAGTCCTTCAAAGCTGGCCGACAAAGTGACATCACCAGACAAGCTTTGATCATGATCTCCACGTGGAAGAAGATCCCTCATCCAAGCCTAACGGAGTTGCCAGTAAGCTTCCTTGATCATCACAGAGACACGTGGAAGCCGATTACAGTTGCAACGTCCCCAAAGGGCATGATCGTTAGAGAAAGTCGCCCTTTCCCAATGTCACTGGAAATACTCGTCCAGAGCCTTTATTGTGATGTGACGCTTCAGAGAATATTCAGGGAATTTGTCAGTCGCTCAAGAATACCAAGAACACCAAGAACAAGCTCAAGAACAAGTGAGAACTAGGTGTTAGATCGAGCGAGAAGCGTACCACAAAACCACAAAGTGTTTGTAACAAAAAAGAACAAAAATAGTGAGAGAGTCCTTATGACGAACTGTAAGGAAAAAGGTGATAGCGTCCTTTAGAGAGATTAAGTTAGGTTACTTTACAGGCTTAAAGGAGTTGTTACTAGTGGACTTAGGGACGCCCTTCTAAGTGCCAGAGAAGTGTAACTACTCGCCAGTGTATTGTAAGGAAACTTAATAAGAAAGGAAAGAAGCTATTACAAAATCTTCCAAGGAGGTAGAGGTTTACACTCAAGGACTAGTTGGTACTTGAGTGGTTCCTCTATAAATCAAAAGCGTTCCTTACTTATTGTCTTTACTTGTTTAGTCTTTTGATTTCCGCTGCGAACCAAGGAAGGTCTCAATCTTTATTAAGGACATCTTGGTAAAGGACGACCTTAACCCTGTTAAGGACGCCCTTGTATTTTCGACTAACGATCTAACAATTGGTATCAGAGCAGGCGCTCTAGATTCTTACTGAGTTGCAGGTAAAGATGGATATGGAACCCATTGGAATCTCCTTCACTAAGCCTCCGCGCCTGACGGATGGCAACTTCAACCGCTGGAAGATCAGATTTGAGAACTTCTGTAGAGGTCAGAATTATCAATGCTGGAAAGTGATCATGAAGGGTGACCTTACAGTTCCTACTGACAAGAAAGATAAAGAGGACGATTGGGGTCCTGATGAATTCAAGCTGATGGAAACAAATGCTAAGGCAATATGCTTCCTTCAAGCGTCCCTTTGCGAGAGGGACGCCACCAGAGTTAGCAATTTGGCAACAGCCAAACTACAGTGGGAAGCTCTCGAAAAGTACCACGTAGGAACTGCTGAGATGAAGGAAGACGTTCAGCTCGAAATCAAGAGAGAGTTCTATGCTTTCCGAATGCTTCCCAATGAATCAGTCAAGGACTACTCATACCGCTTTGAAGCTCTAGTCACCAAGATGAGAAACTTGGGGATTCCTGAAACTGAAATTTCAATGAGGAACAGAGTTCAAGTGGTCATTGATGGACTTACACGAAAGTGGAACTTTGATAGAACCACGTTCAAGGAGAATACAACTAACAAGACTCTAGACATGGAAGAGATCTACGGGAAGCTGAGAGGATATGAAGCAAGAAGGGACTCCGACTTGGCTGAGCTAGGACGGAATCCTCAGACAGATCTTGCTCTAATGACGGCGACACCAGAGTACGCTGAGTATCTTCGTCGTCAACAAGAACTTGCTATGATGGTGGAAGCCAACAAGAATGAAAACCGTGAGAAGATGTGTGCCCAAGCTGCAAGGGACGAACAAAAGAAGTCAAAGGAACAAATTGAGGAAGACAAGCAAGTTGCTCTATTGCACAACGCTCTACGTTCCTGGAGCAAAAGCAACAAACACTTTCAAAAGAACAAAATGCCCTACAAGAAAGAGAGTCCCAAATACACTGAGGCTGAAATGAAGGAACTTACTTGTTTCAAATGTAACAAGAAAGGACACTTCGCCAAAAAATGCACCACTGGAATGTCCTCAAAGGACATGAAGAAGAAGGCCTTAATGAGTGCTTTTGAAGCTATTTCAATCAATGCATGGGACGATAGTGACTCGGATGAAGATGATAATTCCGATAATGATGAAGTGGCGTTCATGGCTATTGAGGACGTCCCAACTGTTGAAGAGGACGCTCCTAGATCCGAAAATGAGGTAACTCGTGAGTCTATGATGAGTTCCTTAGAAAATTGTTCTAAATCCAAGCTTATTAAACTCATTGGTAAAATCATGGAAGAAAGTGTAGCTATGAAACATAGGATGGATGAACTTGAAGATGAAAACATAGTTGTTGAATGTGAGAACTGTGCTACAATATCTCTGCAACTAGAGTCCTCCACTGAAGAAAGTAAATCTTTGAAAACTGAATTGATGTGTCTCAAACTGGAGAACGCTAACCTTAGGGAAGAAGTCAAAGTGCTAGGAAAGAGTCCTGTTATCGAAGAAGTAAAACCCATGGTGTTTGTCCCAGCCAAAAGAGGACTAGGTTATGAGTCTGACTCTAGGAACTCTCTTCCAAGTGACTTTGAGGCTAGTAAATCCACAGAACTTGAACAAGAGAGGGAGAAAACAAGGAATCTTCTTGAAAGAATTAGAGTCCTAAAAAGTGGTGAGGAAGGTCAAGAGGACTACTATACTAACTCAACTAGTCATAGGATTTACAAGAAAATTGCTAAGGGGGAAGGTTCTAAAGTTTGTAACCCTCAAAAGATGAAAGAAAACAAGATTCAACGTCCCAATAAGAAGTACTACCTCGGTACTTACTATAGGACGTGCTGGTATTGTGGTAAAGGAGATCACTACAAATATGAATGCTTGAAACTAAAGGAAGACAGTGAAAAGGGAAAAGATGCTAGGACTAACAATGAAAATAATGAGTCCGTCCCTAAGGCTAATTCTAGGCATTCTAAACGTTCTAGGAGTTATTTCAGAAGGCATGCCATTTCAAATGATGTTAATCTGAATGACTATTTGCCAGAACCAGAGTTCTACAACTGTAACGAACCAGGTAAGGAACACCTTGCCTGGGTCGCCAAAAACTAACTTTGTTTTGGCAGGTGGAAGTGAGAGGACGCCCGTGGATCATTGATAGTGGCGCCTCAAATCACATGACAGGAAGCCAGATCCATCTCACTTCTATCCATAATAGTGCCACGGGAGGAACTGTCTCATTTGGCAACAAGGGCAAAGGAAAGATCAAGGGGACGGGAACTGCTATTCTCAATGCGTCCATCAAAGCATCAAATGTCAGTCTTGTTGAAGGACTTGGCTTCAATCTCCTTAGTGTCTCCCAAATATGTGACCAAGGTGAAAACCTAGTCACATTTGACTCAAAGGAATGCCTTGTCATCAACAAGAAAACCAACAAAGTTGTTCTCAAAGGAGTATGCCAGAATAATGTCTACATCTTCAACCAAGAGTTCAAGCCAAAATCTGAGTTATGCTTATCTGTTTCAAAGGAGGACGCTGACCTCTGGCATCGTCGCCTTGGCCATGCTGGACTAAGCACAATTCGTAAGCTGCATCAAAGAAATCTTGTTAAGGGACTTCCCCGAATTGATCCTGAGAAGGTTGATCAGTGCGAAGCATGTATCAAAGGGAAGCAAACAAGAACGTCCTTCAAGTCCAAGAATGAAGTAAGCACGAAGAAGCCTTTGGAACTTCTCCATATGGATCTTTGTGGAACAATGAAGACGTTGAGCCATGGTGGAAAGAGGTACATTTACGTTCTTGTAGATGATTTTTCTCGATTCACTTGGGTTCTTTTCTTGGCATCAAAAACAGATTGTTTCAACACCTTCAAAGTCTTGGGACGCCTTTGAAAGCCATACGATCAGACCATGGGACGGAGTTCCAAAACTCAGAATTCCTGGCCTACTGTGATCAACACGGCGTCTCTCACAACTTCTCAGCTCCAAGGACTCCTCAACAAAATGGTGTTGTGGAGAGAAAGAATAGGACGCTGGAGGATATGGCAAGGACTATGCTCTTGGCTAATAGCGTTCCTAAGTATTTCTGGGCGGAAGCTATTGCTACAGCATGTTACATCATCAATCGTGCCATGATCCGTCCTCTGCTGAAGAAAACGTCCTATGAGCTGTTGAATGGAAAGAAGCCTCGCATCGATTATCTCAGAGTCTTTGGTTGCAAATGTTTTGTTCACAACAATGACAAAGAAAGACTTGGAAAGTTTGATGCAAGGAGTGATGAAGCCATATTCCTTGGGTACTCCCTCACAAGCAAAGCATATAGAGTTTTCAACAAAAGGACTCTTAAGCTTGAGGAGAGTATTCATGTTGTGTTCAAAGAAAGTTCTTCCCACAAAAAAAAATCAAGTTTGAAAGAACGCTCTTCCTCACAACAGAAGGACGACTCTGAAGACGAAACTGATATTGGGTCCTCTGGAAAATACTATGTTCCTAAGGACGCCACTCCAAATCCAGAAAAAGTCTCAGTGGACGCTCCTAGTGTTGCTCAGGGAGTTCCATCTCGTAGTGAATCCCCTTTTCAACTGGATGTGGCCGAATCAAGTCAAGGTGTGAACGCTCTCTTTGAGGGGGAACACACTGAGGACGCTACTCCAGAAGAAAGTGATGATTCAGATGGTGAAATTGATCCAAGGTTTGCTCAATTGTTTCAAAGAGAGTCCTGTTTCTCTAAGGATCACCCAACCTCTCAAATTGTCTCAGATCCTAATCAAGGTGTTCAAACAAGGTCAGCTGCAAACAAGTCCCAAAGTGCAAATTTAGCCTTTTGTACGTTCAACGCCTTTGTATCTATGATAGAGCCAAAGAACATCAAGGAAGCACTTCAGGACGTTGACTGGATTCAAGCAATGCAAGAAGAACTTAATCAGTTTGAAACGAACAAAGTTTGGACGCTTGTGCCTCGTCCCAAGGGCAAAAATATCATAGGGACGCGCTGGGTGTTCAGAAATAAGCTTGATGAAAGTGGTCGTGTGTCAAGGAACAAAGCAAGGCTGGTGGCTTAAGGATTCAAGCAAGAGGAAGGCATTGATTATGATGAAACCTTTGCTCCTGTTGCTAGAATTGAGGCTGTTCGTCTTCTCATTGCCTTTGCTGCACACAAAGGATTCAAATTATTTCAGATGGACGTCAAGACTGCCTTTCTCAATGGGAAACTCAAGGAGGAAGTGTATGTTGCTCAGCCGCCTAGCTTTGAGGACGTCTCTCACCCAGATCATGTGTACTACTTAGACAAAGCTCTCTATGGACTCAAGCAAGCCCCTCGTGCATGGTACGACAGGTTTGCGTCCTTTCTTTTGTCTAATGGCTATACAAGAGGTTCAATTGATAAAACTTTGTTCATAAAGAAAGTTCACAAGGACATGTTAATTGCCCAAGTCTATGTTGATGATATAGTCTTTGGTAGTACTAACATGAAGCTTGTAGATGAGTTCAAGTCCTTAATGAGTAGTGAGTTTGAGATGTCCCTCATTGGAGAACTCAATTTCTTCTTGGGACTTCAAATTAACCAACTCAAAGAAGGGACGCGCATTCATCAACAAAAGTATGTCCGTGAAATGCTTGAGAAGTATGGAATGAACACGTCCAAGCCCGTGGCAACACCTTGTTCTCCCAACTCGCGTCTTTACGCAGATGAACAAGGGAAGGACGTTGATCAAAAGCTTTACAGAGGAATGATTGGCTCTTTGCTCTACTTGACCGCAAGCCGTCCCGACATCATGTTTGCCGTCTGCTTATGTGCACGCTTCCAGGCGAATCCAAAGGAGTCCCACATGCAAGAAGTTAAGAGGATTTTTCGCTATCTCAAAGGACGCGATGATCTTTGTCTTTGGTACCCTAGGAAGACGTCCTTCAAGCTTGTTGGCTACTCGGAGGCTGATTATGCTGGTCATGTAATTGATAGGAAAAGCACCTCAGGAATGGCACAGTTTCTTGGTTCTTGCCTAGTCTCTTGGGGATCTAAGAAACAGAACTCTGTGGCGCTTTCAACTGCGGAAGCGGAGTACGTGGCTGTTGCCTCGTGTTGCTCACAGGTTATTTGGATCAAATATCAACTTGAGGACTATGGTATATCTCTTGAAACTATTCCTATCTTGTGTGATAATACCAGTGCTATTGAAATTGCTAAGAATCCTGTTTTTCATTCACGCACAAAGCATATTCATATAAGGCATCATTTCTTGCGTGATAATGTTGAACTAGGACTTATGAGTATGGGGCATGTAAGGATTGAGGACCAAGTAGCTGATATCTTCACTAAAGCACTTGATAGACGTCCCTTTGAGCACCTCAGGGTACTCTTAGGGATGATAACTTTTAAGTAGCAAGTCCCGTTCTGCTATTCCCTCGATGCTTGGCTATGTTTAGTTGATTTCATAATTGCTAAGTACTTTATGCACTAATTCCACATTTGCAAGGACGCTAGTCTAAAACTGTTGTGTGCATATTTTGAGAACGCCTTTGAATTTCTCTATTGTCTTGAAAAAGAGTATCCCTGATCACTCAATCCTCATTATAAGCCGAAATGATGGGAACTCTAAGCTTACCCTAGCCGAGAACCCTGCAAAAGCGTCCTATGATCTTCAATTTTTCTTTTACGGGACGTACTTGCATGGTTTTCAAAATGGTTCTTAAGGTGATCTCAAGACGACAGTGTTAATTATGTGGAAGTCAGTTTTTCTCTCAGACAGGACGTTAGTACAGGTTCATTGGAAACGCGCCATTTTGGAAGTTGAAACGTTGGCAGTTTGAATTTTGAATTTGGGAAGTTACCAGCGTGCCCTTCACCAACCTCCTATATATACATTGATTGAAACGGCAGTCAGAACTTTCGCTCTCTAAATTCTCAAAACTACGTTTTGCTCTGACTTCTCTCTAGAACTCCGGCAGTATCTCTCTAAGTTTCCGGCCAGTCTCCGTTCACTTTTCTCCGATCAGTTTAGAATGTCAAGAGTTTTGAATGCGTCCGGTTCGTCAATGGGTGGCAAGCGAAAGCGTCTTGCCAAGAGAAATTTTTATGTGGAAGGACCCCCAGAGATTCAGATTGATGAGATTCGGAAGGATTTCATTGACTCAAAGCCACGCACCCTCTATGTTGCAGTGGCTAATTACATGAAGGGATGCAAGGATGAGGTCTGTCTTCGCAATCTCAAGACGTTCCTAGATCGCTTTGTGGTGCCAGTTCTACGCAAGACAGGGGGAATGGACGCTCCTTTCCGTGGAGGCACCAACATTTTTCTAGAAGCGTTCCAAGGACAAGATTGGAGGATTCCCTTGATAGAGTCCATCCCAGACCTTTCCAATGCCAGATTTGTGGATCTTCCTCCCCTTTCCACAAGAAAAAGGTCAGTACAATCGTCCCCTCCTCCTCCATCCCCTCCCCGAGTTATTACCACCAGACCTACTCCTCCTCCATCTCGCCTCATCCACAACTCTCTCCCACAAAAGGCTTCCTCCTCCCAACCCACTCAAATCTTCGACAAATTCCCTTCTCATGTGGAGGAACGCACTAAATTCAAACATGACCGTTCCCACAAACGACCCCTCAAATGGCAAAAACTTGTAAAACCCAAGCCTAATCCCATTCCTCTAGACACCCCCTCCGCCACTCCTTCACCCATTGAAGTTCTTGACCCATCCAATCCTGATCCCTCCCTTCTCCAAATTAAACAGGCCTTCCCTGATATCCAAATTTCTGACTCCCCATCTCCACAAAATTCACCTCCATCCGCACCTCCCACTCCCAAATCAAGGGGACCCTCAGTAGAAAGGGACGCTCCTTCAGCTCCTGTTGTCGTCCCTGACGACTCAATAGAAGCAGAGTTTGGCTCCGCTTCATCTGAGGAGGTTAATACAACGGTCATCCTGGATGAAATCACTAAACAACAAATTGCCGAGGACGAAGAGCTTGGTCGCCACATTGCAAATTGTTGGATCGTAAGTCTGTTAGTAAAGGCGTCCTTAACTGGGTTAAGGGCGTCCTTAGGTGTAGCGGAAATTAGACTTAACAGGAAACACAATGAGATAATGGACACGAGTATTTATAGAGGAACCCCACTAAGACCAACTAGTCTTATGGGTAAACCTCTACCTCCGCTTGGAGGATTTTCAATAGCCGTCCTTATCTTATTAAGAGAGAGTCCTTACAACTTAGGCGAGTCGTTACACTTCACTGAGCTAAGCGTCCGTCCTTAGCCTCACTAGTAACACTCCTTCCACCTAACAAAGTAACCTAATTCTCTTAGCTAGAAGGAAGCAATCACACACGTCTTTCACGGTTCGTTGTGAAAGACAAACTACAACTCTAACTATTTTGTGGTTTGTTTTGGATTTGATGTGGTTGGACTTTCTTTCTCTTGCTTCAAGCTCACTTGATCTTCTTGATCTTCGTTCGTGTTCTTGAATGCTTCGGGAGAGCTTGAGAGAAAGTCTTCAAAGTCCACACCGCTATGCATACCCCTTGGGGGGTATTTATAGCGGAAGTGGTTCTTGTCCTCTAGCGTCCTCTGATGCTTGGCAGGATCCTTGATCTTCCATCAACGGTGCGATGGGCATCTTGAGGAAGTCAACTCTGTTGACGCTTGGGAAGCCTCCGTGTGGATAGGGGACCATTGCTGGGAAAGCGACATCTTTGGAGTTGTCTACACGTGCCCAGACAAGGGAAGCTTCCTTCTGAGGACTATGGCCGAACGTGATGTAATCATGTTGGGGCGGCCTTGATTTGAATTTGAACATCGTCCGTATTTTGGCGCGCGTCCCTTCTTGATGAGGACGCCGTCCTATCTGCGCAGGGACTTCGCCAATTACATTCAGCTTTGGAAGTTCTGATGACGTGCGTCCCTACAGCTTAGGGACTGCCGTTCACTTGTTGTCCTTTTCGCTCATGTGCGTCCACTGGACCTTCCTGAGATCAATACTTGGACAACTTGTTAAATACATTTGAGTTTGTCATTATCAAAACAAGGGACGATCATTATTGGTTAAGATATTAATGACTGGCGTCCTTAATATCATCCCAACAATTTCCCCCTTTTTGATGATGACAAACTCTTTTAGATAATACGCACAGAAGTAAAGCTTTTAGCATGAGAGACTATACTAGATTTTCTTTTCAGCTTAGGTTGACAAGCAACACATTCTTTTAAGTGCGTTTTCTTTTATTTTCTACTAGCGTCCTTTGGACTTGGCCGAATTCCCCCTAAACACATGCTTTCTATGATAACTTAAAGACAATCGCATCTCTGCAAAACTATACTTCCCCCTTTTGGCATCATCGAAAAGGAGAACAAGTTGAAAAGCATGCAAGCACAAAGTCATAACTAAAGAAAGGAACTTTTAGACAAAATAAATCACAAATGTAATGAACGGCATTCATAAAGCAATAGAAGTACGATCATTACAAACATGCAAACACAGTGTTCAAAACGGGGACAGCGTCCCATTGTCTTAGCAAAATCAAAGAAAAGATAAATTGTTTCAGGGGTTGGAAGAGGGGGGTGATCATTTTCGGGGACGCTTGCCAAGGGCCTTGAGGTGTTGCTCCTGAAGATGGTTGTTCTGTGCAAGGAGCTCGTTGCTGCGCTCAAGAAGTTCTGTGTGGGTGTGGAGGGTGTCGTGAACCTGCTGAATTAGATCAATCATCATGCACTGGTTCTCGATCATCATGCCCATCAGATACTTCGTAGAGTGCTTCTCGGCCTCATCAGGGACGCTCATACCATCGAGCTCGTCCTCTTCATCAGCAGTGTCCTCGACCGGCGTCCCAACTACTTGTAAGTTCTCATCCTCTGGATCACCTTGAGCTTCTTGAGCAGCAGCGGCGGCAGCAGCCTTAGCTTTCCTCTAAGCCTCTTTCCTTTCCTTTTCCATTTGGCGTTTGACTAATGGAAGCGGCTCATCACAACGGAGTTTTCCAACTGGGGGCAAGGTGATTTGCCTAACGTCCCAGTGGATGCCAAAGGACTGTTCCTGTTTCGGAGCATAGAGGCCCTGCTGCTTAAGAATCTGCTTGACCAAGCCAGGGAAGGGGAGAGAGTGCCTGCCTCCTGTGCACTTGCCCATGTGCTCCAAGATTACCCGTGGTAAATTTATCAGCTTGCGTTCTAAGAAGGCGTCCAGCAAGATACTGTCAGTGATCTGGACTATCGACTTCTTTTCTTGGCGGGGGACGACCATGCGCACAATGAAGTGATGCGTAAGGACGCCCGTCTTGGATAGGCAGTGAGCGACTCTGTCCTTGGCAACTGGCTGTCTCCCGTTGAAAATGCGATTGAAGATCTCTTCCTGGGAGAACCGACCGAAATTCTTGTTGGGCAGGTCATGGAGAGCGTCCGGAGGAGAAGGACGCAGGCCTAGCATGTTGCGGACGGTACCCTCAGCAATTGAGTACTCGTCCCCATCAATTTCGAACGTCCCTTGAGGCTTCCCTTTTACTTCGGATATTTCAAACTTTGAGTAAAAGCGGAGAACCTGGTCGGGGTCGACTTCAGCGGCCTCTGCACCAAGGTGCGTCCATCCCTGGAACTCAAGTAGTTCCAAAAACTCTTGGCGCTGATTCTCCTCTAGGAACTGGGTGGTGAACAGGAGCGGCGACAAGATTTTCTTTAAGCGTTTCTGCTTACTGCCGTTGCTCACAATCACTTCATCACCGGCGTCTTCTTCATCGCCGTCTCCCTCCTCGTCCTCAGGGTCCTCATCCTGGTGAGGAGCGTCCTCTTCGTCTGAGGCCTCGTCCCCTTGCTCATGGGACTCGACCATTTCCGTGTCCTCAGCAGCGGACGCCAGTTCTGAAGGAGGCGCGTCCACCGCTGGAGTCCGTGCCAAGGACTCTGTAGGGACGGTCGTTGGAGGCGTCCCTTGGACTTTAGCAGTTTCCTCGACGGCCTGAGCAGGCGGAGGAGGAGGAGGAGGAGTTGAAGCTCTAGGAGGAGAGGGAGAGGGAGTTCTTATCTTGGCCTTTGTGGCAGGGGCAGAGGGGCGAGGCGGAGCCATAGAGATTGGCTTGACATTGAGCGGAGCAGGGGGAGGAGGCGGCGGCTTAGCTTGGGAAGCCTCCGCGTGGATAGGGGACCATTGCTGGGAAAGCGACATCTTTGGAGTTGTCTACACGTGCCCAGACAAGGGAAGCTTCCTTCTGAGGACTACGGCCGAACGTGATGTAATCATGTTGGTGCGGCCTTGATTTGAATTTGAACTTCGTCCGTATTTTGGCGCGCGTCCCTTCTTGATGAGGATGTCGTCCTATCTGCGCAGGGACTTCGCCAATTACATTCAGCTTTGGAAGTTCTGATGACGTGCGTCCCTACAGGTTAGGGACTGCCGTTCACTTGTTGTCCTTTTCGCTCATGTGCGTCCACTGGACCTTCCTGAGATCAACACTTGGACAACTTGTTAAATACATTTGAGTTTGTCATTATCAAAACAAGGGACGATCATTATTGGTTAAGATATTAATGACTGGCGTCCTTAATATCGTCCCAACAATTTCCCCCTTTTTGATGATGACAAACTCTTTTAGATAATACGCACAGAAGTAAAGCTTTTAGAATGAGAGACTATACTAGATTTTCTTTTCAGCTTAGGTTGACAAGCAACACATTCTTTTAAGTGCGTTTTCTTTTATTTTCTACTAGCGTCCTTTGGACTTGGCCGAATTCCGCCTAAACACATGCTTTCTATGATAACTTAAAGACAATCGCATCTCTGCAAAACTATACGGCCTTTCACCGGAGGAGACCTCGACGAACTAGGGTTCTTCGCCGCCGGAGAGGAAGATTGGTTTTTGGTTGCTCTAGTATTGGCCATTTGAGAGAGAGGGTTTATATAGAGGAAGATTAGGGTTGAGGATGAGATTTCGGGATGCGTTTGAAGATTTTGCAGATCTTGAGAGATTGCTATAAGTGAGTAAACAACAGAGGAGCGAAGAAAGTGTTTCGGAATGCACAGGTGGGTATTAATAGGAAGAAGACGAAGTTGGATGGGCAGGGGTAACAGGGTCTTTACACTCGGCTTCCTCCACCCGCCTTCCCACACGTGGCTTTCTTCTTTGCTAAGAAACACAGCTGTTGAGCACTGTTTGCGCATATCCCGAGATCTTCGCTAAATCTTCTTCAAGACGGTTCACCTTCCCATTTTCAAACATTCAAACTTCTCACAACTGCAAAGGACTTTGACCTGGCGTCCTTTCAACACACAACACTTCACTACACTGAACTGAACCACGGCGTCCCAGACACTGATCTCAACTTCTGAACTCAGAACTCTGTACGGACAACTCTCAGCTCTTAACACGCGTCCCTTTGATCACTTAGAACCATTTTTGAAAATCAAGCAAGTACGTCCCGTAAAGATAAAACAAAGAACGCTCATAGGACGCGTTTGCGAGATTCTCGGCTTAGGTAAGCTTAGAGTTCCCATCATTTCGGCTTATAATGAGGGTAGATTGATCAGGGATACTCTTGAGATGAAAAGCGAATTGAATACCGTTCAAAAACACAAGCAAAACATATGTCTCAGACTAGCGTCCTTTAAAGATGGCTTTAAATGAATACATTACTTTAAAACGAGTTCTCAACAAAACATAGCCAATCATGGAGGGAATAATAGAACGGGACTTGATCATTTAAAAGTTATCATCCCCAAAAGCAACCGGAGGTGCTCGAAGGGACGTCTATCAAGTGCTTTTGTGAAAATATCGGCCACTTGGTCCTCAGTCCTAACATGATCTACCTTAATTAATCCAAGTTCAACATTATCACGAAGAAAGTGATGTCTTATATGAATATGTTTCGTCCTAGAATGATGAACAGGATTCTTGGCAATACTTATAGCACTGGTGTTATCACACAAGATAGGGATTGTGTTGAGGAACGTACCATAATCTTCAAGTTAGTACTTGATCCATAGGACTTGTGAACAGCACGAAGCAGCAGCAACGTACTCAGCTTCCGCGGTTGAGAGTGCCACGGAGTTTTGCTTTTTGGATCCCCAAGATACAAGACATGAGCCAAGGAATTGTGCCATGCCGGATGTGCTCTTCCTATCCACCACATGGCCAGCGTAGTCTGCGTCAGAGTACGCTACCAGGTTTAGGGACGTTCTTCTGGGATACCATAGGCATAGGTTATCTCGTCCCTTGAGGTATCTGAAGATTCTCTTGACCTCTTGCATGTGGGACTCCTTTGGATTTGCTTGGAAACGAGCACACAAGCACACAGCGAACATGATGTCGGGACGACTTGCCGTCAGGTATAGTAAGGACCCTATCATTCCTCTGTAGAGCTTTTGATCTACACTCTTGCCTTCTTCGTCAGCATAAAGGCGAGTGTTGGGGGAGATGGGAGTATCAATGGATTTTGAAGAGTTCATTCCATACTTTTCGAGCATTTCACGGATGTATTTTTGTTGGTGAATGCGCGTCCCATCTTTGAGCTGGGGGATTTGGAGTCCCAAGAAGAAGTTGAGTTCTCCTATGAGGGACATCTCAAACTCACTACTCATCAAGTTCTTGAATTCCTCTACAAGTCTCATGTTAATGCTTCCAAAGACTATGTCGTCGACATAGACTTGGACAATCAAAACATCTTTAAGGACTTTCTTTAAGAATAGTGTTTTATCAATGTTACCTCGTGTGTACCCGTTGGACAAGAGAAAGGACGCAAACCTATCGTACCATGCACGAGGGGCTTGCTTGAGTCCATAAAGTGCCTTGTCCAAGAAATACACATGATCAGGGTGATCAGCGTCCTCAAATCCTGGAGGTTGAGCGACGTACACTTCTTCTTTAAGTTTGCCATTGAGAAAGGCTGTCTTGACATCCATTTGAAAGAGCTTGAACCCTTTGTGGGCGGCGTAGGCGATGAGGAGGCAAATGGCTTCAATTCTAGCGACAGGAGCGAAGGTCTCATCATAATCGATCCCTTCCTCTTGCCTATAGCCTTGAGCCACAAGTCTTGCTTTGTTCCTTGATACGCGGCCACTTTCGTCAAGCTTGTTTCTATAGACCCACCTCGTCCCTATTATGTTTTTGTTTCTCGGTCTAGGGACGAGGGTCCAAACTTTGTTCCTTTCGAATTGATTGAGTTCTTCTTGCATAGCTTGAATCCAATCAGCGTCTTGGAGTGCTTCCTTTATGTTCTTAGGTTCAACTAAGGACACAAAGGCGTTGAAGGCACAGAACGCTATGTTGGCGTTGAGGGACTGATTCACAGCTGATCTTGTTTGGACTCCTTTTGAGATGTCTGAGATGATTTGATCTGTTGAATGAAGTCTTGAAAGGTTGGATCCCTTATGGGTAGCGTCCCTGGTAGGGGTACACCTAGGGTCCGTCCAATCAGACTCATCAGAGTCAAATTCGTCTTCTTCATTTGTCGGCTCAGTGTGTTCCCCTTCAGCTGGAGCGTCCACACTCTGTCTTTCTCCTTGTTGACTTGATTCACCGGCCTCAACTTGGTTTAGCGACCAAGTTTGAGAAGACTCTTGTTGTTCACTAGGAACTCCCATTGAGACCTCAACGCGAGACTAAGGGGCGTTCCCAGGAACATAATATTTGATGGAGGAGCCTCTTGGTTCTTCTTCATCATCTTCATCATCGTCCCTAGGAGAGGGGCGACATTCCTTTTTACTTGGTTCTTTCTTGAGAGAAGCATTTTCTTTGAATACTACATGGATACTTTCCTCAAGCTTAAGAGTCCGTTTGTTGAAGACTCTATAGGCTTTGCTTGTGAGGGAGTACCCAAGAAATATTCCTTCATCCCTCCTAGCATCAAACTTGCCGATGTTGTCTTTGCCGTTGTTGTGAATGAAGCATTTACACCCAAAGACTTTGAGGTGTGAAATGTTTGGCTTTCTTCCATTCAAGAGCTCATAGGACGTCTTTTTGAGCAATGGACGAATCATAGCTCGATTGACAATGTAGGTTGCGGTGGCAACGGCTTCTGCCCAGAAGTGTTTGGGGACGCCACTAGCCAAAAGCATCGTCCTTGCCATGTCTTCTAGCGTCCTATTCTTTCTTTCAACAACACCATTTTGCTGAGGAGTTCGAGGAGAAGAGAAGTTGTGGGAGACTCCTTGACTCGGCTAAAGTCGTCGTGCCAAGATCAAAGATAAATAACCCAAACAAACAAACTAAGTATAGCAAGTAAGTAAGGGGTCGAACCCAAGAGAACTATGGCTTCTAGTATTAATATATTTATCAACTACAGAAAAGGGGGGTTTAGGAGAGATATCTAACTAAACTAATCTAAATTAAGAAACAAAGAACAAACAAGTAAACAAACATGCAAATATGGGGAAACAAGTGGTAAAGAGACAAGTTCATTCAAAAGATCCACTCATGATATAATCCCTCGATCATAGATTGAGCCATTGATTTTCATTCACACCTATGGTTAATTCCTATCCTGATCATTAACAATCGCAAGTCCACGGTCCAAGCAATTCTATAACCCTAGGCAAGGACGCTTAACCTAGAATTAGCATAGAGAACAAGGATATGCAGGATATAATATCAAACAATCAAGCTACGAGTCAATTGTAAGATAAAACAATCAATTCTCTTCTTAATCCTAGTTGCATAGACAACAGGTCTAGGTTAAGTTGTTTTCACAGATTACTTTTGTCCACGGTCCAAACCTAATCAAACAGTAGAAAGCTAATCAATTCAATAGGGTCGCGAATCCTAGAGAAACAATCAACAATCACAAGATGAAGCACAAGAGAATCAATATTAACCAAAGGATAGAAATCAATTACCAAAATCTCACGAGTTCATACATCAGAGCTTCTCCCTTGAACAAACTCAAGGAGACTAGCTCTCCATAACTAAGCTAAAAACCTAAAAGAGAAGAATTGGTATTATGATTGAAGATACTAAAAACCTAAGGCTGGCTCCTCCTTATATAGCCCAAGGAACAAGCTCCACGAGATAGATAAGGAAAGAGGCAAAAGATGGAAAAGGAAACAAGATAGAAAGATTTCGGCCCGCTTTGGATTCGGCATCGCCGCGGTCGCGTCGCCATGGCCGCGCCCGCGCTTTTACAACAGAGAAGAACAACTTGTCTCGGCAGCCACCGCGGTCGCGTCGGCCAGGCCGCGGTCGCGGTTTTGGGACAGAATCTCTGGCGCCACTTCGGAGACTGTTTTGACCATCTTTCGCTTGGAAGCTGACTTCAGTGTAAAAAGATGAATTGAAGCCCTTGAAGTTATCTTTCCAATGACACCAGAATCAAGTCAATCCGACCTTTTCAGCTCAAGATATGGCCTTCGCAAGCAAGTGGTGTCGTGCAGACAGCTCAAAACGCCTTAAACTCTTGATTCTTCAATTCTTGTGTCTTCGGCCTAGATATTACAATTACGCACAACTCTAACCTAAACACACTCAATATAGCCCTAAAAACAAGAGTTAACCCATACAAAATAGAGCGAATCAAATTCCCCCATACTTAGATCTTGCTCGTCCTCGAGTAAGCTCAAACAAATATAACAAGGTAGCACATCTAAGATCTCAGGAAATACAAGGGAAGATAAAAACACTCAGCTCACAACCCGAACCCAAAAACATAGAGAAATCATGAGCATAAAAGAATGAAGCTCAAACACACACCTCACAACATGATATATCACTCAAGCTCTAAAACATGAAATAGAGCAACCTAGGATCTACCAAAATCTATAATGTAAGCCCCAAAGTCCCCAAGTAAGAATGATCCTAAAACATTCAAATTTTACCGCTCAATTCTGATTAGGCGCCCTTTCGGGTTTTCACCTAACCGCTCTTTTTATTTTTCTCAATGGTGTGCTCACAAATACTCACAACTCTCATGAACCTCATATTATCCCAGCCTAATGCTGGTCCAGGTTACCTGCTTATTACCTGAGCCGCCCTTTCGGGTTTTCGACTCATCCCAAGATTTATATGCCTTTTTTTCGATTTTTATGGCTTTTTCTATTTTTTTCTTTTTCTTTCTTTCTTTATTATGCAAAAAATATGGTGCAAGTGCTCCATGAAAAGAAGCAAATCAAAAATCTGAAGCAAATCTCTAACTATACTAACTAGGATAAGCGAATGCGAGTACTTCTCCAAAATTTGACTCGGCTAAAGTCGTCGTGCCAAGATCAAAGATAAATAACCCAAACAAACAAACTAAGTATAGCAAGTAAGTAAGGGGTCGAACCCAAGAGAACTATGGCTTCTAGTATTAATATATTTATCAACTACAGAAAAGGGGGGTTTAGGAGAGATATCTAACTAAACTAATCTAAATTAAGAAACAAAGAACAAACAAGTAAACAAACATGCAAATATGGGGAAACAAGTGGTAAAGAGACAAGTTCATTCAAAAGATCCACTCATGATATAATCCCTCGATCATAGATTGATCAGTTGATTTCATTCACACCTATGGTTAATTCCTATCCTGATCATTAACAATCGCAAGTCCACGGTCCAAGCAATTCTATAACCCTAGGCAAGGACGCTTAACCTAGAATTAGCATAGAGAACAAGGATATGCAGGATATAATATCAAACAATCAAGCTACGAGTCAATTGTAAGATAAAACAATCAATTCTCTTCTTAATCCTAGTTGCATAGACAACAGGTCTAGGTTAAGTTGTTTTCACAGATTACTTTTGTCCACGGTCCAAACCTAATCAAACAGTAGAAAGCTAATCAATTCAATAGGGTCGCGAATCCTAGAGAAACAATCAACAATCATAAGATGAAGCACAAGAGAATCAATATTAACCAAAGGATAGAAATCAATTACCAAAATCTCACGAGTTCATACATCAGAGCTTCTCCCTTGAACAAACTCAAGGAGACTAGCTCTCCATAACTAAGCTAAAAACCGAAAAGAGAAGAATTGGTATTGTGATTGAAGATACTAAAAACCTAAGGCTGGCTCCTCCTTATATAGCCCAAGGAACAAGCTCCACGAGATAGATAAGGAAAGAGGCAAAAGATAGAAAAGGAAACAAGATAGAAAGACTTCGGCCCGCTTCGGATTCGGCATCGCCGCGGTCGCGTCGCCATGGCCGCGCCCGCGCTTTTACAACAGAGAAGAACAACTCGTCTCGGCGGCCACCGCGGTCGCGTCGGCCAGGCCGCGGTCGCGGTTTCGGGACAGAATCTCTAGCGTCACTTCGGAGACTGTTTTGACCATCTTCCGCTTGGAATCTGACTTCAGTGTAAATAGATGAATTGAAGCCCTTGAAGTTAGCTTTCCAATGACACCAGAATCAAGTCAATCCGACCTTTGTAGCTCAAGATATGGCCTTCGCAACCAAGTGGTGTCGTGCAGACAGCTCAAAACGCCTTAAACTCTTGATTCTTGAATTCTTGTGTCTTCGGCCTAGATATTACAATTACGCACAACTCTAACCTAAACACACTCAATATAGCCCTAAAATACAAGAGTTAACCCATACAAAATACAGCGAATCAAATTCCCCCATACTTAGATCTTGCTCATCCTCGAGTAAGCTCAAACAAATATAACAAGGTAGCACATCTAGGATCTCAGGAAATACAAGGGAAGATAAAATCACTCAGCTCACAACCCGAACCCAAAAATATAGAGAAATCATGAGCATAAAACAATGAAGCTCAAACACACACCTCACAACATGATATATCACTCAAGCTCTAAAACATGAAAAAGAGCAACCTAGGATCTACCCAAATCTATAATGTAAGCCCCAAAGTCCCCAAGCAAGAATGATCCTAAAATACTCAAATTTTACCGCTCAATTCTGCTTAGGCGCCGTTTCGGGTTTTCACCTAACAGCTTTTTTCATTTTTCTCAATGGTGTGCTCACAAATACTCACAACTCTCATGAACCTCATATTATCCCAGCCTAATGCTGGTCCAGGTTACCTACTTATTACCTGAGCCGCCCTTTCGGGTTTTCGATTCATCCCAGGATTTATATGCCTTTTTTCCGATTTTTATGGCTTTTTCTATTTTTTTTCTTTTTCTTTCTTTCTTTATTGTGCAAAAAATATGGTGCAAGTGCGCCATGAAAAGAAGAAAATCAAAAATCTGAAGCAAATCTCAAACTATACTAACTAGGATAAGCGAATGCGAGTACTTCTCCAAAATTTGACTCGGCTAAAGTCGTCGTGCCAAGATCAAAGATAAATAACCCAAACAAACAAACTAAGTATAGCAAGTAAGTAAGGGGTCGAACCCAAGAGAACTATGGCTTCTAGTATTAATATATTTATCAACTACAGAAAAGGGGGGTTTAGGAGAAATATCTAACTAAACTAATCTAAATTAAGAAACAAAGAACAAACAAGTAAACAAACATGCAAATATGGGGAAACAAGTGGTAAAGAGACAAGTTCATTCAAAAGATCCACTCATGATATAATCCCTCGATCATAGATTTATCCATTGATTTCATTCACACCTATGGTTAATTCCTATCCTGATCATTAACAATCGCAAGTCCATGGTCCAAGCAATTCTATAACCCTAGGCAAGGACGCTTAACCTAGAATTAGCATAGAGAACAAGGATATGCAGGATATAATATCAAACAATCAAGCTACGAGTCAATTGTAAGATAAAACAATCAATTCTCTTCTTAATCCTAGTTGCATAGACAACAGGTCTAGGTAAGTTGTTTTCACAAATTAGTTTTGTCCACGGTCCAAACCTAATCAAACAGTAGAAAGCTAACAATTCAATAGGGTCGCGAATCCTAGAGAAACAATCATAAGATGAAGCACAAGAGAATCAATATTAACCAAAGCATAGAAATCAATTACCAAAATCTCACGAGTTCATACATCAGAGCTTCTCCCTGGAACAAACTCAAGGAGACTAGCTCTCCATAACTAAGCTAAAAACCTAAAAGAGAAGAATTGGTATTGTGATTGAAGATACTAAAAACCTAAGGCTGGCTCCTCCTTATATAGCCCAAGGAACAAGCTCCACGAGATAGATAAGGAAAGAGGCAAAAGATAGAAAAGGAAACAAGATAGAAAGATTTCGGCCCGCGTCGGATTCGGCATCGCCGCGGTCGCGTCGCCATGGCCGCGCCCGCGCTTTTACAACAGAGAAGAACAACTTGTCTCGGCGGCCACCGCGGTCGCGTCGGCCAGGCCGCGGTCGCGGTTTCGGGACAAAATCTCTGGCGTCACTTCGGAGACTGTTTTGACCATCTTCCGCTTGGAATCTGACTTCAGTGTAAAAAGATGAATTGAAGCCCTTGAAGTTAGCTTTCCAATGACACCAGAATGAAGTCAATCCGACCTTTGTAGCTCAAGTTATTGTCTTCGCAAGAAAGTGGTGTCGTGCAGACAGCTCAAAACGCTTTAAACTCTTGATTCTTGAATTCTTGTGTCTTCGGCCTAGATATTACAATTACGCACAACTCTAACCTAAACACACTCAATATAGCCCTAAAATACAAGAGTTAACCCATACAAAATAGAGTGAATCACTCCTTGTTGGTCACAGAAGTCAAGGAACTCTGAGTTTTTAAATTCCGTTCCATGATTTGACCTTAGAGCTTTCAAGCTCGTCCCAAGAGCAACTTCTACTTGCTTGATGAAGATTTTGAACATCCCGAAGGCATCTGCTTTTGACACTAAGAAAAGAACCCAAGTGAATCTTGAAAAATCATCTACAATGACATACATGTACCTTTTTCCACCATAGCTTTGGGTTTGCATGGGTCCACACAGATCCATGTGAAGAAGTTCCAATGGCTTCTTTGTGCTCACTTCATTCTTGGATTTGAAGGATGATCTTGTCTGCCTCCCCTTGATGCATGCTTCACATTGCTCAATTTGCTCAGGATCAATTCTGGGAAGACCTCTTACAAGATCCTTTTGATGAAGCTTGAAGATTGTGCTAGGTCCCACGTGTCCTAGACGTCGATGCCAGAGATCGGCGTCCATAGCGGCGACAGATAAGCACAACTTGGATGCAGGCTTGAATCTTTGATTGAAGACGTAGACATTTTTTTCACGAGTCCCTTTGAGAATGACTTGATTTGTTTTCTTGTTGATGACTAGGCATTCCTTAGAGTCAAATGTGACTAGGTTTTCACCTTGATCACATATTTGGGAGACACTAAGGAGGTTGAAGCCTAGTCCTTCGACAAGACTAACTTTGGACGCACTGATGGATTGATTCAGCTTTGCGGTGCCCGCCCCTTTGATCTTTCCTTTGCCCTTGTTGCCAAACGAGACAGTTCCTCCAGTGGCATTTGTTTGGATAGAAGTGAGATGGATCTGGCTTCCAGTCATATGATTTGAAGCGCCACTATCGATGATCCACGGGCTTCCTCTCACTTCCACCTGAAAAGAAGTTTTAGTTCTTTGCGACCCAGGCAAGGTGACCCCTACCTGGTTCGTTACAAGGGTAAAACTTCTTCATAGGCAAATGATCATAAACATTCACATCATTTGATCTTCTAGCATGCGTCCTAGGAGATCGAGTTTTAGCATTTGGCACACTAGCATGCGTCCTATCAGCAGATTTAGGCCTGGCATTCTCACGATCATTTCTAGCCTTCTTTCCATTTTCAAGATCTTCTTTCAGCTTAAGACACTCATACTGGTAGTGACCGCCTTTGCCACAATGCCAGCACGTCCTATAATAGTTTCCAAGGTAGTACTTTTTATTTGGACGCTGAATTTTATTCTCTTTCATTTTCTCAGGATCCACTACCTTAGATCCTTTTCCCTTAGCAATATTCTTGTAGATTTTGTGACTGACAGAGTTCGTGTAGTAGTCCTTTTGTCCTTCCTTACCACTCTCTAGAACTCTAATGCGCTCTTCTAGATTCCTTGTCTTTTCCCTCTCAAGCTCTAGTTCAGTAGTCTTGCTAGCTTCAAAGTCACTAGGGAGAGAGTTCTTTGATCCTGATTCATACCCTAGTCCTTTTCTAGCTGGAACAAAAACTATTGGGTTAACAGTTTTGGTCATCGGACTCTTTCCTAGAACTTTGACCTCGTCCCTAAGACTAGCATTTTCGAGCTTTAAGCACACAATCTGACTTTTAAGGGACTTGACTTCTTCCTGAGAGGACTCTAGTTGAAGAGACATGGTACTACAATTTTCACATTCCACAACAATATTCTCGGATTCAGCTTCCTCAAAACTTTATTTCATAGCATAACTCTCTTGCATGATTTGAGTTATCAATTTAATGAGCTTTGGTTTAGAACATTTTTCAAGAGAGTTTAACATGGTTTCATGGGTTACCTCTTGCTCAGTTTCAGAGACGTCCTCTGGGGCGTCTTCCATAGCCATGTATGCCACTTGATTTTCTGGCTCTTCATCACTTGAGTCAAGGTCGTCCCATGAACCCTCAAATGCACCAACCAGCGCCTTTTCCTTCATTTCCTTTGACGATAGGCCTGTGGTACATTTCTTGGCCATGTGTCCCTTTCTGTTGCATTTGTAGCAAACTATTTCCTTCATTTCTGCATCTGTAGGCTTGCGAGTTTCCTTTTTGTAGGGCATCTTCATTCTTGGAACTTTGCCTCTTTTGTACAAAGAACGAAGAGTTTTGTGCAATAGTGCTAGCTCATCTTCTTCAGAAATTTGTTCTTCGGTCTTCCCTTTGCGTTCCACCAATGCTTGAAGACGAAAATTCTCCTGGTGCTCTTGAGTTTTGGCTTCTAGCATTGAGTTCAACTCTCTTTCCCTTTGGTAGTATTGCTCATACTCTGGCGTCCTAGCCGCAAGAGTTAGAGCCAGCTCACTTGGGGAACTTTTTCCCATTTCTGCCAAATCTTGGTTTCTTCTTGCTTCGTACCCTTTGAGTTTTCCATAGATTTCCTCCATGGATAGTCCCTTGTTGGCCTGGTTCTCCTTGAACGTCATCCTATCAAAGTTCCATGGTCCCGTGAGTCCATCTATCAAAACTTGAACCTTCATCCTCTGAGTGATTTCTGTTTCTTTAACACCCAAGTTTTTCAACTTAGTTAGAAGGGCCTCAAAGCGAAAGGAGTAGTCGGTGATGGTCTCGTTTGTGAACATCCTGAATTTGTAGAAGTCCCTTTTTGCTTCCAACTGGACGTCTTCTTTCATTTCAGGCGTCCCAACATGATACTTCTCCAGGGCTTCCCATTGAAGCTTAGCAGTTGGGAGATTGCTCACACGGGTGGCATCCCTTTCACAGAGGGACGTCTGTAGAAAACAGATGGCCTTGGCATTTGCTTCCATAAGCTTGAACTCTTCAGGACCCCAATCTGCCTCCTTGTCCTTCTTGGCGGCAGGAACTTCGAGGTCGCCGTTCTTAATCACCAGCCAGCATTGGTAGTTTTGACTACGCACGAAGCATTCGAACCTTGTCTTCCACCTATTGAAGTTGCCGTCCGTCAGGCGAGGTGGTTTTGCATTTGAGATACCTATAGGTTCCATCTCCATGTTTCCTGCAACTCAAACTTAATCTAGAGCGCCTGCTCTGATACCAATTGTTGGATCGTAAGTCTGTTAGTAAAGGCGTCCTTAACTGGGTTAAGGGCGTCATTAGGTGCAGCGGAAATTAGACTTAACAGGAAACGCAATGAGATAATGGACACGAGTATTTATAGAGGAACCCCACTAAGACCAACTAGTCTTATGGGTAAACCTCTACCTCCGCTTGGAGGATTTTCAATAGCCGTCCTTATCTTATTAAGAGAGAGTCCTTACAACTTAGGCGAGTCGTTACACTTCACTGAGCTAAGCGTCCGTCCTTAGCCTCACTAGTAACACTCCTTCCACCTAACAAAGTAACCTAACTCTCTTAGCTATAAGGAAGCTATCACACACGTCTTTCACGGTTCGTTGTGAAAGACAAACTACAACTCTAACTATTTTGTGGTTTGTTTTGGATTTGATGTGGTTAGGCTTTCTTTCTCTTGCTTCAAGCTCACTTGATCTTCTTGATCTTCGTTCGTGTTCTTGAATGCTTCGGGAGAGCTTGAGAGAAAGTCTTCAAAGTCCACACCGCTATGCATACCCCTTGGGGGGTATTTATAGCGGAAGTGGTTCTTGTCCTCTAGCGTCCTCTGATGATTGGCAGGATCCTTGATCTTCCATCAACGGTGCGATGGGCATCTTGAGGAAGTCAACTCTGTTGACGCTTGGGAAGCCTCCGCGTGGATAGGGGACCATTGCTGGGAAAGCGACATCTTTGGAGTTGTCTACACGTGCCCAGACAAGGGAAGCTTCCTTCTGAGGACTACGGCCGAACGTGATGTAATCATGTTGGGGCGGCCTTGATTTGAATTTGAACTTCGTCCGTATTTTGGCGCGCGTCCCTTCTTGATGAGGACGCCGTCCTATCTGCGCAGGGACTTCGCCAATTACATTCAGCTTTGGAAGTTCTGATGACGTGCGTCCCTATAGCTTAGGGACTGCCGTTCACTTGTTGTCCTTTTCGCTCATGTGCGTCCACTGGACCTTCCTGAGATCAATACTTGGACAACTTGTTAAATACATTTGAGTTTGTCATTATCAAAACAAGGGACGATCATTATTGGTTAAGATATTAATGACTGGCGTCCTTAATATCGTCCCAACACAACTCAACGCGACAACGTTGTACAAGAGGACGCTCTCTCTCTCGACGAGCAAATTGATGCTGATGCTCTCGAGATCCCTCCTTAGGAAGCCGTCCCAGTGGACGCGGGAGACAAATCTGCTCCCAAAGGGAAAGGTGGACAGAAGCGTCCACGGAAAACAAAGGTGTCCAAGGACGCTGCTGGTCCATCTGAAGGACAAGCTGATGAAAATCTCCAAGAAGGAGATAATGAAGAAGGCAGTGATGAGGATGAGGAAGATAATGAGGACGGCACTTCTGGTCCTCCAAAGAAAAAGACCAAAAAGCCTTCCAAACAGGAACACATTCTGGCTCCTTTAGTGTTTGACGAAGCCTTCCTGAGCCAGTTTTCTGAGGCCAAGGATCTCGTGGAGCTCCTAAAAGTTCAAGGATTGCTCAAAATCTCAAAGGAGAACGTCAAGGTTGATCCCAAACTTGTGCAGGACTTCTATGATTCTCTTAACATCAACATCGAGAATGGCACAGGGACGTTCTTGGCAAATGGCGAGTCCGCCACTTTCTTTGAAAAGACCGTCCGCCAGCTGATGGGTCTTGACAAACAATGACCAGGGCCTGACGCCTTACACAGGGTTCCTGCATCTGGTTTTGGGATGGAAGGCGAAGAGCTGCAAGCCTTGTTCTGAAGAGTGTTTAACGGGAAGACTCCAGATGGAATTGACCGGGTTGCTTCAGTCCTGACTCAAACCGGTGCTATGGCACATTACATGATATGCAGGACTATCGTCCCAAGGCAGGAGAAGAAATCCATTGTCCAAACAATAGACTGTCTCCTCTTGGACGCCTTTCTACAGGGTCGCAAGATCAATCTGGACAGAATCATGATCGAACACATGGCCAAATGCACCCGCAAGAACCATGCCCTTCCCTACCCCGGCCTGGTGAAAGCTCTTCTCATTGAGAATGATGCCTATTCTCCTGGTGAAGAAGTAACTTTGGGACTACCATGGGATCAGAAGTATGGTGTCCTGGAGATCAAGCATAGCAAAGAGCTCCCCTCCATCAGAAAACAACTTGAAAAGGAAAGAAAAGAGGCGGAGAAGAAAAAGAAAGAAGAAGAGGCTGCCAGAAAAGCAGAAGAAAAACGTCTAAGGCAGGAAGCTGCTAAGAAAGCTGCTGAGGACGAGCGTGCTAGACAAGAGGCCGCCAAGAAAGGGAAGACTGTTGTCTCTGATCCTCCCTTGATTGTGGACACTGAGGAAGATCGTGTTGCACGCTGCGCAGAAGTTGATCAGTTATCGTCCTTCATTAATGCAGAGCCGATGGACTTCAACTTTTCTCCTTCCCATCTTCCTCCTCATCAACAGCCGTCCTACTTTCAGTGCTCTCCTGCTCCTTCCAACATTGAAGCTTATTCTGAGAAGCAACTATACGCCCTCATTCTTAACAACCAAAATGTTCTTGCGCAACAAGGGAATGCCATCATTCAGCAGAACAACACAGCCATGCAACAGAACTACCATTACTTTCAGGCTGTTAAGACTCAGAACGACTTGATTAAGCTGCTAGTCCAGTCAATCCACAGGGACAGTACAGAGGGTGATACGCAAGAGGAAGAGGAACCTGCTGCGACGGACGCTAATGTCAATGATCAAAGCCGTCCTGCTGGATCACCTTCCACCTAACCCTTTATTCCCTCATCTTTTTGCTTGTGCTTCTTTTCATTTTCAAAACACTTGTCTGAATGTCTGTAATGACTATCTCTTCTTTCAATGGCAATTCTCATCTTTGTGTGCATTTGTGTGTTTAAGCGTTTACTTGTCTATAGTTGTGATTTTGCGCTATCGTCCTTATGCTAACTTGTTATCCTTTTCGATGATGCCAAAAGGGGGAAGTGTAGTTTTGTAGAGATGCGCTTTTATTTAGTTATCTAGAATACGCAAGTGTTAGGGGGAATTTTAGTGAAAGGAACTTAGGACGTAAATGCCTCTGAATAAAATCTGGGGACGCTAGTTAAGAATGAAATTTTTGAATAGGAAAGCCGTCCTATCCCTAAAATCCAAAAGTGAGATTAGATCAAGAGTTGAAAACTTGTTCTTATAGACTTTCACCAAGTGTTGAAAGGAAGCTCTTTAAGTTTTCAAGCATGCTAGAGTTTAAGTTCAAAACGTTTATTGCCTAGAGTTTGTCATCATCAAAAAGGGGGAAATTGTTGGAACAATGTTAAGGACGCCTTCAGTAATTAACATTGTGCCTGGCGTCCCTTAGTTTTGATATGACAAACTCGCCTTGATCTAATAAGTTGTCCAAGTGTTTCAGGGACGCACGTTGAAAAGGACAACAAGTTGATGAACATGTAGTCGTCCTTAAGGAGTAAGGACGCTACATCTCTCAGTGAACGGCTTGGCAAAATCATACACAAGGACACCGTCCTTATTCAATACACTGGAGTCCTTCAAAGCTGGCTGACAAAGTGACATCACCAGACAAGCTTTGATCATGATCTCCACGTGGAAGAAGATCCCTCATCCAAGCCTAACGGAGTTGCCAGTAAGCTTCCTTGATCATCACAGAGACACGTGGAAGCCGATTACTGTTGCAACGTCCCCAAAGGGCATGATCGTCAGAGAAAGTCGCCCTTTCCCAATGTCACTATAAATACTCGTCCAGAGCATTTATTGTGATGTGACGCTTCAGAGAATATTCAGGGAATTTGTCAGTCGCTCAAGAACACCAAGAACAAGCTCAAGAACAAGTGAGAACTAGGTGTTAGATCGAGCGAGAAGCGTACCACAAAACCACAAAGTGTTTGTAACAGAAAAGAACAAAAATAGTGAGAGAGTCCTTACGACGAACTGTAAGAAAAAAGGTGATAGCGTCCTTTAGAGAGATTAAGTTAGGTTACTTTACAGGCTTAAAGGAGTTGTTACTAGTGGACTTAAGGACGCCCTTCTAAGTGCCAGAGAAGTGTAACTACTCGCCAGTGTATTGTAAGGAAACTTAATAAGAAAGGAAAGAAGCTATTACAAAATCCTCCAAGGAGGTAGAGGTTTACACTCAAGGACTAGTTGGTACTTGAGTGGTTCCTCTATAAATCAAAAGCGTTCCTTACTTATTGTCTTTACTTGTTTAGTCTTTTGATTTCCGCTGCGAACCAAGGAAGTCCTCAATCTTTATTAAGGACATCTTTGTAAAGGACCACCTTAACCCTGTTAAGGACGCCCTTGTATTTTCGACTAACGATCCAACAAAGTTAGTGTGGATCAACCTTATGATTCTACTATATAAAAGTTGATTTTGTGATGAGTCAAATTCACAGAGAAGATTGTTGTGGATAGTTTGATTGAAGTATAGGATACCATATATTATTTCAATATACTTACAGAGATTAAATTGATTAAGGAATTCTGATCTGATGGTTGTCATGTACGTCCTGGCAGATCATATCTCGTTCACGATCTGAGGATAGTATGGAGGATGACTGGAAGGTGCAAGTGGATAAATTGATCCGCGAAGCCGAGAGAAGGTATCCTATTCCCTCTCTTAACAGAACGGAGAGTGAGATACAGGCTCTTAGCGCGGCCTACTTCACATGGGGACTTGTTGGTCATGAGTTAGGCCAGGAGAGTAACCCAAATTTGGCTCCACAAACTTCGCGTCGGCCCCAATCACCCTCTCCTCCGTCAAGTGCCAGTTCTCACATTGGAAACCCACGCCCTCTTCAACCCAATCCGACAGGGAGTCGTTAGTGACTGAGAGTCCCGTTAAACGAGTCCCTATCAGATGTCGCACTTGGGTAGATTATATATACTCAGGACATGGAGTGACCAAGGTGAAGGTGTGACAAGACAAACTCCTTGCCGCTATGGAGTACTGGAGGGGAGAAAAGGAATCCTAAGACCAAAAGCTCGAACATAGCCAGACCCCTCAACCCCAAGACATCACCTTCAACCGATATTTATGGTGGCACCTTACCCAAAGGATACTCTCTCGTCTACAATGGTGGGCAACCGCTTCTGATCGAACCTCGTGACTTCGACTCAGATTTCTTGGATGAGTTTTGCGACCCTCCTTGTGACCCTTGAGTTATCCATTAACGCTAGTCGTGGCGTCTTGGATAACTTTTGTATTTCCACGTTGTCTTGTGGGGATTTTCTTATCCATGTGTTCTGGTAGACCTAGTTTCGTTGAGGTTGTAAGATGAGATTATGGGGTGGAATGTGATGTACCAAAGATCTTGATGTGTTCTTGAACTTTATTTAATTTGATCCCGTTTTAAATTAAGGTTTTAATATACAGATCCACTACCTATAATGTTACAAATGGACAATCAAAACCGTCAGGATCTGAATCAGCCTTGGACTGGTCCATGATGTCTCTCATTTTGGTGGTGTTTTAGTGGTTAATTTCCCTTGTAAATATGTGTCTTTTGTTCCTTTCTTTGTTAGTTTTGTCCCTTTTTAGCTTAGTTCCCGGTTTTCTATGAGATTCGGAGACTATGCGAGTTTGTTGTGTTTTGTAGTTAAGTTGGTGCATTTGAGGACGTTTTTGGAGGAGTTTCTAAGGGGGAGCCAAGCTAAGAAGCAAAGGAGCAGAAGAGCCATGCAAAGATCGAAGAGGAACTCAAGGAAAGCCAAGAAGAGAAGAAGATCGAGGCCCAGGACCGATTTCCCACCAAGTCGGGCCCGAGTTAGGCATTTCAGAGGCTCGGACCGACGTTGGAAACGTCGGGCCCGAGGTGTCCCCCGCATCGATCCAAGTCGGCAAAGGAGAGGATTGGGCTCCAAGGCACATTATTGTGATCTTCCACTTTTGCCCTTCTTCTAATTTTGGAATTCCTTGGTCCCCAATCCAAGAGGGAGGATAATTAGAAGAGATTAGAGAGCATCTAATGACAATCCCACACCTAATCACTCTAAAAGGCTCAAGGGAAGACTTGGAGAGCAAGTAGAAGAAGGGAGGAGGAGAAGAGGAGGAAATCGGTGGAAATCTAGGAGGGGATTAGTGAGTTTGAACTTGTTTTGCTTTGGTTTTGTGAATTTGAGACTTGGATATTGTGAACCCCTTTTGATTTGAATGCAATTTAGCCTTGATTTGAGTTTGATGATTGAGATTTGCTTGCTTTGCCACTTGATTGCTTTTTACTCATACTTGATGGAGTAGATTCCATAGTCTTGGGCTATGGGGGAATCCCCTAGCTAGGATTGGGTGTGAACCCCCAATTCCATAGCCTTGAGTGCTTGATCTATGAATCCTCTCTACATTGAGCTTCAATTCTGTTGTGAGAACAAGGGATCTAGGGCTTGTGGTTGGTAAGAGTAAGCGAAAGCGATCTCGAGCCCATCACTAGACCTATCATCGAAGGAGGTGAAAACTCCCTAAGGTCGAAGTGTAGAGTGGAGGGATCGAAGGCAACAACCTCGATCTCATAAGGATCAACACTTATTGGTTGAATTGGGGTGGAATCACCCAAGTCTAGATAGTGGAGGAACCCAAAAACCCAAGACCGATCTACCAAATTTGCCTAGTTCGAGTTACCCAGTACATCTGGCCCGATGTTATGTGTGTCGGTCCCGGCCAAAATCTCCTCGATCCACCCTCGGACCGAAGTGACCAGTGTCGGTCCGAGGTGATTCCTTTGATTTTCTTTGTTTTTGCCTTTCTTTTACCTCTTTTTAGTCTTTTTGGTACTCTCTACGCACGAACTCCCGTGTGTTCGACACCCTACCTCTTTTACTACAATTGGGGTTCGGTTTATAAATTTAAATTTTGAGACCCTCCGATCCGGAACCCATCAGTCCAGTTGATGACCAGGAGGAAACAAGTACTCGGGCCGACTTGTGTTCCGCACCTACAGCTCCACGAGCACCCAACGCAACTGAACTAGAGGGGATAATGCGTAACATGACGCAAATGTTTGTTGTGATGCAAAACTGGTTACCGCAAACTCAACAAACGACGACTACTGCAAATGTCATTGTACCCTTAGCCGAAACTAGAATTACTGCTAATGATCAAGCACGCCAGCAGGAGCCAAATAAGAGGTTCGCGAAAGCTCTTAAAACCTTCCTCTCCTTGAAGGCTGACATGTATGATGGGATGGGTGAACCCATTCAATTATGTTCTGGTTTAATTAGATGGAGGAACTGCTAGAGAATATTAACTGCTCCAAAGTTGAGAAGATACGGCTTGCTGTCATGCAGTTGAGAGGTGGAGCTAAGGAATGGTGGAAGAGTAGCGGCCTTGTTGGGAATCCTCAAGTAACGTGGGAAATGTTTCGAAAGAAGATGGAGGATAGATATTTCTCAGAGGCAATGAAGAAACAAAAGGAGAAGGAATTCTTGAACCCGTACATTGAAGGGCTGAAAGTTCCCGAAATTGCTGCAAAATTCAACCACCTGATTCAGTATGCCTCCATGGATGTCTCTATTGAGGAACTGAATATTAAAAGGTTCTTGGACTGGCTTGGACCGGAATTGCAACCCGCCATGGTCCAGACCCAATGCTTGACTTTAGAACAGTTTATGGAAGCCGCTTATCGACAGGAAGTTTATCAGGATGCTGCCAATGAAAAGCTAAAGCAGAAAGGATCACACTTTCCTCATAAGTTGAAGTCTGGCGGTTTCAAAAGACCTATGACACCTCAAAGCTTCAACAAGTCCAACAAACCAAGGTCGGATGCCTATTCCTATCAGGGCTCTGGACAAAGCAATAAAACGCCGGTATGTTACAATTGTGGTGAAATGGGGCACACTAATAGGAAGTGCACCAAGACTCAAAAGAAGTGTTATACTTGCGGGAAAGTGGGACATATGCAGAAGTATTGCTCACAGATCCGGAAACTTGCTCAGTCGCAACAAACCTCAGTGAATCAGAACTCTCGTGCTCCACCAGTAAATCAGCGTACTGCACCTGCTCGGTCCTCAATGCAGAACAAAGGGAAGGCACCGGCTGAATCTTCCAAGAAAGGCCAACGTCTTTATGAGATGAGGCGTGACGACGAGCTAGATTCGCCAGTTTGCCAAGGTACTCTTTACGTCCGCTCGATTGTTGCTTTCTTACTATTTGTTTCAGGGGCAACGCACTCTTTTATTTCCGAAAAATACGTAGAGCAGTTAGGTCTAGAAGGAGCAGAGCCTTGTGAGCTATTCATTGTTAACTTGCCGAACAGGGAAAGAATAGTGGGAATCCGCAAATTTAGGGACTTTCCCATCAGAATTCATAGGCGGAAGTTTAATGCTAACCTTATATGTATTCCGATGGCTCCCTATGACATTATCCTCAGGACTGATTGGTTAGTAAAATATGGAGCTGTTATCGATTTTAAATCCCGAACGGTTACCATCGATGATGGAGGTAAGTATGTCTGCAAATTCAAAGGGAGGAGCGGAACAAAGGACGGTAAAATGATCAATTATATGCAGGCTGCTAAGTTGCTCCGACAAGGGTGTGCGGGATATTTATGCTATCTAGAACAGCATGAAGAACAAAAGCTTACCTTGCAAGAGATTCCCATTGTTAGGGAGTACCCTGACGTCAATTTCCAGACGAACTTTCTGGCTTACCTCCACACCGAGTGGTCGAGTTCACCATTGATCTAGAACCTGGGTCAGCACCCATTTCTAAAGCACCATATCACATGGCTCCAATCGAGATGAAGGAGTTAAAAAATTAGTTAGATGAGCTGCTAGAAAAGGTGTACATAAACCGAGCACTTTGCCGTGGGGGTGCTCCAGTACTCTTTGGAACCTTCAGATTGTGCATTGACTATCGTGAACTGAATAAGGTGACCATAAAAACAAGTATCGTTTGCCGAGGATAGATGATTTGTTAGACCAGTTGAACGGTGCCAAGTTTTTCTCTAAGATCGACCTGAGATCAGGATATCATCAGCTACGAATCCGAGAAGAGGACATTCCGAAGACTACTTTTCGCACTCGCTATGGACATTACAAATTCATCGTGATGCCATTCGGATTAACCAATGCACCAACAATCTTCATGGATTTAATGCACCAATGTTTCCGTGAACACCTTGATAGATTTGTCGTAGTCTTTATAAATGACATTTTGGTCTTTTCCAAGAATGAAGCCGATCATGAGCAACATCTCCGAATAGTCTTTGAAGTCCTAAGGTGAAATGAACTCTATGCAAAGTTCTCTAAGTGCGCCTTTTGGTTTAGAGAAGTGGCCTTCTTAGGCCACGTTATAAATCAAGAAGGAGTAATGGTAGATCCGCAAAAGATTCGAGCCGTCGCTGAGTGGAAACAGCCTCAGAACGTCAAGGAAGTTCGAAGTTTTCATGGTCTTGCTGGATACTATAGAAGATTCGTTGAAGGGTTTTCGAAAATTGCTCAAACTATGACAAATTTGCTCCGGAAGACGCATAAGAAGTTCGAATGGAAGGGAAAATGCGAGGCTAGTTTTTAGGAGCTGAAGAAACGCCTCACTAGCGCACCCGTGTTAACTTTGCCTGATGGACATGATGGGTACGTTGTTTATAGTGACGCGTCGCAACAAGGATTAGGGTGTGTGCTGATGCAACATGGAAAGGTCATTGCGTATGCATCTCGACAGTTAAGACCTTATGAAGTAAACTACCCAACACACGATTTGGAGCTAGCAACGTTAGTTTTTGCATTACAGATTTGGCGTCATTATCTCTATGGTGTGAAGTGCCAGATCTTTACTGATAAAATATGTGTTCACTCAAAAAGAACTAAATATGAGACAACGAAGATGGCTAGAACTCTTGAAAGACTATGATATCGAGCTTTTGTACCATCCGGGTAAAGCCAACATGGTCGCTGATGCTTTGAGTCGCAAGACTACTCGAGAAACCATGATTTCTATGTTGACCGCTCAGCCAAATCTGCAACGCGAATTGATCCGGATCGGAATTGAGGTTTGGTTTGAGAAACAACAGGGTAATCTAAACGCCATAGAAATTCAGGCTGCATTATTAGATCAAATCAAGGAGATCCAGCCCGAGGATGTGACTTTGGTCAAAATTAGTAGTGATGTACATGAAGGTAAGGCGCCAGAATTCACCATTCAGGACGATGGTTCGTTGTGGTTCAGGAACCGTATCTGTGTACTTAGAGTTGAAAAATTGAAAAGACTAATTCTAAGTGAAGCACACTCCTCCGATTATTCGGTCCATCTAGGGTCGAATAAGATGTATAGGGATTTGCGACACAACTTTTGGTGGCCTAACATGAAGCATGATGTAGCCGAGTTCGTGTCCAAGTGTGTGGTATGTCAGCAAGTGAAAATTGAACACCAGAGACCATGCGGAGTCTTACAACCCCTTCCCGTGCCGGAATCGAAGTGGGAAGACATTGCTATGGACTTTGTCACTGGTCTACCAAAGACCTAGGGTCAGAAAGATGTTATATGGGTTGTTGTTGATCGACTAACTAAGAGTGCTGCTCACTTCATACCGATCAAGGTAACCTGGGGAGTGTAGACGCTAGTAGAGATTTTTATTTATGAGATTGTCCGTCTCCATAGGACCCCGAAAATCATAATCTCGGATCAAGATGGAAGGTTTCTATCGAACTTCTAGCAGGAGTTACATAAATCCATGGGAATGAAATTGTGCTTCAGCACCGCTTACCATCCTCAAACGGATGGGTAGTCCGAAAGAACGATCTAAACCCTCGAGGACATGCTTAGAGCATGTGTACTTGACCGCTCCAAGAGTTGGGATACCAGCTTGAGTCTAATAGAGCTCATATACAACAATAGTTGGCATTCGACTATCAACATGGCCCCATTCGAAGCGTTGTATGGGCGCAAGTGTCATTCTCCGCTTTGTTGGGATGAAGATGCTGATAAGATTTTGCTTGGACCGGAATTGTTAGAGCAGACAACAAAAGAAATAGAGATGATTAGGCAAAGAATGTTGAGAGCCCAGAGTCAACAAAAGTCCTACTATGATCTAAAAAGAAGAGAGCTCGAGTTTCAAGTTGGCGAGAAGGTTTTTGTTCGAGTATCGCCATCTAAGGGAATATTTAGATTTAGGAAGCGAGGTAAACTCAACCCAAGATACGTCGGGCCCTTCAAGATCCTGCACCACTACATCATTCAGACGAGTTAGCGTCCAGACTTTAGCGACCAGATGTTTTGGTCCCTAATTAGCGTCCATTTGGTCGCTAAATCAGCAAAGAGAAAAAGAAAATAAAATAGTGACCAATTGGTCGTAGAATTAGCGACCATAATGGATTTGGTCGCCAAGTCTTAGCGGGAAAAACAGGCGCCAACAATTAGCGACCAAATGGTAGCTAATTTAGCAACCAATGTGATAGCTAATTCCACGACCAAAATTAGCGACCAAGTGGTAGCTAATTTAGCGACCAATGTGGTAGTTAATTCCACAGCCAAAATTATCGACCAAGTGGTAGCTAATTTACCGACCAATATGGTAGCTAATTCCACATCTAAAATTAGCAACCAAATGGTTGCTAATTCGTTCGGAAAAGCGCGCCTTCCATTGCGCCTCTTTAGCGTCCAAATGGTCGCTAATAGTGTTGATCGCAAAAAAGGTGGGAAAATTCCCGCCTAAATAGCGACTATTTGGACGCGAATTAGCATTTTTCATGATATATATATTTTTTTTGAACGGGTGAGAATTAGGGTAGCCCGAGTACTACTCGGCCTAGCCTAGAGCACCTGTGAACAGGTGAGAGCTATGCTTTGAAAATTCAAATTTGTGGCTTCGTCGCTAGTGAGGATCGAACCGGGGACCTCGGGTTCTCTCCATTGATGTCTTACCTCTTGACCAAGTGCCCTTTGGCATTTTTCATGATATATATACACATTGCCCTTCTTTCTTTAGTTCATCATACACATCTATGAATCAAAAGTTCAACGAAAGTTTAGTTCCAAGTCAATCTTCAAAGTCATTTTAAAGCCAAAAAGTTTAAGGTATGTAATAATATTTTTATTGTGTTGTCCTTAATAATTGTTAAGACATGAGTATATTTAATATTCATCCAAATCTTTATTATTCATGCAAATCTTTATATTCCCAATTTAAGTAAACCTTAAGTAGAAATATGATTGAATGTAATAAGTATATTTAATTTTTTTAGATCATTAAATTTAAGTGTCAGAAATTTAGTTAATAGTGAAATTGAAATTAGTTGCTTGTAGTTAGCTACTACTTTGACGCTATTTAGCTATCAACTGGTTGCCAAATGTACAAAGAAAACGTAATTAGTTTCTAAACCGTAGAGTTTTCGTGCATTTTTATTGATATCTTAAAATAATAGGTGAGTAATTGTGAAACTGATGTGTAATTTATTTTGAGTGTATTTATAGTTAAATTTTGAGTATAGATGATGGTAGTTAACTTCTACATAGTAGTTAATTACTTTCGACATGGTGACTAAATGGATAAATGAATTCGTAATCATCACTTGTTCTATTATGTGTGGTGGATTTATGACTACAATTAGCTACCAAGTGGTCGCCAATTAGCTACCAAGTAGTCGCCAATTAACCTTAGAATTATATTTTCCTTTACATACTAGACAACATTTATTGCAAGCGTTGAAGGGTAGATGACTACAATTAGCTACCAAGTAGTCGCCAATTAACCTTAGAATTATATTTTCCTTTAAATACTAGACCATGTTTAGTGCGAGGGCTAAAGGGTAGATAACTACAATTAGATACTAAGTGGTCCCCAATTAACCGTAGAATAATGTTTTTAACATACTAGATGATATTTGATGACTACAATTAGCTATCAAGTGGTCGTCAATTAGCTATCAAGTGGTCGCCAATTAGCTACCACTTGGTCGCCAATTAACCTTAGAATTATATTTTCCTTTACATACTAGACAATGTTTATTGCGAGAGCTGAAGGGTAGATGACTACAATTAGATACCAAGTGGTCCCCTATTAACCGTAAAATAATGTTTTTAACATACAAGATGATATTTGATGACTACAATTAGCTATCAAGTGGTCGCCAATTAGCTACTATTTGGTCGCCAATTAGCTATCATTTGGTCGCCAATTAGTTACTATTTGGTCGCCAATTTCTTAAATCCACATATTACGCGTCGTGATTGACTAGAAAGTACTCTCCTGAATTTTTTTATTTAAATGTATTTTGCAGATATTATAAGAATATGCGTGAGTGGATGTACGTGCGTCTTACGGGGGGATCGGCAAATGACTAGTTTGTTGCTGGAGTTCAACAATTTGCCGAATTTTGTATGTCGATGCCTAGATTTAACCCGCAAGAAGTACGTTGTCCTTGTAGGAGGTGCAAAAATAGGAAACTTTTTCCTATAGAAGACGTGAAGTATCATCTTGTTAAACGTGGTTTCGTAGAGAACTATTAGCAGTGGATTGCTCACGGGGAAACTGATGAAATGTTTGCTGCATTGATGTATGAATGTGCACAAAACGAAGGTTGTAGTAGCTCGTTTGGTGGTGCAAACAATGCCCAAGCAAATGACAATAATACTGACCCGATGACGACACCAATACCTGGATATGAGAATTATAAGGAGCAAATGGTGTATGATGGGTTTGGAGTACCATTTAACTTCGAACCGAGACAAGATGAGGAGGCAAGTCCTAGAGCGTAATTTTATTACCCTGAAGCTCCAAATCCGGATGCACAACGTATGTATGACATGTTGGCGGCCACGAATAGGCCGTTGTGGTCTGGATGTAAAGTCACCCAGTTGGAGGCAGCGACAAAGCTTCTTAGCTTGAAGTCAAAGTTAAAGCTGACAGAGAGAGGGTACGACATGATTTCCGATTTTTCTAGACGCATTTCCCATCTAGAAACAACACTACTAGCAACATTTTATGACACAAAAAAATTGGTTGAGGGTCTCGGTCTGCTATATGAAGCCATAGACTGTTGCAAAAATTCTTGTACGATCTATTGATGTGTCGATGTAGACTACACATCTTGTAAGATGTGTAATCATCCTCGATGGAAGCAGGGAAAGATGAAACTTGTGTCGTACTCTCGTATGTTCTATTTACCGATAACTCAACGGTTGCAAAGGCTATATGCTTCATCAATGAATGTTGAACACATGTGATGGCATGCGGAGCACACAAAAGAAGAGGGGGTGATGCGTCATCCGTCCGATTCTCCAACATGGAAGCATTTGGATTCAATGTACCCAGACTTCATTGCGGAAACACGTAATGTTAGATTGGGTCTATCAACTGATGGTTTCAATCCGTTTGGATCTTCCGGGCAATAATACTCTTCGTGGCCTGTGATATTGACACCGTATAACCTTCCTCCATCAATGTGTATGCGAGACAAGGTTATGTTTCTTACGGTTATCGTCCCAGGACCAAAAAGCCCGAAACAAAAATTGGACGTCTTCTTGTAGCCGTTGATAGCTGAGCTTAGGAGCCTATGGCTTAATGGTGCCACCACGTATGATGCGGGGCGGAAGCAGAACTTTGTTATGCGTGCGGCTGTAATATGGACTATTAGTGACTTTTCTGCATATTCGATGTTGTCATGTATACATGTTTACTATGATATATATATTGAGGGAGCCGACGGGTCACAAAATTATACTAATTGAGTTCTTGTTAATATATATATATATATGTCGTTTACGTAGGATGGAGCACTTCAGGAAAATATGCTTGCCCTTACTGCATGGAGAATACAAATGCATTTTATCTAACCCATGGCCGTAAAATGTGTTGGTTTGATTGTCACAGGCATTTTATAACAGAAGATCATTGTTTTCGAAACAATAGGAATGATTTAAGAAAGGTAAAAGGGTTAGAGCCCCCCCCCCCCCCTCCGCTTCGTGATGGTTATGAAATATTAGACCAAATCAATAATATGGGTCTACTTAGATAACTGAAGTGGGAGCCGATGAGCATAATGTCAGAGCGAGTAGAGATTCAGGTTGGAAAAAGAGGAGTATCTTCTGGGACTTACCTTATTGGCCGGCTCTACAAGTAAGACATAATTTGGATGTTATGCACATTGAAAAAAAATTCTTCGACAATGTGTTTAACACCCTTTTGGATAGTTCCGGGCAAGTCAAAAGACAATTTGAAAGAAAGAAAGGATCTTAGGGATTTGTGCAAGCGTCCTGAGTGGAACCCGATGACACAGACACTAGGTACGCAAAGGCTTGTTATACTCTAAATCGTGCTCAAAAGCAAGTACTTTTAGATTGGTTGAAAACTGTGAAATTTCCGGATGGTTATGCTTATAACTTAAGCCGATGCATTGACTTGAATAAGCTGCGACTTTTTGGGATGAAGAGTCATGATTGTCATGTTTTTATGCAAAGGTTGTTGCCTGTTGCTTTCCGATCATTTCTTGATAATAAGGTTTGGGAGCCTATTGCACAAGTGAGTGCATTCTTTAGGGACCTCACTTGTTATGATCTTAAATCTCAAGTAGTCATGAATTTGCACGAGGAGATACCCATAATATTGTGCAAGTTGGAGCGAATATTTCCACCAGGATTCTTTGATTCAATGGAGCGCTTGCCGATCCATTTGCCAAGAGAAGCTACAATTTGTGGCCCCGTACAATATAGATGGATGTATCCATTCGAAAGGTATGTTAACACCTAATTTGAACTATGCATGATATACCAGTAGGCATTTACCTCGATCTTACATTATCATAGTGTATTTTTGAATTTGCAGGTTCTTACGAAGGTTAAAGAACACAGTTGGGAACAAAGCTCGCGCGGAGGGCTCCATATGTAGTGCATATCTTGTTCAAGAGACATCCACATTTTGCTCGTACTATTTTAATTCCCACATTATAAGTAGTTAAATTGATCTCACTCGCAATATAAGTTGCAGACTCAACTTCGGGGTTGATGCTGATGATTTGTCGATTTATACATTCTCGGGTAGGACATTAGGCAAAGCTATTCGGCGTCTACTTATAGATGAAGAATACCATCTTATCCAAACGTATATACTTATGAACTGCGAAAAAATCGAGCCTTTCACAGAGTAAGTAAACAAATGTCTCTATTATATGTAATTACCTGTGTATTTATTCAAATATAAGACATAAATTTCTTTGATAGGTTCTTTTTGCAAAACTACGTGCGACCCTCAAAGGCAAACATAAGTGATGGTGAAGAGCAAGTCATATTGGAAGCACAATTTCATCAATGGTTCTACGACTACGTAAGGCTAGCTTAACTATATTGACTATTAATATACATGTGCCATATTTATCGTGTCTAAATGTATAGGTTGACAGTTTGGGAAATACCAATTCAAATGATAACATTGCAACACTAGCTCGCGCACCCGCTAGAGCCCGGCCTTATGTCAGCACAGAGCGTTCCCTATCCGAAAAGGTATTGTGCGCCCCAAACCGAAAAGGTCTTGTGCGCCCCAAACCGACATCGGACGGCCGAGATCACTTCTGTCGGTGACAGCCCTTTCGACGGTTGAGATCGTCTTCTAACTGGGTCGTCAATCTACCTACATCAGTTTGCAGGAGCTCAGAATTACTAAGGAGTGGGAAAACTTTTATTTTTAGATTTTGGGGACCACATAGTCGCTAATTAGCGTCAAAGTGGTCGCTAAATTACAATTACAATTTGGCGCAACTTGAAATTATTTAGAAATTGCCGGAGCGGGAATAATTTTATTTTTAGATTTTGGCGACCACTTGGTCGCTAATTAGTGTTGAGGTGGCCGCGAGTTGGCGTCTCCAGGGTCACAAAATGTATTTATTTCTAATTTTTTGATTTATTTATCTTCTGATTTCACTATGACCTTTAGTCTCCTTTACCCTAGCCATTTCTTTTTCTCTCAAACCCTCGTACACAACGAAACCTTTGTAATTTCAGATCAAAAAAATAACGAAACCTTTGTAACCATCCCTCTCTTCCCGACTAAGCACACCAGCGAAGAAACCCGGCAGTCTTTGTCCCCGCATCTCTCACGGCGTCGGCGGCTCTCTCACGGCGGCGCCTTGTCTTTGCAGCCCTAGCTTGCTCGTGGCGGCTCTCTCACGGCCGTGTCCGTCGCGACCGATTACCACCGGGCCGAAACCTAGGGCTTCCATGTTCCTGTCGCCGCCGCCTCACGCCGAGGCCGTCTCTCTGTCGCCGCCTCCTCACGCCGTCCCCCCTCATGCCGCCCCTCTTTGATTTCGCCTCTTCAAGTCGTCCTTCCTCACGCCGGCTTTCTCTGACTTGCTACGACCACCGAGGTCGTCTCTCTGTCGCCGCCTCCTCACACCGACGCCCTCACAGTGGCTCTCTCTCGCGCGGTCGCTCTCTCACGGCGGGTCCGTCACGGCACATCTCTGTCACTCCGGCCACCTCCGAGGCTTGATCTCACGATGTACTCCTCCTAAGTGACGGTAAGTTTGGCTTTTGTGTTTTTGTGTCAAAGAAATCTGTATACCTAAGCTCTTGAAATACCCTGTAGAATAATACTCTAGTCAATATCATCATACATGAACATGGAGTATTATATTAGTATTTGTAAGCATTCACATTACACCAAGCTTTACATGTTTCTTGATGACACCAACAACTTGCCACTATAAAAGTCACACCAGTTTGCCAACCAACATCTTTTATTGCCACAATAATCCCATTAACCCTTTTACCGGGTAAGAAAGATAAGTTGAACCACAAAATTGTTTAGTGGATGCATAGATTTGATGGTGTCAAAATGGGATTAGTATGCATATGGACTTAAGCGTCTAACTATTTTTAGGCTTATTTAGTCATTCACTATTCTTCAACTTTGCTTATGGACTTAAGGCTACTGGTTTGCCTGCTTCCACTTGTGTAATTTTGGCTGCTTCAACTTTGCTTATTAGTCATTGTATGATAGCAGGTATCTCAAACGAGGTTCCATTCCGCTCTGCTGGTTCCAGCCAACTTCGTGGTTAAATTCTAAGCCAGACATTTTACGTATGTTCCAAGCAACACCATTATGATTTTCCTATCTCTTTATTATTTGTATCTCACCCTTAAGTGTAATTTTGAAGCTTTGGTTCTATGTATGACCCAATAATTTTCTAGGGTTTTACTTTATTAAATTATTGTTTGATAGCATGTTGGTTCTAATTCATATTGAACACAGTATATAATATGATTTATTGCTTTTTGATCCTGTTTTTTTAGGTTGTGTTTTAATAGGGCTTGTAATTTAATCTCAGCTTGAGCTGAACTGATTTGGTTGCTTCCACTTGTGTATTAATATTTACATGTTGTATAAATTTATGAATGGAATTTAATCTCAACTTCTGTTTTGAGATGGTTCTCTCATACGGTCTTCCTGGTTTATTGTTTGTGCTGATTGGTATTCAGAGTGGTTTATTGCTCATTTCTTACCTGTTGTATTTCTGCCTTTTACATGTGCTTTGTTTTCACTTCTTTTTATGTAAGCTGATTTAATTTAGCATTTTATACATTTCAAAATTTTAATATCTGATGCTTGTAAATGATGATTGGTATGAGAATCAGTATGGGACGCCCTCAACCGCCTCGACCTACGGACCATGTACCATCATTGACTGCTGCACCGTCTACAGGGGTTGTTCCCACATCCACGACGCATGTGTCACCCTCTCAGACAAATGATGATACGTTGGACGTTCCAAGTAGAAGTTTACCGACTCCACCAATCTCTAAAGACGCTAATCTTGCAGCTGGATCTATTGTAGATGATGGGGCAGCTACGATCCCCATTGCACCACCCCTACACTCTTCACATGGGTTTAACACATCTCGGGTTTAGCAACTTCAAATTGATAGTGGTGGAAGGTATGAAAACAATTGTATAATGCTGTAAAATTAGTAAAATGTCAGTATGATTAATAATCAAAATCACAATTTTTTTCGTAAACTTACAGCTTGCAACCATCTAATGAGGTATCACGATGGATTACAATAATCATTGAAGGCCAGCCTGATGAAAACGCTTGGGATTTCAAGCATGCCAATCAAGCTAGTAAAGATCGATCGTTTGATGCTTGGAAGGTAAGATAAGGCGTTATACTATCATGGTTTCTCAATTATTTTATGGCTAACATTTACATTGTTTGGCTCCAGTCACACTTCACTTGGGACGAGACTCAACCAGGCATGGACATCATTTCGATCTGCTTGTTGTGGAATGCTAGGGCTCAGCTTCGATACAATGACAATGTGGGAAAGGCTTGAGCCGAAGGTGTCAAACCAACTTGGATAGGAGAGGAACCTTGGAATAGGTGGAGTGCGATGTGGAACACGCCGGAGTACAAGGCTAATTCTAAGAAACAAAAACGAAACGGAGCTGTGAATCCCTCTCTCCACACTAGTGGATCCCGATCCCACCTAAAGGTTCGAGAAGATTTGGTAAGTGAACGGTTTTATTTTTCTGTATGTCATTGCAGTTTTTAACTTTTCTGGCTGTGTTTATTACATTATCCTTTATTTTTTTGTATTTATTACATTTTCTGCATACTTGATGCATGTCCTAATGCTTTTTTTTTCTATTAAAATATTGTCGTATTTACAATTTTGAACCTTTGATGTGTTGTTGAATACTAATAAATAAGTTGTTTAGTGTTGTAGGATGATAAGTGTTGTAAGATGGTGAATGATGTAGCCTTATAGGATGATCATTGTTTCTTAGCCAAAGAATTCTAAGTTGTTGGGGATGCTTATTTTTTTTTCTAAAGTATTTATTTATTTTGTAGAAAAAAGATCTTGGTCGGAAGACGACGCCTTTGGAGTTGCACATGAAGATGCATAAGCGCAAAAATGGAGGAGAATTTGTTCACGTGCTGATAAGTGATTCTGTAATATGTTGATTTTTGCTTCTAAAATCTGCTGAAAAATACTTCTGATTTTGAGTTGGAACCCGATGAAATTGTGTTTGAATATGATTTTGTAATCTGCTGAACTGATTTGGTGCTTAACCAAATCAGTTCAGGATCAAATGAAATGCTTCTGTAATTACTTAGTGGGTAAAAATTGTGTTTGAATATGCTTGATTGTTGTTGAAAATTGCTCATTATTGCTTCTGCAAATTGTTTCTTTAGCTGGAAATTGATTGGAAATTGGTTATGCAAAATTGCTTCTGCAAATGAATTGCATCTATAATTTGTTGGAAATTGATTTTAGTATTTTAGGGTTAACTGATTTGGGGAGATAATTACTTAGTTTAATGTTAGGAAGCACAACTTCTTTGGCTGAACAGATTTGTGTAAATTAAACTGTTTTTGAAAATTACTTAGTTTAAGGATCAAATGAATTTGTTAGTTAGTATTGAATCTGATTTTGAGTAACTTGAGCTGAATTGAATTGGTTGCTTGAACTTGTGTCTTCAGATTCATTGTCTTTATAAAATTTGTCATTTGAGTTTAATCTCAGCTTCTGCTTTGGTGGTTCTTTTGTATTGATGTAGGGCTTAAAGAGTGGTGTCCTCATTCTTGCTCATTTGCTAGTGATTTGGATTGCCTTGCTGGTTATAAGATTGTGTTGGTTGATATGGATTTGGTGTTGTGTAAATTCTGTTTTTCCTCATTCCTCCTTTGAATTTTGGAGCAATTGTTGTTAGTTACTGAATTGTAGATTCCTATTGATACTTGTGAGTTTTGTTGATTCTTATAACTCTTATAATCTGATTTGTTGTAGGAGAGGTCTCAAGACATTGTTGCATCGAAATCTTCCCAATCCGACACCCCTTTGTCTTTTCAAGATCAGTGTGATTCTTATCTAGAGGCGGTTGGAGGTGTCGGGCCGGGAGGGACAATTTCTGGCCTCGGTTCTGCTGCTACTGAATATTACAAAGAGCAAATTACAGCTCCTCGAAGAGCGCCACATCGAGTCGTAGAGCTCGAACGTGAAAACCTCACTCTATGTTCTAAAGTGGCTACTCTTGAGGAAACAGAAGCAGATCAAGCTAGCCAGATTCAAGCCACAACCACCCAACTTGAAGCGACAAACGAGGCACTCCGAAACCTCGAGAAGTTGATGATGGCGAATCAAGCATCGATGTCCGCACCACCAGCTACGTAGTACTAGGATTATCGTATAATCTTTTGTCGTTATTTGCCTATTTATGCAATATACTTATTATGATCTTTTGTCATTATATACTTACTATGATCTTTTTGTAGCAATTTACTTACTATGATCTTTTGTAGCTACTTATATGTATATATATGCTAATTATTGTATCATGTTTTATATTTAGGCTATGTATGATCTTTTGTTGCTATTTCAATATGAATATATGCATTTATATTAATTAAAACAATATAAAAAAATAAAAATCAAGATGTTAATTGGCGATCAATATAAATATATGCTTTTAATTTTATTAAAAAATTCAAAATATGGACGCTAATTGGCGACCAAGTGGTAGCCAAATACCTGCTCACATTGGGCGGCCAAGTGGACGCTAATTGGCGACCAAATTGTAGGCACAGTTGTCCCCCAGTTTGCGACCAAGTGGTCGCCATTTGGCGACCATATGGTAGCTAAAGTTTATTTGCGATGAATTGGTCGCTAAGTTCGGTGGTCGTAAAGTTAGCGCCCAATCGGTCGCAAAGTTAGCGACCAATTGGTCGCTAAAGAAATTGGCAACGGGTTATTTAGCGGCCACATTTGGCTACCAAAGTTTGGTCGCAAAATGCACTTAGCGACCAAATTTTGTGAATTAGCGGCTAAACCTTTGGTCGCAAAATCTGTTTTTTTTTTTTTTGTAGTGTTGGAAAAAGTTGGCAAGGCTGCCTATCGCCTTGCCCTACCGCCTGCAACCCATCCAGTGCATAATGTGTTCCATGTCTCACTTTTGAGGAAATACGTACCAGATGAGTCGTAGGTTCTCGACTTCGATGACATCGAAATTCAGCCGGATGCCACCTATGAAGAGCGGCCAATCCGAATCTTGGATCATCGCCGCAAGCAGTTGCGTCGAAAAGAAGTGTCTCTAGTAAGAGTCTTATGGTCAAAGGACGGCCGTGAAGCAGTCAGCTGGGAAAATGGGAGAATGAACAAGAGATGCGGAAGTGTTTTCCCGAGTTGTTCCAACCTTAGGGCTTTTCCTTTAAGGGGGTACTTAGAGAGTAGCCTAACTAAACCAATAACGTTTTGTAAAGTGGTTATAGCGGCCCATGCCTTAGAAAAATTTTGAAACAGTAAAAATGTCCTGATTTTGAAACATTTGCATGAATAGCCAATTTTATTACACAGATGCCCAATCTCCTCCCTCAACAGATCTTCCAAATCGTAAACCCTAGGCGCGTTCCCGAAGAACACCAGAGACTTGTTCATCCCGGCCGGTTCCCTTCGCCGGAACCGCCACCACCGCGCTCTCCTCCATGGCACACTTTTCCGTTTCCCCTGCCCCGGTCCTTTCTACAACCTTTCCTTTCCAGGGGCAGCATTGACCTCCCTGGTCTTGTGTTCGTCTTTCCTACATCAAAGGTAGATCAAACAGAATAGGAACTTCGACTTTCCATCCTTCAAATGCTTTAACAAGTGTTATTGATCACTGCACGAATAGAAATATCAAACTCACAACCATTTAAGATTTCCAAATAGTTGATCAAACATGGATATCAGAGTAGGTTCTCACCTGCAAGTGTCACCAGCAAAAGATCTCTTTGCAGCATTAGCTTCCCCCTTCCTATTAATAGGAATGACAAATGGATCACGCCAATTATTAATGCAGGAGTTAGGCACTGAAAGATGCATCCCATGAGAAGCATCTTTCAAATATTTGGGTCCAAAGGCAAAGTGCAAAGATGACGACCTGTTGAATATTTAGAGAATGAAGAAAAAAGGTGTAGAGTTTTATATGGGAGCAAAAAGAAGATCATGTAAAACTGAAAATCATAAGAGGTGATGAAGCATTAGTGAGATGCAAGCATCATTATTTCTAACCAAGAGGGGTTAGTTCTTCCTAATCATCAAAAGCACCAATAGTTTTGAGAAGTTCAACTACATTATGCACAGAAAGAGGATCCGGTCCCTCCAGATGAACGGCGTTGACCTCCACGTCGATTGCTTCTTCGACACTGCCTTCATAAGGGTTTCTAGCTTTTGGCGTGTCCATTGTGTCATGGGCAGCAAGAGCTGCAACTGTTGCGATACATGAATGTGTTTTGAATGTACTACTGTATTATTCCCACTTGGTAGAATTAAAATGACTGTGTGTATATCCTCTCTCAAATAATTCAGTTGTTTGGCTGACAGGGTTCAATTTTAGGTGTTGAGGTTGATACCCCATAAAAATCATATCCTCCTACAGCAAAGGCAGATCAGATAGAGCAGGATGGCGGCGAGAACCATAACGGCGATCTCAGCGCTGGAGAGCTTGTGCTCCTTCTCACCGCCGGATTCGGCAATATTACAAGCGCTTGCAGTTTGGCCCATAAAATTGGGGTTTTGCCGAGCACAGCGATTGGAATTTCAGTAATATATTTGCTTTATGATCTTACATAAATGCTAAATCCGTATACGAACAGTTTGGTTTAGCTTTGAATTATTGAATAAGTTCTCTTTCATTAGTTTTTGACTTTTTTAAATATATATTTGTGATTTAAAAAGTATGAGAAAAATATATAATTCAATTGTAAAAAATGTTCAAAAAGGACTCTCTTTATATTTAACCCAAATAGGGGTATTTATTAATTTACCAACCTTTTTAGGGCGTTCACGCAAATTCGCCTTTTGTAAACCCCCTCGTTTTAGTTGTAAACCTCTAGTTTCGGGGACGAAATTAATTTAAGGGGTACTAGTGTAATAACCGGGATTTTCGAACCAAATATTATGATATTATGGTCGCACCATTTGGTCTCTTTGATATTATTAATTAATTAATGGTACATCTATTAAATGAAGCTATTTATTTAATATATGAAAACAAAACAAGAAAGAAAGGAAGAAAAACCCATTTTCATGTGGCAATGGGCTAAGCTATCTTATCTGCTCACCATCCACGCATAAAATGCCCTTGATTACATTTCACCTTAATGACTTTCTTTGTCCCCTCCTTTTACCTGCAAGATGTCAACATCCCACTTCCTCTTTTATGCCAACTCATTTGTCTCATGGGAAGTGTTGAGATGAATTGACCCCAATTAAAGAAAAATCTAACTACCTTTCCCAATGCATGTGCCCAGATAGCTACACTGTCAAATTTCTTTCTTCCTCTACCTTTTATTTCTTTCCTCATGCCGTGAACTTTCTCAGTACAAAGAGTCTCCTTTCTTTTGTTCAGCTTTTCCTCCCCCAAAAGCAAAATTCCAGAGAGTTGGCCACGTTCTCCTCCAAGTAGTAGGTTGTTGAATTTCTCCCTCCCGTTTTATTTTGAGAAGAACAACATGCACAAGGTTATAATCTTAGAACACTACTTTGATTTCAATTTCTAATTAATCATGCATGGTTATTTTCTTGTAAACTCATAGACTCGATGAAAAACCCGCGGATCTAGCCGAGATCCGATCTGTTGGATCGTTTCGATTCGGCCAAGAACATGGGTTTAGCGTCCATGAATGTGCATGCATGCTAATTTTGTCTAATTGGTTCTCTTTCGGTCCGATGAAGGATCAACGCGGACCTCTCGGCACAAGCGACCCTGATGACCGGTGCATGCGATAGATCCGGATCCAAGGCTAATTTGTTCTTGTTTTGGGTGCCATACCAAGATCTAGTTGATCATATTTAACAAATTGCATGTTAAATTTTCTAGGTCTTTTAAACTTAAAATTTGGGATTTTAGTGCTAATTTGAGTTAGGCTTTGAGGCCGTTTTTTTTTTTTTTGGGTAATTTACTTCATGCATGCAACCACTATTTGAGATGGATGAGAAAACGTGAGATAATTAACAATCTACACGCTTAGTACTAATTAATTAAGTCTTAATTGCATTTAAATTATAAAATGGGGGAACAATGTTGTGTCTTGGCGTATAAGATATAGCAAATGTGATGCTAGTGGTAGCTAGCCCACTAGACCTACATGCATGCCAAGTCTCATCATCCTCTCTCTTTTGTCTTTTTATTTAAATTTATTTTATTTTATTTTCTAATTTGGAGGGGTTGTAAATCGTATGAGTGGTGTGTTAATTACTTCCTTTTCTAATTTAGTGGCTAACCATCTAGACTTAACCTTTTCCCTTGGGTCCAAATGTGTTAATGGCAAGTTGCTGATTTGGGGAAAACCCCTTGGATGCAGCTCAAAATTTGGGTGGAATAAAACAGAAGATTAATAATTAAACAAAGAAAAGAAGATCAATTTGTTTATATACCTTTATGCATGTATGAACATTTGAAATAAGTTAACTAGTGAATTAGGTGGTGGGATAACTTATAGTATAACTTAAATAGCGATCAAATCGGAAATAAAATTGGGTAATCTATTTCAGGCTTGAAACTATCTTCCCGAAAAGTGTGATTATAACGTTTTTAGTTTTCTTAAAGACAAGTAATTATAGTATAAATCATATGATTTTCAAAGACCATATGTTTCCTCGGTTTCGAGTCGGAAATCCCATAATTAAATTCGTAGCTCAAAAATGTTAAAGCTTATTGGTTTACTCTCTGGTTTCCGGTACACAATTTGTCGTTGGACACAGAAGTCCGTTCAGGTCTAGATAGTCAGGCCCTTCAGTGATAGTCTTAGCTGAAACTTCTACTCTCGCTAAGATAAGACAAGTGGATGGTTCTTGTTCACTTTGTATATTAAATGAGATCTGTATCCATTTAATATTTCGTAATTTTGTTGGGAAGTGATATGCATGCTATAGTATGATATAAGAATGAATATAGGTTGTTATTATTAATAATCATGTGTTATATATGTTATACCTGTTATAGCTACTGCTATTATTATTGTCGTAGTTTCATTACTACTAGTGGCATGCTCTTGTTATACTACGATAGAACTGTTATAGGTTCGAAGTTGTGTGCTCGGTATACTAGACGAACCTCGATGGAGGTGTTGCATGTGCTAGGATAGCGTTAGGGACGGAAGCTGTCGGCTTGATATACCGTCTCTCTAAAAGATATATACTAGGGCATATTAAATTGGAGTTCTAGTATTTACAGTCATGACTCTGCTCTCCTCCCGACTTGGAGTGAGAAATCGTGCTTTGCACTTGTTGAACCTTGCTTTCTCCTTACGCTTGGGATTCGATCATGGAGTCGCTATACTTCCCTCTGATCTTGGCCGTACTCGGCACCGTAAAAGCTACGAACCTATGTGCAACTTTTGCAGCCTTATAAGATAAGTGCAATAAGCACCGTAATTAAGATGTCAGGACGAATAGTCGTTCCTGCTCCGTTAGAATTAGTCTGCGGAGAATTTCTTAATCCCGTGTGTGTTATAAATAGTTCCCAACACCGTTCTCATATCCCTCTTGATAAGAACCTCATATGGTGCCAGACACTAATAGTGAGGTCTTATCCCACAAAATATGCATTCCACGTTTCTTAGTCTTCCTTTTGACGAGTCACTGAATATCGAGTCATCGTTCGGTTTTTATACGATATACAATGCCGATACTGTTCAGTTTCTATCGTTTGAACCAATTGCTTCCCCCATTTGCTTAGGCTTTCGTTAGACTAACCCGACCACCTTATTTAATTCCATGGCCGGCTGGTGTGCACCGTCTTCTATACGACACATCAGGTCCTACAAGGATAGTCATCCGCGATGAATGATCCGGCTTGAAGAACCCGAGCGTCAGCACTGCAGCACTTTTGGCAATCTTACGTGTTATTAGACTCCTAGGATAGATTTTCTCTACTCTATCCTCTAGCAGTCGTACTATGTAACTAGGGTAGTATCTTTAGTTTTCCGAAAATTGTCGTATGTGTTGTAATGAACTGCTTTCTACCTTCGGATGATAATATATGTAACGATAACCTTATTACTACATGATGTTGTAATATGAGTTTCCGTTAAGTTGGATTACACTTGATTAGAGCCTGAGTAGTCACGGGTTGGTCAAACCCGAGATTACTGGCGGTAATACTCCCGTATTTCGGGGGTGTTACACCTGGCTCCTTCTTCTTCTTCTCCTGGGTATTATGACCCTAAAACAACTTTCAGAGTTAAAATGTAAGTGCATTCAATGCATTGAACTCACAAATATAAATGTTCAAATCCAACGTAACCCAAAAAACAAAACGAAAATCCGTGTGTATTAACAGATTAATCACAAATTTCATATATAATCAACCAAAAACCTAAAACGAACAGTTGGATCCTCAAGCCTAACTTCTCGCATAGAATCCACCCTAAAATCAACAATCAAATCCTTAAGCTAGCACAAACACATGGCTGAAATCGCATTAATTGAGCTTTGAACCTTAAACCCCCAAATCCGCAGGTTTGAACCCTAAATCCAAAGCACCCAAATTCCCAACAATTCGAAGAAGAACTAACACCAAATTGCATTCAAATCATGAAAGAGACAAATCCCTCCAACAAATTCGTGTTAGAAATCAAAATCGCAAAAAAACCCTAAAATTCTGAAATTCTACAAAATCGTGAATGAAATGCGATTCAATTACCTCTGAATCTTCGAATCAATTCGAATAATCAATTTGCATTTTAGATTCCTAGGATTGAGCGTCGTTCGCCGTCGAGCACAGCCACGGTTGAGCTTGGTAGTGAAGGAGAGGGAGTTCATGAAAGAGGTAAAGTGAGGCCGGAGTTTGTTCATCATTTTTTTAGAATTTTTTTCGTTTTTAATATTATCACATGTCATTAGTCATAAGTGCTTATGTGGCCATGTCACAAGTGCTTATGTGGCTTAATTCAACTTAAGAATAATGACATGTAAATTTACAAGGCACGCGTGTTATATACGCGGTAGAATTTTCCCTTTGACAGGTATTCAATAGGTCCAAAATCACAAGTTCAAATTATCAAAAGGACGAAATCAAAGGTGGGGTGTTTAAGTGGTAAATTTGTGAAAGTTCAGGGGCCTATATATGTTTTAAGCCTTTTTAGTTGTATACATCAAATCCCCAAATTCCGGAATTATAGAAACTGAAGTTAGCTACCTATATACATGATATAACACGTCATATGCATGAGTTTAATGCGTTATATGCATGATCATAAATGTTATATGCATGATGTTTTATTAGTTGAAAACATGAATACACAAATCCCGAAATTATAAGTTAGCTACCTATATGCATGATACAACACTTCATATACATGATTTTAATACGCTATATGCATGATTATAAAGTTTATATGCACGATGTTTTTTTAGTTGTATTGTGAACAAATAAATTCCAGAATTATAGGAACTGAAATTACGATACCGATATACATGATACAACACGTCATATGCATGATTCTAATACGATATATGCATGATTATAAAAGGTTATATTCATGATGTTTTTTTAGTTGTATATATGAATACATAAATCCCGGGATTATATGACCTAGAATTACGTTATCTAATGCATGATAGAGCATGTTATGGTTAATAGTATCTGGTTGTGCTATTACCTATAATTGTTAAGGGAATAGAAATTTCCATTACATGAGATATTGAAGTGAAATGAATGATCAACTTTTCAAGTGAATGTGGGTATTTGTTTGGCTAAGCTATATTCCAAATATTATTACTCACAAGTCACAACCTTTGAATCGTAAGCTTTGCATGCTCCGGAAGCTAATTCACACCAAAAAAAACCCATTTGTTACTTAAGTTTGACACAACTTTCACTACAAAAGATAATTTGTCTCCTTGTGGATTCGACCCTTACTAGCTAAAGACTACGATTTTAGGTTTGCTTGGATTCTTTGCATAATAGTGATTTAAAACGACTAGACCATCGTTATTAGTGACATCATCAATGTAAAAATATGACGTCATCACACCCTACCAACCCTCCAATGTTGATTGACGTTCACCAGCATTGATCGGCGTTGACCGGCCGTCGCCAAACTTGTCACCACCAAACTTGTCATCACATTTATAACTTCTCACTACATAAAAACACTTATCACGGGAAAAAAAAGTCACTACATACAAAATTTGACCCCAAGGACTAGAACTTGTTATAGTGTTTAAAACTTGTCAACGCTTAAGAAAATGTCACAACATAAAAGAACTTGTCATCGGGTTCAAAATTTGTCATCGCATAAAAGACATGTCACTATTTACAAAAGCTTGGCACCAACTACGAAAGCTTATTAGTAAGTTTAAACTTATCATTGCATTAACGACTTGTCACCATGTACAAAATTTATCACCACGTACAAACAACTTGTCACCACGTACAAAAATTAACCATCCCTTACAAGTACTTATTACCACCTTACTAGTATCACCAAAATTGCAATTAAAGTTGTCATCACGTAAAATAACATGTCATCAAAATTTATTAGTAAATCACATACAAACAAAAATGTATCACCAAAGTACAAATAACTTGTCACCACGTACAAAAACTATCACTCCGTGTAAACACTTTTCACTACATACAAAAACTTGTCACAAGATATATTTGATAAGCGCCTATGTGGAATTTTAACCCACGTTATTATGCACTGCGCACATTGCTCAACCATTTGGGCTAATAGGCTAGAACTAAAAGTAATATATAAACAAATTATACAACGTAAATAACACTAGACTTCGTTTAAAACTTTATCATCGGGTTTAAAACTTGTCACCGCGTTGAAAACTTGTCAACCTGTTTAAAACCTATCACTGCATTTAAAACCTATCACCGTGTTTAGAACTAGTCATCGTGTTTAAAACCTGACACCGTATTTCAAACTGGTCACCGCATACAAAACCTAAAACCCAAAACCCAATCAATTTGTTAAAACTAGTCAAGTAATTAGGAAGTTAGCACATGAAAGTAGGAAACGTAGAATTATTAGTAATTGACCAGTCATTCAATCAATTTATTCAAAAATTGAAGTTGAAGGAAAATGTGAAAAAGTTGTGGAGTGGACCGGAGAGAAGCAAAGCTTTCCACAAATCAGAGGTGAAAATGAAGGAAAATTCACAAGCTATTTTTTCTGAGAGGACACACTTTGCCAGACCATTTTTCTCGGTTTCTCTTCAAACTTGACAACAACGGCGTCGAGACAGGAGGAGAGCCTAGATTTGAATGGCCACGGGAGTAGGGGTAAGAGGAGAGGTCAGATCTGGCCATGGTGAGCGTGTTGGAACTCGGCGGCTGGTTGGAGAGGTCGGCGTCGGCGTCGAGGATGTCGAATTCGACAAAGATGGAGGAAATGCAAGCACAGGGGTAAAAGAGGACGACTTGGTCGTATCACTACTAAAAAAATGATTTGACGACCACTATTGTGGTCGCAAAATAATTTAATATGGACGTGATACGTCCTTAGAGAACAAGTTTTGGATGCAAAAAGTGGTCTCTAAATAAGGACAAGCGTCCATGGGTTAGATAAAATGCATTTGTGTTTTCCATGCAATAAGGGCAAGCGTATTTCCCTGAAGTGCTCTATCCTGCGTAAACGATCATTGTAAGAATAGCTCATCTAGCATATATGCATTTAAGTAAGTGAACCATACTAGTGAAGATTTCACATCATATACCAAGGATCCGAACCGATCTGAATTCGATCCAATCTGAAACTGACCCGAACCGAAATAACCCGAATAAAATATAATCCGAACCGAACTGACCCGAACCGAATTGACCGAATCGAACTGGCCTGAACTAAACCTGACCCAAAATCACCTGATCCAAAACGACCCGAACTAATTCTGACCCGAAAAATGACCCGATCCGAAATGACCCGAAATCATCCGAACTAAATCTTAAGAGTAGATATACTATTAAAATTTAAACTTAAAGTTAAAAAGTAATAGTACAAATTATTTGAATGATAGTACACACAAACAATGTATAACAAAAGACCGATCAAGTACGTCTACAATTTTAATAGCAACCAAATTGTGTCTTAAATGTTTCACTTATTAAAAACAAGTTTTAATTCTTAAACAAACAATAATCATCTCATTGTATTTTGCATGTCTTAGAGAAAATAAACACAAAATGAAAACCGTTGCAGGTGGTCTTATAATTCTAAAAAAAATGAATCCAAATAATACCCGAATCCGAAATGATCCGATTCGAAGCAATCCGAAAAAGACCTGAACCGAACTAGACTCAAAACCGAACAACATCTGATCCGAACAACATTCGATCCAAATTAATCCGATCCGAACTAATCCGAAATATTAGGATCCGAAACGACCCGAATCCAAACTAGACCTGGACTCGAATAACATCCGAACCGAACCGAATCGAATAAGACCTGAAATAACTTTTTGACCCAAACAAACCCGATCTGAACGACCCGTTTTACCAAGTATAAATATCACCTCTCAAGAGCCCCCTTCACCTCATTCCCTCTATATAGATATAAATCCTATGTTCTGAGGCACTTTGTTTCAATAATAAATGATATTAAAAAGAAATTACCATCCAAAAATTTAGATTATATTCTAACATGTAGAGATGGAAATTTCACCAGAACCCAATGTGTACCCGCTTCACCCGACCCGAAAAACGGGTGAAACCCTTAAAAGACGGGTCAAAGTCGGGTTTTGGGTGATGCGGGTGATGGGGGGTCGGATACGGGTGAAAGTCCATCCACCCATAACCCGACCCGATAACCCGACCCATAACCCGACCTGATAACCCGTTATAATTCTTTATTAATATCTTTATATATTTTATATGTATATTCCTTCCTTTGTTACCTTTACTCATTAAATTAATTATGTTTTAGCAATAAAATATGTTTATTTGTTTCAAATTAAAATATATGTCAAAACAATACTATGATCCATATTTAATATCATGATTCAAGTTTGATTAATATAAATGATGAATGAGATTATGAAATTTTCATGTAATATTTAATACTCCATTTGACATTGAAATTATTATTATGTTTATCAGTTTGTTTGAAAAAGTTAAATTAAAAGTCAGGTATATATTAGGTACATACCACCCGACATTTCACCCGACCCACCCGACAATATAGAGTGGATTGGATTTGGGTGATCCATGCCAACGGGTCAGGTCGGGTTCGGGTGGGGAAAATGGTATTACGGGTCGGGTTTGGAAATGGTCCATCCACCCGAAACCCAACTCATTGCCATGTCTACTAAACATGGGATCAAAGAATGTAAAAACTCTTATCAACAACATTTCTCACATAATATATGCAAATATACCTAAGGTATTTATACAAGTTCTAATAATACTTTTAATTGGAATAAAATTTTGATTGAGACTTTGAGAAGAGAAATATGATAAGTAATATTATAATCATATAAAAATCTGATCTTGCGTAACACGGCATCATCTCTAAGTACGTAATAAATTTAAGAAAAAAACCATTACTTCGATCAGAGATGCAAGTTAAGGGTCTGTTTGGATTCCCATGCATTAAATTGCATTATGTATTATTTTGCATTATTTTGATTTAAAATTTAAACTGTATTATGCCTTTTCAAAATAATACATTATGAATCAAAAGTGTGTTTGATTTTGAACCAACTTAATACATTATTCAATCTAGATCCTTCTCCACCTTCAATCTAGATCCTTCTCCACCCCTTTTTCCCCGTAAAAATGGGGGCAAATGATTTCTTTTGTCTAAAAGAAAAGATAAACATAATACATAATTTTATTCATCCAAACACAATTTAAATATTTAATATATTAAATCAACCATAATGTATTTTAATACATTTTAAGTGGGCATCCAAACAGACTCTAAATGGTGAACAAACAGCACACGAATCTAGATACCTTCTCAGTTTAACCAAATATATACATTCACAACATTCTTTACAGGGCTACATTGCATGATTTCATTTCAATCCTTCGGATAGCGAAACCCGAAAAATCCTAGTTAAGATTTACGTAAGTTCAAATATCAAAAGATAATCTACCCAATTTACCTTCTTTTTCTCCACAGAACCCAGTTGACACCCTAGAATGTCGGAAATAACCAACCAACAGTCCATCCTAAGAGCAAGCCTGCCCCAACAAGGCTCAACCCTAGAGCAAAAGCAACGGCATACTTACAGATGTCACATCTTGGCAGGCCCCATTTACGCCTTTTAGCTTTGGAGGTCTTCTTGCAAACTCTATGGGGCTTGTAAGGGCTCCATGGAGCAAGAACATCAGGGAACGGTGTGGAGTAGCTTGGTGGCTGGTTTGCGCTGTTATGCATATAGGACTCCATCTGAAGCAGCCTAAACCACTGCTTGTATGCAAATAGCTGGGATGCTTGTTTGAAGAAGAGCTTGACAATGTGTTCTTTCTCAGTATAGGCTTGTTTGGCAGCTTTCTCTGCTTCACGGGCACGAGTTTGAGAATGACACAGTGCTTCAAGAAGCTGAGCCCTGTCAGGGTCTTCTCCAGAATGTTTTGATTTATCAATCATGTCATTGTAATCCACACTGCATAGTCCAAGAATGCATATTGCATATATGGTCAAGTTACATCTTGCAAAAACAAAATACTACAGATCATATGGAGAAGGCACACCATTAAATCTATACCTCAAAGCTCAAACAGTTTGATCATAAACCCGGTTATATACAAATTTCACCATAGAAATGATTATTCCAATTTCTAATTTTACCTTCTTATTTTTACAGAAGCACAAAGTGGTAACCAAACCCACATTGCTTAAATTACTGCCATGGAGTACAGATTTAGACCAGGATACAAAGAAAAGTCTTGAATAATCAACCTATTTGTCATTGAACTATTTGTTTGAAAGCTCAAGATGAAATTTACAGTGACAGGTTATTTCCACTAGAGTGTACGAAAGGTCAACTTTCAGTGTCAGAGTAACAGTACATGTGCTTCAACTCACTTCTATCTTGGAGCCTTCCCTAGCTTAATAGAAAACCAGGAGAGCAGACATCATGAGTTTGAAGGCTCAATAACGCCACAATTACCTATAATCGGCTACTTGCCATTCTGGTTAACTATTAAATACAGTATTAAGTTCTTATACCAAAGGTTTCACCATAACATAAAAAATAAAAAAATATAGAAGAAAGAAAGAGATTCTTGTACCATATGTGTCTCTATTTCTACAGATTATGCAAAAACAATTATCGACATAAGAAAAAGGAGGATCTTCCATTAGTCCCAGCAGTGAAAAATGAAAGATGAGTATAATAAAATTGTACCTCATCCATCCACTTTCTGCACTTCCTGAAGGGCCCTTATCAACTGAAGCCCGTTCCCTTCTCTTACTCGCTGCATCAGGGCTAGATTGGGAATATAGGCTAGAGGTAACATTTGTTTCACCCCATTCTTCCAATGAAACAAACATTTCATCAGGATCAAATCCGGCAGGTTGATCAGACATTTTCCTCCTAACGTGCATCTTATGAGTTAGAGGAAGGTCACAATTCTCAATTTGTAGTGATTTTTGAGCTACAAATGAGGCCAGATCATACTTATCAGACTTCCTCCACCAAGGTACTTTCTCACCTTCAATCCAAGTAGTATCATGAAAAGAAAGATCACTCAACGGTTTGGAGGCTGATTCTCCAGCTGATTCCATCTCCATAAGATCATAGTAGTCTGTCAAGTCCTTAATATCAAGAACATCTTGTTCCTTACATTTCGTGGCGCTTAACTCTTCCACTGCCACCTGGCCATGCTCTTTTGAAACATCTCCATTCACAATATGAGAAAGCCCCACGTGCTCATCCAGGGTCTTAGAATTAGAACGCCCATCCATAGGAGCAGATTTCATATCCTCAACTCCAACAGTCTCAGCATCAGCTTTGCCTGGCTTCATTTCTCCACAATTATAACCCTTCTGGAGGTCATAATTGTGATCCAATTGAATCCACCACTGCGCTTCGGGCGGTAGATTGAAATGCAAATGGTTCATGTTAAAAGACATGAAACCAAAGCCAGGGTTATCTGATCCATCAACTGCACTAGGAGGCCCTATATCAGGCTGTTTGCACCGGGAAGTAGACGACGACTGACTACATGCTAGCTTAGGAGCTCTTTTAGCATCTTCTTGTACAATGTAACGATTAGCAGCTCGTTGCCAGGCAGCCCTTGCTTCTGCTGCGGCCATCACACATTTTACTACACAAAGAATGAAGTCAATTTTGGTCAACTGAACAAGATTTGGAGCACTCAAAATGGTAAAATAACTTGTTTCTTAAATTTCTTTTACGTATGAGGAGGATAATTTTCAAAGGGATTAGAATACTTGGATAGACAAAGGAATCAGTAGGAAATTGCCAATCAAGTAGGAGAAGACCCCCCATAGCAGTGTCCAACAAACTTCATCACACTTGGTTTAGGAAATAGCATCATATAAAAATTTGGAAGCAAAATTCAGCAGATCAGCCTCATATTACGCGTAATTAAACTAAAAAAGCGAAGATTTCACCGAAATTCAAAGAGTTAGCAATAGGTTTGAGAATTCCTTCACTCACAAGCAGATCGAATCAATCAGAAACAGAGAATATGATACCAGTAGCAGAATCCAAACGAGCAATAAATTCAAGAATACCCTAGTTGATCATCAATTACAACCTACAAATGAAATCGAAAAGTACGGAATTACAAACCTACAAGGCGAAAATCAAACAAACGCATAAAGCGAAAAACTAGTGAGCAAGAATACTAATAATACCAATTTGCAGAGAACAAAATTTTTAAGGAGGAGGGATCTGGAACTGATAGCCCGATTGCCAAACAGAGACGGACAGTGAAAGGAACTCGCAGTTGTAAGGGGGTCTTGCAAGTTAGTACTCCGTATGAATTTGGGACATATCCAGAATGACTCTCTCAGAAATTAAGATAAGTTCGGGACGGCGTCGTTTGATGGTCGAAGCAACATTTCTGTGCAAGTTTGGAGAACAGCGTCGTTCCAAAGGGATTGAGTGTGAATGGATACTCTGTCAGAAATTTACTTTATTGTCTTGTTTGTAGACCTGGTAATTCGGGTTGTTCGGGTCAGTTTGGATCGGGTTGTTCGGTTCGGGTCAATTCGGGTTAAACAGTTATTTCGGGTCTTGTTCTGTTCGGTTCGGTTCGGTTCGGTTCGGGTTCGGGTTCGGATGTTGTTCGGTTTCGGGTCTAGTTCGGGTTCGGGTCGTTTCGGATCGTAATATTTCGGATTAGTTCGGATCGGATGTTGTTCGGTTTTGGGTCTAGTTCGGTTCGGGTCCTTTTCGGATTGCTTCGAATCAGATCATTTCGGGCCGGGTCAGTTCGGATTCCGGTGTTATTTGGATTCAATTTTTTTTTAAATTATAAGATCACCCGCAACAGTGAGTTCTTAACGTAGAAGGTTTGGGCCCTTTAATGAGTACTTTAATGTGTCTTGTAATAAAACATAGTTACTACATATTATTGACAAAGATTTAGATGTAATTTCTACTTAGTTAATTAAAAAAAATTAATTACTATTTATATTATATACATACACATACGTACGAGAAGAACGAATTACAACTCTAAAATTGGCCTAACAAGTTTAGTTCAGGTCAGTTCGGTTCGGGTCAGTTCGGTTCAGGTTTAGTTCGGGTCAGTTCGGTTCGGGTGCTGTTCGGTTCGGTTCGGATTCAGTTCGGGTCTGGGTCGTGTTCGGATTGTTCATTTTTCCTTGTTCGGGTCCAATTTCGGGTTCGGTTCGGGTCGGTTCGGTTCGGGTTTCGGGTTCGGGTCACTTTCTGCCGGGTCTACTTGTTTGTCCACGAGGATTGTAGGACGCGTGACACGTACTCGAGTTGGAAAGTAGAATAGGTAATTTAGGCTGCGTTCGTTTCCCAATAAGCAATTGTTGATCCTGATCAATTGTCGATGCTGATATAAAATGCTGATATTCGTTGTTGAAATTGAAAGTTGATATTTCAAATAAACAATGGGGTGTTTGGTTGAACGATTTGCTGATTCGTATGTATTAATTTTGTTTTGACCATTTTATCCTTAAAAAATAAAAACAATTAAAAGGAAAACAAAATCTATCAAAACCTATCATTTGCCTTCAAGAGCCATGGCCGGCACCGGCCAGCCGTATCCAGCACAACCTTGTGCCCGCCGCCGTCGTCGTTGGAGGCTCGATTCCAACCCGTAGGCCCGCCCGCCTCCCCTCCTCGCCCCGGCATCTCTGCCGGATTAGGCTTCGGTGGATAGAATCGCCATTGTAATCGGTTTTGGAAGGTGACTGAGATTAGGCTTCGGTTGCTCAATTTGAAGCTTCAGGACTCGGGAGGAGAACGATTTTGGAGTCGTGTAGGAGAGTTCTCAGCTCGTCCGGGTTTAAGTTTCGTAGAGATTGGGCTTCAATGATCACAGGTTCTCAACTCTTCATTTTGGAGCCGAGGCAGAGTTCTCAGCTCGCCGGCGGAAGCGAGCAAGGCGGGCACCTAGATCTGGATCAGAGAGAGTGGCCAGGGGCGGCGTCGACGCAAAGCCGGAGATAGAGGGAGAGAGGCGAGAAGGGGCCGGAGTTGGCCGGTGCGATGGCTGTGAGGGTCGCCGGCGGGATTGGGCCACCGACGAGCGAGGGTGAGGACCTAGATTTGGATCCGGGGAGGTGGCCACGGCGGCGTCTGGGCAGAGCCGGTGCGAGAGAGAGTGGGGCGAAGAGGGCTGGCGTGGTGGCTGCACGGGCTTGCCGTCGATGGTGGCCGGCGAGAGAAGGCCTCGGGTGCACTGTAAAGAGGAGTTCGGGAAGATGGGAGTACAGGGAAGAAGATGGTGTTGGGGGCATGAGTGGTATTGTCAAGATCAGCATTGCTGATAAAAACGTGCTTATTTCAATAAGCATGTATGGTGTTGATTATTTTTTTCCCTGCTTATAAGCAATGGTGTGTTTATAAGCACTTAAAAAAAAACTGCCAAACATTGAAACAGATTGCTTATTTCAAGTTATAAGCATTAGAGTGCTTATAAGCACTTTAAAAAAAAAAACAACCGAACGCAGCCTTAGGCTACGTTCGTTTAGATAAGTAATTGCTGATGTTGATCGATTATTAATGCTAATATAAAATGTTGATATTATTATTGAAAGTGAAAACTTTTTTTTTTTATAAACAATTGGGTGTTTGGTGAGACGGTTTGCTGATTTGTATGTATTAATTTTGTTTTGACCATTTTACCCTTTAAAACTAAAAACAATTAAAAGAAAATAACCCTATCGTATTCACTTGAGAGAGCCATGGCCGCCGGCAGCCGTTCCTTCATCGTGCCATGCGCCGTCGTCGGAGGCTCGATTCCAACCCGCCCGCCTCCCCTCCTTGCCCTTGCATCTCCGCCCGTCCGTTGGTCTCAGCGAGTCTGGAAACAGCCGAGGGAGAGACGGGGGTGGGACTCGGCCGGAGGACAGGACGGGATGTCGAGGAGGTGGTGGTTGTCGGCGGCGGAGTCAAGGGAGACTTGCCGGTCTCCAGATCTGGATTTTTTGTTCTTTGTTCCTTTGTGTGTGAATTGTGCAGACTTGCCGGTCGCCAGATCTGGATTTTTTGTTCTTCGAATCTGGATTTTTGTTGTTGAATTGGTGCGCTTGGTTGGGGATATACGAAGAAGAGATCACCGGTAGGTAGAGGAGATCGTCGGAGATGGGGCTGGAGATGCTGATGGGTTTTCGCCGGGATTGGGGGCCTTAGGTCATCATCTTCGGGTTAGGGTAGAGTTGGGAAGTTTAGTGGGTCATAAGCGGTGGTGGTTGGAGGAAACAGAGATCATGACGGCGGCGATCACGACGGTGGGGTAGATGTGCCCGTCGACTCCACGACGCTCCAAAAACCTACAAAAGCAACAAACAAGCACAAACAACTCCAACTCTCTATTCAAAACAACAACAAATAGCAAAAAAAGACTCAAACTACTTAGAAACAATCTACAAAAACTAACTCAAAAGCATGACATCAAAACACCCCATACTTAGACTTGTTTGTCCTCAAGTAATCGATCAACATGAATCAATACCAAGTAACAAAGCTCAAGGATTGCCTCATGAATCAATACCAAGTAACAAAGAACACATGAACATCCTAAGTAATCACAATCCAACCTCACTAAGGAAAATATCTCACTCAACTCTTAAAGTGTTTAGTGTATATCAATAATCATTCAACTCAAATTCCAAACACAAAACCTCATAGTCAATGGAAGTTATATCAAAAACTCTCCACCGAAGAAATCAAAACAAGCCAAATCATCAAAAAAAGAACTTAAGGTGGCTTAATGAAAGCTTCAAAGAAGCTTCATTCGGCCGGTTTGTAATGGGCTTGGTAATTGAAAGGGTGTGGAATAATTTGATCTTGTGGTGCTAACTAGTTCGGTAACCAAGACTCCTCGGCTATAAAACACTCAACTAACTACTCATTCTTCCAGCTAACACCAAGCACTTAAACGTTTCAAATCACCCTTCTCTTCACCTATTTTCAATGTCTTTCTTCTTTTCATACTTTAGAAGGCTTTGGACTCTTGCACTTATTCACACAACTCTTCTTTCTTTTCTTTTTCACTGCCTTTTCTCTTCTTCTTTTTTCACGACATTTTTTTTCTTGATGGGTTGGTACCGACCAAGAGAGGGTCGGTAACGAGCTACCTTATTCACTACACATGTGCAATTTCGAGCCAATGACACTTCATTCTTTAATTTTCCATAGACCACACTCCTTCTTTACCTTTCATAATCACTTTATTTTCACCCAAACAATCCATAACAACTTCCACCACTCCATTCTAAGTCCTAATTCTTGGATCAAAGGGGGTCAAACTTATTGTTAGAGCTAGACATCAACCAAGCAAGATTGGTGACCCCTTAGCCTAGATCGGGCTTGAACTAAGCAATACGAACTCAGGAATCAAGTAGAAGGAATGCGAAAATTGTATTAAACTCGTGTGTATTTGATTGTATATATGTATGAATGAATCATGTACAATGCGTGACCCCCTCTATGCATTTATAGGGGCCTAAAAGATAGAGTACTCTACAAGATAGATGGATAGCTAGATAGATTTAAATCGTAAAAGATATAACATCCCTAGATTTAATACGATTTCGCCCATATAAGATAAAAAGAATCACTAATAGATATAACTTAATCCTATCTTATACTTGGATGGTCAAATCGGTGCACTTGGTCAAATATTACTCGAACACTCTTCTAGAAACTTGTCTTCTGGGCTTTGTAGACGTCTTGCAGGTCGTTCCAGCGCGTGTCGTGGGCTATCGAATTATCGTGGCCCAACAATACCCCTTTTGATTCAAACTTGAAATTTCAAATTTCGAATTTGAATCAAACCAAATCTTTAAACACTGATTTGATGCCTTGGAAAACGCAGTCTGAGCGTCATCATTACCTCCTATTTAAAACTCTTAGCCCTCTTTCCATTTATCCATAGGCGTCACTTCCATCATTCAAGTCAAGTACGAACTCCGCTCTTACCCCTATTCTCTTCCGCTTTCCTTTCTTCTTCCATTTTCTGCGTTCTCCCGAGATCTGTTCCTTCCCAACCATGGCCGACTCCCCTCTCTTTGCACCTTCCAACTCGCTGATGGCCCAAGATCAGTTTCAGTGCAACCTTACGCCGGACGATGTAACCAGAATCGTCTCCAAAGGAGGGTTTCCGGCTGGCACTGTGACATACTGCCCCCAGGATGAGCTAATCGACTGGATCCGACCAGGGTGGATCTGCTTCACCGAGTTCCCATTCTCATTAGGGCTAAAATTTCCGTCTTCCCCCTTTATTAGGGACTTCCTTAGGGATTTAGGGGTCTCGCCTTCTCAAATTATGCCCACGACCTGGCGTATATTAAGATGTGTCGACGAACTGGCCTCTAGGAAAGGGATAGCTATGACGGTGAGTGAATTCCTAGTAGCCTATAAGGTAGTGCCCTCTAGACCGTGTAGAATCTCTGTTCACTCCAGAAATACCCATGACCCTTGATCCCCGGTGTCAAGAACCCTAATACGGGATGGCAGTCACCCTATTTCTTCGTGGAAAGACGCTCTTTGGGTGAATTAGGGGAAATCCATAAGGATGTTTTCCTAGATGCTTGGAATACCACCCGTAAGAGCCTCGCTTGCTCTGTTTTTTGTGGTTCTTACTAGTGTGTATAACTAGATCTATTATCCTGGATAGTGTATCTTACTAATATTCATCTGATGACATCTTGTGTAGTGCCGAAGAACTTCAACTCCAGATCGTCCAGTGGGAAGCTTATCAAGGTGCTATTGACCACTGAACCCAAGAATCGCGCCCCTAGCAAAGTGTTTAACGAGCCAAAGAAACCTAAGGAAGAGGACCAACTCCAGAGCTGTTGGGACGCTATCAAGCATGCTTGCGTACTTGTTAGTGTACCACACAACCGTCCCTTAGTTTTGATATGACAAACTCACTTTGATTCTAATAAAGTTGTCCAAGTGTTCAGGAACGCCAGTGACCAAAAGGACAACAAGTGTGTATGGGCGTCCCATAAGCTTAGGGACGCTAGCTGACAGGAAGTAAGGACCAGCTAGAGACTACTTGAGCAAGGACGGAGTCCCAAGCAAGTAGGAACGCAAGAAAGGAGTCCTTACTCACTAGCCGACAGGATGACATCACTCGACAATGTTTGATCATCCAAGGACACGTGGAGACCGATCCTGTAGCGGAGTCCAACACTACGTGGCGGCCGATCCTGTAGCGGAGTTCATCATACACAGCTGGATACAGGAAGCTTCCTCATCACCGCCCTACTATGTGGAGGAAGATCCTGTAGCCACGTCCACGAAGGTCATGATCGTCCCAGTGAAAAGACGCCCTTCCCAAGTCCTATAAATAGCCCCAAGGCATTTATTGTGACGCCAACGCTTTCAGAGAATATTCAGAGAGAATCAAAGGAAAGCGACTCACTCAAGAACACGAAGAACTAACTCAAGAACTCTAGAACAGTGCTAGAACTTGTGTTAGATCGAGTGAGATTTTGCACCCCAACCACAAAACAGTTTGTAATCAGAGAAACCAAAAAGAGAGAGAGAACGTTCTGCGAAGTACTGCAGAACGTAGGAATAGAGTCCTTTAGTAGATTGAACAAGCTTGAGTTGTAGGCTTAAAGGAGTCCTTTACAAGTGAACTTAGGGAAAAGCTAAGTGTCAGAGAACTGTAAAGACTCGCCAGTACAACTGTAAGAACGTTCAATATAAAGGAAAGAACTATTCAAAAATCCTCCAAGGAGGTAGAGGTTTACACTCAAGGACTACTTGGTCTTGAGTGGTTCCTCTATAATTCACTGCGTTCATTTATTACCTGTTTAGTACTTTATTCCGCTGCATACATCAAGGACGCCCCTACACCTCGTAGGGACGCCTGACCAAAGGACGCCTTTACCAAAGTAAAGAGCGTTCCTCAGTACTAACGATCCAACAATTGGTATCAGAGCAGGCGCTCTAGATTCTTACTGAGTTGCAGGTAAAAATGGACGTGGAACCTATAGGAATCTCCTTTGTGAAGCCTCCGCGCCTGACGGACGGCAATTTCAACCGCTGGAAGATTAGATTTGAGAACTTTGTAAGGAGTCAGAACTATCAGTGCTGGAAAGTGATCATGAAAGGCGACCTTGCCGTTCCTACTGACAAGAAGGATAAAGAGGACGAGTGGGGTCCTGATGAATTCAAGTTGATGGAAACAAATGCAAAGGCTATTTGCTTCCTTCAAGCGTCTCTTTGTGAAAGGGACGCCACCAGAATTAGCAATTTGGCAACTGCCAAACTACAGTGGGAAGCTCTTGAAAAATTCCACGTAGGAACTGCTGAGATGAGGGAAGACGTTCAGCTTGAAATCAAGAGAGAGTTCTATGCTTTCAGAATGCTACCCAACGAAACTGTCAATGACTATTCATACCGCTTTGAGCAACTTGTTACCAAGATGAGGAACTTAGGCGTTCCCGAAGCTGAAGTTTCAATGAGAAACAGAGTTCAAGTGGTTATTGATGGTCTAACAGGAAAGTGGAACTTTGATAGAACCACGTTCAAAGAGAATACAGCTAACAAGACTCTCGATATGGAAGAGATCTACGGGAAGCTAAGAGGATATGAAGCACGAAGGAACTCCGATTTAGCTGAGCTAGCAAGGAATCCTCAAACAGATATAGCATCGATAACATCAACACCAGAGTACGCTGAGTATCTTCGTCGTCATCAAGAACTTGCTTTATTGATAGAAGCCAACAAAAATGAGAACCGTGAGAAGATGCGCGTTCAAGCGTTGAGAGAGAAGGAAAGCAAATCTAAGGAACAGCTTGATGAAGAAGAAGAACTTGCTCTTTTTCACAAAGTACTTCGTTCTTATGGCAAAAGGAACAAATATTTCAACAAACACAAGATGCCCAAGAAAGAAACTCCCAAGTACACTGAAGCAGAAATGAAAGAACTTACCTGTTACAAATGTAACAAGAAAGGACACTTTGCTAAAAAATGTACAACGGGAATGTCCTCAAAGGAGATGAAGACAAAAGCCCTCATTGGAGCGTTCGCATCTGCATGGGATAACGTCAGTTCTGATGATGAAGAACCTGATGAACAAGAGGCATACATAGCTCTTGAGGACGCCTCTGATAATGAACAAGTAGCATACATGGCCATGTAGGACGTCGAAGTTGTTGAGGAGGACGCTCCGAAATCTGAAAATGAGGTAACCCGTGAGTCTATGATGAGTTCTTTAGAAAATTGTTCCAAGTCCAAGCTTATTAAACTCATTGGAAAAATCATGGATGAAAGTGTGATCATGCAAAATAGAATGGATGAACTGGAACTTGAAAATGAAAATATTGTGGTTGAATGTGAAAACTATAGTTCCATGACCATTCATCTAGAGTCTTCATGTGAAGAAACTAAATCTCTGAAAACTGAAATTATGTGTCTTAAACTTGAGAACGCTAAGCTCAGGGAAGAAGTGAAAGTGTTGGGTAAGAGTCCCATGGTAGAAGAAGTTAGACCTATGGTCTTTGTCCCAGCCAAAAGGGGACTAGGCTATGAATCTGACACTAAGAACTCTCTTCCTAGCGACTTTGAGGCAAGCAAAACTTCAGAACTTGAACTTCAACGGGAGAAAACTAAGAATCTTCTTGAGCGAATTAGAGTCCTAGAAAGTGGAGAGTTAGGTCAAGAGGACTACTACACTAACTCCACAAGTCATAGGATCTACAAGAAAATTGCTAAGGGGGAAGGTTCTAAAGTTTGTAACCCTGAAAAGATGAAGAAGAACAAAATCCAGCGTCCCAATAAGAAGTACTATCTCGGTACTTACTATAGGACGTGTTGGTACTGTGGACAAGGAGACCACTTTAAATATGATTGTGTAAAACTGAAGGAAGACATTGAAAGTGGTAAAGCTGCTAGGACTAACATTGAGAATAATAAGTCCGTTCCTAAAGCTAACACTAGGCGTCCTAGACGTTCTAGGAGTTCTTTCCGCAAGCATGCTATTTCAAATGATGTGAATATAAATGACTACATGCCAGAACCAAAGTTCTATTATTGCAACGAACCAGGTAAGGAACACCTTGCCTGGGTCGCCAAACACTAACTTTGTTTTGGCAGGTGGAAGTGAGGGGACGCCCATGGATCATTGATAGCAGCGCCTCAAATCATATGACAGGAAGCCAGATCCACCTTGCCTGGGTCGCCAGATCCACGTAGTAGAGCACTTTCAACACCTTCTGCCTCGTTAGTCAAAACACACATTACTTTAGGGTCTCTACTAAGAACGAGTCCGAAGACAGTGCTGATGAAAGTTCAGATGATGAGGACTCTGAGTCGCCAAAAGGCAAAAAGAAGCGCAAGGACGATGGCGCAACTGTCAATGTTCTAGGCCCCTTAGTCTATTCTGAGCAATGACCTGCCTCCTTCACCAAGGAAAAAGAAGTTCTGGAGTTTCTTGAGCTTCTCAGATTTCAAGGATGGCTGAACGTCGGACCTGCCCCTTCTGAAGTTGACAAAGAACAGGTCCGAGCGTTCTACAAAAGCTTGCGCTACAAGTCCAAGGACAGCTCTCTCCATTTCAAGATAGAGGACGAGAAAGCCTTTGTCAATGAACGCCAAGTCCGTACTTTCATGGGACTGAGCACTCAAAGGCCTCCGTCCAACGCACTAAGCTCTCTTCCCGAGAACGGCTTTGAGCTGACAGAGGACGAAGAAGTTGCTATGATTGAAAGAGTGTTCCAGGGTAAAAGACCCTATGGACTTGACAGGGTGGCTCACGTGTTGAGCAAAGTCGGCGCCATTGCACATTACTTTATCTGCCGCGCCGTCCTTCCCAGGCAAGAGAAGCGTTCTATAGTTCAAACGCATGACATCATATTAATAGACGCCTTTCTCGAACGCCGTCCTATCAATCTTGCCAGAATTGCAATGCAACATATGGCTAAGTGTGGGAGGAAGCGACATGCTTTGCCATACCCTGGGCTAGTCAAGCTGATCCTAAAGTCCCAAAACGCTTATGATGAGTCTGCTCCTACTGAATTGCTGGGACTCAACTGGGATCAAAAGAAAGGACTGCTCAAGATAAGGCACAATGAGGAACTACCCTCAATAAAGAAGCAGTTAGAGGCTGAAGCTGCGGAAGCCAGGAAAAGAGCAGAGCAAGAACGCCTAGCAGCTGAAGCTGAACAGGAACGCCTTGCCTCTCTGCATCAAGAGCCCCTCAATGAAGAAGAGCAAGCTGTGAATTTTGACGTTCTTGATCAGATGTTAATGGCCTCTTCACCGCCTTCCTTGCCTCACATGGACGCTCCTTCCTCCAGCTCTGGTCCAACGCCTATTCCTGCCCCAGCAAATCCCGAACAACATCCTCTGGCAGAACTCATGGGTGCTATTCTTCACAACCAGTGCCTGATCTTAAATTCTCTCAAAGACTTATCTTCGGCATTCACCAAGTCGGCTGAACTTCAAGAGAAGCTTCTCAAGTTCTACCAAGATCAAAGCCGTCCTTAGTGATCGCCGTCCTCAACCCCTTTATGCCTAAATTGTTTTGCTTTTGCTTCTTTTATCTTTCAAACACTTTGGTCTGTAATGACACGTACTCTCTTTTGTTTGAATGGCAATTACATGGTTTGCTTGCATTGTGTTTGTTTAAGCGTTCCACTGCTTATAGTTGTGTGTTTATGCTAACGTCCTTATCACTTGTTATCCTTTTCGATGATGCCAAAAGGGGGAAGTGTAGTTTTGCAGAGATGCGCTATAAATTAGTTATCTAGAATAAGCAAGTGTTAAGGGGGAACTATTAAGTGAAAGGTCTAAAGAACGCTCATGCTAGAATAATAGAGGACGCTTAGAAAGTTTTCTAGGACGCGACTCTCTCCTTAAAATCCAAATGTTAGAGAATCAAAGAATGAAAACTTGTGCTTATTGAAATTTCTCTAAGTATTAGAGGACGCTTCTAAGTTTTCATGCATAATAAGTTCCAATGTCAAAACTTTTTGCTGAAGAGTTTGTCATCATCAAAAAGAGGGAAATTGTTGGGATGCTATCAAGGACGCTTGCGTACTTGTTAGTGTACCACACAACCGTCCCTTAGTTTTGATATGACAAACTCACTTTGATTCTAATAAAGTTGTCCAAGTGTTCAGGAACGCCAGTGACCAAAAGGACAACAAGTGTGTATGGGCGTCCCATAAGCTTAGGGACGCTAGCTGACAGGAAGTAAGGACTAGCTAGAGACTACTTGAGCAAGGACGAGGTCCCAAGCAAGTAGGAACGCAAGAAAGGAGTCCTTACTCACTAGCCGATAGGATGACATCACTCGACAATGTTTGATCATCCAAGGACACGTGGAGACCGATCCTGTAGCGGAGTCCAACACTACGTGGCGGACGATCCTGTTGCAGAGTCCATCAACACGTGGCGGCCGATCCTGTAGCGGAGTTCATCATACACAGCTGGATACAGGAAGCTTCCTCATCACCGCCCTACTACGTGGAGGAAGATCCTGTAGCCACGTCCACGAAGGGCATGATCGTCCCAGTGAAAAGACGCCCTTCCCAAGTCCTATAAATAGCCCCAAGGCATTTATTGTGACGCCAACGCTTTCAGAGAATATTCAGAGAGAATCAAAGGAAAGCGACTCACTCAAGAACACGAAGAACTAACTCAAGAACTCTAGAACAGTGCTAGAACTTGTGTTAGATCGAGTGAGATTTTGCACCCCAACCACAAAACAGTTTGTAATCAGAGAAACCAAAAAGAGAGAGAGAACGTTCTGCGAAGTACTGCAGAACGTAGGAATAGAGTCCTTTAGTAGATTGAACAAGCTTGAGTTGTAGGCTTAAAGGAGTCCTTTACAAGTGAACTTAGGGAAAAGCTAAGTGTCAGAGAACTGTAAAGACTCGCCAGTACAACTGTAAGAACGTTCAATATAAAGGAAAGAACTATTCAAAAATCCTCCAAGGAGGTAGAGGTTTACACTCAAGGACTACTTGGTCTTGAGTGGTTCCTCTATAATTCACTGCGTTCATTTATTACCTGTTTAGTACTTTATTCCGCTGCATACATCAAGGACGCCCCTACACCTCGTAGGGACGCCTGACCAAAGGATGCCTTTACCAAAGTAAAGAGCGTTCCTCAGTACTAACGATCCAACAAGAGCTCTAGCCACGAGACTACAGAACCGGAAATCTCACCCTCTGCTGTCAAAATGTCAAGCACCTCTAAGCCCACCAACCCTGGTAAGTCCTTCGTGGTACTTCGTCTTTTATGTTCTAAACAAGCTCCTTCGGTACAGAATCTGACCTTTGGGGTGTCATGTGTCTAGGCCGTGAGAGAAATACTTCCACTGATGCTATGCTACAACGAATGCTGAGGTCCCGTAGCTCGAATCCTCCGCTGGTACCGAAGAAAGAGGTTCAGCAAGAATGCCCTACACAGAAGCGCAAGCTGGAAACCCCCCTACTATCGATCTTTCCAAGTAAGACACCGCTGACTTCTAGGGCGTCGTGCTAGAGTCTACTTCTGGTGAGGTTAGAACTGCCTCTGTCAAGGGTGGAGTGGAACAAGCGCTAACACGATCCAGGGCGTCTATGAAGAAGGTATGCTCGCACGACCTCTCTTATTTGTCAGACTAATTTCTTGCTGTCGTAGTTATTTACTTTAGCATGCCTTGTAGGCAACCCAAGAATTTGCTCTGGCCATGGACGTGCATATGAGGGAGATCAGCCAGTTGAAGTCCAAGGAGAAGCACGCCTCGGAAGCAGCGTTGGAGGCCGGTCGTCAGAATCGCGTTCTTGAAGAGGCGCTAGGTTCTCACCATGCTCAAGTCGCCAAGCTACAGGGAGAGGTGTCTGAGCAAGCCAGGAAGATTGCTGAACTTCAGGGAGCCGCGGATGCATTCACCCAGCAAGTCATCAGGATCGGTACTTACTACTCGACTAAGGCCAAGATCGAAGTTCTTGAGGGTGTCGCTAGAGGGGAGAGCGACCGCTGGAATCTGGAGGAGCTGAAGGCCACCTTTGATGTGCTATTCCCTCCTGGCTCCAAGGTTCCGGGAGAGGATTTCCTGCCTAACGAGGAGCTGGATGATGATGCCAATTCCCCTGCTCCAGCAGATATTATTCCAGCTGCGTGTTCCGACGATGTGGTCCAGCAGGAAGATAAAGATGAGAACCTCTCGTCGCAGACCCCCTCTCCCGCCAAGTGATCTCTGCCAACTAGCGAACTCATGCATGCTTTTGTCTACTTTTGTGTCTAAGAACTTTATTCCGGCAACGCTTATTGCCACAAAACTTTAAATGCTCGTTTCGAACTGGTCTTTGTGCCAAGACTTATCTTTTTGGGGGAAAACTTCGTACCCCTAGTGTAAAAACTTTCAACTCTCATTAACCGTTATAGGCCCTCTGTATGGCCGTTTACTTATTCTACATTCTCGATTTTGGCAATGCTTGCCTAACTTTTGATAGCTACTTGTATTCAAGATCAAATCCTGAAAAGTAACTTAGTTTCCGTTCTTTGCTAACAGCTTAGGCCTGATAGCAAATGAGATTATATAATGTTGGGGCCTAACCCCTACTATCGTTACTTAAAAGCTTATCCGGGAGTGCTGCTGTCCCCCTACTCATTTATCGAGGGTATAAGTCTAGATGCTGTTTCTAGAGAGTTACCTCATTTGTGATTTCTAGAATGAAATTTATCTTCGGAGATGATGCCTTAAGTAGGCTTTACTGGTAAAGCTCAGCACCCCTTGTTTTGCGTGGGGCGCTCTTGACTCATACTTCCGAAAAACGCATCCAGGGAAGCATGCTAGTGTTTTAAACAAGTGCGAGAGATTGTAAACGTATATCCCTGGAGCAAGAGTTTAGGAGTGACACTGGTGGATGTAATTCAGATAATCACGTGATTAGTAAAGTCGTCGTAGTGTAGTGATGGTGAGCTCAATACCCCTTGTGTTATTTGAGGGGGGGGGGGGAACTGCCTTTGTCTAGAGACTGTATCTAGAAAAACGTATTTTGTTATCGACAAAGGTTGCGTAGGTACCTAGTGCGTCTTAGCGGTTATTATTTGTAAGAGACAAGCTTGTTCGTATGAGGTGCTAGCGTTAGCTTTATGATGCTTGACAGCATATCTGGGTTGTACAACCAGTTGATGTGAGTGGATTAATCCGTTGGATGCTAGCATATATGTTAGGCGATTTGTGCCTTATGTGTGGATCCAAATTTTCGTGCGAGTTTTGCAGTACTGGCGATACTTGCCTAGGTCTCTTATGGGCCTAATCATTACGTCCACGAGTTTTGTGGGATATCTGGCGATAAATGCCTAGGTCACTTATGGGCCTAATCATTACGCCCACGAGTTTTGTGGGAATATTTGCCTTTTCGTAGCTTGATCGGGGCTACTAGGCGTGTACCCTGGTGTGGGTGTTTGTATCGTGCGAAATTTGCAAATTAAAGATATGCTCTTCGAGGAGCATTTGTTTGCGTGTATAAACGAAGTAATTCATAATAAATTTCATTTATAACTTAAAAGAATCAGAAGAATGTAAATTAGTGTCTTAACTAGTGCCTAATACTAGAACCACGATCTAGAAATAAAAGTGGGGTGATGGTTCAGGAACCCCCTTGCACCCCCCGAAAAAAAGAAAATCCAAAACCTTCTAAAACACAAAATAAACTAAGTAACAAGAGATAGGGTTGTTAGAAATAGTACTTCTTGAGGTGAGTTGCGTTCCAACTCCTAGGCACTGGTTCTCCTTCCTCGGATTCAAGCTGGTAAGCTCCTTGCCCTACGACTTTCGTGATCATGTAAGGTCCCTCCCATCTAGGTGCCAATTTTCCCGCGTTTTGTTCTGCCGTGTTCTGGAATACCTTGCGAAGTACCCAGTCCCCAACTCGAAAGACCTTAACTCTTTCGTTCTTGTTATAGCTCCTGGATACCTGCTGTTGGTATCAAGCTACTCTGAGGTGGGCCGATTCCCGTAACTCTTGGACTGTGTCTAAGTCTGCCTCGAGTTGCTCCTTATTCTGGTCAAGCGTGGCTAGACCATATCGCGCGGTTGGGACCTGAAAATTTCAGCTGGGATGACTGCCTCGCACCCTTATACCAGAGAAAAGGGGGTTTGCCCCGTTGCTTTCTTGGGAGTGGTGCGATCAGCCCAAAGTATGTAGGGTAGCTCTTCTGCCCACTTGCCTTTGGATTTGGTTAGTCTCTTCTTCAGGTTGCTTATGATTACTTTGTTTGAGGACTCCGCTTGTCCATTCGCCTGGGGTATCTAGGTGTTGATGTTACTAGATCAATGTTCCACCCTTGGCAGAATTCTCTCATTCTCTGGCTAATGAACTGGGAACCGTTGTCACAAACGATCGCTGCTGGGATTCCAAAGCGGCAGAGGATGTTGCGCTCGATGAAGGAGATCACATGCTTGTCCTTGATCTCCCTATATGCTTCAGCCTCGATCCATTTGGAGAAGTAATCGGTCATAGCCAAGAAGAACACTTTTTGACCTGTAGAAGGAGGTAATTTCCCCACAATATCCATCCCCCACCTCATGAAGGGCCAAGGAGTAAGGGTTGGATGTAGGCTCTCGGAGGGTTGGTGAGAAGTGGGTGCGTGTCACTGGCAGGCCTTGCATTCCTGGGCGTACTTGGCGGCATCGCGTCGTAGCGTTGGCCAGTACCACCCATGTCTAAGTATTTTGTTTGCCAAGCTCCTGCCACCAGCATGGTTCCCGCAGTATCTTTCATGGATCTCTTTCATAACATTCTCTATCTCTTCTCCTTCTGCGCATGACTCGGCTAAAGTCGTCGTGCCAAGATCAAAGATAAAACCTAAACTACAAACTAAGTATAATAAGCAAGTAAGGGGTCGAACCCAAGAGAACTATGGCTTCTAGTATCAATATAATTATCAACCAAAGATATGGGGGGAAATCAAAGAGATATCTAAACTAACCTAACCTAGGAAACAAATAACAAACAAAGGCAGGTTCATTCAAAAGATCCACTCTGAATTAATCACTCGATCATAGATTCATCCATTGATTTCATTCACACCTATGGTTAATTCCTATCCTGATCATTAACAATCGCAAGTCCACGGTCCAAGCAATTCTATAACCCTAGGTAAGGACACTTAACCTAGAATTAGCATAGAGAACAAGGATATTAGGAAATCAAATCATGCAATCAAGCTACGAGTCTCATGCACAATTAAAACCATTGAATACTCTTCCCTAAACTAGTCTACGGTCCTAGAATAGAGTTGTTTCGAGAATAGGAAAGATGCATAGACAACAACCAATCCTAATTCAAACAATAGATCTAAGTCAATCAAACAAGTTGGCCAGGCTCATAAAATCAAACATAGATCATGGGATGAAGCACAAGAGTATCAATATTAACTAAAGGATAGAAATCAATTACCAAAACCTCACGAGTTCATACATCAAAGCTTCTCCCTTGAACAAACCCAAGGAGACTAGCTCTCCATAACTAAACTAAAAACCTAAAAGAGAAGAATTGAATTATGAATTGGAATTGTGAATATCTAAAACCTAGGACAGACTCCTCCTTATATAGCCCAAGGAACAAGCTCCCCTAATCTAATTAGGAAAGGAGAAAAGATAGAAAAGGAAAGAGAAAAGATAAGAAGATAGAAAGAAGATAAATCTTCGGCTCGCTTCGGAGTCGGCATCTCCGCGGTCGTGTCGCCATGGCCGCGCCCGCGCTTTTACGACAGAGAAGAACAAGTCGGTCTCAGCAGCCACCGCGGTCGCGCTTCTCCTGCCGCGGTCGCGGTATTCGGACAGAACCTCTAGCGTCACTTCGGAGGCTGTTTTGACCATCGTCGGCTTGGAATCTGACTTCGGTGTAAAAAGATGAATTGAAGCCCCTGAAGTTAGCTTTCCAATGGCACCAGAATCAAGTCAATCCGACCTCTGTAGCTCAAGACGTAGCCATCGCAAGCAAGTGGTGTCGCGCAGACAGCTCAAAACGCCTTAGAACTCTTGATTCTTGAATTCTTATGTCTTTGGCCTAGATATTACAATTACCACAAACTCTAACCTAAACACACTCAATAAAGCCCTAAAATACAAGAGTAAACCTATACAAAATAGCCCGAATCAGCGCATCTTTGCAAGACCCCAGATGCAGACTTGTGGTATAGAATGCCTTGGTGGACGATGAATCGTGTGGCTTTGGCTCTTAAAGCCCTTGCCTCCGTCTTATCCTCAGGCGCTTTCTCGTGTACGAGCCAGTCTAGGTATGGTTTAATCCAGCCGCTAGGCTTTGCTCCAGAGTGCGTGTCAAGACTGGCTACTGGGAGCGTGTGTAGCATGGGGAGTAAAGAAGGTGCACTAGCGGGATATCAGAGTATTCACTTGGGTTGAGCACTGAGCCTAAACCTGCTAAGGCGTCGGCCGACGTGTTGTTCTCTCTAGGTACCTGTTCAAAAGTAACCTGCTGGAATTCTCCCGCCAATGCTCTCGCCTTTTCCAGGTAAAGAGCCATCCTTTCGTCTTTTGCCTCAAATAGGCCTAGTATCTGGTTAACCACCAAGAGAGAGTCGCACCTTACTTGTAGATTCTGGATTGCTAGGTCTCTTGCTAGCCCTAATCCGAAAATCAACGCTTCGTACTCTGCCTCGTTGTTTGTGGCGTCGAAGTCGCATCTTATGGCTTGGGCTAGCTTGTCTCCTTTGCTGGACTCTAGGACTACCCCTAGCCCTATCCCTCTGGCATTTGAAGCCCCGTCTGTGCTGAGTGTCCAGGTTTCATGTGTTTCTTCGGGGATAGGAGTGGGTGTTCTTGTGTTTGCCGCCTCTTCTAGATCAGGTGTGAAGTCAGCGACGAAGTCAGCTAGAACCTGCGACTTTATGGCTTTGCAAGGTTCGTACTTGATGTCGTACCCGCTGAGTTGTACTGCCCACTTGGTCATTCATCCAGAGAACTCCAGCTTCCGCATCACCTGCCGTAGAGGGTAGCTGGTTTGGACTGCGATCGTGTGCGATTCGAAGTAAGGGCGCAGCTTATTCGAACTCATGACGACGGTGAGGACCAGTTTTTCGAGGGGGGTGTATCTAGTCTCTGCTGAAGTCATTGTCTTGCTTACGAAGTAAACAGGCATTTGTTGTCCGTCAGCTTCCCTGACTAGAACCCCACTCAATGTGCTTCCTGATACTGCTAGATATAATTGCAAGATTTCTCCTGGCACCGGCTTGGCTAGCAACAATGGATTGGAGAAATAGCCCTTGAGCTCCTGGAAAGCCTTCTCGTGTCGTCCGTCCCACTGGAAACTTTTGTTTTTCTTGAGTATATCGTAGAACAAACGACACTTGTCGGCTGACTTGGATATGAACCTGTTAAGGGCGGCGACTTTCCCTGCGAGCTTCTGTACTTCCTTGATGTTCTTGGGCGATCTCAGGGAGGCTATTGCTTTCACCTGGTCGGGACTTGCCTCAATCCCCCTTTTAGTCACGATGTAACCTAGGAATTTTCTAGACTGAGCTCCGAACATGCACTTTTCAGGATTAAGCTTCATATTGAATTTTTCGAGAATGTTAAAAGCTTCTTCGAGGTGCTGTTGGTGTTGAGCTGCCGCCGTGCTCTTGACCACCATATCATCGATGTACACCTCCATGGTCTTCCCGATTTGGTTCTGGAACATATGGTTCACGAGCCGTTGGTAGGTCGCACCAGCGTTTCTCAAGCCAAAGGGCATAACTCGATAACAGTAAGTTCCTTGCCCTGTTATGAAGGACGTCTTTTCTTGGTCTTGGGGGTGCATCTGGATCTGGTGGTAGCCGCTAAAGGCGTCCATGAACGTTAGGAGTTCATGACCGGCGGTGGCATCGACGATCGTGTCTATGTGGGGGAGTGGGAAAGAGTCTTTAGGACAAGCCTTGTTCAGGTCGGTGAAGTCCACACAAACCCTCCACTTCCCATTCTTCTTTGGGACAACCACCACGTTGGCTAGCCACTTTGGATATTTCACCTCTCGGATCTTGCTTGTGTCTAGTAGCTTCCTTACTTCTTCATCAACTGCCTGGATTCGTTCCGGGGCAAATCTTCTTCTCTTTTGTTTCACGGGGGGAAAGCTAGGATCGGTGTTAAGTTTGTGTGTGATCACCTTTGGGTCGATTCCAGTCATGTCCTCGTGGCTCCACGCGAAGCACTTCTGGTGTTTCTCTAGAAAGGACACAAGTTCTGCTTTGCTGGACGTGTCTAGCCCGATGCCCAGCCGAACGATCCGTCCTTCCCCTATTGCTACCTCCTCCACTTCTTCTTCTTCCTCTCGTGTCTGGATAGGAGGGGTAGCGCTCTGTAATTGCTACGCCTGCGGCCTAGCGGTCGTAGGCTTCAGGGCTGTCTTGTAGCATTCTCTAGCTAGCCTTTGATCTCCTCGAATCTCCTCTATTACCCGTGGTGCCGGGAACTTTACCGTTTGGTGATAGGTGGAGGCTACCGCCTTCATGTCGTGTAACCAGGGACGACCCAGGATTACGTTGTAGCTGGATGGGCAGTCTATCACCATGAATTCCACTTGCAAGTTTACTCCTTTGGCGAAGGTTTGTAGAGTTATGTTTCCCGTGGTGTGCTTCACTTCTCCACTGAATCCTAGGAGGGGGACGGGTTGCTTGTGGATGTCGTTTTCGGACAAACCCATCTCTTTGAGGGCGGTGAGTGTTATGAGGTTTGTGGAGCTACCGGTGTCGACCAGTATCCTCCTCATAAGGACGTTTCCTATGTGTAAGGAGATCACCAGGCCCTCGTGGTGAGGACCAACCTGATTTTCCATGTCGGAGTCGTCAAAGACTATTGCTAACCCGGTGGGTTGTCTAGGTCGCCTCTCTAGATGGGTAGGTTTTCCCACGTACCCCTCTCGTGCGTGCCTCTTAGCTGCTGAGTAGGTAAGGCCGCACACGCTTGATCCCCCGGTTATTACGTTCACCACCCTTTTTGGAGTAGGAGGTGTTCTCACGCTCGCCTTGCTCCGGTAGGGATTATCTAGAAGATCACGAGGATCTCTGGCGTCTGGAGCCGCTTCCCGGATCTTGCCTTTAGAGATTAAGTGTGCCACCTCCCTCCTTAGCATGATACAATCCCTGGTCCAATGGCCGTGGTTATCGTGGAACTCACACCACTTGTTCTCGTCGGCCCCTGCCTTGGGCGCTTTATCTTTTCTGGGCCACCTGACTTGATCTCCCATCTTGGAGAGGTTCTTCACCAGTTGTGATGGTAAGATCTTGAGATTGTAGTCTTCCAGAGGCGGTGGCAATGGATCGCGTTCTTTCTCCATTGGCGGCTTGTTGCGTGCTACGTTACCCCGTTTGGCTGGGTGTCTATCGTAGGATCGATCACGCCTGCCCCTTCTCTGGTCGAAGGGTGATCGCCTTCGCTCTGGATATTCCCTCTTGCGATCATTGTCGTTTCTCCTGTCGGAGTTTCTGGGTTTGTCCGACCTTTTTCGGAGAGATCTGCCTTCTTCCAATCGCACGTGTGCTAGTGCTTTGGACTGGACTTCTTCGAAGGTAGCGCATGGGTGCTTGGTTAACTCCTGGTACAACCCTCCATCCCGTATGATTCCTTGCCGGAAAGCCTCGATTGCAGTTGTGGTATCACAGTTTGGGATAGTTACCTTCTCCTTGTTGAAGCGCTCTAGGTAAGCCCTTGTGGTTTCATGATTTTTCTGTTTGACCCGATAAAGGTCGCTAGACTGCTTCTCAAATTTGCGACTACTCGCGAACTGGCTCCGGAAGGTGTCCGAGAGGTTGGCAAAAGATTTGATGCTTCCTCTGGGTAGACCGATGAACCAGGTGAGGGCCGGTCCAGTTAGGGTCGTTCCAAACCCCTTACACATCACGGATTCCTTTGAGTGACTGGGAACCGAGCTAGTCATCATCTTTTGCTTGTAGATGGCTATGTGCTCGTTAGGGTCCGTGGTGCCATTGTAGGGGTTCATTGTGGGAATAGTGACTTTCCTCGGAATTTCGGCCCGAGCAATCCTGGGGACGAATGGTGATTCGTCGTATCCGTCCTGAGCCTCTAGTTGCACCGGCTGGTATCCGGTGTGGCTTCTAACAACCTGATCGGAGATGGCCCCGATCTGCTCTATGACTTTCTTTCGGATGAGAGCGTCTAGGTCCACCTCCTGGTGTCTTTCAGGGTAAGCGTTCTCAGCTATCCATACGTTTCCGGAGCGGGTTCTGTAGGTGTTACCCGGAGGGGTGACCTGGATTCCGGGGACCTCCCTGTTCACGGCCTGTTCGCGATTGCTCTCGGGGGCGGGCGTTTGCTGAGTGTTCAAGATTCCACCTTGGGTGTCGTTCCCGTTGTTACCCCCCCAAAGTTCCTTCCCCGGAATCGAAGTTCAACCGAGTCGCCAAGCCCTCAGTGTTTCTAGTGACGTTGGCGGGTTGTCTTGCCGTAGTCAATAACTGGTTCTGGCTCCTCAACTGGTTGTTTTCGTTAGTTAATCGTTCCATGCTGGCTTCAAAGAAGCCTTTTTGCTGCTCGATTTCTTTCTGGAGAAGCTCCATGCGACGCCGAACGTCCGCCATCTCGTCTTCTCGTTGTTTAGACAAGATTTCTTCTTGTTGGGTGGCGTTGTTCTTCTCTGGCACGAATTCCCCAGATTCTGACATTGTCGTAGATGGGAAACTTGAACAACAAGCGATTCCTCGTTCGTAATTTTACAAATTCTATGCCCCATGGTGGGCGCCAAATTGTTAGAGCTAGAAATCAACCAAGCAAGATTGGTGACCTCTTAGCCTAGATCGGGCTTGAACTAAGCAATACGAACTCAGGAATCAAGTAGAAGGAATGCGAAAATTGTATTAAACTCGTGTGTATTTGATTGTATATATGTATGAATGAATCATGTACAATGCGTGACCCCCTCTATGCATTTATAGGGGCCTAAAAGATAGAGTACTCTACAAGATAGATGGATAGCTAGATAGATTTAAATCGTAAAAGATATAACATCCCTAGATTTAATACGATTTCGCCCATATAAGATAAAAAGAATCACTAATAGATATAACTTAATCCTATCTTATACTTGGACGGTCAAATCGGTGCACTTGGTCAAACATTACTCGAACACTCTTCTAGAAACTTGTCTTCTGGGCTTTGTAGACGTCTTGCAGGTCATTCCAGCGCGTGTCGTGGGCTATCGAATTATCGTGGCCCAACACTTATCATGACTAGGAAATTTTTGTGGGGCTAAAAATAGTCTTTAAGGCTCAAATAAGGGGGCTACAAACAAGGGATCATGCATAGGTAGGGAGAGGAATATAATAGGCTAATGAAATAAGTTCTAAATCATTTGATTCAACAAGTAATGAGTATACAAAATTTTCTTATTATACCTTGCTTGTTGCTATGTCACAGGTTATGTTGGAAACTTATAAATTATTGCCCTCATGTTGCTCAAAATGGAATACAGTTTCAAGATTGTCATGTTTCCTGCCCTCTTTTGCAGTGCTAGCTTACCTATCACAAACCAATCAGCTATCTGTATTATTGTTCTAATGTAACAACTCATTGTTTTAGAAACCTTGGGAAATTTTTTTGTATAATTTCAACAATCCCTCATATGTGTAGCAATCATATGACATTTTTGCCATTTTGCAGCTATGCCTGCTGGGACATTTCCAATTATAGGTGTACACATACTAACCGTGCTTATACTGAATCATTTCAATCTGCTCATTTTTTCTTCTATATGGAAACAACTTGCACATTGCTTTTACATCAAAAACATCATCTACTTATTCATACTGCGCAAATCTTACTTCATAAATTATGCTTCTGTAAACTGGATCCATCTCCTTCTTATATCAACTACATTACTTTTAAATTCATTAGTAAAAATTGTTGCTGTATAGGGTGCATCCCTTGCTGTTATCATTACCATGAATCTTCTCTACCTAAATTCACTCATACATGTTCCACAAGCAGTTTACATTTCAACTTTGCAGTAATCCAATTAACTCCTACGTATGACTTGTGTCATTTTTTTAGGGGTTCCTATAACACTATTGCAATACCTCATCAGTGGTGGCTGTGTTCGTTGCATAAAAATGGCCACTGGATGTTAAACTTTGGTTCTACCACTTTATATGACCAATCTCATAAAAATGGCCACTGGATGTCGCCTATTGGAATGTGAGGGGGCTTAGGAGGGTTAATTTCTGGGATGAATTTGCCTTCCTAAGAAAACTACACAAATTACAAATTCTATGTTTAACTGAAACGAAAACGGATATCCATCCCTCTGATGCTATTATACGAAAAATCGGTTTCCATCAATGTATTTCATCTCCTTCGGATGGTTCCAAAGGGGGGATGGCTCTGTTTATATATCACAACGAGTTCACTCGCTCTTGTAAACTAGTATTACAAACTCCAAATTTAATTTTTATGCAGGTTGAAAACCCGTTCCATCCATACCTTCTAATCTTTGCTTACGCTCCTTCAAGAGTTGAAAACAAACCGGCTTTTTGGTTGAATCTTGAAAACACGATGACATCATTCGGTTTACCTTTTCTCCTGATTGGCGACCTCTATGAAATCGATTGTAATTTGGACAAATTTGGCGGGGTTTCTCCAGCGCCGGCTAAATTTGTTCGTCTACTCAACTTCCAAAACAAAATGAGTACTTTAAATACGAAATTTACCGGGTTCCCATTTACTTGGAGAAAAAGTACGACCTCTACAGATAACACACTCGAAAGGCTGGATAGAGTCCTCATTCATCATGATCTTGTACCAATTTTTCCCAAACTTGTAACTCATCATCATCCTTTTACAACTTCAGACCACTATTTGATATCTTTCAACCTAGACTTGATGTCGTGCTTTTTAGTTAGATTTCTTAGGTAGTTTTCTAGCTTGTTTTGCATGTTTTCCCTTGTGTTTGTGTGTTTTGCATAAGATTCCGACTCTCTTTCGAGGGTTGGGGTCGTTTGTGTGTTGTTTCGTGTTGTGTAGGTATTTGGAGCCTTTTGGAGAAGTTTTTCATGCATTTAGGAGCTTTCTAGGAACCGTTAGTTTTCAAGAGTCAAAGTGTCAAGAGCCAAGATCCAAGTTGCAACCAAAGGAGCCCCAAAGAAGTACAAGGAACTCAAGAAATTCAAGGAGCAAAAGGGAAGAAACTCCGAGCAAAAGCCCAACCAATTGGAGCAAGAACGAAACAAAAGCAAGAAAAAGTCCACATCCTGCAGGTGGTCGGCGCCGACCCCCATATGGTCGGCCGCGACCCCTCTCAGCACCCGAAGAAAATCCGTGCTGCGCAAGTAACACTTTTGGGCGGGATTTTCGAAACCCGAAAAAGGCAGGCGGCTGTGCAAACTTGTTGCAGGCTTGTGGCAGAGGAGGAAGCTTCCCTCTCTTGCTTTTGTGAGCTGCTACAAAACCCATTTTGTCTCCTTTTCTAATTAGCTTTTCCAAGAGGGAAAAGGCTCAAGGGTGAAAGGAGAGAGAGGAGAGTGGGCTGAGAGAGGAGAAGGAAGAAGAAGAAGAAGGCGACTGTGAAGAGAAGAAGAGTTGGAGTGTGAGAGAGATTGCTTGTGAGGAGACGTAGTAGAGAAGAAGGCTTGTTTTACTTTTGTTCTAGGAAGAAGAAGACAATGGTGTGTGAAGAAAACTTGTGGGTTTGCTTAAGTTTGTAAGTGGATCTTGAAATTAATTGAAGTTGTTTGCTTTGGATGATGATTTCCTCTTCCCTTTTGTTGTTTGTGAGTTTAATTATGTGTGAGTAGTTAGCTTGCTAGGGTTGGGGTGAAACCCACCATGAAAGTGCATTTAAGACCTTGATTGTTTTGGATCCATGCTTAGCTTGAAATCTCTGCCCATAAATCCCTCTTGTGTGCTTAAAACCCTTGAAGAAGTGGGGAATGTCTTCGTTTGCAACCTAATTGAAAGGTTTTGTTGTGAATGTGGACTATCCGGGTTAGATGAAAGTCGAACCCTTAGAAGAACAAGTTGGATTGCATGTTAACACCTTCATGGAAGTGGAGGATTTTGATGTGTCCTTTTGTGATGAAAGTCACCCATGAGATTATGAGTTGAGTTGGTCCTTTATCATTGTTTGAATGCATGCTCGTGTTGTGGTGAATCCCCACCCCTAGTTGTTTTTCCTTGATTTTACCAAACCAATCTCCGTGCTCAAAATAGGTCGGCCGCGACCAGTTGCAGGTCGGCTGCGACCACCTCCGTAGTTGTTTTCTGTGTGTTGTGAAGTTTTGTTGTAGGTCGGCCGAGACCCCCCTAGGGTCGGCTCCGACCTCTTCCCGAGACTTGTTGTTTGCGTTTGTTTGCTTGTTTTGCTTTGCTTTATTTTTGCTTTGCTTTCGTAGTTTGATTGCTAGACTATAGATCTACTAACTCCCGTGGACGATCCTGACTTCGCTATACTCAGCGGGGTCTTGACAAATTTATTTGTTAAGGTAAAACCCTCCCAACAAATTGGCGCCGTTGCCGGGGAGTTAGTTTAGTTTCTTTCTCTAGCTTTCTTTCGGGTGAGGGACTAGCCCAAACCCTTTGTGTGTTTTTGATTTGTTTTGTGTTGTTTTTGTTTTTAGGTTTGATATAGCCATGGCGACCTTTGAGGATCTTGCTAGAGAATTGGGCAATCTTCGTCTCGAAATGATAAACCTGCAAAGAGAAAGAGATGCCGAGGCTTATGCATGTCAAAGAGAATGGGAAGCCCGAGCCTATTTCCAAGCACAACAAAACGACTTCCAAGAGGATGCTCTACATCAACATCAATTTCAAGAGCCTTTAGCCGCACATTTTGATTGGGATCCCTATTGGACAAGTAATGATTATCCCAATTGGGGTTATTATGAACCTCCTAGCTATGAAGAGCCGCCATCATGGGTGCAAGGGGTGAAAGAAGAACTCATTCAAGGAATCCATGAAGTGTTCACCGACATTATAGGAGTTCAAAACCAAGGAGGAGATTTCGAAAAAGCTCAAATTCCACAACCCCAAGGGCGATTACCGGGCCACCCCGAGGAGAGCCCGAGAGGTCACATTGATGTGGTTCACCTAAGAAGCGGGAAGAAGTTGCCGGACCGAGTTATAAGTGATAAGACGGTGAACAAAGAGGACGAGACTCCCTTGGAACAGGTCGTGGCCGACCCCCCAATGGTCTCCACCGACCCTGTCCTTGCTACAGAGGAGGTCGCAGCCGACCACCCCCAGGTCACTGCCGACCCTCCTCAGAGAGTCCCTACATCCGTCCCATCTCCTCCGACAACAAAGGTACTTCCCTACCCGTCCAGGAAGGCTAATGATTTCACGGAGGGAAAGTTCAAACGCTTTGTGAAGGTTCTCCAAGGCCTCAACATCACCATTCCCTTTGCCGAAGCGTTGAACAAGATGCCCGCCTACACCAAACTTCTCAAAGAGATCTTGTCAAAGAAGCGGTCAATGTCCGAATTGACCAATGAAGTGCGGTCTATTGAGCTCCCGGAAAAGCTTGGTGATCCAGGTAAGTTTGCTATTACCATTGGCATAGGTGCTCACCGATTCAAGGCTTTATGTGATCTTGGTGCAAGTGCTAGTCTCCTCCCTCTTTCTATATGGTCCAAGAACAACATGGGTCCTTTGGTCCCGGTAAACATGAGGCTCTATATGGCGGATGGCTCTTGTGTGCAACCCACCGGCATTGCTGATGACTTCCCCATCCAAGTCGGCAAGTTCTTTGTGCCCAACGACTTTATTGTGATGGAAATGCCGGAAGATCCCGTCGTCTCGATCATTCTTGGACGGCCATTCCTTGCCACCGCCGGTGCCGTTATTGATGTGAAGAAAGGTCTCCTCACTTTTGAGATTGGAGAAGAGGTGGTAGAGTTCCGATTCAACCCTACCATGAAGGAGACCGGTGAAGTTATGGAGGTCAAAGCGTTGCTCGGAGAGTACACGAGTGAGGATGACAAAGAAGAAGCGGACCTCCCTTGTGATAGGTCGCAGCCGACCCCCCCCTAGGTCGTCCGCGACCCCAACAGGATCTCGCCAACATGCTTGATTGAAGATGAAGATGGCGAAGCGAAGGAGTTTCTGAAGGCGGATGAAGACGATGACATTATTACACCACCCCCGCATACTCCGGAGCTTAAGACTCTCCCCGAGTCTTTGAGGTATGAGTTTCTTGGCCCCAATTCAACTTTTCCGGTTATTGTAAATGCAAATCTAAATGCGGAAGAAGTTGGAAAGTTGCTCGATGTTCTTAGGACTCATAGGAAAGCCATTGGGTACTCGCTTGAGGACTTGAGTGGACTTTCACCTTCCTTGTGTATGCATCAGATTTTCCTTGAGGAAGGACATAGACCGACCATTAAACATCAACGGCGACTCAATCCAAACATGAAGGATGTGGTGAAAAAGGAGATTTTGAGGATGCTTGATGCGGGAATCATATTCCCGATTTCGGATAGCAAGTGGGTGAGCCCGGTGCATGTGGTGCCCAAGAAGAGTGGCCTCACCGTGGTGGAGAACGAGAAGGGCGAATTGATTCCTACTAGGACTACTACTAGTTGGCGCATGTGCATTGATTATAGGAAACTCAATAGTGCCACTAGGAAAGATCATTTTCCTTTGCTTTTTATTGACCAAGTGCTAGAGAGATTAGCTCTTCATGACTACTTTTGTTATCTCGATGGCTATAGTGGTTTTTGGCAGGTTCCAATACATCCCGACGACCAAGAGAAGACAACTTTCACATGTCCTTATGGGACGTTTGCCTATAGGAAAATGCCATTCGGACTGTGCAATGCACCCGCCACCTTCCAAAGGTTTATGATGGCCATCTTCTCCATGATTGAGGACATTGTGGAGATGTTCATGGATGACTTCTCGGTGTACGGTACCACTTTTGACTCTTGCCTTGCTAATCTTTCTAGAGTTCTCAAGAGATGTGAAGAAACCAATCTAGTGCTAAATTGGGAAAAATGTCACTTTATGGTTCGAGAAGGGATTGTCCTAGGTCATGTGGTGTCTAAGAGGGGAATTGAAGTGGATCAAGCTAAAATTGAATTGATTGAAAAATTGCCACCCCCCACCTCCGTAAAAGGGATTAGAAGCTTTCTAGGACATGCCGGGTTTTATAGGAGGTTTATCCAAGATTTCTCGAAAATTTCCAAACCATTGACTAACCTTCTTATGAAAGATGTGGTGTTTGAGTTTTCTTCCGAGTGTCTTGAAGCTTTTCATAGGATCCGGGATGCGCTTGTGTCGGCACCTATCATGCAACCTCCGGATTGGACACTCCCCTTTGAGATCATGTGTGATGCAAGTGATTATGCCGTGGGTGCGGTTCTTGGGCAAAGAAAGGAGAAGAAGCTTCATGCTATCTATTATGCAAGCAAGACGCTTGACGAGGCCTAAGGCAAGTACACAACAACGGAGAAAGAGTTTCTAGCCGTGGTGTTTGCATTTGAGAAGTTTCGCTCTTACTTGGTGGGCTCGAAAGTGATAGTCTACACCGACCACGCGGCTGTCCGTTACCTCATGGACAAGAAGGATGCTAAACCGCGTTTGCTCCAGTGGATGCTCCTCCCTCAAGAATTTGATCTAGAGATACGAGACAAGAAAGGAGCGGAAAACCTTGTGGCGGATCACCTTTCGAGGCTACCCATTGAACACATTACGGAGTCCGGAATCATGGTCCCCATCAACGACTACCGCCCGGACGAAACTCTTCTAAGCTGCGAAGTGTCGTGAGAAGGAAGCTCCTGGAGTCGGTCGGCTGCGACCTCCTCTGCCCCTCTCCGGTTTTTGGTAATGATCGTGATGGTTTGCAAGCGACCCCGGTCGAGGTCGCCCAAGGTCACATCTTCTACCTCTCTTGTGTACTTCCTAATCCTCCTTCCCCTTCTCCCATTTTGCACTCAATAGATGCTATTAAGGGGGTGAAGGCCCCGTGGTTTGCGGATTTTGCCAATTATGTTGTAGGTGGCATTGTTCCAGATGGATTGACTTCCCAAGCTAAGAAGAAGTTCCTTCACGACGTCAAGCGCTACTATTGGGACGATCCTTACTTGTTCAAGCAAGGAAGTGATCACATCTTTAGACATTGTGTGCCGGATGAGGAGATAGAAGAAGTTATCCGTCATTGCCACACTCTTCCGACGGGAGGCCACGCTAAAGGATTCAAAACCACCGCGAAGATTCTTCAAAGTGGATTCTATTGGCCTACTATCTTCAAGCATGTGCAAGCTTATGTGACCACTTGTGGTGAATGCCAAAGAGCGGGAAACATTACATGGAGGAACGAGAACCCGCTCATCGGAATTTTGGAGGTGGAACTCTTTGATGTTTGGGGTATAGACTTCATGGGACCCTTCCCCTCTTCGGGTCCCTACAAGTATATACTCGTGGCGGTTGATTATGTTTCCAAGTGGGTTGAAGCCGTAGCCACAAGAACGAATGATGCACGAGTGGTGGCTAAGTTCATGAAGATCAACATCTTCCCCCGGTTTGGTGTCCCCCGAGTTCTCATTAGTGATGGTAGTTCACACTTCATTGAGAGGAGCTTTGAATCTCTTTTGACCAAGTATGGGGTGTCTCACAAGGTGGCCACACCTTATCATTCTCAAACTAGTGGTCAAGTGGAGGTTTCTAACCGGCAAATCAAGAGCATTCTTGAAAAGACGGTGTCCCACTCAAGGAAAGATTGGTCCTCCAAGCTTGATGATGCTTTATGGGCATACCGCACCGTCTACAAGACACCACTCCGCACCACTCCTTTCAACCTAGTGTATGGCAAGTCGTGTCACTTGCCCGTCGAGCTTGAACATAAGGCTTTATGGGCTCTCAAGGAGCTCAACATGGACCTCGACGCGGCCGGAGCAAAAAGATTCATGGACTTGCAAGAATTGGAGGAATTGAGGCTTAAGGCGTATGAGAACTCAAGGATCTACAAGGAGAAAACAAAGAAGTGGCATGATAGGAATCTTGTGCCCAAAAACATTAAGGAAGGTGACCGAGTACTTCTCTTCAACTCTCGGCTTCGCCTCTTTCTTGGGAAATTGAGAACCCGATGGAGTGGACCGTTTACGGTCCATCGTATGTACCCTCACGGAGCGGCTGACCTCATAGACGACAATGGAGGAATTTTCAAGGTCAATGGCCACCGGTTGAAGAAGTGCTATGAGAAGGTGGACCCCAACGAGGAAATCCGAGCCACATGGGCTCTCACCACCGTCACCTAGCTAATGAGGTACCACTCATCTAGCTCAAAGACGTTAAAGAAAGCGCTTTTCGGGAGGCAACCCGTTCTTTCCCTTTTCTTTTCTTTTTATTTTGGGCTTTTTAGCTTTGGTTAATTTAATTTCCTTAGTTTAGACTAGATAGGTAGCTTGTCTTGCATATCCACTAACCTTTTGTAGAAACCCGAGGCAATGGAAGGGCATAAGAGGACCAGAACGAAAGACAATGCAAAGGAGGCGCTCTCAGAGAAGGGTCGGCCCCTATCTCGATATGGTCGGCCCCTACCCACTCTAGGTCGTCCCCTACCTTCATATGGTCGTGCCCTACCCTCCCCTGCAGCCCAAAACTCGAGCATTAATGAGAACGACACTACACCGCCCGCTCCTCCTCGTAGATGAATCTTCTCTCCCAATGCTCCAAAGTTCAAGTTAGTTTCTCTTTTCTCTCTCTTTACTTAAAAAAAAAATGGGGACATTGATGTTTTAAGTATGGGGTGGTTTGGGGAAATTTGATTGTGTCATTTATGTTGTTTGTGTTCTTGTGTTTGATTGTGTGTTTTCATGTTTGTGTGTGCACTTGTTTTTGTGTGTTTGCATGATTGAGTCCTTTTGTTTTGATTTTCATGATGGATGAATGCCTTTTCTTAGATGTCCTAGGATAGTAATTACAAACATCATCATGTAATTCCTTGTAACTTGCTTTGTAAGATTGCCTACCATAACTTTGATTTTTGAGCATATAATGAACATTGAGCATGCATGATTCTAAGTGAAAAGCAATCCAACAATTTGAACCTAAGTGAGATATCTTTTGGCCATAAGGAATGTATGTTTTATTCCTTGTTCTTTCATGTGTGATTTTTACTCTTCCAAATGCATTTATCACTTGACAATGGCATGCTTATTCTTGATTTGAAACCAATGGAGATACATTCATTGCTTGTTAGATCGAATGATATTGAACTTATTTTCATTAACCCTTTTCTCTCCTTTTCATCCTACCTATGCATGATCCCTTGATTTAAAGCCCCTTGTTTGAGCCTAAAGCCTTATTTCTAGCCCCACAAAAATATCCTAGCCATTATAAGCTTGACCCCATTAATCCGGGAATTAGGACTTAGAGTGGATTGTGATGTTGATGTGGATGAGGGGTGAAGATGAAGAGATTGTGAAAGTGGGAATTAAGGGAGTTATCTTAAGAAAAGATCAAAAAAAATGAAGTGTTGGCTCGGGATGCACAAGTGTAATGGAATATAAGGCCCTTTGTTAAGGGTCGGGGCCGACCACCTATGGGTCACAGCCGACCCCCACCAGCCCTAAAAAAAAAGAAAAAAAAAAGAAAGATCAAAAAGAGAGAGAGAGAGAGAGAGAGAGAGAGAGAGAGAGAGAGAGAGAGAGAGAGAGAGAGAGAGAGAGAGAGAGAGAGAGAGAGAGAGAGAGTGTGTTTGAATAAGTGCTAGAGTCAAGGCTTCTTCATAAGAGAAAGACAAAGGAGTAGGTGAAGTGAAGAAGGATGAGCTTTGAAAAGTTTGAAGTGTTTGGTGTTTGGAGGAAGAAAGAAGAGTTGGTTGAGTGTAGTTGAGTTTTGAAGTCTAGGAGTCTAGGTTCCCGGATTCATTAGCACCACAAGACCAAATTATTCCGCACCCTTTGAAATACCGAGCCCCATTACAACCCGGCCGAATGAAACTTCTTTGAAGTCTTCATTGAGCCACTCTAAGTTCTTTTGATGATTCAACTAGTTTTGATTTCTTCGGTGGAGAATTTTGAATATAATTTCCATTGACTATGAGGTTTTGCATTTGGAGTTGAGATTGAGTGCTCATTGATATATCCTAAACACTTGAAAGTGAGTGAAACACATTAACCTTGTGAGGTTGGATTGTTATTGCTTAGGATATACACACGTGTGCTAGGATGTTGAAGTTGTTTGCTCATCATTCTACTTGTACTTACCTTTTCCTTAAAGGCATTCTTTGAGCTTGTTATTTGGTATTGATGCATGAGAGTTATTGCTTGAGGACAAGCAAGCTGAAGTATGGGGTATTTTGATGTCGTGCTTTTTAGTTAGATTTCTTAGGTAGTTTTCTAGCTTGTTTTGCATGTTTTCCCTTGTGTTTGTGTGTTTTGCATAAGATGCCGACTCTCTTTCGAGGGTTGGAGTCGTTTGTGTGTTGTTTCGTGTTGTGTAGGTATTTGGAGCCTTTTGGAGAAGTTTTTCATGCATTTAGGAGCTTTCTAGGAACCGTTAGTTTTCAAGAGTCAAAGTGTCAATAGCCAAGATCCAAGTTGCAACCAAAGGAGCCCCAAAGAAGTACAAGGAACTCAAGAAATTCAAGGAGCAAAAGGGAAAAAACTCCGAGCAAAAGCCCAACCAATTGGAGCAAGAACGAAACAAAAGCAAGAAAAAGTCCACATCCTGTAGGTGGTCGGCGCCGACCCCCATATGGTCGGCCGCGACCCCTCTCAGCACCCGAAGAAAATCCGTGCTGCGCAAGTAACACTTTTGGGCGGGATTTTCGAAACCCGAAAAAGGTAGGCGGCTGTGCAGACTTGTTGCAGGCTTGTGGCAGAGGAGGAAGCTTCCCTCTCTTGCTTTTGTGGGCTGCTACAAAACCCATTTTGTCTCCTTTTCTAATTAGCTTTTCCAAGAGGGAAAAGGCTCAAGGGTGAAAGGAGAGAGAGGAGAGTGGGCTGAGAGAGGAGAAGGAAGAAGAAGAAGAAGAAGGCGACTGTGAAGAGAAGAAGAGTTGGAGTGTGAGAGAGATTGCTTGTGAGGAGAGGTAGTAGAGAAGAAGGCTTGTTTTACTTGTGTTCTAGTTTGAAGAAGACAATGGTGTGTGAAGAAAACTTGTGGGTTTGCTTAAGTTTGTAAGTGGATCTTGAAATTAATTGAAGTTGTTTGCTTTGGATGATGATTTCCTCTTCCCTTTTGTTGTTTGTGAGTTTGATTATGTGTGAGTAGTTAGCTTGCTAGGGTTGGCGTGAAACCCACCATGAAAGTGCATTTAAGACCTTGATTGTTTTGGATCCATGCTTAGCTTGAAATCTCTGTCCATAAATCCCTCTTGTGTGCTTAAAACCCTTGAAGAAGTGGGGAATGTCTTTGTTTGCAACCTAATTGAAAGGTTTTGTTGTGAATGTGGACTATCCGGGTTAGATGAAAGTCGAACCCTTAGAAGAACAAGTTGGATTGCATGTTAACACCTTCATGGAAGTGGAGGCTTTTGATGTGTCCTTTTGTGATGAAAGTCACCCATGAGATTATGAGTTGAGTTGGTCCTTTATCATTGTTTGAATGCATGCTCGTGTTGTGGTGAATCCCCACCCCTAGTTGTTTTTCCTTAATTTTACCAAACCAATCTCCGTGCCCAGAATAAGTCGGCCGCGACCAGTTGCAGGTCGGCTACGACCACCTCCGTAGTTGTTTTCTGTGTGTTGTGAAGTTCTGTTGTAGGTCGGCCGAGACCCCCCCTAGGGTCGGCTCCGACCTCTTCCCAAGACTTGTTGTTTGCGTTTGTTTGCTTGTTTTGCTTTTTGCTTTATTTTTGCTTTGCTTTCGTAGTTTGATTGCTAGACTATAGATCTACTAACTCCCGTGGACGATCCTGACTTCGCTATACTCAGCGGAGTCTTGACAAATTTATTTGTTAAGGTAAAACCCTCCCAACAAATTGGTTTGGGGAAATTACTTGATTGTGTCATTTATGTTGTTTGTGTTCTTGTGTTTGATTGTGTGTTTTCACGTGTGTGTGTGTGTGTGCACTTGTTTTTGTGTGCTTGCATGATTGATTCCTTTTGTTTTGATTTTCATGATGGATGAATGCCTTTTTTTAGATGTCCTAGGATAGTAATTACAAACATCATCATGTAATTCCTTGTAACTTGCTTTGTAAGACTGCCTACCATAACTTTGATTTTTGAGCATATAATGAACATTGAGCATGCATGATTCTAAGTGAAAAGCAATCCAACAATTTGAACCTAAGTGAGATATCTTTTGGCCATAAGGAATGTATGTTTTATTCCTTGTTCTTTCATGTGTGATTTTTACTCTTGCAAATGCATTTATCACTTGACAATGGCATGCTTATTCTTGATTTGAAACCAATGGAGATACATTCATTGCTTGTTAGATCAAATGATATTGAACTCATTTTCATTAACCCTTTTCTCTCCTTTTCATCCTACCTATGCATGATCCCTTGATTTAAAGACCCTTGTTTGAGCCTAAAGCCTTATTTCTAGCCCCACAAAAATATCCTAGCCATTGTAAGCTTGACCCCATTAATCCGGGAATTAGGACTTAGAGTGGATTGTGATGTTGATGTGGATGAGGGGTGAAGATGAAGAGATTGTGAAAGTGGGAATTAAGGGAGTTGTCTTAAGAAAAGATCGAAAAAAATGAAGTGTTGGCTCGGGATGCACAAGTGTAGTGGAAAATAAGGCCCTCTATTAAGGGTCGGGGCCGACCACCTATGGGTCGCAGCCGACCCCCACCAGCCCTAAAAAAAAAAGAAAAAAAAAGAAAGATCAAAAAGAGAGAGAGAGGGAGAGAGAGAGTGTTTGAATAAGTGTTAGAGTCAAGGCTTCTTCATAAGAGAAAGACAAAGGAGTAGGTGAAGTGAAGAAGGATGAGCTTTGAAAAGTTTGAAGTGTTTGGTGTTTGGAGGAAGAAAGAAGAGTTGGTTGATTGTAGTTGAGTTTTGAAGTCTAGGAGTCTAGGGTCCCGGATTCATTAGCACCAAAAAACCAAATTATTCCGCACCCTTTGAAATACCGAGCCCCATTACAACCCGGTCGAATGAAACTTCTTTGAAGTCTTCATTGACCCACTCTAAGTTCTTTTGATGATTTAACTAGTTTTGATTTCTTCGTTGGAGAATTTTGAATATAATTTCCATTGACTATGAGGTTTTGCATTTGGAGTTGAGATTGAGTGCTCATTGATATATCCTAAACACTTGAAAGTGAGTGAAACACATTAACCTTGTGAGGTTGGATTGTTATTGCTTAGGATATACACATGTGTGCTATGATGTTGAAGTTGTTTGCTCATCATTCTACTCATACTTACCTTTTCCTTAAAGGCATTCTTTGAGCTTGTTATTTGGTATTGATGCATGAGAGTTATTGCTTAAGGACAAGCAATCTTAAGTATGGGGTATTTTGATGTCGTGCTTTTTAGTTAGATTTCTTAGGTAGTTTTCTAGCTTGTTTTGCATGTTTTCCCTTGTGTTTGTGTGTTTTGCATAAGATTCCGACTCTCTTTCGAGGGTTGGAGTCGTTTGTGTGTTGTTTCGTGTTGTGTAGGTATTTGGAGCCTTTTGGAGAAGTTTTTCATGCATTTAGGAGCTTTCTAGGAACCGTTAGTTTTCAAGAGTCAAAGTGTCAAGAGCCAAGATCCAAGTTGCAACGAAAGGAGCCCCAAAGAAGTACAAGGAACTCAAGAAATTCAAGGAGCAAAAGGGAAGAAACTCCGAGCAAAAGCCCAACCAATTGGAGCAAGAACGAAACAAAAGCAAGAAAAAGTCCACATCCTGCAGGTGGTCGGCGCCGACCCCCATATGGTCGGCCGCGACCCCTCTTAGCACCCGAAGAAAATCCGTGCTGCGCAAGTAACACTTTTGGGCGGGATTTTTGAAACCCGAAAAAGGCAGGCGGCTGTGCAGACTTGTTGCAGGCTTGTGGAAGAGGAGGAAGCTTCCCTCTCTTGCTTTTGTGGGCTGCTACAAAACCCATTTTGTCTCCTTTTCTAATTAGCTTTTCCAAGAGGGAAAAGGCTCAAGGGTGAAAGGAGAGAGAGGAGAGTGGGCTGAGAGAGGAGAAGGAAGAAGAAGAAGAAGGCGACTGTGAAGAGAAGAAGAGTTGGAGTGTGAGAGAGATTGCTTATGAGGAGAGGTAGTAGAGAAGAAGGCTTGTTTTACTTGTGTTCTAGGAAGAAGCAGACAATGGTGTGTGAAGAAAACTTGTAGGTTTGCTTAAGTTTGTAAGTGGATCTTGAAATTAATTGAAGTTGTTTGCTTTGGATGATGATTTCCTCTTCCCTTTTGTTGTTTGTGAGTTTGATTATGTGTGAGTAGTTATCTTGCTAGGGTTGGGGTGAAACCCACCATGAAAGTGCATTTAAGACCTTGATTGTTTTGGATCCATTCTTAGCTTGAAATCTCTGCCCATAAATCCCTCTTTTGTGCTTAAAACCCTTGAAGAAGTGGGGAATGTCTTTGGTTGCAACCTAATTGAAAGGTTTTGTTGTGAATGTGGACTATCCGGGTTAGATGAAAGTCGAACCCTTAGAAGAACAAGTTGGATTGCATGTTAACACCTTCATGGAAGTGGAGGCTTTTGATGTGTCCTTTTGTGATGAAAGTCACCCATGAGATTATGAGTTGAGTTGGTCCTTTATCATTGTTTGAATGCATGCTCGTGTTGTGGTGAATCCCCACCCCTAGTTGTTTTTCCTTGATTTTACCAAACCAATCTCCGTGCCCAGAATAGGTCGGCCGCGACCAGTTGCAGGTCGGCTGCGACCACCTCCGTAGTTGTTTTCTGTGTGTTGTGAAGTTCTGTTGTAGGTCGGCCGAGACCCCCCCTAGGGTCGGCTCCGACCTCTTCCCGAGACTTGTTGTTTGCGTTTGTTTGCTTGTTTTCCTTTGCTTTATTTTTGCTTTGCTTTCGTAGTTTGATTGCTAGACTATAGAACTACTAACTCCCGTGGACGATCCTGACTTCGCTATACTCCGCGGGGTCTTGACAAATTTATTTGTTCAAGGTACAAACCCTACCCAACAAGACTCTAAAAAGAAATTTATTAAGTACCCCTTTCGTTCTGAAAATGCTCGGATTGATAAACCCTCTTATGATAAATTAGTTAAAAAGGTTTGGGAATACAAACTCACAGGATCATTTATGTTCAAAGTTTCCATGAAAATGCAACTTCTTAAGAAATATTCTAAAGAATGGGCGAAACGCTACATAAATAATAATTTTGAATAGCTAAGAGTTTCAGAACGTCAACTACAACAACTCCAAAATTCTCTCCTATCCGATCCATATAACCAGTCTATTTTAAATAAATTACAGCAACACCTTAACAAATATAATGCATTAATGGACTTCCACCATAAATTTTGGGCTCAACGAGCTAAAACTAACCATTTACAAAATGTAGACAAAAATATGAAGTACTTCCAAACCATCTCAAAACTACGTAGATTTAAACAAAATATAACATCCTTTCAGATTCAGGATGGATTGGTCATTTTTGATCATGAAACAATATCAACTAATATTACTAATGAACTAGCGGCACGTTTCAAATCCAATCCCAACTCAGTAGTCTATCTTCAAGATCTTGATATTATACCTCCTATGATATTCGACGCTGACAACATAACTCTCTCGAAACAACCGACAACATCCGAAATAAAAATGGCAATTTTTGACTTTGCTCTTAATAAAACACCAGGACCTGATGGTTTCACTGCGGAATTCTTCCAAAATTATTAGTCCACGGTCGGTGCGTCAGTTGTTAGCGCTGTAGTGGCCTTTTTTCATTCCGAATCAATGCTGACCGCTGCAAATAAAACTTTCATAACTATAATTCCCAAAATTGATACGCCAACATCTATTAATCACTATAGACCGATTAGTTTATGTAATACCGTTTATAAGGCAATTACCAAGGTACTATCAAACAGAATTCAACATATTTTAACTTCAATTATTCATCCGCTTCAGAGTGCTTTTGTTAAAGGGCATCTGATTCAAGATAATGTCCTTATTGCTCATGAAATATTCCATTCATTCCATAAAAGGAAAAAAGGACGGATTGGTTGGATGTCCATTAAATTAGATCTTGAAAAAGCATATGACAAAATTAACTGGAATTTTATCCGTCTGGTTTTATCCAAATTCGGGTTTCATCATAAATGGATTCAACTCGTAATGACATGTATAACCACTTCGTCGTCATCAGTTCTAGTTAATAATGAGCCAGGTGCCGAATTCCAGCCTACTTGTGGAATCCGACAAGGCAATCCAATGTCTCCTTTCATCTTTGTATTATGTATGGAATACTTAACTCGAACATTACAACAGGAGGCTTCGGCCACTCCAAACCATGTTGGAATCCAACTCACAAAAAATGGATCAATCTTACCCTTCTTAAGCTTTGCAGATGATACGATTATCTTTGCAAACGCAAACGTTACAAATATGGAATTTATTAGAAACACTCTTCAAAAAATACTCAGGTTTCTGGATTATCAATTAATTATCAAAAAAGCTTGCTCCAAACATCTGCTAACGTTACTCAACCTACGTCGGTCGCCTTAGCAAGTATCCTCAATATTCAAGTCACCTCTTCTATGGAAAAATACTTAGGTATACCGATTCTTAAAGGAAGAGTTCAGATTTCAATGTTTTCAGACTCAGTTTCTAATCTTAAAACACAACTGTCCCAATGGAAAGCTAATACAATTTCTCAAGCAGGCAGGGTTGTTCTTATCCAATCTTGTCTAATAAGCAAAGTCAACTACCTTATGCAAAGTTTTATGTTGCCCCAAGGGGTCCTCAAACAAATAGATGCGGTTTGTAAATCTTTCTTTTGGAATAAATTCATTCCAAATCACCATCCACTCATTAGTTGGGACCGGATTTGTTCTCCAAAAGAGAACGGTGGTCTTGGCCTTCGTTCTGCAGAAAACATCAATATGTCTCTTCATATGAAATTGCTCTGGAAAATTGCGACGCAACCACAAAATGTTTGGGTCAAAGTAATAACTGAAAAATATCTATATACGAACTCCCTTTTTAACTATCATAAAAATAATTGTTCTTGGCGGTTTGGCAGGCCAATGAATCTTAGAGCTTTATTCTCTAAGGGCATTATATGGCTGCTAGGAAATGGTAAAATAATCAAATTCTGGACAAATCCTTGGTTACCAAATATTGACCTTCTATCCTTTATCGATTCAGGGAATCCGACTCAAAAAGTCGCCACCTTTATACTTCCAAATAAAACCTGGAATACTACTCTCCTCGCTCAGGTTTTGCCACCTCATATCATTGATATTATCATTCTAACAAGAATCCCTGTAACAGATACCGAGGATAGACTCATCTGGCTTCCTGCTAATGATGGTATTTTTTCGGTTCAATCAGCAAACTCCCTTTTAACATCTCCACAAAATACAAGTATTAATGAATTTGATTGGATTTGGAAATCAAAAGTTTCACCTAAAATAATCAACTTCCTTTGGAAAGCTTGTGCTGACTGCCTCCCGACAACGGACAGATTAAACCGTTTCTATAATTCAGTTCTGAATCTATGTTCCCTTTGTGAGCTAAATGATGAATCCCTAAATCATTTCTTTTTCCAATAACCTTTTACAAAATCTATGATTTTTCGTCTTCAAAAACTATTAAATTATTCTTTTAATCTTACTACGAATTATACTTTCCAACAAAATTTACAAGAAACAATGGCCAATAACCAACACGCCACGTCACTAGCTTTCCTTTGGTGGTTTGTGTGGGCACATAGGAATGCAAAATTTTTTGATCCAACTAGAATTAACCCAAAAAACCTTCCGTCCAACTTAGCTTTCACAGGCGCCCTTGCTTGGGAAGGCTGCAGTTTGAAATCTCATAAGACCTCTAACAAACCAAAAAGGAAAAATCATACATCCTGGAAAAAACCGCCTTCGCAGTGGCACAAACTAAATTCCGATGCTTCTAGACTCAAAACAGGAACAACCCATGCCGGATTCATCATTAGAGACCATTCTGGAAATGTTCTTTCTGCGGGACGCCAACAACTTCCCTCTATGACTATAGTACAAGCTGAAGCTTCAGCCTTACTTCATGCTATCACAAAAATAGACCTTTCTCACATTCACAATCTTATAATAGAAGGTGACAATCTTATTGTTATTAATTCTTTGAAACGTCTATGGAAAGTTCCTTGGGAAATTCACTCTATTATTGAAGAAATAAGAAACTTGATTTTGGCTATCCCCTCTGTTATTTTTTATCATTGTTTCAGGGAATCAAACGCTGCTGCAGATTTCCTGGCAAGAAGACACATCAATCTTCAGAGCTTCAATGCAGCCTTGCCTATTCATGCTTCGTCCCTTCCGTCTTCTCATTTGTCTGTAACACAGTCGCGGTGTTTGTTGAGTCAACAACCCGCGCTGTTTGAATTATTAAAGATCATCCGTCACGATGATTTAGGTTATCCTTGTAACTTAAAGGTGGCCTAATTTTGGCTTGTTCGAGCTAGTAGCTCCACAATAAAAAAAAACAAGTAATGAGTGTATCTCCATTGGTTTCTAGTATAAAGTAACCATGCCATTGGCGAGTGGTAAATGCATTTGGAAGAGTAAATCAAACATGAAAGAAAAAGGAATAAGACATATATTCCTTATGGGCCAAAAATATATCTCACTTAAGCTCAATTTGTTGGATTGCTTTCACTTAGAAATATGCATGCTCAATATCCATCGTAAGCTCAAAATTCAAAAAGCAAAATCATGATTAGACAAATCTTACAAAGCATGCTATGGGATTTATATGATGATGCAAACAATTTCTATCCTAGGACATCTAAAAAGGGCATTCATCCATCAAAAATCAAAAGAGAAAGACTCAAGCAAACACTAGACAAGACTCAAACAAAAATACATAAGTAAACAAACAAAAGCAATGACTCAATCAAGTAATTTCCCAAACCACCCTATACTTAAAACATCAATATCCCCATTGAATAGAAAAGTAAAGAGAAGGGAAAGAGAAACTAACTTGGACACTTTGAAGCGTTAGAAGAGGAGGAGAATCACTCTTGAGCAGGAGGTGGTGAGTTGTGGAAGAGTTGTTGCGCCAACCAATTGTTGTATTCCACTTGAGCATTCCACCTCTCGTCTTCTTACTTGTGGTCCTCATAGTACTCAATACGGAATTCTTGAAGCTCTTTTTGGTGGGCGACGAACAGGTTGTGGTGGTGGTTGAGTGCCCCATAAAGGTGATGTCGGTGAATCATGAGGGTGCCCATCTTGGCGGCTAGAAGAGAGATGTCGGGGTTGTGATGGCTTGCATTTAGAGCATGCTTAGGTTGCATTTTAGATCATGTTTAATTATGTTTTGGTTTGATTTTCTCTATTTTAGGCTAGAATTTTAGTTGTTTTTGGTTTAGTCTCTTGGTTAGGATTCTACGCCTTGTTTGTGCGTTTCAGGTAAGAGTTGAAGAGAGTTGAGTGATGGGAGATCAAGAGGAGCTCAAGGAGCCATCATGAAGCTCGAAGACGGAGTCAAGCTGAATCCCGAAGAGACGCCAAAAGAAGCAAACCAAAAGCCGAGCCAAGAAAGCAAGACGACGAAGCAAGAAGGTAAGAACCCGACACATCTAGGCCTTGACCCGGGCTGTGACCCGGCCGGGTCGTGGCCCGGGTCGGCTCTGCTTTGCCCGTGCGTGTTCCATGTGGTCTCTAGCGTTGGACCCGGTCGGGTCACGGGCCAGGTAGTGTCCCGGGTCACACTACGGCGCCCCCTCTTTGCCTTTTCTAGGTCTTTTCCTTTTAGGGGTTGTATAAATACCTCTTCTTCCTCTTGGAAGAGAACTTTTCCCCCATTTGGGGAACCTTTATCTTTTCACTAAAGTGCTCATTGTTTTGTGAAGAATTGGAGAAGATGATTGAGATTCTTGCCTTTTCTATCTATGGATTGAAATTTGGTATGGATTTCCTCTTTTCTTCCTCCCCATTTCATTTGTTTTCCATGTTTATGCTTAGCTAGATTCCCAAATCCAAGGGTTTGGGGAAAACTCAACGAGTTCTAGGTAGAATTTGAATTGCTTGCATGAATTGAGATTAGATTGTGGTTTGTTTCAATCCTATGTGTTTAATGCCAAATTGCTTATGGATTTGAGTCTTGTTGATGATTGAGACCGAGAGGTTAGATTGTTGATACGAAGCTAGGTGTGGGAATTGTGTTGAGAGACCTTCTCCCCCACTTGAAAGCTAGGAATGAATGATTGATAATTCCTTGAAATGAGAATTGTCTTGGGATCCTCTTAAGAGGAACAATTACCGATAGAGGCTTGAGTTGGATTGCTCACTCAAGCCATGATAGTGGATGGGGGTTCGAACCGACCTTAAGCCCTATAGCGCCCAAAGGGCTTAGTCCCGGGTTTTCAAGCCACGAGAGTGGATGATATACCGTATTCTAGGCACATTTGTTTGGTCCCAACAGGATTAGACAATGAGATTAGTTAATTGCCTCCAAGTCAAAGTTTAGTCAAAATCATGTTTGCTTTCATTATTTGCCTAGGTTCATTGTGGTTAGAACCTTAACTCTAGGATTGTCTTTCCTCATTGTCATTGCGTCATTTGCTTTGTTCTATTTCTAGTTAATTGCTAGTTGTTAGTTTCAATTTCGTCCTCCTCTTTATATTTTGCTCTATTTAGACCTAGCTACTTGTTTGTCGGTTCTATCCTTGCTATAAAAGTCCCAGAGTTCGACACCTTGGTAATACTACAACCAACCCGTACACTTGCGATATAGGTTTCAGACCCTCCGGAGCTAGACCCGACGTGATGCGCACCTTGCCCTTGAGGGTGAGAGCCACTTGCCCCGCCATAGGGCCCATCAAAGCCGTAGGGGTTGGGGTAATAAGACACCAAATCTGTCTGAGGGCCCATCGTATAGTCCATGGGGTCAGTACCGCCTTGAGGGTGGTCGGTACCGCCCCTTGCCTGGTCGGTACCACCCCCAGCTGGGTCGGTACCGCCCCTCCTGGGCTGGCTCCTTGGCACACTCCATTAAAAAACGTGCTCTCTAGGAGGTGTGTTAGCCACGGCTCCCGAGTACCGGCTAGGCATGCGTCGAGTCATCTCATCATCCATGACATGTGGCTATAAGGGGTAAGCCATACGTGCCCATGCGTCATACCAATTGGGTTTGTAGAAGAGCTCGAGTTTCTCCTTGGTGAGTAGCACATCGTGAGTGCCTTCAACGAGCTTGAACTTAGAGACGAAGCCGGTCTTGGTCTAGTAGACAACCTGGGCATTGGTCTAGTACTTCACATCCATTGGGATGACTTTCTTGGAAGAGTAGAGGAAGAGGTTGATCTTCAAAGACTTAGCGAGAATGACCACGAGCCCACCGAAGAAGGTGTTGCTGTGGTGGCCGCGGTGGCTAAGGACTGTTATGGCATACTCGGACACCAGATTCATCTATTTGGGCGTCTCAAAGAGCATGTTGGCCAAGCATGCGAGCTCTCGTTTGGTGGGACCCGAGAGCTCTTTGATAGACACATGTTAGGTAGTGTTTTAGAGCATGTTTAGTTAGGATTTTCATGGTTTTTGGTTTAGTTTTAGTTAGTTTTGCTAGTTTTGTTAGTTTGTAGAAAGATTCGGATATCTACACTCTGTTGTGGTTTTTGATTGTAGATGTGAAGACAACAAGTGTAGAGGAGGTGAAGCCGAAGCATTGGACGAGGCAAGAAGGTAACCAAGCCATGAGATTTGCTCAGGAGTTGATGGGAAAAACAAACATGGGTCCGGACTATGTATTGGAGTTGTTGTTTCGACACCTCTTACTTGCAAGGGTTGGATCTGGAGCTACAATGGTCGGATTGAGCTGATTTTGGAGCTACAAGCCATGAGCTACATTGGAGGAGGCAAGAAGGCAACAAAGTCGGGCCCGAGTTCGAGCACCAGAGTACAAGACCGACGTTCCCAACATCGGGACCGATGTCTGCCCGCGTCGGTCCGAGTCGGCAAATTAGAGGATTGGGCTCCAAGGCACAATGTTGTGATCTTCCAATTTTGCCCTTCTTCTAATTTGGAATTCCTTGGTCCCCAATCAAGAGAAGAGGATAATTAGAGGTGATTAGAGAGCATTAGGGGAGAATCACACACACACACCAAAAATCACTCTCAAAGGCTCAAGGAAGACTTGGAGAGCAAGGAGAAGAAAGGAGGAGGAGAAGAGAGAGAGATCGGTGGAGCGAGAGAGGAGATTAGTGAGTTTGTACTTGTTTAGCTTTGATTTTAGTAGAATTAAGACTTGAATCTTGTGAACCCCTTTGATTTGAATGCAATTTAGCTTTGGTTTGAGATTGATGATTGAGATTTGCATGATTTGCCATTTGATTGCTTTTTACTCTTACTTGATGGAGAAGAATCCATAGTCTTGGGCTATGGGGGAAACCCCTAGCTAGGATTGGGTAGGAACCCCCAATTCCATAGCCTTGAGTGCTTGATCTATGAATCCTCTCTACATTGAGCTTCAATTCTCTTGTGGAAACAAGGGATGACTCGGGCAAAGTCGTTGTTCCCTTATCAAAAATAAATCCCAAACATGCAAACAACAGTATAGTAGGCAAGCAAGGGGTCGAACCCAAGAGAACTAACGGCTTCTAGTATTAATAAATCTATCAACTAAAGATAAGGGGGGAAAACAAAGAGATATCTAAACTAACCTAGGAAACAAATAGCAAACAAATAAACAAATAGATAGGAAGCAGGTTCATTCAAAAGATCCACTCATGAAATAATTACTCGATCATAGATTCATCCATTGATTTCATTCACACCTAAGGTTAATTCCTATCCTGATCATTAACAATCGCAAGTCCACGGTCCAAGCAATTCTATAACCCTAGGCAAGGACGCTTAACCTAGAATTAGCATAGAGAACAAGGATATGCAGGATATAATATCAGACAATCAAGCTACGAGTCAATTGCAAGATAAAACAATCAATTCTCTCTCTTAATCCTAGTCCACGGTCCTAGAATCAAGTTGTCTTCTAGAAAAGAGATGCTCACATAGACAATGAAACAAATCAATTCAGACTATAGAACAATGATAATCCAACAAGTTGGCCAGATTCAAAGAATCATGCAAAGCCCATGGAATTAAGCACAAAGAGAAGAGATATTAACCAAAGGATAGAAATCAATTATCAAAACCTCACAAGTTCATACATTAGAGCTTCTCCCTTGAACAAACCCAAGGAGAACAAACCCGAGGAGACTAGCTCTCCATAACTAAACTAAAAGAGAAGAATTGAATTATGAGAAAGAAGATACCTAAAAACCTAAGGCTGGCTCCTCCTTATATAGCCCAAGGAACAAGCTCCACGAGATAGATAAGGAAAGAGGCAAAAGATAGAAAAGGAAACAAGATAGAAAGATTTCGGCCCGCTTCGGATTCGGCATCACCGCGGTCGCGTCGCCTCCACCGCGCCCGCGCTTTTACAACAGAGAAGAACAACTCGGTCTCGGCAGCCACCGCGGTCGCGTCGGCCTGGCCGCGGTCGCGGTATCGGGACAAAACCTCTAGTGTCACTTCGGAGGCTGTTTTGACCCTCTTCCGCTTGGAATCTGACTTCGATGTAAAAATATGAATTGAATCCCTTGAAGTTAGCTTTCCAATGGCACTGGAATCAAGTCAATCCGACCTCTTTAGCTCAAGATGTGGCCTTCGCAAGCAAATGGTGTCGCGCAGACAGCTCAAAACGCCTTAGAACTCTTGATTCTTGAATTCTTGTGTCTTCGGCCTAGATATTACAATACCGCTCAAATCTAACCTAAACACTCTCAATATAGCCCTAAAATACAAGAGTAAACCTATACAAAATAGAGCAAATCAAGGGACCTAGGGCTTGTGATTGGTAAGAGTAAGCGGAAGCAATCTCGAACCCATCACTAGACCTGGCATCGAAGGTGAGTGGAAACTCCCTTGGGTCGAAGTGTAGAGTGCAGGGATCGAAGGCTAGCAACCTCGATCTCATAAGGATCAACACTTATTGGCTGAATTGGGGTGGAATTACCCAAGTCTAGTTAGGGAAGGAACCCAAAAACCCAAGACCGATCTACTATTTTTGCCTAATCGAAGTACCCAGAACATCGGGCCCGACGTTGTGTGTGTCGGTCCCGGCCAAATCAACCTCGATCCACCCTCGGACCGAAGTGACCAGTGTCGGTCCGAGGTGATTCCTTTTGATTTTCCTCGTTTTGCCTTTCTTTTACCTCTTTTTAGTCTTTTGGGTACTCTCAACGCACGAACTCCCGTGTGTTCGACACCCTACCTCTCTTACTACAATTGGGGTTCGGTTTATAAATTTAAATTTTGATATCATCCGATCCGGACGATCCCGACCCATCACATATTATATATAGTTAGCCCTAGTTTTAGGTTTTATCATCTTATTATCTTTGATCTTGATTGTTGGAGCTTGGAGAACAAGAACCCTTTGGGAAATTTTGTAAGCTTTTCAATGTCTTTCAACAACTAAATTTCTTTTGCTTAACTAGTTAATTGAAGTTGTGAACCAAGTATTATTGTGAGGTTTGATTGTTCTTAATTTTCCTTGACTAGATTGTTTTCTCTGTGCTTAATTGCTTAATTTCAGCCTAGGATTTTATCAGCTTGATCACCTAATATGATTTCTAGGATGAATTACAACTAGATCTTTCTAATTGCCGGTTGGTGTTAATTAGATCATAAGTAGAACCTGTAATCAATCTAGGCCTGGTAGGACTAGTTGATTAGAGAAGAGATTTCAATTGCATGTTATTTCGATGTTTGGTTGCTCTGAATGCATATTTCTATTGATGGTTGGATCTTAATGTTGTTGTCAAGTTGAATCTAGGAGGTCTCCTAGGTTATTTGATAATTAGGGTTGTTAGTACCGGCCGGGCTAATAACTAGAATTGAAGTAGGATTAATAATGCCATGAAGTTGGGTTATTAGAATTCCACAATAGAGTAGTCAAGGTAAAGAGAGAATTTTAATAATCAAGGATCAATAATCAAGTTCACAATGGATATTAACTGGTTAAGCATATGTCTCCCATATTTTACAAATCAACTTTGTTTTGCATTCATTAGTTAGTTTAGATTCTAGATTAATATTCAAAACCCCCCTTTTCCTGAGTAATATAGCAATAAACACTGAAACCTGAGTCTCTGCAGGATTGACCCTTACTTCCCTACTATATTCCTAGTTGGGTTGTTTGGATTATTTTGGATCGGTATTAGGGCGACTAAAATACCGTTATCAAATTGGCGCCGTTGCCGGGGACTCAGCTGTTTTCTTGTGCTTATTGTTTTGTTACTCTTGTGTGGACCTAGCTTATGGTCCACACCCGTGCTATTAATCTATGGCTTAGTTCGAATGTAAACAATTTCAAGATGAGCAATTTCATTGGTACTTCGTTAGATTCCAAGATTATATGGATGGACTTGGTGCTCAGGGACTTCATATTGATATTGGAAGCTTTTGCATGGGCATTATTGAGGGCATGAATCATGAAACACTAGAGTTGGCCGAATACATGAGCAATGGACGAATTCTATGTATGGAACCTATGGAGTGCTGGAATTTTCTTTGTTATATGGGCCGTCAGTGTTTATTGGTCGAATCATCTTCATCAATACTCCAGCCGGAAGAGGCTCCTGACATTGCAAGAGCCCCTGAATTAGATACTCAAATGCATGTGGAGGAGCGATTCCCTACGCATGAGTTGGGTCAAGATGGTGAATTTGATGTTCCATGTGATACTACTCATCTCGAGGAGACCATAGATGAGCATTGTAAAGTTTATATTGCTAAAGAAGAGGCCACCAAACTCAATGAGCCGATTGCATTCCATCCTATTGCTTATTCATCCGAAGAACCAAGTTTGCAGCATAATGAAAATTCTAGGGATTTCTCTGAGTTCATCTTGATTGAAAGTGGTATTTTTGGTAAGAGATTTGATTCATTTCATACATATATTGAAAAGCCACCACTTCATTCGCATTGGTTCGAGCATATGCCATCTTATGAAAATTGGGCTCATAGGTTTGATAAGTTGAAATGGTGTTTAACTGACATGTTATTTAAACTCAACTTATTCTTGTGTTATTTATGTTTCATTAAGATGAGCTCGCAGGCATTTGATAGGTTATTAAAGGCATTGACAATGTCTGAGCCTGTGAAATTGTTCTCTCGTCAAGCTAAAGACGTAAAATAAGTGCTTCTTGGGAGGCAACCCAAGTGATTAGGATAGTTGTTTTTGATTCTTAGGATTAGGTTAGTATAGTTTTGTTTTTGTTTTTTTTTTGGTTTCGTTTCTAGTTAGCCCAGCGTACAGGTCTCATAACTCGGGTTGCACATGCCATAGCACGTTCCAAGGTGTTCGCCCGAGCTTTTCCTTTCGTCTCAGGCTCTGAGTGCTTCTTATCACCACCACCTCAAAATCCGGATCCGTAGATGACTTGGTTAGTTTTTCTTTTCTCTTTATTTTTACTTTACATTGGGGACAATGTAAAATTTAAGCATGGGGGAAGGGATTTCTTGCTTAATCTTAGATTGCATTCATATAGTTGCATTTGCATGTTTAATTTTTGTTTTGCATTGATTAAAATTGAAAAAAAAAATCACCAAAAAAAAATTGAAAAATTAAAAAATCACAAAAATATTGCATTTTAGGATTCAAATTTTCTTACTTGACCACTTGTCTTTCTAAGTTAAAAGTGATTTCTAACCCATAACTTGCTTGTTGGTTGAAGTTTCTTTGGATTGAAGCATGATTCTTTAGTTATTAATCTTGATTATAGGATTGAGCATGCATAAGAAGTTGAAATTTTGAATTGTTTATGAAGTTCTAGACATATATACCATGTGAGATTATTTTAAGCCCTTTATTGCATATTTGCATCTTTTTCTTGAGTGTATCGCTTTGATTGCTAGCTCTAGAACTTGCGTTTAGACTCTTTTTCAAGACTACATTACATGATTTTAATACATGACATTAAGATGATTGAGGTATGTTCATTAGCTCATATTATCCTTATCTACCTTGCATTTTTCCTTGTTTTGATAGCCCCTATTTTTGAGCCTTTTAGCCTTATTTTGTAGCTCCACAAAAATAACTCCTAGCCTTGATAAGCTTGACCCATCCGGGAATTAGGATTTAGCTAGAGTTGTTCTTTGTGGTATTATGGGGATGGTTTGAAAAGAAAGAAAAAGAAGAATGTTGAGTTTGAAAAAAAAAAGATAAGAAATTGAAAAAGAAAATATGTCTCTCAAGGAAGAAAAGAAAAAAAAACAAGAGAAAAAAAATATATATGAGAGAATGGATGAAAAGTATTGAAAGAAAAGTGATGAGAAGAAGGCGGAATAAGTGGTGGAAGTATGAAGTTAATAGTGATTTTTTGTAATTTGGGTTTTTACTAGCACTAGTTCCCGGATTTTTAGCACCACATGACCAAATATTTCTCTACCTACTTGTGTATACCTTGGCCCCATTACAACCCTTAAAAGTCCTCATGATTTTTGTTGTGTGTTTGATCATTCGTAGTGGAGATTTAGAACACTGATGCAAGCCAATGGTAGTCTAGTTTTCAAAGTTGGATTTGAGCGAAACACATCCCTTAAACACTTGAGTGAAGAGTGCAAAACACATAACTTTGGTGAGGTCTAGAATGGATGAATGATTTGATTTTGAAAGCTTCTATTCCATGTATGCAATGATGTCTTGGACAAGGTTTAGCTTATTTGATGAAATGTGGATTGATATTACGATGGATGCTTAACTTGTTAGTTGTGGTGTGACTTTGATGTTATTTCTTGCTTGAGGAAAAGCAAGGTTTAAGCATGAGGGAATTTGATAGACACATGTTAGGTAGTGTTTTAGAGCATTTTTAGTTAGGATTTTCATGGTTTTTGGTTTAGTTTTAGTTAGTTTTGCTAGTTTTGTTAGTTTGTAGAAAGATTCGGATATCTACACTTTGTTGTGGTTTTTGATTGTAGATGTGAAGACAACAAGTGTAGAGGAGGTGAAGCCGAAGCATTGGAAGAGGCAAGAAGGTAACGAAGTCATGAGATTTGCTCAAGAGTTGATGGGAAAAACAAACTTGGGTCCGGACTATGTATTGGAGTTGTTGTTTCGACACCTCTTACTTGCAAGGGTTGGATCTGGAGCTACAATGGTCGGATTGAGCTGATTGTGGTGTCATTGGAAAGTTAACTCGAAGTGCTACAATTCGTCTTTTTACTCCGAGTCCAAATTCCAACTCGAAGTGTGTCAAAACAGCCTTTGAAATGTCACTTGTCGACTAGTGCGTGAAACGCGGGCATGCAAGGAAACGCGGCCGCGTCTCATGTGGTTAGACCGCGTTTCGTGTACTGACTCTCGGCGGTGAAAATGCGGGATGAGGCAGCGAAAACGCAACCGAGTTTTGGGTGTTCCACTTCGAGTTTTGGCCCATGTCTGCGATATCTCCGAGTTTGTTACGAGATATTTTTGGGCCCTTGTGGGTTGTTTTTAGATATATTTTTGGAAGACATAATATATATAGTTAGCCCTAGTTTTAGGTTTTATCATCTTATTATCTTTGATCTTGATTGTTGGAGCTTGGAGAACAAGAACCCTTTGGGAAATTTTGTAAGCTTTTCAATGTCTTTGAACAACTAAATTTCTTTTGCTTAACTAGTTAATTGAAGTTATGAACCAAGTATTATTGTGAGGTTTGATTGTTCTTAATTTTCCTTGACTAGATTGTTTTCTCTGTGCTTAATTGCTTAATTTCAGCCTAGGATTTTATTAGCTTGATCACCTAATATGATTTCTAGTATGAATTACAACTAGATCTTTCTAATTACCGGTCGGTGTTAATTAGATCATAAGTAGAACCTGTAATCAATCTAGGCCTGGTAGGACTAGTTGATTAGAGAAGAGATTTCAATTGCATGTTATATCGATGTCTGGTTGCTCTGAATGCATGTTTCTATTGATGGTTGGATCTTAATGCTGTTGTCAAGTTGAATCTAGGGGTCTCCTAGGTTATTTGATAATTAGCGTTGTTAGTACCGGTCGGGCTAATAACTAGAATTGAAGTAGGATTAATAATGCCATGAAGTTGGGTTATTAGCATTCCACAATAGAGTAGTCAAGGTAAAGAGAGAATTTTGATAATCAAGGATCAATAATCAAGTTCGCAATGGATATTAACTGGTTAAGCATATGTCTCCCATATTTTACAAATCAACTTTGTTTTGCACTCATTAGTTAGTTTAGATTCTAGATTAATATTCAAAACCCCCCTTTCCTGAGTAATATAGCAATAAACACTGAAACCTGAGTCTCTGCGGAATCGACCCTTACTTCCCTACTACATTCCTAGTTGGGTTGTTTGGATTATTTTTGATCGGTATTAGGGCGACTAAAATACTGTCATCACTCATACTTGGGCCAAATTGTGGAGCCGAGGATGCGAAGAATGAAAGTGAAGGCGAGACTAGTAATGTATCGGCCTACGGCGTTGGTGGGGAAGTCCCCTGGCCGGTGATGTAGTGCCATAACCTCTTGATAGGGAAATCCTCCGGTGAGTACACCCTAGACGGTGCTCGGAAGCCAAGACGCTTGTTGAACTTCTTGATGTCCATCTCATGGCGCTTGTTGCCAAGCGTTCGACGCAATCACTAATGTGTTCAAACTCGGGAGACGTTGAATCGACTCCAAATATTGTTTAACATATAAATAAATAATATATGAAAGATGTAGAATAATATAATTTATTTTTATTATTACAACAACTATAACATTTACCCAGGGAAGTCTTGCCAAAGCGGGATCTGAGGTTCAGGATGGGGGCGTACCAGACCTAGATGGAATTTGCTCAATACAACCAAAAAGCTACGAACCAAACCACTTAACAAAACTATACTGAAAAACCTAAAAACATCAAAGGAAACTACAACTTACCCTAGAGCCAAAAGAAAAAAGACCGAAGAAGAGACTAAAGTTGACGTTAACAGAAAATAGCCACCTAGGCGGGTTGGGTTATCAGGTCGACTTAAGTTTTGAGGGGTGTTACAATCCAATAAAAACATAGAGATTTGTGTGGAGCGGCAGAGACTATTACCTAATAGCCCGTTATTACCCAAAGCCCCTTTATTTGCAATATAGCAAAAAATTAAAAATATATTAGCTTTATTTCTCTCTCCTCCAAATCCCTACTCTCATCGACTCTTTCCATTACACTCTCGTTCGCTCCATAGGTCTTCAACTTCTCCATCCTCTCGATCGATTTGCAACTTCTCCCTCCTCTCGATCGATCAGCAACTCCCGTTCAAATCTCCTCTCTCGGAACGATGCCGAAGATGTCTTCGCTCAGGTAAGATCGGACTCGAAAATTGAAATTCAGTTCTAATAAGAATGCTTTGTGATTTGAAATCGGTTCCGGATCTCAGAATGGAGGATCAGTGCCAGTTACAACTTGTTGAGCGAGAAGATTTCGATGAGTAAGATGACTTGTTTGAGGCGATCGACAAACGTAAACCGGAACCCTAACAGGCGCGGATCTGGAGAGAGGGCTCGTGGACAGCGTCGGAGGAGCTACAACGGCGGATTTACGCCGTTGGACGACGGGGCTCCGGATCTGGTTTGTTGGAGGCGAATTGAGGCAGCGATGAGGCTCCGGATCTGGTTGTTGTGGATATTTGCCATTGATTTCGACTTTCCGACGAGCTCTAGTGTGAACGACGAGGAGATGGGAATGGACATGGACGATTTTCCAGAAGACGTTCCGATCTTGAGTGTTGGAGAAGAGAAGGAGATTGGGAAGATGAAGATCATGAAGAAGCTTCTCAAGGAAGGCGAAGGCTGGGAGCGACCTGGCAAAGGTGATGATGTGGAAGGTGTTGGTGATTTGCGCAGTCGCCGGTCCCCCTGATTGTTGATACGTCTTGATGGTTGAGAATAAGGATCACATTGAGCGACTTTGGAAGCTCGGATATGTGGTGACTTGTCTTTGGTGTGCTAAGAGGTAAAGAAGAAGAGATACCATGAGGAAGGATAGCTAAGGGAAGCTTCGAGACTAATCTTGAAGCTTATAGTGCTAGTGCCTAAGCTCGGGAAACCTCTAAAGGTGAGAGTGGCATGGTAAGGCACAAGTTTGGAGCTTGACTAGGGCGCACCTTAGCTCGGGCGCAGCTTGAGCGGTGACGTGCCTAGGCCGTAGCGATGAGCGCTAGCTCTCGGTTGGCTACGAGGCGCGCTTGAGCGTGCCTAGGCTGTGGCATAAGCAACGATGGCTCATTGGAAGTTTGCTTAAGCTTGATATATGGTTTGAGTGAAAAGGTTGGTATACGGAAGCTTGGTGCAACCTCATACGCAAGTATGAAAGCTTCTCCTCGCACTAATGGAACGTCTTTGTCGGACTCCAAGCTTGAGAGTTGCTTGGTACCGGGCACCAGGAATCTAGCTTTAGAAGCAAGCTCGGTACCAATAACCTAGCTCAAAAGTTTAGCTTGGAAGCTAGCTTCATATGCTAGCTAAGATGCTAGCTCCATATGCTTGCTCGCCACCTAGCTTCATGTGCTAGCTAAGCTGTCTAGCTGGGCTGGCTAACTATCTAGCTACCTATGCTAGCTTGGTACCTAGCTACCTTACCTAGGGAGGGACCTAGCATGGGCCTCTAATGGGCTAGGCCCATGGGCCATGGCTTAGGCCCCACGTGGGCTGCCTACTTGGGCTTGGTATGGGTCTTGTATGGACTGCATTGTAGTCTAGTTTTGGGCCTAACCTAGCCGGCTCCCTTGGGCCCCTTTTGGGCTGAATTTTGGGCCTTCTCTTAACCATTGGATAGGCTATAAGATGGCCATGAGGTCCGGCCCCTTCCAGGCACAAAAAGGGTGGTTATCCCTTGTAACCAACTCCTAAAATTAAGGAGAGGTTATCCTCTAGTAACCGCTAATGAACCGCCCCTCTTTGGCCTATATAAGGCTTGGATTGAGCCCATTTTTGGACACAATTCAGTAGACATATTGCCCACGAGATCCTCAAAATTTCAGCATGAGATTCAGAGGGAATCTCACGTAGTGTACTCACGAAGTTGAGGAAGACAGCACACCGTTGTTTGTGTGTATTGTCGACTAAGGGCAAGTAAGAGGTTCGGTTTTTGCCTTGCAAAGTTCAAGGACGTTATCCAAGGATAAGGAGACTTTAGACAAGTCAAGTATGGAAGGAAAAACGTCATCTTCCATGGGTTTCTCTACAACAAGAGTCAAGGACGAACCAGGTATGTGTTTACATCGAGGTTTGGGTTTGCCGCCATTCCTCGGGTTTCTCCGGAGCGTTTTATCTCACAACTTATTTGCATACGTACCCTGGCATGGAATAGGGGCAAATAACGTTGAAGGAAAGTTCCTTGTACACGACTCGTTGCCGATATCTAGGTCAAGTTAAATTTAAGGAACGGTGGTGATTACTCTGTTGGAGTCTACACTTAAGGGATTACTCTTCATTGAGTCTACCCACGAGACTACCCTTAAATGGGTCTACTCATATAACCTTGACTATTCTTTTTAGGATCTACAAGGGCCGTTTCCTTCAACCAAAACAATATGATTAAAATGCATTATATTATATCATATTTTCCATGCATGTACTCAAATATCTCAACAATCTTCAAAGTTATTTATATTGATTAATATTTGTTTGCATTTAGCATGTTTTCATTTGTTTTGAAGTGTTAGATATGGCAAATGAGTGGGAGGGGACGTCTCTTTTGAGAGAATTCAAGATTGAGCCCCCCTAGTGTTGGGACGCTATCAAGGACGCCCTCGTACTTGGTAGCGCGCCCACAACCGTCCCTTAGTTTTGATATGACAAACTCACTATGATTCTAATAAAGATTGTCCAAGTGTTCAGGAACGCTAATGACAAAAGGACAACAAGTGTGTATGGGCGTCCCATAGGCTTTGGGACGCTAGCTAACAGGAAGTAAGGACCGACCAGAGACTACTTGAGCAAGGATGCAGTCCCAAGCAAGTAGGAACGCAAGCAGAGCGTCCTTACTCTATAGCCGACAGGATGACATCACTCGACAATACTTTATCATCCAAGGACACGTGGAGACCGATCCTGTAGCGGAGTCCAACACTACGTGGCGGACGATCCTGTTGCAGAGTCCATCAACACGTGGCGGCCGATCCTGTAGCGAAGTTCATCATACACAGCTGGATACAAGAAGCTTCCTCATCACCGCCCTACTACGTGGAGGAAGATCCTGTAGCCACGTCCCCAAAGGGCATGATCGTCCCAAGAGAAAGACGCCCTTCCCCAAGTCCTATAAATAGCCCCAAGGCATTTATTGTGACGTTAACGCTTTCAGGAATATTCAGAGAGAATCAGAAGAAAGCGACTCACTCAAGAACACGAAGAACTAGCGCAAGAACTCAAGAACAGTAACTAGAACCTGTGCTAGATCGAGTGAGAGTTGTAACCAAAAACCAAAAACTGTTTGTAACCAGAAAACACAAAAGAGAGAAAGAGAGTCCTACTAAGTACTGTAGGACGTAGGGATAGGAGTTCTTTATAAGATTGAACAAGCTTAAGTTGTAGGCTTAGAGGAGTTCCTTAATAGTGGACTTAGGGAAAAGCTAAGTACCAGAGAACTGTAAAGGCTTGCCAGTACAACTGTAAGAACGTTCAATATAAAGAAAAAGCTATTCAAAAATCCTCCAAGGAGGTAGAGGTTTACACTCAAGGACTACTTGGTCTTGAGTGGTTCCTCTATAAATCCCAACGTTCACTTTAACTTGTTTAGTATTTTATTCCGCTGCATTTCTTAAGGACGCCCCTACACCTCGTAGGGACGCCAGACCAAAGGACGCCTTTACTCTAGTAAAGGATGTCCCTCAGTACTAATGATCCAACAATTGGTATCAGAGCAGGCGCTCTAGATTCTTACTGAGTTGCAGGTTAAAGATGGACATGGAACCGATTGGAATCTCTTTTGTGAAGCCTCCGCGCCTAACGGATGGCAACTTCAACCGCTGGAAAATCAGATTTGAGAACTTTGTAAGGAGTCAGAACTATCAGTGCTGGAAAGTAATCATGAAAGGCGACCTTGCCGTTCCTACTGATAAGAAGGACAAAGAGGACGAGTGGGGTCCTGATAAATTCAAATTGATGGAAACAAATGCAAAGGCTATGTGCTTCCTTCAAGCGTCCCTTTGCGAGAGGGACACCACCAGAGTTAGCAATTTGGCAACTGCCAAACTACAGTGGGAAGCTCTTGAAAAATTCCACGTAGGAACTGCTGAGATGAGGGAAGACGTTCAACTTGAAATCAAGAGAGAGTTCTATGCTTTTAGAATGCTCCCCAATGAAACTGTGAATGACTATTCATACCGCTTTGAACAACTTGTTACCAAGATGAGGAACCTGGGCGTTCCTGAAGCTGAAGTTTCAATGAGGAACAGAGTTTAAGTGGTCATTGATGGTTTAACAGGAAAGTGGAACTTTGATAGAACCACGTTCAAGGAGAATACAGCTAACAAGACTCTTGACATGGAAGAGATCTACGGGAAGCTAAGAGGATACGAAGCAAGGAGGAACTCCGATTTGGCTGAACTAGCAAGGAATCCTCAAACAGATCTAGCATTGATGACATCAACACCAGAGTACGCTGAGTATCTTCGTCGTCAACAAGAACTCGCTATGATGGTGGAAGCTAATAAGAATGAGAACCGTGAAAGGATGCGCGTTCAAGCATTGAAAGAAAAAGAAAGCAAGACTAAGGAACAGCTTGAAGAAGAGGAAGGACTTGTTCTCTTTAACAAAGTTCTGCGTTCTTTTGGCAAAAGAAACAAACAATTCAACAAACACAAGATGCCTTACAAGAAGGAGAGTCCCAAGTATACTGAGGCAGAGATGAAAGAACTTAAGTGTTATAAATGTAACAAGAAAGGACACTTTGCCAAAAAGTGTACAACGGGAATGTCCGCAAAAGAAATGAAGACAAAAGCACTCATCGGAGCGTTCGCATCTGCATGGGATAATGGTAGCTCTTCTGATGATGATGATGAAGAACCTGATGAGCAAGTGGCGTACATGGCCATGGAGGACGCCACAGTTCTTGAGGAGGACGCTCCGAAATCTGAAAATGAGGTAACCCGTGAGTCTATGATGAGTTCCTTAGAAAATTGTTCTAAATCCAAGCTCATTAAACTTATTGGAAGAATCATGGAAGAAAGTGTTATCATGCAACATAGAATGGATGAACTTGAACTTGAAAATGAGAATATTGTGGTTGATGTGAAAACTGTAGTTCTATGACCATTCAATTAGAGTCCTCATGTGAAGAAACTAAGTCCCTAAAAACTGAAATCATGTGTCTCAAACTTGAGAACGCTAAGCTTAGGGAAGAAGTGAAAATGATGGGTAAGAGTCCCATAGTTGAAGAAGTTAGACCAATGGTCTTCGTCCCAGTTAAGAGAGGTCTAGGTTATGAATCTGACACTAAGAACTCTCTTCCTAGCGATTTTGAGGCTAGCAAAACTTCTGAACTTGAACTTGAAAGAGAGAAAACTAAGAATCTCCTTGAAAGAATTAGAGTCCTAGAGAGTGGAGAGATAGGAAAAGAGGACTACTACACTAACTCCACTAGTCATAGGATTTACAAGAAAATTGCTAAAGGGGAAGGTTCTAAAGTCTGTGATCCTCAAAAGATGAAAGAAAACAAAATCCAACGTCCCAACAAGAAGTACTACCTCGGTACGTACTATAGGACGTGTTGGTACTGTGGACAAGGAGACCACTTCAAATTTGAGTGTGAAAAACTGAAAGAAGATATTGCAAGTGGAAAAGCTGCTAGGACTAACATTGAGAATGATAAGTCCGTCCCTAAGGTTAATCCTAGGCGTTCTAGACGCTCTAGGAACTCTTTCCGCAAGCATGCTACTTCAAATGATGTTAATTTAAATGACTACATGCCTGAACCAGAGTTTTACTTCTGTAACGAACCAGGTAAGGAACACCTTGCCTGGGTCGCCAAACACTACCTTTGTTTTGGCAGGTGGAAGTGAGGGGACGCCCATGGATCATTGATAGTGGCGCCTCAAATCATATGACAGGAAGCCATATCCATCTCACTTCTATCCAAAGCAGTGCCACGGGAGGAACTGTCTCGTTGGGCAACAAGGGCAAGGGAAAGATCAAGGGGAAGGGAACTGCTATTCTCAATCCGTCCATCAAAGCAACAAATGTCAGTCTTGTTGAAGGTGAAAATCTAGTCACATTTGACTCAAAGGAGTGTCTCGTTATCAACAAGAAGTCAAACAAAGTTGTTCTCAAAGGAGTACGCCAGAACAATGTGTACATCTTCAACCAGGAGTTCAAGCCTAAATCAGAATTGTGCCTTTCTGTTTCAAAGGAGGACGCTGACCTCTGGCATCGCCGCCTTGGCCATGCTGGACCAAGCACAATCCTCAAATTGCATCAAAGAGATCTTGTGAAAGGACTTCCCCGAATTGATCTTGAAAAAGTTGAACAATGCGAAGCCTGTATCAAAGGGAAGCAAACTAGAACGTCTTTCAAATCCAAGAACGATATTAGCACAAAGAAGCCTTTGGAACTCCTCCATATGGATCTTTGTGGACCAATGAAGATGTTGAGCTATGGTGGAAAGAGGTACATTTACGTTCTTGTAGATGATTTTTCTCGATTCACTTGGGTTCTTTTCTTGGCAACCAAAGCAGATTGTTTCAATGCGTTCAAAATCTTCATCAAACAAGTGGACGTTGCCCTGGAGACGCCTCTCAAAGCCATAAGATCAGACCATGGAACGGAGTTTCAAAATTTAGAGTTCCTGGCCTACTGTGATCAACATGGTGTCTCACACAACTTCTCAGCTCCAAGGACTCCTCAACAAAATGGAGTTGTGAAAAGAAAGAATAGGAAGCTGGAGGATATGGAAAGGACTATGCTCTTGGCTAACAGCGTTCCCACGTATTTCTGGGCAGAAGCTATTGCTATAGCATGCTATATTATCAATCGTGCAATGATCCGTCCTTTGCTGAAGAAGACATCTTATGAGTTGTTGAATGGAAGGAAGCCTCGCATTGACTATCTCCGAGTTTTTGGATGCAAGTGCTTTGTACACATCAACGACAAAGAACGACTTGGAAAGTTTGATGCAAGGAGTGATGAAGCTATATTCCTTGGGTACTCTCTAACCAGCAAAACATATAGAGTTTTCAACAAAAGGACTCTAAAGCTTGAGGAGAGCATTCATGTTGTGTTCAAGGAGAGCGTTTCTCACAAAGATAAACCAAGTAAGAAAGGACGCTCCTCCTCACAACAACAGGACGACTCTGAAGACGAAGCTGATGTTTGGTCCTCTGGAAAATACTATGTTCCCAAGGGCGCTACTCCAAATCCTGAAGAAGTTTCAGTAGACGTTCCTAGCATTGTTGAAGGAGTTCCCTCTCGTAGTGAGTCTCCAGTTCAACAAGATGTGGCCGAATCAAGTTTACAAGGTGAGCAAGGTCAAGGTATGGACGCTCTCTCTGAGGGGGAACACACTGAGGACGTTTCTCAAGAAAACAGTGATGATTCAGATGATGAAATTGATCCAAGGTTTGCTCAATTGTTTCAAAGAGAGTCCCGCTTCTCAATAGATCACCCAACCTCTCAGATAGTCTCAGATCCTTCTCAAGGTGTTCAGACAAGGTCAGCTGTCAGCAAGTCCCAAAGTGCAAATTTAGCGTTCTGTGCGTTCAATGCCTTTGTCTCTATGGTGGAGCCAAAGAATATCAAAGAAGCACTCCAGGACGCTGATTGGATTCAAGCGATGCAAGAAGAACTCAATCAGTTTGAAAGGAACAAAGTTTGGACTCTCGTCCCTCGTCCCAAAGGCAAAAATATCATAGGGACGCGATGGGTGTTCAGAAATAAGCTTGATGACAGTGGACGTGTGTCAAGGAACAAGGCAAGACTGGTGGCTCAAGGATTCAAGCAAGAGGAAGGCATAGACTATGATGAGACCTTTGCTCCTGTTGCTAGAATTGAGGCCGTTCGTCTCCTTATTGCCTTCGCCGCTCACAAAGGATTCAAGTTATTTCAGATGGACGTCAAGACTGTCTTTCTCAATGGAAAGCTAAAGGAGGAAGTGTATGTTGCTCAGCCGCCTGGCTTCGAGGACGCCTCTCACCCAGATCATGTGTACTACTTGGACAAAGCGCTTTATGGACTCAAGCAAGCCCCTCGTGCATGGTATGACAGGTTTGCGTCCTTTCTTTTGTCTCATGGGTACACTAGAGGTTCAATTGATAAAACTTTGTTCATAAAGAAAGTTCACAAGGACATTTTAATTGCCCAAGTCTATGTTGATGATATAGTCTTTGGTAGCACTAACATGAAACTTGTAGATGAGTTCAAGTCCTTAATGAGTAGTGAGTTTGAGATGTCCCTCATTGGAGAACTCAATTTCTTCTTGGGACTTCAAATCAATCAACTCAAGGACGGGACGCGGATTCACCAACAAAAATATGTCCGTGAAATGCTTGAGAAGTACGGGATGAATACGTCCAAGCCCATGGCAACACCTTGTTCTCCCAACTCGCGTCTTTACGTAGATGAACAAGGGAAGGACGTTGATCAAAAGCTCTATAGAGGAATGATTGGCTCTTTGCTCTACTTGACCGCAAGCCGTCCCGACATCATGTTTGCCGTTTGCTTGTGTGCACGCTTCCAGGCGAATCCAAAGGAGTCCCACATGCAAGAAGTTAAGAGGATCTTTCGCTACCTCAAAGGACGTGATGATCTTTGCCTTTGGTACCCCAGGAAGACGTCCTTCAAGCTTGTTGGCTACTCGGACGCTGACTATGCGGGTCATGTAATTGATAGAAAAAGCACCTCAGGAATGGCACAGTTCCTTGGTTCATGCTTAGTCTCTTGGGGATCTAAGAAACAGAACTCTGTGGCGCTTTCAACCGCGGAAGCCGAGTACGTTGCTGTTGCTTCGTGCTGTTCACAAGTTATCTGGATCAAATATCAACTAGAGGACTATGGTATTAATCTTGAAACTAATTCCCATTCGTTGTGATAACACAAGTGCTATTGAAATTTCTAAGAATCCTGTTTTTCATTCACGCACAAAGCATATTCATATAAGGCATCATTTCTTGCGTGATAATGTTGAACTAGGACTCATTAGTATGGAGCATGTAAGGACTGAAGACCAAATAGCTGATATTTTCACTAAGGCGCTTGATAGACGTCCCTATGAGCATCTAAGGTTGCTCTTGGGGATGATAACTTTTAAGTAGCAAGTCCCGTTCTACTATTCCCTCAATGATTGGCTATGTTTGGTAGATTCTAAGTGTTTAAGGACTGTTTTGCATTGAATTCATATTTGCAAGGACGCTAGTCTAAAACTTCATATGTTTGCTACTTTGGAACGCCATTCAAATTTCTCTATTTGTCTTGAAAAGAGTATCCCTGATCACCCAACCCTCATTATAAGCTGAAATGATGGGAACTCTAAGCTTACCCTAGCCGAGAACTCTGCAAAAGCGTCCTATGAGCTTCATCTTTCTTTTACGGGACGTACTTGCTTGGTTCTCAAATGGTTCGCAAGGTGATCACAAGGACGGTTATCAAAGGATTGATTTTGCTTGAAGAGGTAAATTTTTACTAAGTATGAGAGGACACTCAGTGTTGGTTAGAAAGGACGCAAGTTCAGTAATTGAGGAGAAGTTGAAAAGTCAGAAATTTGAACTTTTGAAAGTGTGAACAGTGACCGTTGCTTTTGCTCAAATCTTAAGGGGGAAGTTTTGCCACGTGTCGCACAGTGAAACAATGTGTTGGGACGATATTAAGGACGCCAGTCATTAATATCTTAACCAATAATGATCGTCCCTTGTTTTGATAATGACAAACTCAAATGTATTTAACAAGTTGTCCAAGTGTTGATCTCAGGAAGGTCCAGTGGACGCACATGAGCGAAAAGGACAACAAGTGAATGGCAGTCCCTAAGCTGTAGGGACGCACATCATCAGAACTTCCAAAGCTGAACGTAATTGGCCAAGTTCCTGCGCAGATAGGATGGCGTCCTCATCTAGAAGGGACGCGCGCCAAAATACGGACGAAGTTCAAATTCAAATCAAGGCCGCCCCAACATGATTACATCACGTTCGGCCGTAGTCCTCAGAAGGAAGCTTCCCTTGTCTGGGCACGTGTAGACAACTCCAAAGATGTCGCTTTCCCAGCGATGGTCCCCTATCCACGCGGAGGCTTCCCAAGCGTCAACAGAGTTGACTTCCTCAAGATGCTCATCGCACCGTTGATGGAAGATCAAGGATCCTGCCAAGCATCAGAGGACGCTAGAGGACAAGAACCACTTCCGCTATAAATACACCCCAAGGGGTATGCATAGCTGTGTGGACTTTGAAGACTTTCTCTCAAGCTCTCCCGAAGCATTCAAGAACACGAACGAAGATCAAGAAGATCAAGTGAGCTTGAAGCAAGAGAAAGAAAGTCCAACCACATCAAATCCAAAACAAACCACAAAATAGTTAGAGTTGTAGTTTGTCTTTCACAACGAACCGTGAGAGACGTGTGTGATAGCTTCCTTATAGCTAAGAGAGTTAGGTTACTTTGTTAGGTGGAAGGAGTGTTACTAGTGAGGCTAAGGACGGACGCTTAGCTCAGAGAATTGTAACGACTTGCCTAAGTTGTAAGGACTCTCTCTTAATAAGATAAGGACGGCTATTGAAAATCCTCCATGCGGAGGTAGAGGTTTACCCATAAGACTAGTTGGTCTTAGTGGGGTTCCTCTATAAATACTCGTGTCCATTATCTCATTGCGTTTCCTGTTAAGTCTAAATTCCGCTGCACCTAAGGACGCCCTTAACCCAGTTAAGGACGCCTTCACTAACAGACTTACGATCCAACAATTGGTATCAGAGCAGGCGCTCTAGATTAAGTTTGAGTTGCAGGAAACATGGAGATGGAACCTATCGGTATCTCAAGTGCAAAACCACCTCGCCTGACGGACGGCAACTTCAATAGGTGGAAGACAAGGTTCGAATGCTTCGTGCGTAGTCAAAACTACCAATGCTGGCTGGTGATAAAGAACGGCGACCTCGAAGTTCCTGCCGCCAAGAAGGACAAGGAGGCAGATTGGGGTCCTGAAGAGTTCAAGCTTATGGAAGCAAATGCAAAGGCCATCTGTTTTCTACAGACGTCCCTCTGTGAAAGGGACGCCACTCGTGTGAGCAATCTCCCAACAGCTAAGCTTCAACGGGAAGCTCTGGAGAAGTATCACGTTGGGACGCCTGAGATGAAAGAAGACGTCCAGTTGGAAGCAAAAAGGGACTTCTACAAATTCAGGATGTTCACAAATGAGACCATCACCGACTACTCCTTTCGCTTTGAGGCCCTTCTAACTAAGTTGAAAAACTTGGGTGTCAAAGAAACTGAAATTACTCAGAGGATGAAGGTTCAAGTCTTGATAGATGGACTCACGGGACCATGGAACTTTGATAGAATGACGTTCAAAGAGAACCAGGCCAACAAGGGACTGTCCATGGAGGAAATCTGTGGAAAACTCAAAGGGTACGAAGCAAGAAGAAACCAAGATCTGGCAGAAATGGGAAAGAGTCCCCAGAATGAGCTGGCTTTAACTCTCGCGGCTAGGACGCTAGAGTATGAGCAATACTATCAAAGGCAAAGAGAGATAAACTCAATGCTAGAAGCCAAAACTCAAGAGCACCAAGAAAATCTTCGTCTTCAAGCGTTAGTGGAACGCAAAGGGAAGACCGAAGAACAAATTTCTGAGGAAGATGAATTGGCCCTGTTGAGCAAAACTCTTCGTGCACTCTACAGAAGAGGCAAAGTCCCAAGAATGAAGATGCCTGTCAAGAAAGAATCTCGCAAGCTTGCGGATGCAGAGATGAAGGAAATAGTGTGCTACAAATGCAACAGAAAGGGACACATGGCCAAGAAATGTACCACAGGCCTATCATCAAAGGAAATGAAGGAAAAGGCGCTGGTTGGTGCATTTGAGGGTGCATGGGACGACCTTGACTCAAGTGATGAAGAGCCAGAAAATCAAGTGGCCTACATGGCTATGGAAGACGCCCCAGAGGACGTCTCTGAAACTGAGCAAGAGGTAACCCATGAAACCATGCTAAACTCTCTTGAAAAGTGTTCAAAACCAAAGCTCATTAAATTGATAACTCAAATCATGCAAGAGAGCTATGCTATGAAACAAAGTTTTGAGGAAGCTGAAACCGAGAATATCGTTGTGGAATGTGAAAATTGTAGTATCACGTCTTTTCAACTAGAGTCCTCTCAGGAAGAAGTCAAGTCCCTTAAAAGTCAGATTGTGTGCTTAAAGCTCGAAAATGCTAGTCTTAGGGACGAGGTCAAAGTTCTAGGAAAGAGTCCAATGACTGAGACTGTTAACCCAATAGTTTTTGTTCCAGCTAGGAAAGGACTAGGGTATGAATCAGGATCAAAAAACTCTCTCCCAAGTGACTTTGAAGCTAGCAAGACTACTGAACTAGAGCGTGAGAGGGAAAAGACAAGAAATCTAGAAGAGCGCATTAGAGTTCTAGAGAGTGGTGAGAAAGAACAAAAGGACTACTACACAAATTCTGTCAGTCACAAAATCTACAAGAATATTGCTAAGGGAAAAGGATCTAAGGTAGTGGATCCTGAAAAAATGAAAGAGAATAGAATTCAGCGTCCTAACAAAAAGTACTATCTTGGAAACTATTATAGGACGTGCTGGCATTGTGGCAAAGGTGGTCACTACCAGTATGAGTGTCCTAAGCTGAAACAAGATCTTGAAAATGGAAAGAAGGCTAGAATGGACGTGAGAATGCTAAACCTAAATCTGCTGATAGGACGCATGCTAGTGTGCCAAATCCTAAAGCCCGATCTTCTAGGACGCATGCTAGAAAATCAAATGATGTGAATGTCTATGATCATTTGCCTATGAAGAAGTTTTACCCTTGTAACGAACCAGGTAGGGGTCACCTTGCCTGGGTCGCAAAGAACTAACTCTTCTTTTCAGGTGGAAGTGAGAGGAAGCCCGTGGATCATCGATAGTGGCGCTTCAAATCATATGACTGGAAGCCAGATCCATCTCACTTCTATCCAAACAAATGCCACGGGAGGAACTGTCTCGTTTGGCAACAAGGGCAAAGGAAAGATCAAAGGGACGGGCACCGTAAAGCTGAATTAATCCATCAGTGCGTCCAAAGTTAGTCTTGTCGAAGGACTAGGCTTCAACCTCCTTAGTGTCTCCCAAATATGTGATCAAGGTGAAAACCTAGTCACATTTGACTCTAAGGAATGCCTAGTCATCAACAAGAAAACAAATCAAGTCATTCTCAAAGGGACTCGTGAAAACAATGTCTACGTCTTCAATCAAAAATTCAAGCCTGCATCCAAGTTGTGCTTATCTGTCTCCGCTGTGGATGCCGATCTCTGGCATCGACGTCTAGGACACGCGGGACCTAGCACAATCTTCAAGCTTCATCAAAAGGATCTAGTAAGAGGTCTTCCCAGAATTGATCCTGAGCAAATTGAGCAATGTAAAGCATGCATCAAAGGGAAGCAGACAAGATCGTCCTTCAAATCCAAGAATGAAGTGAGCACAAAGAAGCCATTGGAACTTCTTCACATAGATCTATGTGGACCCATGCAAACCCAAAGCTATGGTGGAAAAAGGTACATGTATGTCATTGTAGATGATTTTTCAAGATTCACTTGGGTTCTTTTCTTAGTGTCAAAAGCAGATGCCTTCGGGATGTTCAAAATCTTCATCAAGCAAGTAGAAGTTGCTCTTGGGACGAGCTTGAAAGCTCTAAGGTCATATCATGGAACGGAGTTTAAAAACTCAGAGTTCCTTGACTTCTGTGACCAACAAGGAGTCTCCCACAACTTCTCTTCTCCTCGAACTCCTCAGCAAAATGGTGTTGTTGAAAGAAAGAATAGGACGCTGGAAGACATGGCAAGGACGATGCTTTTGGCCAGCGGCGTCCCCAAACACTTCTGGGCAGAAGCCGTTGCCACCGCAACCTACATTGTCAATCGAGCTATGATTCGTCCATTGCTCAAAAAGACGTCCTATGAGCTCTTGAATGGAAGAAAGCCAAACATTTCACACCTCAAAGTCTTTGGGTGTAAATGCTTCATTCACAACAATGGCAAAGACAACATCGGCAAGTTTGATGCTAGGAGTGATGAAGGAATATTTCTTGGGTACTCCCTCACAAGCAAAGCCTATAGAGTCTTCAACAAACGGACTCTTAAGCTTGAGGAAAGTATCCATGTAGTATTCAAAGAAAATGCTTCTCTCAAGAAAGAACCAGGTAAGAAGGAAGGTCGCCCCTCTCCTAGGGACGATGATGAAGATGATGAAGAAGAACCAAGAGGCTCCTCCGTCAAATATTATGTTCCTGAGAACGCCCCTGAGTCTCGCGTTGAGGTCTCAATGGGAGTTCCCAATGAACAACAAGATCCTTCTCAAACTTGGTCGCTAAACCAAGTTGAGGCCGGTGAATCAAGTCAACAAGGAGAAAGACACAGTGTGGACGCTCCAGCTGAGGAGGAACACACTGAGCCGACAAATGAAGAAGACGGATTTGACTCTGATGAGTCTGATTGGACGGACCCTAGGTGTACTCCTGCCAGGGACGCTACTCATAAGGGATCCAACCTTTCAAGACTTCACTCAACAGATCAAATTATCTCAGACATCTCAAAAGGAGTCCAAACAAGATCAGTTGTGAATCAGTCCCTCAACGCCAACATAGCGTTCTGTGCCTTCAATGCCTTTGTGTCCTTAGTTGAACCTAAGAACATAAAGGAAGCACTCCAGGACGCTGATTGGATTCAAGCCATGCAAGAAGAACTCAATCAATTCGAGAGGAACAAAGTTTGGACCCTCGTCCCTAGACCGAGAAACAAAAACATAATAGGGACGAGGTGGGACTATAGAAACAAGCTTGATGAAAGTGGCCGCGTATCAAGGAACAAAGCAAGGCTTGTGGCTCAAGGCTATAGGCAAGAGGAAGGGATCGATTATGATGAGACCTTCGCTCCTGTCGCTAGAATTGAAGCCATTCGCCTCCTCATCGCCTACGCCGCCCACAAGGGGTTCAAGCTCTTTCAAATGGATGTCAAGACAGCCTTTCTCAATGGCAAGCTTAAAGAAGAAGTGTACGTCGCTCAACCTCCAGGATTTGAGGACGCTGATCACCCTGATCATGTGTATTTCTTGGACAAGGCACTCTATGGACTCAAGCAAGCCCCTCGTGCATGGTACGATAGGTTTGCGTCCTTTCTCTTGTCCAACGGGTACACACGAGGTAACATCGATAAAACACTATTCTTAAAGAAAGTCCTTAAAGATGTTTTGATTGTCCAAGTCTATGTCGATGACATAGTCTTTGGAAGCACTAACATGAGACTTGTAGAGGAATTCAAGAACTTGATGAGTAGTGAGTTTGAGATGTCCCTCATAGGAGAACTCAACTTCTTCCTGGGACTCCAAATCACCCAGCTCAAAGATGTGACGCGCATTCACCAACAAAAATACATCCGTGAAATGCTCGAGAAGTATGGAATGTTCTGTGTTTGTATGAATCCGATCCCCCTTTAAAGAAAAGATTGTGTCTTCTTGGGTGTAATGCAAACCCCACGCTAACTTTTGCTCCACAACAGTGCTGAAATTGGAGCTTTGTGATTCCGTTTTTACAGGAAGATAAAATTATTTCCTGGTAAAAGTTGGTTGCCAAACACACATATCCTTGATGCTTTTGTGCTGGAATCTGTTGAATATTGGCACGAGTGATGGGACATAAAAACGGAATTTTAACTCGTACGGGTAAGAATCAGTTCACTAGGATAAGTTGGTCCCATTTAGTTGTTTGTTTTTTTTTGATCTGAATTTAGTTGTTTGTATGATTGCCCAATATATACAATACAACAAGCCAATGTGCGTGATATATATTCTGATTAGCTTTATTGGCGTTAGTGCGGACTAATTTATTAAGCGGCAACTTTCACCACTCAATTTTTAAGGCATAAATAAATCATGCTTATGAAGTTGATTGCAGCATAGTTTCTGTGAAAGTTGGTTCTAAGAGTGTGGTCCTGATCGAGTGTCTTTTTGCAAGTTGGGATTAGTTTATAATCAGTACTTGTTTAAGCTTTTATCAACGCATAACTATAGCTCCTCCAATGGCATTGGATGGTACAGGCTTTCTCATGTGGAAGGCATTTGCATCCAACTTCGTTTTGGCTGTTTCAGCCTTTTTTTCCTTGCATTGTATGAATGGTTTAGCTTTCTATATTGAATTGGAAAGCGTTTTTTGCCGACAAAGCGTATTGCGTTGTTAGTGCGACGTAAATAGTGATGGATATTGAGTGTAATTAAATAGAGTAAAATGTAGAAAACAACCGTCTAAACATTTATTTTTCGATGAAACTAGCTTAACCCGTCGAACCATGCACGACTACGTCTTAAATACCACTTACTAATAAATACACCGTAATAGTACTATTAGATTTAATTCGAATTAACTTGTGTTTTGCCATATAAATTTTGATTGTAGTATATATTCTTATTTATACATTTCTCCTAATATTAATACTTGAGTTGTCTTATAAACAACCTAATATACATATAATAAATATAATATCGATGTCTCAATAGATCATATTTTCTTATCAAACTTTACACAAATAAATATCATACTGATATCCTAGCATATAAATTATCTAAGTATATAACTTCACCATATAACCTAAAATCATTTTTTGTTTTCATAGATAAGTATATAAATTTATATATTTCATGTAGATAAATCTATTCATGTGCTAATATTTATGGTTTCTTTTAGGGTAAATCTAAATATTTTCTTAATTAGTATTGTATTCATAGGTTGTATAGATGAATATTATTTGATTAGATGATAAATATAAATATTATTTTGATTGATTCTTTTATGGTAAACATAAATATTTTCTTAATTAGTACGATATTGATAGATTGTATAGATTGATATTATTTATATAGTTTATAAATATAGGATATTATTTTGATAGATTATTTATATAGATATTATTGTGATACATTAATATATGGTAATTAGGTAAAGACATTTGAACATTTTTTAATTGTAAAATCAATACGGATATATAATTGTTAAACTATAATTGATTTATAATTAAATTTATATTAGGTGGGGTCAGAATTAATATGGAGGGTTTAAAAGTCTCGACTTCAATATATGGTATATGTTACCACTAGAGTTGTCAAAACCTGACCCGATCCGAAAAATCGACCCGAACCGATCGAAAATTTTTGGGTTGAGACCCGACCCGAATAGTAGCGAGCAAAGAAAAAAACCGAACCCGATTAACCCGAACCCGATTGGGTTGAAACCCGAGACCGACCCGACCGACTCGATATATTATATATATGTAGAATAAATATATTATATTGTAAATATTTTATCATAAACCTATTATAAACAAAATATTATTATAAAAATCTAATAAAAATGATATTTTATTATTAAATATTATTATTTAATCATAATATTATTTTAATAATCATTAAAAATTCAAATTCTTGACCTGTTAGGTCGACCCGAACCCGCCCGATAACCTGTCAAGACCCGACCCGGCTTAACCTGTAACCCGATTGACCCGAACCCGTACTCAACCCGAACCCGAAAAGACCGAACCCGAATCCACCCGATCCGACCTGTTTAACACCTCTAGTTACCACTTAAATCTATATTTGTAGCAAAACACCTGTTACATTTAAAAATGTGTAAGAAATCAAATCACCCATTAGACTAAATTTTGTAAGAAATTTCTTATTCTATAATTAAGTTTGCTCAAAACCACACATTAAATTTGAATTTTAAAATAATTGTGAAAGTGAGTAGATCTAAAGGGTGATTTTATGCATTTTATGCATAATAATATTATACTAATTGCTACTTGTTAAAAGAATACCTACAAAATAATTTATGATGTGAATATGCATATATTATACTTTGGGAAAAATAGAAGTAATTATAATAAAACAATTGAAAGAGTAAGTGATGAAACTTTTTATGTATACTTATTATATTATGTCAAATGATTTATCCATATTATAATTTACTTCTATATTAATTGAGCATGGATGAACTAGCATAATAAAATCAAGATCAAAATATATGATCACCTTTCAAATCTACTTATTTGCATACCTTTTTTTGCAATTTTTAATTTAGTAGGTGGTATTGAGAAAATGTTGGGGTTGCAATTGTGCTTTCCACATCGAGAATTGGTGTGAAACCAAGCTCCCTTATAAGTGATGGGTTACTCCTCCTATTGCCAATTGGTTTTGGGATGGAACCTCATGGGCTTGTGAGTTGGGCTTGACAATTGAGTCTGTCTCCCCTCTAACAAGTGGCATCAGACCTTATGGTTCGGATTAGGGACCGGGAGGGTTCGCCGTTATCGGTTCTGAGGGATTCACAATTGAGAGTGAGATTGTTGGGGTTGCAATTGAGCTTCCCACATCGAGAATTGGTGGGAAACTAAGCTCCCTTATAAGTGTATGAGTTACTCCTCCTATTGTCAATTGGTTTTGGGATGGAAGTCCATGGGCTTGTGAGTTGGGCTTGGGCCTGTCTCCTCTCTAACAGAAAACTTATACATTAAACAGGAAATTTCTTACAAATTTTATTTATAAGCTGTTTTATTTATAAGCTGCTTGCATAATTTTATATTTAATAGATGATTTGCTACAAATATAAATTTAAAGGCTGATTCTGTGAAAAAATGATGACTTACAAGATGGTTTACTGCCTTTTACCCAATTAACAACAATTTTTATATTTATCGAAGTAAAACCAAACATATTTCAATAGTTATATTAGAAAGTAATTTTCGACAATGTTTTACATAAATTCAAACTTAAATATAAAGATGTATATATGTCGATAGAATAAAAGAAGTTTTATTTATTAAAAATAGTAGAAAAACCAAATATTGTTATTCACAATATAAATAAATTTTTATTGTAAATATTGAAATATTTTTGGTTTTGGTTTGAAAAATATAACACAAATTACCTTGAAATCATAGGCTATGTAATATTTCTATAGATTAGATTTTAACTTATTTGAATTAAATTTTATATTAGAATTGATTTTTTAAATTAGTAAATATACAAATAGTCTTTATTATAAAAAAATTAGCAAGTTTACTGCTCGTACAATCTCATACAATTTGCAAGACCGATTAAACATCCGATTCAAGTGGTTAAACAGGGCCCCCAAATAATTAGGGCCCCATATGTTGGATTGTAACTAGTTAGAAAACGGTTAAGGACGCCTATAAGGATGGCGGCATAAGCAATGAAAACTTAAACACAAAGCAAGAATAAGACAGATAAGGACAGACACGATGCTTTATAAAGGAATCTCTCTTAGACTTATTAGGCTAGATGGTTAAACCTTTACCTTCGAGGAGGATTTTGAATGAATTCTCTTTTTACTTGTATTGAGTGAGTCCTTAAAGCTATTACACAGGTGAATTTCACACTTCACTAAACTATAAGACTTCGTCCCTATAGTTTACTAGTGAAATTCCTCTAAGCCCTAGCTTCATAACCTAACACACAAGTTTCAAGTACACAAGGAAATCAAACCTCACGTGTTTCACAATCCCTTGGAAACACACTACACTAGTTACAAACAGTTTATGGTTTGATTTGGGCTTCTTCTTTCGATCTAACACTCTCTCATTGTTGTTCTTGAGTTGTTCTTCATGTTCTTGACAGCTCTAGAGAGTGTGTGAAACAAGTCACCTCACGATAAATACAAGTGGTTGTATTTATAGTGAGTGAGACAAGGTTCTTATCCTAGGACCCTTTTGCCCTTCTAGCGTCCTTAGAGATAGTGTCAGGGCTATCGGTTTCCATAGTATTGTACAACGTTGTCTTCATCTGAATGTCAACTCCTTCTTTCGCTAGGGAGTCTCCACGTGTATCTTGAGATGAGATGAGAAAGCGACGTCCTAGCCTCACGCTATTTTGTCTTCTGACACTTGAAGCTTCTGAGGACTACGGCCACCAATGATGTCATCTTTGTCGGGTAGCCTTGACTTCATTTGAATTTGAACGTTGGTCATTTTGGCATGCGTTCCTACTCGACCATGACGGCTTCCCTATCTCGCACAAACAGGTCGTTCATGACGACAAGCACTTGTTGTCTTTTTCACATGATGATCGTCCCTGGAAGCTTTATAGGGATAAACACTTGGACAACACATTAGAAAACATTGAGTTTGTCATTATCAGAACTAGGAACGGAGATCGTTGATTCGGTGTTAATGACTGACGTCCCTAACACCGACCCAACTCCATATATCCAAAATTGTTCAAGTAAAATGGATAAAATTTTTCACCTAGTTGAAATGAGTTTGGACATATTGTAAGAGGTCAAGCTATCGAGACTTAGTTTTCGCTCTTTACTCGTTTTTTTTTGGTTCTATGGTTCTAGTTTTGCTCACTATTTTACTATAAATCATTACCTTTGTCACTACTTTTAACAACTTCAAACTATCGATGAGAAAAACTTCTAAATATTATGTTCTTTAAAAAAAAAAAATTTGTATCACACAGAATGTTTAAAGCAATTGGAATTTTTTTATTTACTTAGTATTTCAAATAGTATTTTCTTAGTTTGCACAATGAGTAAATGATGAATGCTTAACCATTAAAATCAAAAGAAAATTTGATTAACTAAAATCCAATAAAGTTTAAACTCCAAGATTAAACATATATACTCCATCCTATTTAAATATATTTCTACCAAAAAAATATACTATTTAAAAATATTAAACACCCTTAACTAATTAATTAATTATATTAATCATATATAAGGAGCCAATATTAATTTTCGAACTGTGCCTCCGAAATTCCCGAGACGGCATTGATCGATACAATCTTTCGGGGACGGAGGGAGTAATTTAAGAGAAATTTACATGTAAGAGTACGAGCCGAAGTAAACCGAGAGTTCGATGATATTCCTCAGAATAAAGTTTGAAAAAGGCAAAAACTCGAAGATACCAAATACAATTTCCCTAAATATATATTGCAGGTGTGTTTTTGTGTGAAATAGATCTTGTGTTTGGAGGAGTTGTCCGGGTTATTTGAGGGTCAAAAATGTTTCTGTCGTGATTTACATTGGCATATATGGAATTGAAATTTTTGGAAGAAATGGGGATATACCCATTTCATATTGAAAGGGACAATGGAAGGAGGCAAGGTGACTTGTTTTTCAATGGGTTTTGCGTTTGTTGATTCATTTCTACATTTCCCCCTGTTGGGTGAGCAGTTGACTTGTAGAGTCACAACTCTCATCGGAAAGTTAGAATTGAAAACTATTTCTAAACGTATTTCAACTCAAATAGTGAAATGGATGAATCCTAAGATAAAATAATTTAACTTAATACGGAGTAAGTAACTTTTCATAAAAGTGATAAAACTTGAACTAAATACACTAAGCTGTTCTACCAACAATAGGTGAGGTCCGTCAGGATGTAAGTTTGTGACAATGAGAGAAATTTAGACCAAATTGGCTACAATTGTAGATGGGAACTTTTCCACGTCAGCCTACCAATTTTGATATTTTGACCTACGCAGGTTGTTTCCAGTGTAGATTCTACTAGGGTTTTTACATGGGGGTGATATTAACGTATGAATATGCTGCTTTTGTCAAATCTGTCTGCTAATCAATTTGGCATTTTTTAGGTATGAATATGAATGTGCTCTCATGGCTTGTTTTTGGGGTGGAATAATTCAAGATTCTGAGTATTATTTTAAACAAGCAGATTTTGAGGAAATGTTGATTTGATTACTCTAGCGCCACTGTAAATGACTTGAAAACTCAACTCCAAAGTCCACATTCGTTACAGTAATTACAACTTTGGCATTTGATTCTTTGGAAATATGGGGGTAAAATGTAAAAGTCATATTATATGGTGGTCAGGGTCTAAAAATCTCAGCTTTATTATAAACGTCTAATAGACGTTTCACAATTGCTTTGTACTCGTTGATCGATATTGGATGAAACTGTAAATTTAATTACCACACAACTGGTAAGATGTTTGTTATTCGAAAAAAAAACGGTGAGATGATTGTTAATTTTTACCTCACCCACCCATTTCATTCTCCATCCACTTCCCTTTTCTTTTTTTTGAATCAAAGGGCCCGATATACTGGGTATGTCGAACTTCAGAAATGAAAGGTAGATCTTGGGTTTTTGGGTTCCTTCTCTAGTAGGTATGGGCTTTTCCACCCCAATTAAAGCAATAAGTGATGATCCTTCGTAGGATCGAGGTTGCTCACCTCGTTCCCGCCACATCTACACATCGACCCATAGGGATGTAGACCTCCCCTTCGATGCAAGGACTCGTGGAGGGCAATTGCTCACTTCCGTTCACCCTTGCCAACCACAAGCTTTGATTCCTTGCTTTCACAAAGGAATTGTAGCTCTATGTAGAGTGGGGTCTTAGATCAATCACTCAAGGCTATGGAATTGGGGGTTCAAACCCAACCTAGCTAGAGGTTTCCCCCATAGCCCAAGATCAATGGAATCTACTCCATATGGCAAGTGAACAAAGCAAACAAAGCACAAATCAAAGCAATCTCAATCATCAATCTCAACTCAAATCCAAATCTCATTCAATAAAAAGGAAATCCACAAATCCCAATTCAATTGGTTCCAAATCCACAAAAGCAAGACAAAACAAAGCTAAACTCACTAGCAATCCCTAGATTTCTCCTCCTCCTTGGACCGATCTCTCTCTTCTCGTTCTCTTCTCCTTCCTCCTTGCTCTCCAAGTCTTCCTAGAGTCTTTGAGAGGTAATTAGTGTGTTGTGTGTGTGATCCTCCTCTCATTAGAGATAAGATAGCCTTAATAGAAGAGGGGTAAAAGTGGTAGTTTGCATTTGTATGCCTTGGAGCCCAATCCACGTCCGACCGACTCGGACCGACACGGAAGCATGTCGGGCCCGAGGTACTGGGCACGTCGGTCCGATGTCAAAAGTCGATCTCGGTCCCGATGTAGCTTGCACCTTGATCCGGTCCTCGTTCCACCTCTTCTTCTTGGCTTTTCTCTTACTCTTCTTCTTGGATTGCTCCTCTCTTTCCCTCCTTGCCTCGTGCTTTGCTCCTTCCTCGGGCTTTGCTCCGAAATAGCTCTCAATCCATGTCAAAAACACCTACAAAATACACAAAACGCACATAGTCTTCGAATCTCATAGAAATGCGGGAACTAAGCTAAAAAGGGACAAAACATCCAAGAAAGGGGAAGAAAGAAACATATTGATCAGGGAAAACGACCTATAAAACATCACCAATTTGAGAGACATCAGAATACCCCATACTTAAACTTGCTTGTTATCAAGCAATAACATTGTGAGCAAGACCGAAACATAATCTTCAAGTAAAGCCTCGTATGAAAACACATTCAAGCATAAGTGATTGATATTCAAGCAAGATTACATCATCACACATGATCAAGTGCTCAAAGGAATAAAGTCAAATGCAACTAAGCCACATTTTAGGGATATGTAGATGTGTATCACTCATCATGTGTTTAGGTATAGCAATGAACAGTCAAGCTAAAAAATCATGCAAGTAAAGACTTTACTATTGAAGCTAATATCACCAATTCCTCTACCTAGAGATGCCTATTACAATGCACACAAAGAATATGAACTTGGCTCAATGGAGGTCCTTAAAGAGGTTCCATTTGACCGGGTTGTGAACGGCCTTTTGGTAATTCTCAAGGTGGGAATCATTTTGGTCTTGTGGTGCTTACAATGGGGATTGAACTTCCTAATCTCTCACCAACTTCACCAATAATTCCACAATTAACTTTCACTCTCATCCAAAAGACTTTGAATTAACTTCTCAACCCAAACTTTCACTTAACATTCCACTTCATCTTTGCACTTAGCTTTTTGTTGGATTTTTCACACTTTTGCTCATTGGATCGACTTTGAACACACCTCGGGCCTAATATACTCTTGAACTCGGTCGGACCACTTTTCCTTCACTTAAGCTCTTTACTTTCAATCCACTTCCTTTTCCAACATTTTCTTTCTTTCTTCTTTCTTTTCACTATTTGCTCAACAAAGATGCACTACCCACATGATTCATAACACCATTATTTGCCCTTAACCAAAGAGAATCTCAACTCTTCAAATACACTCCAAACCTCTCTTCTAAAGTCCAATCCCATAAGGGTCAAGTCATATAAGGCTAGGAATAATATTTTTGAGGAGTTTCAAACAAAGGTCTAGGCTAGAACGGGGCTACAAACAAAAGATTAATTTCATGGTAGGATATGGAACATTTTTGTGACTAAAAACATAAAGTTCAAATCAATGTGACAATGCTAAGACAAATCTCATGACGGCCTTGGAAAATAGATAAACACCGTAATAGCAAGTTTTACTAAGCATGCATGAGCTAATCACACAAGAAACATGAGGGATATGCAAATATGATCAAGCATCCCTAAAATGGCCAAAAATCAATCTCACAAGGGTCACTCATACTTAGTTGCATAAGGACTCATCCTAGAACTCATATGCTCAATAAAAACAAGCAAGATATCATGATCACTTTAAAAGCAACATCATTTTAAGAGGCTAAACCATCCAAAAATATGCAAAGGAATTTACATGCTCATATCATCATCAACTTTCATTTGGACATCTAAGATGGGGATTCCTTAGTCCAAAACAAAATCTTTTTGTTGTTTTCAACCGAAAATTTTAAAATTTTTATGGATTTTTGCAAAAACATTTTCTCAAAAACAAAACCAAAAACAAAGACTCATCCATTCAAACCAAATCAAATTCAATCATTAATGTCTTCCATCATCAAACCACTATCCAAAAACAAACATTCCAAACACAAACTAAAGACAAAATATCCTAAAAATAAACACACAAGCAAACAAATGAAACTATGAGCAATAACCCCCACCCCATACTTAAAATTTTGATGTCCCCATCAAACAAGGAAACCAAGACTCAAAGTAAGAGAGAAGAGTTCGAAAAGCTCATAATTTCTTATTCTTCAATGGCATGTCTAGATCTACTCGGAGGGGTGCCCACGGCGATTTCCTCTTTGGAGCCTTGCTTGCCTCTCGCGCTCATACACTTGCTCTTGGAAGAAATCTTGAGGAGGTGGTTGAAGTTGAGGCTCCGGGCGTGTCCATTGATCCTCTCGGGAAGGGTAGTTCCCGCTCATCCAATTGTTGAAACTCTCTTGGACGCGCCACCTTTCATCTTCCACTGTCCTAAGATCATCGACCTCGCGCCTAGTGTAGCCGAGGTTCCGGGTCATCTCCTCTTGGAAGGATCCTTGTTGTTGGAGGTATTGTTGTTGTTGCTGGTACATGAGTTGTTGTTGGAGGTTGACTTGATTGACCTCTTGGAGCACACTCTCTTGTTGGAGTTGATGGTGGGCCATTTGGTTGGCTAGGAATGACATGTCCACCGGTTGTTGCCGCTCGGGGAAGATCATGCCGGGGCCATACCATTGAGCGTAGCCTTCATATCCACCATATTGAGGTTGCTCTTGCCTTGCACCACTCCCTTCACCTTGTTCAAAGTGCCTCGGGACCGAGTCGCCAAGAAAAGCACCGGACAGACTTTGTTGGAAGTCGGGCCCAACATGCTGTGCATCTCGGTCCAGCAATGTTGGAGCTTGTTGCCTTGCTCGGAGGTTAGCCAATAAGCCTTGGAAGCGCTCATCCTCTTCCGGGTCTAGATCGACATCCATTGCCTCTCCTCTAGGCGCGAACTCAAAGTTGTCTTGATCGGAATCCAGTGTGGTCGAGGGAGAGGTGAAACGAATGTGTTGAGGTTGTTGACGACCTTCCCTTGAACCTTCCGGATCACCGAATGAATGTGGCTTTCCGGCCCATACTTGGTACCAATTGTGATACCTTGATAGATCGTAGAGGTTGGGGGCCAACCGGATAGACACTCCATTGAAGTTTGAGTGAGGGGCCAAAGAGGTGATGCTAAGCTTCTCCTTGATAATGTTCGCCTTTTTGAAGTACTTGATGTTCATGTACTCCACACCATTAGGAGCCGGAGTATACTTGGAAAGGTCAACCTCAAGACGCATGGCAAGACGAGCAGTCATCCCACCAAAGTAGATCCAAGAGGTGCTTTGGAAGTCTCGCACCATCTTGACCCACTCCCAAGTGAGGTTCAAGGGCTTGTCGGTGTGGAAGAGCATGTCGTGGAGCAACATCACCTCCTCCTTCATGGGTTTGCTCAACTCATGGCGTGCATAGATGGCACACCCCAAGACGCGCACCATGACACGGAAAAGAGGGCTAGCAATTTCGGTTGTGGAAGCTCCTTTCCTCATTTCACTCTTCCCCGCCACGTGCTTCCACACATAATTCACCTTCTTATTGTCCACGCCGGCCTCCTCTCTTGGAAAAGGAAACCCAAAGTAGGTTGCCAAGTCCCTAAGAGTGAGCTCGTGTGTCTCATTGCCCAATTGGAAAGTGATTACGTCTCTCTCGTCCTCCACGTCGTCATAAGTGCAATCAGACGTGGCCATGAACTCCGATGTCAAGGCGGGATAATGTGGGTTGTCCCACCTCAACATTCCATTGAGGCCTATGTAAGAGTAGCATCGTGGGAGAGCTTGATCCATTCCCATCTTCCTAACGGACTCCCAATCAAGCCACCTAGTGTGGTGCGCGAGATCCTTGTACCTTGCATAGCTCTCGGCTACATCATCATTGTCAAGCCGAACATCATCCATCTTAGGCTCTCTCCTTGACTTCTTCGACTTCTTTGAGGGCCTTTCCGCGTGAGATGGGGATGCACGGGTCTCCATTGTGCCTACACACACTCAATCAAGCAAACAGCCATAAGATAAGATCCATACAACACAACATCATCACACACAAACACAACACACAAGCACATCACACAAGGATTACCCCATACTTAAGTTCCAAACACACATCTCACAAAATCCAACATGAATCATCATGGAATTCTCAAGCAATGGCTAAGCTAATGAATATATCATATCATGATCAAGCTATAACCAACAATAAAACACATGAATCCATATGACATCACGAGAAGAAGGCAAACAAAACAGGACGACTCACAATCGATGTCGGGCCCGATACACTCTCAACCTCGGTCCGAGGTGATGGACCGACTTCCACAAGTCGGGCCCGAGGTATCTGGGTAACTCAACCTTGTTCATGTTTCGACTTCTTCAACAAATCAACCTAAATCACTCTATCATGAACCTAAAGTTCAATTTCAACCATCTAACATCCCTAATCGAAGTTCTAAGTGGATTCAAGCATGCATAAACAACATTGAAGAGCAATTTCACTATTCATGCAAATCCACCATTGATGCTCAAGTTCAAACTCTCAATCAAACATGGTAGTACTCAATCTACTCAATGAAAGCACAAAATTCTCAAAGAAATAGGTAGAGATCGAGTTGCACATACCGAAATTGAAGAGATTTCAACCTTTAAGCAAGAAATCAAAGAGAACTCAAATTATCTCAACCTACGTCAAGATGGGGGATGAAGAACAATGTTGAATCTCGAAATTTCTCTTTGGTTTTGGGTTAGGGAGGGTTTGTTGTGGTTGGATCGAGATGAAGAAGGGGCAAGAGGTGAGGATCGAGTATGGTGAGGGAGGGGGCCGACTTTGAGAGTTTTGAGAGGGAGAGATGTATTTTGGGTAAGGTGGTTATGAAGAAGGTAGTAGGTAGGTAAGGGAAAGGGAATTAAATGGGGAAAAGAAAAATTTTAGGTCAAAGGGTAAAATTGGTATCTCCACTCCATTCAATCGGCTTGGACCGACTTCATGGACCGACATACCCAAGTCGGGCCCGACTTACCTGGGCAACTCGACGAGGGATTGGTTCGACCACCAAAATTACTCCATTATTTTGCAACATCTTTCTCCATAATTTCATTTATTTTTCACCATAACTCCTACACAATCTTGAAGAACTAACAACACCACAAATCCACAAAATACTCGGTAGGGAATGATTAGAGAAAAGATAAGCTAAGCTAGGAAAATCAAACTAAAACTACGAAAAGAAATCTACTAGCTCGGGTTGCCTCCCGAGAAGCGCTCGTTTAGAGTCATTAGCTTGACTTCCTAACCTCAACCTCATGGCGGGTGAAATACGGTGAATTGGTCGCCATTGTGTGCCCATTCCCGTTGCTCTCATACCCGTAAAACCACCAACGATGGTCTATGTAGGCATGGCTCTCCAATCTAGGGCCTCTCTCGTCATACTCCTCTAATGCATAAGCTTGCACCTCTTGACTTGCTTCATCATCATCCTTCCCTCCTACATCAACAACACTCAAAGAACTCCTAGGAGATTCTATCAATTCATCTTTCAAGTCACTTAAGCAAATATAGTCCTCTCCTAAGTCATCTTTCAAATCACTTAAACAAATGTAGGAATCACATGTTTTGAAAGAATTGCGGTCATCACCAACATCAAAAGGATATGAATAAGGATATTCTTCATCGCTCCTTGGGTTGGCATTGATCCTTGACTCATCTTGTTGCTCAACTTGCTCCAACAATTCTCTCACTTGAATTTGCTTATTGAATCTCATGTCACTCCTCAAAGGTACCACTTCTCTACCAACTTCCACTTCTTCTCTCTTTCTCTTGGCATTCTCCTCTAACTTAAGGATAGCCAAAGCATCCGGCTCGTTCAAAGCCAGGTTGAAGTGGAACTCAACTTTTTCCTCTCCAATCTCAAAGGAAACTTTCCCATTTTTGACATCAAACTTGGCTCCCGCCGTTGCTAAGAACGGTCTTCCTAGAATGATTGGGACCAAGGGGTCCTCGTGCATATCTAGAATCACAAAGTCATCGGGAACGAAGTACTTTCCAACTCGAACCGGCACATCATCCAATATTCCCTTAGCCTTGGTAATGGAGCCGTCGGCCATAGTGAGGGACATATCAACCGGCTCAATTTCTCCAAGATTAGCCCTTCTCCAAATGCTAGTGGGCATAACCGAAACACTCGCCCCAAGATCACATAGGGCTTGAAAGCTTTGAGATCCTACACCAATGGTGATAGCAAACCTTCCCGGATCTCCTAACTTTTGAGGTAGCTCCAAAATCTTCACCTCATCTTGCATCTCAACTATGGACCTTTTCTTGCTCAAGATCTCCCTCAAAACTTTGGCGTAGGAGGGCATCTCGTTCAAAGCATCGGTGAACGGGATAGTGATGTTCAACCCTTGCAAAAGCTTGAGGAATCTTTTAAACTTGCTCTCAACATCTTTCGGCTTCTTCGAGGGGTAAGGAAGAGTTGTTACACCTTGAATCTTGCTTGGATCGACCTCCTTAGACTTGTTCAACTCATTTGCAACCTCCTCTGGCTGGACCGACTTGGGCACCACGTCGGGCATGATGTCATGAACCTCGGTCTGGGGGCAGAGCATTGGCGGAGTGGTCGGGCCGATATCTGGGCAAGTCGGGCCCGACTCCCTCTCCACCTCGGCTCTAGGCAGGGGAGTTATCCTGGTTGCTGGATCGACTTCTTGGCACGTCGGACCCGACTTAATGGGTAAGTCGGTCCGGTTCTCTTCTCTTGTCTTAGGCACATGTGGCTCGGGTAGATTTCGACCACTCCTCAATCCAATAGCTCGAACTTTATTTTGGTTATGTTGGGCACGGGGATTCTCCTCGGGTCGGCCCGGAAGTCTCCCATTCTCTCTCGGAATTTGAGTTCCAATTTGGGCAAATTGGTTGTCGACTTGGCTCCTCCATGCACCAAACTCATTAAATTGAGCTCTCATCTCTTTGAACCCTTCTTCCACTTTTTCAGCTAATGATTGAACTTCATTGAATCCCGGTGGCCTATAAGGTTGTTGTTGTTGTGGCGCCCTTGGCTCGTTTTGGTTGAAGTTGTTGTTGTAGCCATTGGCTTGCCCTTGATTCCACCGGCCATTACCTCCATTGTTGAAATTGCCTCTTCCTCCATAGTTTCCTCGAACATAGTGTGCCTCCTTAATTTGCTCGGCCAAGCGAACTTGGCTTTCATTTGGACACACTTGTGTAGCATGGGCAAAGGATCCACACTCCTCACAAGCTCTAGTGGTTTGCTTGTAATGGTGGACTTGCCTTCTCAACTTGGTCACTTCACTCTCAAGGAATTGGAGCCTCACATCTTTGTCAATTTCTTCTCCCTTTGGATCATATAGCTTCCTTGTGCCTTCACCTTGAACTTTCGCCTCTTTGCTTGCTTGACTCACCCCATACATGGCCTCATAATCGGAAAGCTTGTCAAGTAATTCCCAAGCTTGCTCCGGAGTCAAGTCTATATACCCACAATCGGTGTGGAGATTTAGCTTGTCTTTGGTTGCCGGATTGATGCCTTGGAAAAAAAATATCTTGAAGCACATATGGTTGTTGCCCATGAGTTGGACATTGGCGCAACATCTTCTTGAAATGATCCCATGCCTCGAAGAGTGGCTCATTCGGTCCTTGTTGAAAGCTTGCAATTTTTCTCCGGAGCTCGGTTGTCTTTGAAGGTGGAAAGAACTTCATCAAGAATGCATCATGAAGAGCTCGCCATGTGGTGATCGACCTAGGGGCTTGGCTCTCGAGCCAATGTGCGGCTTTACCCCCAAGTGACCATTTGAAAGCCTTAAGAAGAACATACTCCAAAGTCTCCTCATCCGTGGAGATCGTCTCGCACATGTCAACGAAATGCTTGACGTGCTCAATTGGACATTCTTGCGGACGCCCCTCAAATTGATCCCGCTTGATGAGCGAAATGAATTGAGTCTTGATCTCGAAATTCTTGGCAACCTCCGGTAGCACAATAGCCGGCTCGGGCACTCTCAACTCCGGATGCATGTATTGGCGTGCATTCCGGGGTAGAGTGTTGTGTTGAGCCTCAATCCTCGTACGTTGCTCACGTTCTCTCCCTACTTCCGCCTCTCGGTTGTCCGCCTCAAGTTGCAATCTAGCCATCTCGGCCCTAATTCGAGCCATCTCATCATCATGGAGTGCTTGGTTCTCCATCCTTTTCTTTCGTCGGGCTTCTTTGAGAATACTTTCCGGATCACTCACAAACTCAAGTTCAAGTGTTCCTCGGGCGGAACGAACTTGCATTAACCTACAAAGCAAAAATACAAACCAAAACTAGTCAAAAACAAACAAGGGGTTTGGGCTATTCCCTCACCCAAATCACTATCAAAGCTCAAAAGACTCAACAAATTGGCACTCAAAACAATTAGAAGTCCCCAGCAACGGGGCCAAAATTCTGTTCGCTCTCGTGTGCGAGGGTCTCAAGAATACAATTTATAACCCGACCCCGTTGTAGCACAAGGTGGGTGTCGAACGCTCGGGAATCCTGTCATTTGATGTAGCAAAAGACTCCAAAACTGGAAAAGAGAAGTTAAAACAAAGGAAAACAATAGAAACGCTCGGGACCGACACTAAGGTCACGTCGGGCCCGAGGTTGGCGACAAAAGGAGGTCGGGACCGACACAGTACAAGTCGGGCCCGATATGCTGGGTATGTCGAACTTTAGAAATGAAAGGTAGATCTTGGGTTTTTGGGTTCCTTCTCTAGTAGGTATGGGCTTTTCCACCCCAATTCAAGCAATAAGTGATGATCCTTCGTAGGATCGAGGTTGCTCACCTCGTTCCCACCACATCTACACATCGACCCATAGGGATATAGACCTCCCCTTCGATGCAAGGACTTGTGGAGGGCAATTGCTCACTTCCGTTCACCCTTGCCAACCACAAGCCTTGATTCCTTGCTTTCACAAAGGAATCGTAGCTCTATGTAGAGTGGGTTCCTAGATCAATCACTCAAGGCTATAGAATTGGGGGTTCAAACCCAATTTAGCTAGAGGTTTCCCCCATAGCCCAAGATCAATGGAATCTACTCCATATGGCAAGTGAACAAAGCACAAATCAAAGCAATCTCAATCATCAATCTCAACTCAAATCCAAATCTCATTCAATAACAAAGGAAATCCACAAATCCCAATTCAATTGGTTCCAAATCCACAAAAGCAAGACAAAACAAAGCTAAACTCACTAGCAATCCCTAGATTTCTCCTCCTCCTTGGACCAATCTCTCTCTTCTCCTTCTCTTCTCCTTCCTCCTTGCTCTCCAAGTCTTCTTAGAGTCTTTGAAAGGTGATTAGTGTGTTGTGTGTGTGATCCTCCACTCATTAGAGATAACATAGCTTTAATAGAAGAGGGGTAAAAGTGGTAGTTTGCATTTGTATGCCTTGGAGCCCAATCCACATCCGACCGACTCGGACCGACACGGAAGCATGTCGGGCCCGAGGTACTGGGCACGTCGGTCCGATGTCGAAAGTCGATCTCGGTCTCGATGTAGCTTGCCCCTCGATCCGGTCCTCGATCCAGTCCTCGTTCCACCTCTTCTTCTTGGCTTTTCTCTTGCTCTTCTTCTTGGATTGCTTATCTCTTTCCCTCCTTGCCTCGTGCTTTGCTCCTTCCTCGGGCTTTGCTCCGAAATAGCTATCAATCCATGCCAAAAACACCTACAAAATACACAAAACCCGCGTAGTCTCCGAATCTCATAGAAATGCGGGAACTAAGCTAAAAAGGGACAAAACATCCAAGAAAGGGGAAGAAAGAAACATATTTACAAGGGAAAACGACCTATAAAACACCACCAATTTGAGAGACACCACGAGTCCTTTTGGCACGCATTCCAGCCATGCTCGAGTCTCATGGGCCACGATGGGCCACCCTCATCTCTCATGACCCAAATTAATATTTGGGCCATGCTTATCTTAGTTAGTAATTTTAGACTTAGAAATTATTTTGAATTTTGGGCACTTGCCCTTATTTTTCCCTATTTTCTCTAAGCTTTAGGCCCAAGAATTTCGCCCCTTAATGTCCTAGGCTGCCCCTTCCTTGCGGCCCAAGACAAGGGACGCGGCCCCTACACGCATGGCCTGCCTGAGCCTCGACAAGGGCAGCCCGTGCCAGCTAAGGGCCAGCCGTCCCTCATGCCTTGGTGCACAAGCCTAGGCCTTATTTTTAGGAAAGAGGGTGTTGTGACAATATTAAGGATGCCTTTAGTACTTAACATTGTGCCTGGCGTCCCTTAGTTTTGATATGACAAACTCGCCTTGATCTAATAAAGTTGTCCAAGTGTTTCAGGGACGCATGTTGAAAAGTTTAACAAGTTTGTATACGTGTAGTCGTCCTTAAGGAATAAGGACGCTACATCTCTGAGTGAACGGCTTGGCATGATCTCAATAAGAAAACCGTCCTTCATCATTACACTGGAGTCCTTCAGGGCTGGTCGACAAAGTGACATCACCAGACAAGCCTTGATCATGAACTCCACGTGGAAGAAGATCCTGCAGCCAAGCCTAACGGAATTGCCAGGAAGCTTCCTTGATCATCACAAAGACACACGGAAGCCGGTCACTGTAGCAACGTCCTCAACGGCATGATCGTCAGATAATGACGCCCTTCCCCATGTCATGATAAATACTCTTCCAGAGCATTTATTGTGATTTGACGCTTCTAGAGAATATTTAGAGAATTTGTCAGTCGCTCAAGAACAACAAACAACACCAAGAATAAGCTCAAGAACAAGTGAGACTTAGGTGTTAGATCGAGTGAGAAGCGTACAACAAAACCACAAACTGTTTGTAATAGAATAGAACAAAAAGAATGAGAGAGCCCTTACGAAGAACTGTAAGGACGAGGTGATAGCATCCTTTGGAGAGATTAAGTTAAGTTACTTTACAGGCTTAAAGGAGTTGTTACTAGTGGACTTAGGGACGCCTTCTAAGTACCAGCGAAGTGTAACTACTCGCCAGTGTATTATAAGGAAACTTAATAAGAAACGAAAGACGTTATTACAAAATCCTCCAAGGAGGTAGAGGTTTACACTCAAGGACTAGTCGGTACTTGAGTGGTTCCTCTATAAATCAAAAGCGTTCCTTACTTATTGCCTTTACCTGTTTAGTCTTTTGTTTTTTCCGCTGCAACCTAAAGATGTCCTTAATCTTTATTAAGGATGTCTCAGTAAAGAACGCCGTTAACTCTGTTAAGGATGCCTTCCTTATTGGACTAACGATCCAACAATTGGTATCAGAGCGGGCGCTCTAGACCTCTGTTGAGTTGCAGGTAAAGATGAACATGGAACCAATTGGCATTAGTAGTATGAAGCCTCCGCGCCTGACGGACGGCAACTACAACCGATGGAAAACTAGATTTGAGAACTTTGTGAGAAGTCAAAATTATCAATGCTGGAGAGTGATCAAGAGCGGTCATTTTAAAGTGCTACCTGCCAAGGAAGGCAAGGAGGAAGAATGGGGTCCCGATGAGTTTAAGCTGATAAATACAAATGCAAAAGCTATATGTTTCCTGCAGACGTCCCTCTGCGAAAGGGACGTTGTTAGAGTTAGTAATCTGCCTACAGCTAAACAACAGTTGGAAGCACCTGAAAAGTACCACGTGGGGACTCCAGAGATGAAAGAGGACGTCCAGTTGGAAGCTAAGAAGGACTTCTATGCTTTCAAAATGCTTCCAAATGAGACAATCACCAACTACTCGTTCCGTTTTGAAGCTCTCATTACCAAGCTGAAGAACTTAGGAGTTCCTAAGACTGAGATCTCCTTGAGGAACAAAGTTCAAGTTTTGATTGATGGATTGACAGGAGTTTGGAACTTTGATAGGATGACCTTCAAAGAGAATGAAGCAAACAAGGGACTGTCAATTCAGGAGATCTATGGAAAGCTGTTGGCGTTCGAAGCCAGAAGAAATCATGACACGGCTGAACTAGGAAGGAATCCTCAAACTGATCTAGCTTTGGCTACGGCATCAAGGACGCCAGAGTATGCAGAGTATCTTCGTCGGCAAAATGAACTAGCCTTGATGATGGACGCCAAGTTAAAGGAGCATCGTGAAAACTTGCGTCTTCAGGCTTTGATAGAAAATCAAGGAAAGCCAAATGAACAACTCGATGAAGAAGAAGAACTTGCTCTCTTGCACAACACTCTCCGTTCCTGGGCTAAAAGGAACAAAACCTCATCAAGGTTAAAAATGTCTTACAAGAAAGAGAGTCCCAAGTACATTGAGGCTGAAATGAAAGAACTAACTTGTTTCAAGTGCAACAAGAAAGGTCATTTTGCTAAGAAGTGTACCTCGGGACTGTCCTCTAAAGATATGAAGAAGAAGGCCTTGATAAGTGCCTACACTGAGGCTGCCTGGGACGACATTGATTCAGAAGATGAAGAGCCAGCTAAACATGTGGCTTACATGGCTATGGAAGACACTCCAATTGTTCAGAATGACGCCTCTGAAATTGAACAAGAGGTAACCCATGACTCTATGATAAGTTCTTTAGACAAGTGTTCAAAGCCTAAGCTGATTAAACTTATTGCTCAAATCATGCAAGAAAGTTATGCAATGATACAAAGGCTTGATGAACTTGAGGCTGAAAACATCGTAGTTGAATGTGAGAACTCTAGTACTATGACTTTTCAACTAGAGTCCTCAATTGAAGAAACAAAGTCCCTAAAAACTGAAGTCATGTGTCTCAAACTTGAGAACGCCAATCCTAGGGATGAAGTTAAAGTTTTAGGAAAGAGTCCTATAACTGAAGTGGTCAAACCTATAGTTTTCGTTCCTGCTAAAAGAGGATTAGGGTATGAGTCTGATTCAAAGAACTCTCTTCCTAGTGATTTTGAAGCTAGCAAAACGTCTGAGTTAGTGCTTGAAAGAGAGAAAACTAAGAACCTTCTTGATCGTATTAGAGTCCTTGAAAGCGGAGAAATAGGGCAAAAGGACTACTATACTGACTCCACTAGCCATAAAATTTATAAGAAAATAGCTAAGGGGGAAGGTTCAAAAGTTTGTAATCCAAAGAAGATGGAAGACAATAGAATCCAACGTCCTAACAAAAAGTATTATCTTGGTGATTACTATAGGACATGCTGGTACTGTGGTCAAGGTGGTCATTACAAGTATGATTGCTTTAAGTTGAAGGAAGACCTTGAAAAAGGAAAACATGCTAGGACTGAACATGAAAACAATGAGTCCACTCCTAAGAGAAATGCAAGGCGTTCTAGACGCTCTAGAACTTCATTTAGAAAGCATGCTACGTCCAATGATGTTAATCTAAATGATTATATGCCAGAACTAGAGTTCTTTATTGTAACGAACCAAGTAAGGAACACCCTGCCTGGGTCGCCAAAAATAACTCTTTTTAACAGGTGGAAGTGAAAGGACGCCCGTGGATCATTGATAGTGGCGCCTCAAATCACATGACAGGAAGCCAAATCCATCTCACTTCTATCCAAAATAGTGCCATGGGAGGAACTGTCTCGTTTGGCAACAAGGGCAAAGGAAAGATCAAAGGGACGGGCACTACAATTCTGAATTCGTCCATCAAAGCATCAAATGTTAGTCTTGTTGAAGGACTTGGCTTCAATCTCCTTAGTGTCTCTCAAATTTGTGATCAAGGTGAAAACCTAGTCACATTTGACTCAAAGGAATGCCTTGTTATCAACAAGAAAACAAACGAGGTTGTTCTCAAAGGAGTACGCCAGATTAATGTCTACATCTTCAATCAAGAGTTCAAGCCTGATACTGAGTTGTGTCTATCTGTTTCAACTGAGGACGCTGACCTCTGGCATCGCCGTCTTGGCCATGCTGGACTAAGCACAATCCTCAAGCTACACCAACAAAATCTTGTGAAAGGACTTCCCCGAATCGATCCTGAGAAAGCTGAACAATGTGAAGCATGTACCAAAGGGAAGCAAACAAGATCGTCCTTCAAGTCCAAGAAAGAAGTGAGTACGAAGAAGCCCTTGGAACTTCTTCATATGGATCTTTGTGGACCAATGAAGACGATGAGCTACGGTGAAAAGAGGTACATGTACGTTCTCGTAGATGATATTTCTAGATTCACTTGGGTTCTTTTCTTGGTGTCAAAAGCAGATTGTTTCAACGCCTTCAAAGTCTTCATCAAACAAGTGGAAGTTGCTCTAGGGACGCACTTGAAAGCCATACGATCAGACCATGGGACGGAGTTCCAAAACTCAGACTTCCTGGCCTTTTGTGATCAAAACGGCGTCTCCCACAACTTCTCAGCTCCAAGGACTCCTCAATAAAATGGTGTTGTAGAAAGAAAGAACAGGACGCTAGAGGATATGGCAAGAAAAATGTTGCTAGCAAATGGCGTCCCCAAACACTTTTGGGCTGAAGTCGTTGCTACTGCATGCTACATCATCAATCGTGCCATGATCCGGCCTTTGCTAAAAAAGACATCCTATGAGTTGTTGAATGGAAGGAAGCCTCGCATTGATTATCTAAGGGTATTTGGATGCAAGTGCTTTGTTCACAACAACGACAAAAAGAGACTTAGAAAGTTTGACGCAAGAAGTGATGAAGCCATATTTCTTGGGTACTCCCTCACAAGCAAAGCCTATAGAGTTTTCAACAAAAGGACTCTTACGCTTGAGGAGAGTATTCATGTTGTGTTCAAATAGGGTTCTTCTCATAAAGAAAAATCAAGTAAGAAAGAACGCTCTTCTTCACAACAGCAGGAAGACTCTGAAGACGAAGGTGATGGTTGGTCCTCAGGAAAATACTATGTTGCGAAGGACGGCAACGCAAATCCAGAAGAAGTCTCAGTGGACGCTCCTAGCGTTGATCAAGGAGTTCCCTCTCGCAGTGAGTCTCCAGTTTAACAAGATGTGGCCGAATCAAGTCAACAAGGTGAGCAACGCCGTGGTGTGGACCCTCTCTCTGAGGGGGAACACACTGAGGACGATGCTCAAAGTGAAGATGATGACTCTGATGGTGAAATTGATCCAAGGTTCGCATAACTGTTTCAAAGGGAGTCCCGCTTCTCCAGGGACCATCCAAGTAATCAAATCATTTCAGATATCTTAAGGGACGCGACGATCTCTGTCTTTGGTATCCAAGGAAGTCGTCCCTCAAGCTTGTTGGCTACTCAGATGCCGATTATGCTGGTCATGTAATTGACAGGAAAAGCACTTCAGGAATGGCTCAATTTCTTGGTTCATGATTAGTCTCTTGGGGATCAAAGAAACAAAACTCTATGGCGCTTTCTACTGCGGAAGTTGAGTACGTTGTTGTTGCTTTGTGCTACTCACAAGTCATTTGGATCAAATATCAACTTGAGGACTATGGTATAAATCTTCAAACTATTCCCATTCTGTGTGATAATACTAGTGCTATTGAAATTGCTAAGAATCATGTTTTTCATTCTCGCACAAAGCATATTCATATAAGACATCATTTGTTCCGAGATAATGTGGAAGTAGGACTTATTAGTATGGGGCATGTAATGACTGAAGACCAAGTAGCTGATATTTTCACTAAAGCACTTGATAGAGGTCCTTTCGAGCATCTCAGGTTGCTCTTGGGGATGATAACCTTCAAGTAGCAAGTCCCGTTCTACTATTCCCTCAATGCTTGTCTATGTTCAGTTGATTTCATAATTGCTAATAACTTTATGCATTAATTTCATATTTTCAAGAACACTAGTCTAAAACTACTTTGTGCATATCATTTGAACACCATTGAAAATCTCTATCGTCTTGAAAAAGAGTATCCCTGATCTCCCAACCCTCATTATAAGCCGAAATGATGGGAACTCTAAGCTTACCCTAGCCGAGAACCTTGCAAAAGCGTCCTATGAGCTTCACTTTTTCTTTTACGGGATGCACTTGCTTGGTTTTCAAAATGGTTCTAAAGGTGATTCCAGGACTTGTGTATTGGTTACGTTTGGAAACAAGGACGTCAGTTATTCTTTCAATACAGGACACCAGTTCAGTATAGGTTCATCAGGAACGCGCCCTTATTTCGAATTTGAAGAGTTTCCAGTTTGAATTTTGAAAAGTGGAAGTTATCAGCGTGCCCCTCACCTACCTCCTATATATTCATTGATTGCAACGGCTGTCAGAACTTTCGCTCACTATTCTCTCAAAACAGCGTTTGCTCTGACTTCTCTCTAGAACTCCGGCAGTCTCTCTCTAAGTTTCCGGCCAGTTTCCGTTCACATTCTCTTTGAAATGGCACATGTTCAAAACATGTCCGGCGGATCTGCTGGAAGCAAACGCAAGCGTCTCAACAAGAAGGCGTTCTATGTTGAAGACCCGCCAGAGATAAGAATTGATGAGCTCCTCAAGGACTTCATTGAAACAAAGCCACGCATGCTCTTTGACGTTGTGACCCAGTACATGAAGTCTTGCAGAAATAAAGAACGGTTTCTCAACCTGAGGACGTTCTTACAACGTTTTGTGATGCCAGTGCTGTTGAAGACAGGGGGAAAGGAAGCCCCTTACTGTGGAAGGACAAATATTGTTCTAGAGGCGTTTCAAGCGTATGGGCAAGACTGGAGGATCCCCTTGATCGAGTCCATCCCCGATCTATCCAATGCCCAGTTTGTTGATCTTCCACCCATTACAAGGGGTGTAAAAAGGTTAGTAATGCCATCCCCACCTCCTCCTTCTCCTCCCCATATTATTACCACCAGACCTCCACCGTCCCCTTCCCGTCTTGTAAAGAACTCCCTCCCTCCTCAAAAAGCCTCCTCCTCAAACCCCACAAAAATCTATGACCGCTTCCCTACACCGTCCACCGTCCCCTTCCCGTCTTGTAAAGAACTCCCTCCCTCCTCAAAAAGCCTCCTCCTTAAACCCCACAAAAATCTATGACCGCTTCCCTACACAACTTGTAGAGGAGCGCACCAAGTTCAAACATGACCCCGCCACCAAGAAACCTCTCAAAAGGCGAAAGCTTGCCAAAGCCAAACCAAACCCCATCTCCCTTGACACTCCCACTCCAACTCCTTCCTCTTCTCCCTCCCCTTTGGAAGTCCTTGATCCCGATCTCCAATTACAAGCCCAAGCCTTCCCTGAGGCCAATCTTCACCAATCTCCAACCCCTCCCTCTCAACTCTCCCCTCCCTCAGCTCCACCAACCCCTAGATCACGGGGACCCTTAACTGAAAGGGATGCTTCTCCAATAGTCGTCCCAGACGACTCAATCGAGGCAGAGTTTGGCTCAGAAAACTCTGAAGAAATCAACTCCATCATCGTCCTCGATGAAATCACAAGACAGCAAATTGCTGATGATGAGGAGTTGAGTCGCTAACTTGCTAATCAAAGCGACAATGTTGTTCCTGAGTACGCTCATTCACAAGAGCTTTCTCTGGACGAGCAGTTTGATGTCTCTCATTTTGGTAGTGTTTTAAGTGTGTTTTCCTTGGTAGATTTAGTCCTTTTTCCCTCTTTTATTGCGTGTTTTGTTCCTTTTTATCTTAGTTCCCGTAATTCTATGAGATTCGGAGACTATGCGCGTTTTGTGTGTTTTGTAGGCATTTCGGAGCAAGAATCATGGAGATTGGAGCATGGCATCATGGAGGAATTCATGGATGAAAAAGGAGCCAAAATGGAGCTAACAATGCATGGAAAGAAGCCTCAAGTGAAGACGAAGAGAATGGCGAAAGAATCGAGTCAATCGGAGCTAAAACGAGAGAGAACGGAGCAAAACAAGCTGAAATTTGCCTTGGGACTGAGGTACCCAGCATGTCGGGCCCGAGGTACCATGGTGGCCCGAGGTGGTGGCCCGAGATGTGGCAAGTCGGGCCCGAGGTTCATGAAAGACATGCCATTGGACCGAGGTTGAAGCAAGTCGGGCCCGAGGTTCTCCGTGTCGATCCATGTCGGTCGTGGCTCCGGATTCCTTTCTTTTTGGGATTTTCTTGTTAATTCCCAAAATTATATTTGCTTCCTTGGAGGTCAAGGAGTCTAGAAGCCTTGGAGATCAAGGAGTTCTAGAAGCCTTGGAGGTCAAGGACAAGCCTTGGAGCCCAAGGAGTTTAGAAGGGTAATCTAGTCTTTGTAGTAGGGGGAAAAATCTCTATTTAAACCCTTGTAATCTCTCATTAGAAAATCATCAATCAACACATACACTTTGGGAGTAAATTGAGAGTGAGGTTTGAGAGAGTAGAAGGAAGAAGGGGGTGGACTCTTCTCCAAGGGAGGGAAAGAACCCAAGATCTAGAGGAGGATTTGGGTGAATTCCTTTCCTTGGAGAGGAAAGAAACCCTTAGGCTTGGAGCGGGAGTAGAGATTGTAAGAATTCTTCCTTTGTTTAATTCAAGTTTGTTTTGTGCTTTTGTTTGTTTGTTGATTGTGGATTTGACTTGCATGAATCATGATTTACCTATGGTCTTTGATGATTGCTAGCTTAAATTCCATGATTAGTGAGTAGTTAGTTTGATCTTAGGGTAGGGGGCGAAAACCCCAACTCAATTGCATGTGCTTGAACCAATTTCATGACTTGATTGCCTAAATCCATGTCTATTTACCCTATGGGCAAGATCCTTTGTTGGAGGCTTAGGAAAGTCGGTTCGAAGGGATGAAGAGAGGATCTCTTCATCCCGCGGTCGAGTAGGAGTAGATAGAGAGTCGTTTGGCTTGAATGAATGCGTGAGCCTAGTTCCATGAGATTAATGGCATGATTTGATTGGAATTGTTGATCTATGTCTAAGGCGGAAGCCTCTAGTTCATTTATCTATATGAGAGCATGTGAAGTTGATGTTGGCATGAACCCCTAGCCCTAGGATCCCCTTAGCCTAGCTTGTTTCTTTCCTTTTATATTGATTGTTGCATCGTGCCCGAGTCCCCTAGCCTCGAGCCCGGCTTTGTTTGTGCCTAGCTACCTCGATCCCGAGATTGACAACCTCGGTCCCGAGTTGCTTCGTGTGTTTTATTCCCATTGTGTTTGTGTTAGACAAATTAACTGTTCAAACGCATATGAAATAATTCCCTGTGATCGACCTCGACCACCGTACTACAACGGGGTCGTGATACAAATTTATTTGTTGATTGACCCGGGGCCCTATCCTTAGTTTAGTAGAGTACTTTGGGCCTGTCATCACAGTTGGTCGCGGATGCCCAAGAGATCCTTCCTTGGGAAGCAGTCCCCATGGAGGCAGGAGGCAAGTCTGCTCCCAAAGGCAGGGGAGGACCTCCACCCAAAAAGAGGAAGACTAAAGCGTCCAAGGACAACGTTGGCCCCTCTGAAAGTCAGGCTGATGAGGATCTCCAAGAAGGAGATAATAATGAGGAGGACGATGATGAAGATGAGGAAGAAAATGAGGATGGCACTGCTGGCCCATCCAAGAAGACCAAGAAAAACAACAAGAAGGAGCACATCCTGGTCCCTCTTGTGTTTGATGAAGCCTTCCTGAGCCAGTTTTCTGAGGAAAAGGAACTAGTTGAGCTTCTCAAGGCTCAAGGCTGGTTGAAGATCTCAGAGGAACATGTTAAGGTGGACCCAAAACTTGTCCAAGACTTCTACGACTCCCTTACCATCAACGTGGAGAATGGCACAGGGACGTTCATGGCAAACGGAGAAAGTGCCACCTTCTCTGAGAAGACAATCCGCCATTTAATAGGTCTTGATAGACAGTGTCCCGACAATAAAGCCCTGCATCAGGTGCCTACTTTTGGTTTTGGTACAGAAGGCGACGAGGTAAAAGCCTTATTCAAGAGGATCTTCAATGGGAAGACCCCGGACTTGCATGATCGAGTTGCCTCCGTTCTATCTCATACCGGCGCCATGGCTCACTATATGATTTGCAGGACTGTTGTGCTGAGGCAAGAGAAGAAGTCGAACGTCCAGACAATTGATTGCCTACTACAGGACGCGTTCTTACAGGGCCGCAAGATCAACTCTGCCAGGATCATGATTGAGCACATGGCCAAGTGTACTCGCAAAAGTCATGCCCTTCCCTATCCCGGCCTGGTGAAAGCTCTCCTAATTGACAATGATGCTTACAGTCCTGGAGAAGAAATCACTTTGGGCATGCCGTGGGATCAGAAGTATGGTCTTTTGGAAATCAAGCACAGCAAAGAGCTTCCCTCCATCAAGAAGCAACTTGAAAAAGAGCGGAAAGAGGCTGAGCGCAAATAGAAAGAGGAAGAAGCAGCTAGGAAGGCTGAAGAGAAACGACTAAGGCAAGAGGCTGTCAAGAAAGCTGCTGAGGACGAAAGAGCAAAGCAAGAAGCCGCTAAGAAAGGGAAGATTGTTGCTTCTAAGCCTGCTGAGATAGTTGAGTCTGAGGACGCCCGTGTTGCACCATATGCGAAGGTTGATCAACTATCCTCCTTCCTCAATAATCCTCCAATGGACTTCAACTCCTCCCCTTCGCACTTTGCTCCGCAACAACAGCCGTCCTTCTGCCATACCTCTCCTGCTCCTCCTAACACTGAAGCTCACTCTGAGAAAGAACTGTACGCTCTCATCATCCACAATCAAAATGTCTAGGCACAGCAAGGGAATGCCATTATTCAACAAAATTATGAATACTTCTAAGATGTCAAGAATCAAAATGATCTGATGAAGATGTTGATTCAGTCTATTCACAAAGAGAGCACAGAGGGAGATACTCAAGAGGAGGAAGAACGCACTGAGGTGGACGCCAATGTGAATTGAATGACTCAAGCCGTCCTGCTGGATCACCTCCCTCCTAATCTTTTAATCCCTCATCACTTTTGCCTGTGCTTCTTTTGTTTATATAAAATCTTGTCTGAATGTCTGTAATATGACTTTAATTTCTTTCAATGGCAGTTCCTTTGATTGTGTGCATTTGTGTGTTTAAGCGTCTTTTTGCCTTTAGTTGTGATTTTGTGCTATCGACCTTATGCTAACTTGTTATCCTTTTCGATGATGCCAAAAGGGGGAAGTGTAGTTTTGTAGAGATGCGCTTCATATTAGTTATCTAGAATATACAAGTGCTAAGGGGGAATTTTAGTGAAAGGACCAAAGGACGCCATATTGCCTCTAAATAAGAATAAGGGACGCTGGTTAGAAAAGAAAAGAAATTTGATTAGGATAGCCGTCCCCTCCATAAAATCCAAAAGTAAGAATAGATCAAGTGTTGAAAACTCGTGCTTATAGAAATCTGCTAAGTGTCAAAGGGACGCTCTTTAAGTTTTCAAGCATGCTAAAGCTTTAAAGTTCAAAATTATTATTGCTTAGAGTTTGTCATCATCAAAAAGGGGGAAATTGTTGGGACAATGTTAAGGACGCCTTTAGTACTTAACATTGTGCCTGGCGTCCCTTAGTTTTGATATGACAAACTCGTCTTGATCTAATAAAGTTGTCCAAGTGTTTCAGGGACGCATGTTGAAAAGGACAACAAGTTTGTGTACGTGTAGTCGTCCTTAAGGAATAAGGACGCTACATCTCTGAGTGAACGGCTTAGCATGATCTCAATAAGGACACCGTCCTTCATCATTACACTGGAGTCCTTCAAGGCTGGCCGACAAAGTGACATCACCAGACAAGCCTTGATCATGAACTCCACGTGGAAGAAGATCCTGCAGCCAAGCCTAACAGAATTGCCAGGAAGCTTCCTTGATCATCACAGAGACACGTGGAAGCCGATCACTGTAGCAACGTCCTCAAGGCCATGATCGTCAAAGAATGACGCCCTTCCCCATGTCACTATAAATTCTCTTCCAGGGCATTTATTATGATTTGACGCTTCCAGAGAATATTCAGAGAATTTGTCAGGTGCTCAAGAACAACAAAGAGCACCAAGAACAAGCTCAAGAACAAGTGAGTCTTAGGTGTTAGATCGAGCGAGAAGTGTACAACAATACCACAAACTGTTTGTAATAGAAAAGAACGAAAAGAAAGAGAGAACTACAAAAAGGTCCAAATAACCCGGGCGTTTTTCTATATATACACCGGATTACGTCCGGGGTAAAGGTTGCGGGGGTATTTGATCATTGATCTAATACACTGGATTAAGTCCGAGTTATATACTATCCGTAAAATCGCACTCCAATTTTTATATCCGGTGTATTAGCTTCTCAAATGCCACGGATTGCAATTTATCCGGGGTATATATGAGTATTGTTTACCCGAGTTATTTTGTATCAAAATACTCCGTTTATTGAAGTCCGGGGTATTACATTTTAGATATGTAGTCTGGGACATATCAGTCCACGTGTTTAGGTTATTTTGTTGTTTTTTCCAAACTAAATTTCATTTTGCAAGAAATGTGAATATATAAAACAGAAAATTTGTACAACATCTCACAGTTCAATAACCCATCATAAAGATTGTTCTTCTCATTGATATATAAAATACAATGAAGATAAAATACGATGTGATATGACTAATACATTACATGAAATATGCAACATACAACTCAAAATTAACAAATAATCATACTATAAATATATCAAAGTTAAAAGTGCAACTAAGTCATGTTTCTTACAAGTTGCAACAAAGATTTCTTGTTCCCAACAAGAACCACAATCCTTAAGTCATTGAGTTATGTTTCCTCTCAAGTTTTTCCATAACTCGTATGCTTTCTTCATTTTCTGATGTTTCGACTCAAGTGGAAGCATGATGACATTCTACAATTTTCAAACAAAGACTATATAAGAATGCAATTATAACATCAATAAATGTTCAATAGACAATATTATCATGAATAGATAACTTACCCAAACTTGATTCCGAATTTAATTCAAGTCCGCATCAAATATATAGGTTCAATCTGGAGTGATGATTGAGAGTATAATCTTAATTATAGTACATATGTATGTAAACAATTCTAGTTTTTCCACCATCCTTGAATGATCCATTATGAAAAAATCACATAACACTTCATTAAAAAACTAGTTTAGAATATTTTAAAATGATTACAATACAATTTATTTACTTTAAACTCAAGCTAGGCATGAACTAACTGACAAACTAAGTACTAACTTAAGCCATAGGTTGACTATCAAAACAAGTACTAACTTAGTACACTAATGAATAAGTATATTAGCACAATACTAATTAAACTAATAAATTGATTGAATTAATCAGACTAGGATATTAAATTTTAGCTACTAAGACATTAAACTAAAGTTAGCAGGTACATATTCAGGCTCCTTATCATGACTAATCCTTAAATTTCAAAAATTGATTTTTCCCCATAAGGTTTAGTTTATAGTAAATCGATTTAGACAATTGGTATACTATAAAGAAATAATTAAGAGAATATGAAATACTCCTTAAGTTAGACTAGTTACACAATGAGATGTATAATTCCTAGAAATAGATTAAAATAATTAGTAAACGATAAATAAATAATTAAGAGAATATGAAAGTTTATCTTAATAGCTCTACGGCGAAATCTATCAATCCTAGCAAAAGAATCAACACAAAAAAGTAGCAAATGAATTTTTCGGTGTTTTCTCTCGACTCTAGGTTTTTCAACAATTCAACCATTATATGCTATTTAGTTTTGTACAACACCCAACTTGATGATTTATTTACAACTTACGGTTTCCAAGCTAGAAAATTGAAGATGAATTTATATATGTGGTTCTGTAGACCGGTATTAATATACAATCTTAATGTTTCTATAAAAGTAAAATTATTTTCATTCTAAGTAGACATACTAATGCAAGATGACAATGGAATTGAAGCATTCCCCAGAATCCGCTTTCCAATTCAAGATGAGTTTGATGTCAAGATCGAGAGGAAAGGGAGAATAATTGGTGCACTAAAGGATCAACAACATGACCAAAGAAAACACGCAATGAAAAATAATAAAAGAAACATATTTTTATGTGATTTCAAGCAAGTTCGTACTGTGAAATAGGATTGAAAGGCAAAACCAAATTGAAGTTAGGAAAATAAGAACGAACAACACTTACAAGAGGATCAAATATGTAGAAGACAGAGGTATTGAGATTGTTTAGAGTTGGAGAAGGAGAAGCGAGATTACCTTTCGATGGAAGGGTGAAATACGAGAGTAGACAAACAGTTGAGGGATATGCCGAAAGAGAGACGAAACAATGAATCGAAACGGCGAAGCATTTTTAGGGTTTTGTTTGTCAAATAGCCCGGACCATATATGTCCGGTGTATTTGAATGGTCCAAATATCCCGGATTGTTATACATCCGGTGTAAAATCATATAATTCAACTCAAATACACCGGACCTTACACGCCGGGTGTAATTGCTTTACACATTTTTTTGTTTGATAGAATATAACTCGTAATATGTACGCTTGGGTTATATGCTACGAGGTATTAGCTAATTTTTGTAGTAGTCTGTCCTTATGAAGAACTGTAAGGACGAGGTGATAACATCCGTTGGAGAGATTAAGTTAAGTTCCTTTACAGGCTTAAAGGAGTTGTTAATAGTGGACTTAGGGACGCCTTCTAAGTACCAGAGAAGTGTAACTACTCGCTAGTGTATTGTAAGGAAACTTAATAAGAAAGGAAAGAAGCTATTACAAAATCCTCCAAGGAGGTAGAGGTTTACACTCAAGGACTGGTTGGTACTTGAGTGGTTCCTCTATAAATTAAAAGTGTTCCTTACTTATTGCCTTTACCTGTTTAGTCTTTTGTTTTTTCCGCTGCAACCTAAAGATGTCCTTCATCTTTATTAAGTACGCCTTAGTAAAGGACGCTCTTAACTCTGTTAAGGACGCCTTCCTTATTCGACTAACGATCCAACAGAGGGAGTTTGCTAGTTTGTTAGAAGTTTGTTATCTTTATTATTTCTATATCTTAGACTAGATCTTTTTATATCTTTTGGCAAATTCTATCCTAGGATATCTTGTTAGAAAAGATAGAATCTAACCTTTAGCTTGTCTATTTAAACCCATTCTTCATTCAATAAAAATCAGATTTGATCCTTGGAAATTGACTTTTAAAAGTTAATTTCTTGGGAGATTATCCACCAAAATTATCTTGTTCTTTTGCTTGGAAATTTCGGCATTCCTCATCAACACCATCCGAAGCTCTCGTGTTCATCCTAGAACACTTGTGTTCGCAATCTACTCGCACCAACCTTCTCGCACCCTCTTCTCCCTCTCTCGCATTCTCCTCTCTTGAATTCAACAAATTGCATGAAAAATTCTGAGATTAACTTACATAAATTCCTTGCTATTCAAGAATTGAAATCTACTAAACTTGTGTGTTCTCTTGTGCAATTCCGCAGGTGGCCGAGAGGACCCAAGTCCTCTAGGCTCTTAGTCCACCACAAAATCAAGGTTTCACCCCTTGTTGGATCTTCCAGTCCAAGGGCAAGCCTCTCTCTTCTAAAGGGCAAGCAAAGTTGACGTAAGGGTAGTAGGTGAAACATTATGATCCTACGACATCAATTCATCCTATGGCTTCCGCATCCGAGATTGTGGCTATTGACGCTCGCAATCACGTATCAAGTTGTACTCAGAGCCTACCTTGTTTTGCCAAGTTCTTGCATCAATTTACTTGCATAATCAGGTTTTTACCTTACTTGTCCAAAACGTTGGAAACTTGCCTCCACAAAATCACGATCCCAACCCAAACTCCACTCGACCCATCCTCCACAACACAACATCGAACCACACCCTAGCCGTTTGGCTCTCACGAGTGGATTCCCACCCTCGTGATTTTATTTGTTACTTGCATTCCAAGTTTCGTTCTTTTAGATAAGATCATGCTAGATTATGTTTTTCTCATTGATTTGTTTTAGATTCTATTGCATAGATTGACTTGATTCATTATTCTCCATGTTTGCATGCTCTTTACTTGCGTTCTAATTAATTGTGGGTTGCATATTTGGTTGATTTTGATAGCATGATGATTTGTACAACTTTGTCCCTATTTTCTTCCACATAAATTAGCCCTTTTTTCCCTTGTTTTATTTTTGCTTCTAGGTAGTTTCATTGGTAGCTATAAGTCGATTTTTTTCCGTTAATTGCATGCTTATTTTTGTTTTTTATTTAAAAAAAAAACAAATTGCCGAGAGCAATTCAAAAAAAAAAATTCCAAATTCGAACATCAATCTCCTTTGTTTCGTCTTTGCTCTCCTTGCTTGTGTGATCACCTCTATTTGCATGCTAAAATCGGCCTACCTTGCCTAGTTGAAGAATCTTTTCACCCATTGTGTGCATTGCTTGTTATGCCTGAATCCGGAGCTTGCATTGTACCCCTTGTTCCTCTGGACCGTGCACTCGCGTCTTAGTTATTCGCATTTCATTAAGTGCACAGTGATAGCCCAATTTCTTTTGGCCTTTCTTGCATGATTGTCTTGCTTATTACTATCTCCATATCGTGAATGCCCATTATTCTTGATCCAAGTAGTTGACTTAACTCTTTGATTCTTGTCATCTTGCATATCTTATTCATTTCTTTGGGTGCATATCGATCTACTTGATCTTCTAGGCTTTCCATATCTAGTCCCTTCTTGTCACTAACTTATTGTGTGGAGTATCTTATTGCTCCTTGCATTACTTGGTTTCTATACCACTCTATTGCCTGGCGCTGTCGCTTTTCTCTACTTGTGTAGGAACCATGGCTGACGATCGCGACAGTAAATCACCTACGCCTCCTCCTAACATCAACCCCAGCAACGCCACCATTAAGCTTGTGGTGGAAGCAGTTGGCGTCCAAATCCAAGAGGATGTTCCATCCATAGTGGCTGAAGCTATCAAGGCCCTTAACGCAGAGTTAGCTCCACGCTGAAAGTTTATTGAGGAGCGCCTAACTGATCTTGTTCCACCTAGTGGTTCTCCTCATAAAACAGTCCAGCCCAACATTCTTAAAGAGAAGACGCCTCCCCCCATTACTCATGTGGCGTCCGACTTCAATTCTAGAGGCAAAGCACCTCCTGTCCAAGAGCTTCACACGGATTCTCTTGCAAGCTTCAAGGATAATTTGCCGAGCTATTTCTCTCACGGCTCAAGGTTGCAGTCGGGCCCTCTACACCAACAACGGGCACGACACAACCCCGATCCCCCTAAGCACCAAGCTGCGGTGCGTCTTCCTGGCGTCGAGGACCCTCTTCATGGTCTTCCATATGAGCAACAAAATGAGTACCAAAGGCCCTATGAAAACTTCTACCAGGAGCTTGAGGAGGAACGCAAAGAGTTTCCACATGCCTATATATGGGCGTGGCTAGCGACCCTTTCTCCAACAATTCACGGGTACATGACTCCTCTCATAAAGGTGACATGAAGATCAAGATTCCTACATTCGATGGTGCTTACAATCCTGAAAAGTACCTCGAGTGGGAGGAAAGCACAGACCACGTCCTCGACTTCCTTGATTATGCACAATATGAAAGAGTCGGCGTGGTTACTGTGCACTTCACCGGTCCACCGAAGAGTTGGTGGTTGCGTACGAAGGCGAATCGCTATAGGCAAGGCTTGCCTCCCGTCGAGACTTGGCCACAACTCAAGTTCTTACTCAAGAAGAAGCATGTTCCCGAGGACTATCTCGAGACGATGAGGCTGCGAGTAGTGTCTTGTAGGCAAGGGAATTGTGACCCCATCGCCTATTTTGACGAGCTCGAGGAGCTGACGTATAAGGCCAACATTCACCAATCTCAGCTGTCTATGAGGACCCAATTTTTGGCTGTCCTTAATCAACCTATTCGGGAGGCGCTAGAGATTCGTTCTATCACCGATGTGCTCAAACTTGTTCAAAAGGCGCAATTGTTTTACAACCAACTCCAAAGAAGACGACCTCAATACTCCTATCTGACTTCAAGAAGGTACACTCCAAACTCTTCAAGTTTGGTTTCTTCTAATATCTCTTCTTCTTAGCCAAGGGGTGTCCCGAACACCACCAAGGCACCATCTCAGGTTTCGGCCCAAGCATCCTCATGCCAGTCCACTACTTCAGCTTCTAAACCCTTGAAGCATGTGCGTGGGACAAACCTTTATCAAGAAGCAGCATCAGTGATAGAATGAATCTCTAGGTTTATCATCGGTAATATATGTTGGGGGACTTTATCAAGAATCAGCGTAGGACACTTTATGAGCATGTCAAAACTCACATGAAAACTTTCTTAGAGTCCCAGTTCTCCAACTTGGCAACGTTCCATGAAAGGTTCATTATGCCTCGTCTTCGCATGCTAAAGAACGACCATGAGCCGTTTTGTGGTGGGACAAACCTTTTTACTGAAGCCTTTGGGGCAAATGGGGCAGACTGGATTCCGGCCTTGAGGGAAGCCATTCCGGATTTGTCCAACGCAATCATTCTGGACATCCCGGCCTCCATATCCAAGGAACGCCCCTAGACTTGGTCTATCTTTATCTCCCCCACCTCCTTAAAACATAACTTCTGCCAAACGACCCGCTCCATCCAAACCTTCTCCCCTCTCAAAATCGTCCTTGCCCCCGCCTAAACCTAAACAATCTAAGCCTACGCAAATCCTGGACGCCTTCCCAAAATAGGCTGAAGGGAGGAGCAAAGGTAAGCACGACCAACCCCATTCCAAGAAAAAGCAAAAGACATCCCACTCCTCCAAAAAATCCAAACCTAAAAAGGAGTTACCGTCCTTACAAGAAACGGTGCCGTACTCATCCCCTCCTCTCTCCTAGTCCCAAGTTATCATTGTCCACTCTCCTATTCTAGCAATGCACTCTCCCCTCAACCTACAAAAACTCCCAGTTGTCCCTGATCAAATAGAACTTCCCCACATTCAAGAAAGACGGTACCAAAGTCCCAGAGACCGTCTACAGAAAGGGGCGCCGAACTTGATGCGGCTCAGTTGAAAGAGGCTCAAGAGTAGTGTCAAGTCAATAAGCGAACGGACGCAGACTCCACTGTTGTTGTTGTGGAAGAGTCCCCCGTCAAAAACACTTCTTCTCCCCCCGCTAAGTCTCCTAATTAAGGACGTTACTGAGAAATCTCAAGGGACGCCATCCGATCAAGTTGAGGAAGATCCTCATGCCTCCCCCATTATTGACATTGAGGGAGATTCTGAAGAAGTTGGTGAACCAGAGGACGAGGAGGCTCTAGTAAGCGAACACGAGGATGCCATCCTACAACGGATCGCTCGTCAAAGAGAATGATGTCGAGCATCAAAGCGAAGAGCATCAGGATGCTCCATTTGATGAGCTAAACACTAACCAGCTAAGTCAGGAGAACGTTGCTAAAACAGTTGAGGACACTGATCAGGACAACGACAAAAATGCAGAAAATCAAGAAGAAGAGGAGGAAAAGGAAGAAGTGGAGGATGCCCCTATGAAGAAAAATAGGAAAAAGAAGAAGGATGATGAGCACATCCTCAGTCCTCTCATCTTCGATGAAGAGTTTTTGGAGGAGAACGGGGCTAGTGAATTCCTGGAACTGCTCCGGTTTCAAGGTTGGGCAGACCTAGGAAGGGATGTAGTTAAAGTTGCTCCTGCTCAAGTCCAAGCCTTCTAGAATTCCCTAAAAATCCAAACTGAAAGCGGCATGTACGTAGGGACGTATCTTGTTGATGGCGAGAGCCAAACCTTCTCGGAATGCCATGTTGGCCAGAGGCTAGACTTGGAAAAGCCTACTGCAAACACCCTTTGTAATCTACTAGTAAAAGGGTTCGGTCTGACCAAGGAGGAAGAGAACACGCTGCTTGCCAGAATATTCAATATAAAGGTGCCGTCCACACCTGATCGCAAGGCACACGTCCTGTCCAAGGTAGGGGCCATTGCTCACCACTTTATAGTGAGAATGGTAGTTCCTCGTCAAGAGAAGAAGAGCATAGTTCAAACATTTGACTGTCTTCTCTTGGACGCCTTCCTGCACCGCCAGCCAATACACTTAGCCAATATAATGATGGAGCACTTGGCTAAGTGTACAAGGAAGGACCACTCTCTCCCCTTCCCAAGGCAAGTAACGGAACTCCTGATGAAGGAAGGAGTGTATGAAGCCAACAATGAGTTTGAGTACGGGATGCACTAGGACGTCCGTGCTCTCACCAATATTCGTCATGATGAGGACTTTCCTTCAGTGATCAAGAAGAGGAATGCAGAGGAGATTGCTGCAAAGGCTGCTCAAGAGAAAGCCGCCAAGGAAGCTGCTAAGGTCGTCAAGGCTGCTAAGGCCGCTGAGCAAGCTCAAGGCAGTTTGAATAGAGAGGAGAGGCTGACCTACTTTGATCAACTTGCTGAGGTCTCTTCAACACGGACCGAACCGGACTCTCCAACACATCCTTACTCTTAGCTACCAATAACGATCCAACACGGACTGATCGGTCCGGGTGTGGTGGTCAGATGTTATCAAAATCTAAATTTATAAACCGAACCTCTATTGTAGTAAGAGAGGTAGGGTGTCGAACACACGGGAGTTCGTGCGTTGAGAGTACCCTAAAAGACTAAAAAGAGGTAAAAGAAAGGCAAAACAAGGAAAATCAAATGGGATCACCTCGGAGCGACACTAGTCACTTCGGTCTGAGGGTGGATCGAGGTCAGATTGGCCGGGACCGACACACACTATGTCGGGCCCGATGTGCTGGGTACTTCGATTTGGCAAAAAATAGTAGATCGGTCTTGGGTTTTTGGGTTCCTTCCCTAACTAGACTTGGGTAATTCCACCCCAATTCAGCCAATAAGTGTTGATCCTTATGAGATCGAGGTTGCTAGCCTTCAATCCCTCCACTCTACACTTCGACCCAAGGGAGTTTTCTCTCTCCTTCGATGCTAGGTCTAGTGATGGGCTAGATATCACTTTCGCTTACTCTTACCAATCACAAGACCTAGGTCCCTTATTTCCACAAGAGAATTGAAGCTCAATGTAGAGAGGATTCATAGATCAAGCACTCAAGGCTATGGAATTGGGGTTTCCTACCCAATCCTAGCTAGGGGTTTCCCCCATAGCCCAAGACTATGGAATCTACTCCACCAAGTAAGAGTAAAAAGCAATCAAATGGAAAAGCAAGCAAATCTCAATCATCAATCACAAATCAAAGCTAAATTGCATTCAAATCCAAAGGGGTTCACAAGATCCAAGTCTTAATTCTACTAAAACCAAAGCAAAACAAGTACAAACTCACTAATCTCCTCTCTAGCTCCACCGATTTCCTCCTCTTCGCCTCCTCCTTTCTTCTCCTTGCTCTCCAAGTCTTCCTTGAGCCTTTGAGAGTGATTTTTTTGTGTGTGTGTGTGATTCCCCCTAATCCTCTCTAATCACCTCTAATTATCCTCTTCTCTTGATTGGGGACCAGGGAATTCTAAATTAGAAGAAGGGCAAAATGGGAAGATCACAACATTTGTGCCTTGGAGCCTAATCTTCTCGTTTGCCGACACGGACCGACACGGGGCAACCTCGGGCCCGACGTTGGGAACGTCGGTCCTGTACTCTGGTGCTCGAACTCGGGCCGGACTTGGTAGTACTCGGTCCTGGGTCTCGATCCTTCTTCTCTTCTTGGTTTTCCTTGAGTTCCTTTTCATTCTTTGCATGGCTCTTTGTTGGTCGATATTAAGGACGCCAGTCATTAATATCTAAACCAATAATGATCGTCCCTTGTTTTGATAGTGACAAACTCAAATGTATTTAACAAGTTGTCCAAGTGTTGATCTCAGGTAGGTCCAGTGGACGCACATGAGCGAAAAGGACAACAAGTGAACGGCAGTCCCTAAGCTGTAGGGACGCACGTCATCAGAACTTCCAAAGCTGAACGTAAATGGCGAAGTTCCTACGCAGATAGGACGGCGTCCTCATCAAGAAGGGACGCGCGCCAAAATACGGACGAAGTTCAAATTCAAATCAAGGCCGCCCCAACATGATTACATCACGTTCGGCCGTAGTCCTCAGAAGGAAGCTTCCCTTGTCTGGGCACGTGTAGACAACTCCAAAGATGTCGCTTTCCCAGCGATGGTCCCCTATCCACGCGGAGGCTTCCCAAGCGTCAACAGAGTTGACTTCCTCAAGATGCCCATCGCACCGTTGATGGAAGATCAAGGATCCTGCCAAGCATCAGGGGACGCTAGAGGACAAGAACCACTTCTGCTATAAATACCCCCCAAGGGGTATGCATAGCGGTGTGGACTTTGAAGACTTTCTCTCAAGCTCTCCCGAAGCATTCAAGAACACGAACGAAGATCAAGAAGATCAAGTGAGCTTGAAACAAGAGAAAGAAAGTCCAACCACATCAAATCCAAAACAAACCACAAAATAGTTAGAGTTGTAGTTTGTCTTTCACAACGAACCGTGAGAGACGTGTGTGATAGCTTCCTTATAGCTAAGAGAGTTAGGTTACTTTGTTAGGTGGAAGGAGTGTTATTAGTGAGGCTAAGGACAGACGCTTAGCTCAGTGAAGTGTAACGACTCGCCTAAGTTGTAAGGACTCTCTCTTAATAAGATAAGGACGGCTATTGAAAATCCTCCAAGCGGAGGTAGAGGTTTACCCATAAGACTAGTTGGTCTTAGTGGGGTTCCTCTATAAATACTCGTGTCCATTATCTCATTGCGTTTCCTGTTAAGTCTAATTTCCGCTGCACCTAAGGACGCCCTTAACCCAGTTAAGGACGCCTTCACTAACAGACTTACGATCCAACAATTGGTATCAGAGGAGGCGCTCTAGATTAGGTTTGAGTTGCAGGAAACATGGAGATGGAACCTATAGGTATCTCAAGTGCAAAACCACCTCACCTGACGGACGGCAACTTCAATCGGTGGAAGACAAGGTTCGAATGCTTCGTGCGTAGTCAAAACTACCAATGCTGGCTGGTGATTAAGAACGGCGACCTCGAAGTTCCTACCGCCAAGAAGGACAAGGAGGCGGATTGGGGTCCTGAAGAGTTCAAGCTTATGGAAGCAAATGCAAAGGCCATCTGCTTTCTACAGACGTCCCTCTGTGAAAGGGACGCCACCCGTGTGAGCAATCTCCCAACTGCTAAGCTTCAATGGGAAGCCCTGGAGAAGTATCATGTTGGGACGCCTGAGATGAAAGAAGACGTCCAGTTGGAAGCAAAAAGGGACTTCTACAAATTCAGGATGTTCACAAACGAGACCATCACCGACTACTCCTATCGCTTTGAGGCCCTTCTAACTAAGTTGAAAAACTTGGGTGTCAAAGAAACAAAAATCACTCAGAGGATGAAGGTTCAAGTTTTGATAGATGGACTCACGGGACCATGGAACTTTGATAGGATGACGTCAAAGAGAACCAGGCCAACAAGGGACTGTCCATGGAGGAAATCTATGGAAAACTCAAAGGGTACGAAGCAAGAAGAAACCAAGATCTGGCAGAAATGGGAAAGAGTCCCCAAAATGAGCTGGCTTTGACTCTCGCGGCTAGGACGCCAGATTATGAGCAATACTATCAAAGGCAAAGAGAGTTGAACTCGATGCTAGAAGCCAAAACTCAAGAGCATCAAGAGAATCTTCGTCTTCAGGCGTTAGTGGAACGCAAAGGAAAAACAGAAGAACAAATTTCCGAGGAAGATGAATTGGCCCTGTTGAGCAAAACTCTTCGTGCACTGTACATAAAAGGCAAAGTCCCAAGAATGAAGATGCCTGTCAAGAAAGAATCTCGCAAGCTTACAGATGCAGAGATGAAGGAAATAGTGTGCTACAAATGCAACAAAAAGGGACACATGGCCAAGAAATGTACCACAGGACTAACATCAAAGGAAATGAAGGAAAAGGCGCTTGTTGGTGCATTTGAGGGTGCATGGGACGACCTTGACTCAAGTGATGAAGAGCCAGAAAATCAAGTGGCTTACATGGCTATGGAAGACGCCCCAGAGGACGTCTCTGAAACTGAGCAAGAGGTAACCCATGAAACCATGTTAAATTCTCTTGAAAAATGTTCAAAACCAAAGCTCATTAAACTGATAACTCAAATCATGTAGGAGAGCTATGCTATGAAACAAAGTTTTGAAGAAGCTGAATCCGAGAATATAGTTGTGGAATGTGAAAATTGTAGTACCATGTCTTTTCAACTAGAGTCCTCTCAGGAAGAAGTCAAGTCCCTTAAAAGTCAGATTGTGTGCTTAAAGCTCGAAAATGCTAGTCTTAGGGACGAGGTCAAAGTTCTAGGAAAGAGTCCGATGACTGAAACTGTTAACCCAATAGTTTTTGTTCCAGCTAGGAAAGGACTAGGGTATGAATCAGGATCAAAGAACTCTCTCCCAAGTGACTTTGAAGCTAGCAAGACTACTGAACTAGAGCTTGAGAGGGAAAAGACAAGGAATCTAGAAGAGCGCATTAGAGTTCTAGAGAGTGGTGAGAAAGGACAAAAGGACTACTACACAAATTCTGTCAGTCACAAAATCAACAAGAATATTGCTAAGGGAAAAGGATCTAAGGTAGTGGACCCTGAGAAAATGAAAGAGAATAAAATTCATCGTCCTAACAAAAAGTACTACCTTGGAAACTATTATAGGACGTGCTGGCATTGTGGCAAAGGCGGTCACTACCAGTATGAGTGTCTTAAGCTGAAACAAGATCTTGAAAATGGAAAGAAGGCTAGGAATGGCCGTGAGAATGCCAGGCCTAAATCTGCTGATAGGACGCATGCTAGTGTGCCAAATGCTAAAACTCGATCTCCTAGGGCACATGCTAGAAGATCAAATGATGTGAATGTTTATGATCATTTGCCTATGAAGAAGTTTTACCCAAACAAAGAACTAACTCTTCTTTTCAGGTGGAAGTGAGAGGAAGCCCGTGGATCATCGATAGTGGCGCTTCAAATCATATGACTAGAAGCCAGATCCATCTCACTTCTATCCAAACAAATGCCACGGGAGGAACTGTCTCGTTTGGCAACAAGGGCAAAGGAAAGATCAAAGGGACGGGCACCGCAAAGCTGAATCAATCCATCAGTGCGTCCAAAGTTAGTCTTGTCGAAGGACTAGGCTTCAACCTCCTTAGTGTCTCCCAAATATGTGATCAAGGTGAAAACCTAGTCACATTTGACTCTAAGGAATGCCTAGTCATCAACAAGAAAACAAATCAAGTCATTCTCAAAGGGACTCGTGAAAACAATGTCTACGTCTTCAATCAAAGATTCAAGCCTGCATCCAAGTTGTGCTTATCTGTCTCCGCCGTGGACGCTGATCTCTGGCATCGACGTCTAGGACATGTAGGACCTAGCACAATCTTCAAGCTTCATCAAAAGGATCTTGTAAGAGGTCTTCCCCGAATTGATCCTGAGCAAATTGAGCAATGTGAAGCATGCATCAAAGGGAAGCAAACAAGATCGTCCTTCAAATCCAAGAATGAAGTGAGCACAAAGAAGCCATTGGAACTTCTTCACATGGATCTGTGTGGACCCATGCAAACCCAAAGCTATGGTGGAAAAAGGTACATATATGTCATTGTAGATGATTTTTCAAGATTCACTTGGGTTCTTTTCTTGGTGTCAAAAGCAGATGCCTTCGAGATGTTCAAGATCTTCATCAAGCAAGTAGAAGTTGCTCTTGGGACGAGCTTGAAAGCTCTAAGGTCAGATCATGGAACGGAGTTTAACAACTCAGAGTTCCTTGACTTCTGTGACCAACAAGGAGTCTCCCACAACTTCTCTTCTCCTCGAACTCCTCAGCAAAACGGTGTTGTTGAAAGAAAGAATAGGACGCTGGAAGACATGGCAAGGACGATGCTCTTGGCTAGCGGCGTCCCCAAACACTTCTGGGCAGAAGCCGTTGCCACCGCAACCTACATTGTCAATCGAGCTATGATTCGTCCATTGCTCAAAAAGACGTCCTATGAGCTCTTGAATGGAAGAAAGCCAAACATTTCACACCTCAAAGTCTTTGGGTGTAAATGCTTCATTCACAACAACGGCAAAGACAACATCGGCAAATTTGACGCTAGGAGTGATGAAGGAATATTTCTTGGGTACTCCCTCACAAGCAAAGCCTATAGAGTCTTCAATAAACGGACTCTTAAGCTTGAGGAAAGTATCCATGTAGTATTCAAAGAAATTGCCTCTCTCAAGAAAGAACCAAGTAAGAAAGAACGTTGCTCCTCTCCTAGGGACGATGATGAAGATGATGAAGAAGAACCAAGAGGCTCCTCAGTCAAATATTATGTTCCTGGGAACGCCCCTGAGTCTCGCGATGAGGTTTTAATGGGAGTTCCTAGTGAACAACAAGAGCCTTCTCAAACTTGGTCGCTAAACCAAGTTGAGGCCGGTGAATCAAGTCAACAAGGAGAAAGACACAGTGTGGACGCTCCAGCTGAGGGGGAACATACTGAGCCGACAAATGAAGAAGACGGATTTGACTCTGATGAGTCTGATTGGACGGACCCTAGGTGTACCCCTGCCAGGGACGCTACCCATAGGGGATCCAACCTTTCAAGACTTCATTCAACAGATCAAATCATATCAGACATCTCAAAAGGAGTCCAAACAAGATCAGCTGTGAATCAGTCCCTCAACGCCAACATAGCGTTTTGTGCCTTCAACGCCTTTGTGTCCTTAGTTGAACCTTAGAACATAAAGGAAGCACTCCAGGACGCTGATTGGATTCAAGCCATGCAAGAAGAACTCAATCAATTCGAGAGGAACAAAGTTTGGACCCTCGTCCCTAGACCGAGAAACAAAAACATAATAGGGACGAGGTGGGTCTATAGAAACAAGCTTGATGAAAGTGGCCGCGTATCAAGGAACAAAGCAAGGCTTGTGGCTCAAGGCTATAGGCAAGAGGAAGGTATCGATTATGATGAGACCTTCGCTCCTGTCGCTAGAATTGAAGCCATTCACCTCCTCATTGCCTACGCCGCCCACAAGGGGTTCAAGCTCTTTCAAATGGATGTCAAGACAGCCTTTCTCAATGGCAAGCATAAAGAAGAAGTGTACGTCGCTAAACCTCTAGGATTTGAGGACGCTGATCACCCTGATCATGTGTACTTCTTTGACAAGGCACTCTATGGACTCAAGCAAGCCCCTCGTGCATGGTACGATAGGTTTGCGTCCTTTCTCTTGTCCAACGGGTACACTCGAGGTAACATTGATAAAACACTATTCTTAAAGAAAGTCCTTAAAGATGTTTTGATTGTCCAAGTCTATGTCGATGACATAGTCTTTGGAAGCACTAACATGAGACTTGTAGAGGAATTCAAGAACTTGATGAGTAGTGAGTTTGAGATGTCCCTCATAGGAGAACTCAACTTCTTCTTGGGACTCCAAATCACCCAGCTCAAAGATGGGACGCGCATTCACCAACAAAAGTACATCCGTGAAATGCTCGAGAAGTATGGAATGAACTCTTCAAAACCCATTGATACTCCCATCTCCCCCAACACTCGCCTTTATGCTGATGAAGAAGGCAAGAGTGTAGATCAAAAGCTTTACAGAGGAATGATAGGGTCCTTGCTATATCTAACGGCAAGTCGTCCCGACATCATGTTCGTTGTATGCTTGTGTGCTCGTTTCCAAGCAAATCCAAAGGAGTCTCACATGCAAGAGGTCAAGAGAATCTTCAGATACCTCAAGGGACGAGATGACCTATGCCTATGGTATCCCAAAAGAACGTCCCTAAACCTGGTAGCGTACTCTGACGCAGATTACGCTGGCCATGTGGTGGATAGGAAGAGCACTTCCGGCATGGCACAATTCCTTGGCTCATGCCTTGTATCTTGGGGATCCAAAAAGCAAAACTCCGTGGCATTCTCAACCGCGGAAGCTGAGTACGTTGCCGCTGCGTCGTGCTATTCACAAGTCCTATGGATCAAGTACCAACTTGAAGATTATGGTACGTTCCTCAACACAGTCCCTATCTTGTGTGATAACACCAATGCTATAAGTACTGCCAAGAATCTTGTTCATCATTCTAGGACGAAGCATATTCATATAAGACATCACTTTCTTCGTGATAATGTTGAACTTGGATTAATTAAGGTAGATAATGTTAGGACTGAGGACCAAGTGGCCGATATTTTCATAAAAGCACTTGATAGACGTCCCTTGGAGCACCTCCGGCTGCTCTTGGGGATGATAACTTTCAAATGATCAAGTCCCGTTCTATTATTCCCTCCATGATTGGCTATGTTTTGTTGAGAACTCGTTTTAAAGTAATGTATTCATTTAAAGCCATCTTTAAAGGACGCTAGTCTAAAACATATGTTTTGCTTGTGTTTTTGAACAGTATTCAATTCGCTTTTCATCTCAAGAGTATCCCTGATCAAACTACCCTCATTATAAGCCGAAATGATGGGAACTCTAAGCTTACCTAAGCCGAGAATCTCGCAAACGCGTCCTATGAGCGTTGTTTGTTTTATCTTTACGGGACGTACTGCTTGATTTTCAAAAATGGTTCTAAGTGATCAAAGGGACGCATGTTAAGAGCTGAGAGTTGTCCGTAAAGAGTTCTAAGTTCAGAGGTTGAGATCAGTGTATGGGACGCCGTGGTTTAGTTCTGAGTATTGCAGTGTTGTGTGCCTAAAGGACGCCAAGTCAGAGTTCTTTACAATTGTGAGATTTTGAAATTTGAAAGAAGGAAGTTGAACCGTTTCGGAGAAGTTGAACGTAGATCTCGGGATATGTGCATCGGGTGCAAAACAGCTGTGTTTCTTAGCAAAGAAGGAAGCCACGTGCGGGATTGCGGATGGAGGAAGTCAATTGATAATACCCTTTTACCCTTAACCGTTCCACTTCGTCTTCTTCCTATAAATAGGCCCCTGTATCCTGCTGAAAAACCTTCTTTGCTCCCCTGCCATTTACACCAAATTAGCAAACTCTCAAGATCTCGCAAAATCTACAATCGCTCTTCCCGAAATCAACCTCTCAACCCTAATTTTCCTCTATATAAACCTCAATCTCAAATGGCTAACACCAGAGCAACCAAAAACCCATCTCCCTCGTCGGCGGCAAAGAATCCTAGATCCTCGCGGTCTCCTCCGGTAAGAGGCCGGTCGCTCATGGACTCACGAGGGCGACCTACTGGGCGCCAAGAACCCCCTCGCCACCCTTCATCTTTCCAAACCACCCAGCGCCGCCACTCCAACACCCCTCCCCAGCCACTGCGCTCCCAACCTCCACAACAAAAACAACAACCTCCTCGCTCTCAATCCAAATCCATTCAAAAACGGTTTCCATTTCTGGAGAAGCCCTTCAAACCCGAGCCTGAGCCAGAAAATGTCTCAAAAGCGTCTGTTTACAATGGCTCCATTGGACGGCTTCCCTCCCAACCCAAGCGCCGTCCTCCTCTTGACCCACTTATAGAGGACTGGCTAGAAAAAGAGCCAAGGACGCTCGCCAATATCTGCCTACGGGTGTCCGCTCATGACCACCCTCAAAAGATCCAACGCCTCCTCCACTACTTCATGGTTACGTATGTCAAGCCCCGCCTCGAAGAAACCAACCATACCAACCCACCCTTTATGGGGCCTGGCATCATCTCCGATACTTTTGGTGGGACGGTCGACGAGCTCGCCAAACTCCTCCCCGACATCATGGAGTTCTTGGTGGCTCCTGCTGGCTCCTTCCCATCACAGAAACGGAAACGGCCCTCCTCCTCATCCCCCTCCAAACCACAAGCCAAAGGGCCTCCCTCCTCCTCCCAAGTCACCCCGGTCCCTTCCTCCCCGCCTCCCGCCCCTAAAAGACGCTTGAAGACGTCTGCTGAGCTCGAGGGCGTGACCGAGCAATTAATGGCAGCTATCCGCCTCTCGGAGCTTGAAATAGAGAGAGAGGAGAAGGCCAGGCAAGAACAGGCCGAAAAGGACGTCATTCCTGCGGCGATCCAGCAAAGCTTGCAGGATGTCCCTCGCCTTCCTCCTCCACCACCAAGGATAGAGGACGTCACTCCCGCTCCTGCTCCTGCGGCTACATCAGATCCGCTTCAGACGGAAATCGAGGCGGACTTGGCAAAGCCCATGCCAACCGCTCAGCAGGCGACTCCTCACGTACAGGTCCCGGCCAAGGACGCTGTACCAAAAGTTATTACGCTTGAGGACTCCCCCGCTAAGCCGTCGCCGCCTCCCCCTGCTCCGCTCAATGTCAAGCCTATCTCTATGGCTCCGCCTCGCCCCTCTGCCCCCGCTACAAAAGCCAAGATAAGATCTCCCTCTCCCTCTCCTCCCAGAGCTTCACCTCCTCCTCCTCCTCCTCCTCCGCCCGCTAAGGCCGTCGAGGAAACTGCTAAAGTCCAAGGGACGCCTCCTTCAACCGTCCCTACCGAGTCCTTGGCACGGACTCCAGCGGTGGACGCGCCCCCTACAGAACAGGCGTCCGCTGCTGAGGGCACTGAAATGGCCGAGTCCCATGAGCAAGGGGACGAGGCCTCAGACGAAGAGGATCCTCACCAGGATGAGGACCCTGAGGACGAGGAGGGAGACAGCGATGAAGAAGACGCCGGTGATGAAGTGATAGTGAGCAACGGCAGTAAGCAGAAACGTTTGAAGAAAATTTTGTTGCCGCTCCTATTCACCGCCCAGTTCTTAGAAGAGAATCAACGCCAAGAGTTTTTGGAACTGCTTAAGTTCCAGGGATGGACGCACCTTGGTGCAGAGGCCGCTGAAGTAGACCCCGAACAGGTTCTCCGCTTTTACTCAAAATTCGAAATATCTGAAGTAAAAGGGAAGCCTCAAGGGACGTTCGAAATTGATGGGGACGAGTACTCAATTGCTGAGGGTACCGTCCGCAACATGCTAGGCCTACGTCCTTCTCTGCCCGATGCTCTCCATGACTTCCCCAACAAGAATTTCGGTCGGTTCTCCCAAGAAGAAATCTTCAACCGAATTTTCAACGGGAGACAGCCAGTTGCTAAGGACAGGGTCGCTCACTATCTCTCCAAGACGGGCGTCCTTGCGCATCACTTCATTGTGCGCATGGTCGTCCCCCGCCAAGAAAAGAAGTCAATAGTCCAGATCACTGACAGTATCTTGCTGGACGCCTTCTTAGAACGCAAGCCGATCAATTTGCCGCGGGTAATCTTGGAGCACATGGGCAAGTGCACAGGCGGCAGGCACTCTCTTCCCTTCCCCGACCTAGTAAAGCAGATCATGCAACAGCAAGGCCTCTACGTCCCCAAAACAGAACAGATCTTCGGGATTCATTGGGACGTCAGGCAAATCACACTTCCTCAGGTTGGCAAATTGAGGTGTGATGAGCCACTCCCATCGGTGAAGAGGCAGTTGGCCAAGGAGAAAAAGGAAGCCGAGCGCAAAGCTAAGGCTGCTGCTGCTGCTCAAAGAGCTCAAGGTGATCCAGAGGCTGAGAACTTACAAGTAGTTGGGACGCCGGTAGAGGACGCTGTTGATGAAGAGGACGAGCTCGATGGTATGAGCGTCCTTGATGAGGCCGAGAAACACTCTACGAAGTATCTGATGGGCATGATGATAGAGAACCAGTGCATGATGATTGATCTAATTCAGCAGGTTCACGACACTCTCCACACCCACACAGAACTTCTTGAGCGCAACAACGATCTCCTTGCCCAGAACAACCATCTTCAGGAGCAGCACCTCAAGGCCCTTGGCAAGCGTCCACACAAATGATCACCCTCCCTCTTCCAACCCCTGAAACAATTTATCTTTTCTTTGGTTTTTGCTAAGACATTGGGACGCTGTCCCCGTTTTGAACTATGTGTTTGAATGTCTGTAATGATCGTACTTCTATTGCTTTATGAATGTCATTCATTACATTTGTGATTCATTTTGTCTAAGCGTTCCTTTCTTTAGTTATGACTTTGTGCTTGCATGATTTTCAACTTGTTCTCCTTTTTTATGATGCCAAAAGGGGGAAGTATAGTTTTGCAGAGATGCGATTGTCTTTAAGTTATCATAGAAAGCATGTGTTTAGGGGGAATTTCGGCCAAGTCCAGAGGACGCTAGTATAAAATAAAAGAGAACGCACTTAAAAGAATGTGTTGCATGCCAACCTAAGCTGAAAAGAAAATCTAGTGTAGTCTCTCATGCTAAAAGCTTTACTTCTGTGCGTATTATCTGAAAGAGTTTGTCATCATCAAAAAGGGGGAAATTGTTGGGACGATATTAAGGACGCCAGTCATTAATATCTAAACCAATAATGATCGTCCCTTGTTTTGATAGTGACAAACTCAAATGTATTTAACAAGTTGTCCAAGTGTTGATCTCAGGTAGGTCCAGTGGACGCACATGAGCGAAAAGGACAACAAGTGAACGGCAGTCCCTAAGCTGTAGGTACGCACGTCATCAGAACTTCCAAAGCTGAACGTAAATGGCGAAGTTCCTGCGCAGATAGGACGGCGTCCTCATCAAGAAGGGACGCGCGCCAAAATACGGACGAAGTTCAAATTCAAATCAAGGCCGCCCCAACATGATTACATCACGTTCGGTCGTAGTCCTCAGAAGGAAGCTTCCCTTGTCTGGGCACGTGTAGACAACTCCAAAGATGTCGCTTTCCCAGCGATGGTCCCCTATCCACGCGGAGGCTTCCCAAGCGTCAACAGAGTTGACTTCCTCAAGATGCCCATCGCACCGTTGATGGAAGATCAAGGATCCTGCCAAGCATCAGAGGACGCTAGAGGACAAGAACCACTTCCGCTATAAATACCCCCCAAGGGGTATGCATAGCGGTGTGGACTTTGAAGACTTTCTCTCAAGCTCTCCCGAAGCATTCAAGAACACGAACGAAGATCAAGAAGATCAAGTGAGCTTGAAACAAGAGAAAGAAAGTCCAACCACATGAAATCCAAAACAAACCACAAAATAGTTAGAGTTGTAGTTTGTCTTTCACAACGAACCGTGAGAGACGTGTGTGATAGCTTCCTTATAGCTAAGAGAGTTAGGTTACTTTGTTAGGTGGAAGGAGTGTTACTAGTGAGGCTAAGGACGGACGCTTAGCTCAGTGAAGTGTAACGACTCGCCTAAGTTGTAAGGACTCTCTCTTAATAAGATAAGGACGGCTATTGAAAATCCTCCAAGCGGAGGTAGAGGTTTACCCATAAGACTAGTTGGTCTTAGTGGGGTTCCTCTATAAATACTCGTGTCCATTATCTCATTGCGTTTCCTGTTAAGTCTAATTTCCGCTGCACCTAAGGACGCCCTTAACCCAGTTAAGGACGCCTTCACTAACAGACTTACGATCCAACACTCTTCCGTTCCTTAGCTCCCTTGCTTAGCTCCTCCTTTAATGCTCCTCCAAAATGTCCTCAAATGAGCCATTTTACCTACAAAACATAACAAACTCGCATAGTTTCCGAATCTTGAAGAAAACCGGGAACTAAGCTATAAAGGAACGAAACTAACAAGGAAAGGATTGAAAAACACTTATTTACAAGGGAAATTAACTACTAAAACACTACCAAAATGAGAGACGTTAGAATACCCCATACTTAAACTTGCTTGTCCTCAAGCAATAACAATGTAAGCAAGACCGAAGCACAATCTTCAAGTAAAGCCTCATATGAAAAATCAATCTGGCACAAGTGATAGATATGCTAGCAAGATTACATCATCACACATGATCAAGTGTTTAAATAATAAAGTATAATGCAACAAAGCCTCACTTTAGGTATGTAGAAATGTGTATCACTCATCATGCGTTTAGGCTTGAAAATGAACACTCAAACTCAACAATCATGCAAGTAAAGACTTTACTATTGAAGCTAATATCACCAATTCCTCCACCTGGAGATGCCTATTACAATGCACACAAAGAATATGAACTTGGCTCAATGGAGGTCCTCAAAGAGGTTCCATTCGGCCGGGTTGTAATGGGGCTTTTTGTATTTCTCAAGGTGGGAATCACTTTGGTCTTGTGGTGCTTACAATGGGGATTGAACTTTCTAGTCTCTCACCAACTTCACCAAATTATTCCACTTTCAACTTCACACTCCCAAAAGACTTTGATTTTCTTCTTTTCTTTTCTCAACTTTCAACCCACATTTCACTAAACATTCCACTTCATCTTTGCACTACACTTTTTGTTGGATTTTTCACACTTTTTCCACTAGGATCGACTTGCACTACACGTCGGGCCCGATGTGCACTTTAACTCGGTCGGTACCCTTTTCTTTCACTTAAGCACTTTCCTTACAATCCACTATTTTTCCAACTTTTTTTTTCCTTTCTTTCCACTTCAAAGATGCACTACCCACTTGGTTTATAACTCCATCTCTTGCCCTTCACCAAAGAGAATCTCAACTCTCCAAATATTCTTCCAAAACCTCTCACTAAAGTCCAATCCCATAAGGGTCAAGTCATATAGGCTAGGAATCATATTTTTGAGGAGTTTCAAACAAAGGTCTAAGGCTAAAACGGGGCTACAAACAACGGTTTATCTTCAAGGTAGGATATGGAACATTTTGTGACTAAATGAAACAAAGTCCAAATCAATGTGACAAAGCATAGAACAATTCTCATATTGGTCTTGGAAAATAGATAAACACCTCAATAGCAAGTTTTACTAAGCATGCATGAGCTAATTCACACAAGAAAATGAGGGATATGCAATATGAGCAAACATCCCTAAAATGGCCAAAAATAATCTCACAAGGGTCACTCTAGCTTAGTTGCATCAAAACCTCATCCAAGAACTCATGTGCTCAATAAAAACATGCATGATATCATATCACATCAAAAACAACATCCATTTAGAGGCTAAACTATCCAAAAATATGCAAAGGACTTTACATGCTCACATCATCATTAGCCTTCTTTAGACATCTAAGATGGGAATTCCTAGTCCAAAACAAAATCTTTTTGTTGTTTTTCACACGATTTTCACATTTTTATGGTTTTTTTTTTTTTGCAAAATTTTTTTTTCTCAAACAAAAACAAACAAACTCATCCATTCATACCATAAAATTCAATCATCATCCGTGCATCACATCATGCCACTATCCCAAAATGAAACATCCCATAAACAAGACAAACACAAACACATGAAACTACACATGAAACTATGAGCTACTAACCCACCCCATACTTAAAATTTTGATGTCCTCATCAAAACAAAGAAATCAAAACTCAAAAGTAAAGAGAAGAGTAAAGAGAGCTCACAATTCCTTATTCTTGAATGGCATGTTGAGGCTTAGTTTGGAGGGTGACCTTGACGGCGTCTCCTTTGGAGCCGTGCTTGCCTCTCTCGCTCATACACATGGTCGTGGAAAGGGTCTTGACTTGGCGGTTGAATTTGTGGGGCGGGACGCGTCCATTGGTCTTCACGGGAAGAGAAGTTCCCGGTCATCCACTCATTGAAACTTTCTTGGACGCTCCATCTTTGGTCCTCGACCGCCCTCAAGTCGTCCACATCACGTCTAGTGTAAGCGATGTTGCGGTTCACCTCCTCAAATTGAGCTTGGAAGTCTTCTTGGTGGTGGAAAAGTTGTTGTTGTTGGAAGTTGAGGTGTTGTTGTTGTAGATTGATTTGGTGAGCTTCTTGAAGCATGCTAGATTGTTGAAGTTGAAGATGAGCTAATTGGTTAGCCAAGAAGTTCATGTCCACCGATTGTTGAAGCTCAGGGAACACCATTCCGGGCCCGTACCATTGGGCATACCCTTCATACCCTCCATAGCTCGGTGGTTCTTGTCTTGCTCCACTTCCCTCACCCCTCTCGAATTGGCTTGGGACCGGATCGGGCAAATATGTGTCGGACCGACGTTGGTGGACGTCGGGCCCGACATGGATTGCACCTCGGTCGAGTAGTGTTGGTGCGTGGTCGGTGAGCAAATTGTGGTAACCACCATCTTCTTCTTCTTCTTCTCCTCTAGTCAAGTCCACGTCCATGTCATCTCTTCTCACGAACTCATATTGGTTGGGCTCCTCTTCTTCAGTGTCCGGGGAAGCTTGAGGAGTAGTGAAACGAATGTGTTGTGCTCGTCTCCTACACTCAAGTGTCCCCTCCGGCTCTCCATAAGGATTCTCCTTGCCCACCCACACTTGGAACCAATTATAATAGCTCGTGAGGTCGAAGAGTCGAGGCCCTAAAGGAATGTGCACCTTGTCAAAGTTGGAGTGAGGGGCTAGATAGGTGGTGGCACCGGTCACTTGCTTCTCTTTGATGATGTAGGCCTTCTTGAAGTACTTAAGGTCCATGAACTCTACACCATTTGGGGCCGGTGTGTAGGTAGACAAGTCCACCTCAAGACGATGAGCCAAGCGGGCTATCATGCCTCCAAAATAGATCCATGAAGAACTTTGGAAATCCCTCACCATCTTCACCCATTCCCATGTGAGGTTCATTGACTTCTCATTCTCAAACAACATCTCATAGAGCAACATGGCCTCCTCCTTCATTGGCTTGCTCAATTCGTGCCTAGCAAAGATGGAACAACCCAAAGCTCGGATCATGACTCGGAAGAGTGGGTTTGCTATCTCATTTGTTGATGCGCCTTTCCTCATCTCACTTCTTCCGGCTACAAACCTCCAATGATAGTCCACCTTCTCATTGTCAACATAAGCCTCATCTCTCGGAAAAGGGAACCCAAGGTAGGTAGCCAAATTCCGGAGAGAGACCTCATGCAACTCGGACGTTAAGGCGGGATAATGAGTGTTGTTGCACCTTAGCAATACGTTGAGCCCAATGTGAGAATAGCACCGAGTAAGAGCCTCATCCATGCTCATCTTTCTAATAGACTCCCAATCTAACCACCGGGTGTGGTGAGATAGACCCATGAGTCGCTCATACTCTTGAGCTACATCATCATCCTCAAAGCGCACATCGTCCATCCTTTGGACTCTCTTGGACGACTTCTTGGACTTTCTTGTTGCTTTCTCCATCCTTGAAGAAGATGCTCGGGTAGTCATGGTACCTACGCACAATCAAAGCAAAGAACTCCAAGATAAAATCTATACAATCACAACAAGATCACAAGCTTCCACAACTAACAACTCATCATGCAAGGAAATAACCTCATACTTGCTCTTAAGACACTCAATCCACAAAATCCAACATGTGTGAGCAAAGAATCACATAACAATGGTCAAGCTACAAGATACATCATGATAAACATGCCTTTACCAACAATCAAGCTCATGAATCCTAAAGCTCACACAAGAGAAAGTCAAATAGCATAGGACCGACCAACACAAGACATCGGGTCCGAGGTTCTCAACCTCGGTCCGAGTCTTGGACCGACATGCAACATCAGTCCCAAAGTTCTGGGTACCTCGGACCGAGTCTAATCCGACTTTTCTTCCTAGTGTCACCCATAAAACACTCTATCATGCTCCTAAAATCCGAAATCAACCATTTCTCATCATCAATCGAAGTTCCAAGTAGGTGGTAGCAACAATTAAGCACAAATTTCACTATGCATGCAAATTACCATGGATGCTCAAGGTCTAAGCTCACTAAATCATGGAAAATCTCAAATCTAGCAATGAAAGCATGAAATTCACAAGGAATCAAGTAGAGATTGAGATTCACATACCAAATATGAAGAAACAAAGACTTCTAGCAATCAACTTCTTAGAACTCAAATTTCTCTTCTAGATCTAGAAGAGGGATGAAGATCTATGGGATTTTGTTGGGATTTTTGACTTGTGGATCGATGTTTGAGGATGCTAGGGGTATGGATCGAGATTTGTGGTGAGATTTGCTTGAGGTTCGAGTATGGTGGAGATGATGGATCGATTTGGGGGTTTTTGAAGGGGCTTGGTATTTTGTGAAGGTGGTTATGAGGGTGATGGGTGTTAGGTATGGGAAAGAGGGCTTAAATTGGGTAGAAGACAAAGTTAGGTCAGAAGGGCATAATAGGAATTTCCACAAAATCAAGACCAAAGTTGACCGGCCAAAGAGGACCGACGTTGGGGACCTCGGGCCCGAGGTACTGGGTACCTCGGTCCTACCCGGTTTGGCTTCCTAAAAATCCCTCATCTTGGCAAGTCTCCTCCCACAAGTCCTTTTATTATTTTCACCAATACCACACATGATCATGAAGCTCACATAACACACAATTTCACAAAACACATGCTAAAGAGAGATTAGAAAGAATCTAAGCTAAGGCAAAGGAAAAACAAACTAGAAACTACGAAAATGAACCTACTAAACTCGGGTTGCCTCCCGAGAAGCGCTTCTTTTAAGTCACTAGCTTGACTTCTAACCTCTACCCTTCAAGGAGGGTGAAAAACGGTGAATTGATCATCCTTGTTATATCCATCTCCACACTCCTCATAGCCATAGTACCACCATTTGTGTTTGATGAAAGTGTGGCATCCATCATTCTTCTCTTCCAAAGTGTAGGTTGGCATCTCTTGCATCATCTCAACTTGCTCTTCATTACCTACACCACAAAAATCTAAAGAATTTCTAGGGGACTCAATGACATTATAACTCAAGTCTTCTTGCAAATCACTCAAGCAAAGGTAATCATCCTCTAGATCCTCTTTTATGTCACTTAAACAAATGTAAGAGTCTCCCACATCAAAAGGATATAGAGAAGGATATTCTTCATGGCCTCTCGGGCTATCTCCACCTCTTGACTCCTCATGGTTCACCAATGGATCTAGCAACTCTCTTTCTTGCTCTTGAACATAGACCATGTCATGATCTCTCAATGGTGCTTCTTCCTCTCTTGTGGGTTCCAACTCCTCTCTCTTGCGCTTGGCACTTTCCTCCAACTTCAAGATTGCCAAAGCATCCGGTTCATTAAGAGCCTTGTTGAAATGGAACTCCACTTTTTCCTCGCCAATCTCGAACGTCACCTTCCCATTTCTCACATCGAATTTGGCACCCGCCGTAGCTAGAAACGGCCTTCCAAGGATAATGGGCACCATCGGATCTTCTTTCATGTCAAGGATCACAAAATCATCGGGCATAAAATACCTCCCAACTCTAACCGGGACGTCATCTAGAATTCCGGTGGCCTTTGTTGATGAACCATCGGCCATAGTAAGACTCATATCAACCGGTTCCATATCTCCGAGGTTAGCCCTTCTCCATATGCTCATGGGCATAACCGATATGCTTGCTCCTAAATCACAAAGAGCCTTAAAGTTTTGGGATCCAATCCCCACGGTGATGGAAAATCTTCCGGGATCACCTAGCTTTTGAGGTAGCTCCAAGATCTTCACCTCATTCTGCATCTCTATAATCGACCTCTTTTTGCTCAAGATTTCCTTCAAGAACTTTACATAGGATGGCATCTCACTTAGAGCATCGGTGAATGGAATGGTGATGTTCAAGCCTTGCAAAAGCTTCAAGAACCGCTTAAACTTGCCCTCAACAATCTCCTTGGGCTTCTTCAAAGGATATGGAAGAGTTGTGCCACCTTGTTTCTTGGTTGGATCCATCTCCTTGGACCGATCTTGACTTCTCTCAACATTTTCAGCTTGGACCGACATCGGATCAATCTCGGGACCGACTTCAGGTACCTCGGTCCGGGGGTAGGGAATTTCTGGGCAAATCGGACCGACTTCAGGGCACGTCGGGCCCGAGTGATGCTCATCCTCGGTCTAACTCAGGGGACTTCCTCCGTCTACTGGATCGACGTCATGGCACATCGGGCCGGAGGTGCTGGGCAACTCGGTCCGACCTTCTTCTCTTGTTCTTGAAACTTGTTGCTCGGGCAAACTCCGTCCACTCCTCAATCCTATGGCTCGAACTTCATTTTGTTGTTGTTGAGCGCTGGGATTCTCCTCGGGTCGGCCCGGGAGTCTCTCTTCCTCTCTTGGAAGTTGATTCGCCATGTGAACAAATTGGTTGTCCTTTTGCCTTCTCCAAACACCCAACTCTTTGAATTGATCATCAAATTTTCTCTCCATGTTGGTGACTTGATTCTTCAAATCTTGAGCCCATGGTGGTGTTTGCTCATAGAATCCCGGAGGTCGGTATGGTGGTGGTTGGGCCCTTGGCTCGTTTTGGTTGAAGTTGTTGTTGTAGCCACTAGCTTGACCTTGGTTCCACCTTCCTCCATTGTTGAAATTGGCTCTCCCTCCGAAATTCCTTTGAACATAGTGAGCCTCCTCAATTTGCTCGGCCAATCGAACTTGGAGGTCATTTGGGCACTCTTGGGCTCCATGTTTCAAAGAACCACACTCTTCACAAGCTCTTGTGTAATGTTGGAGATGACCCATTTTCCTCCTCATCTTGTTCAATTCATCCTCCAAGAATTGGATCTTCACATCTTTATCCACCTCTTCACTTTTTGGATCGTAGAGCCTCTTCGGACCGTCTCCATGGATTCTTACTTCCTTGTTCACTTGATTTACTCCATACATGGCTTCATAATCGGAGAGCTTGTCTAGCAACTCCCACGCTTGCTCCGGAGGTAAGTCAATGAACCCACAATCGGTATGAAGGTTCAATTTATCCTTGGTGGCGGGGTTGATTCCTTGGAAGAATATGTCTTGAAGGACATAAGGTTGTTGCCCATGCATTGGACATGCCCTCAACATTTCTTTGAACCGATCCCAAGCCTCGAAGAGTGGCTCGTGGGCTCCTTGTTGAAAGCTTGCTATCTTCCTTCTAAGCTCCGTCGTCTTGGTGGGTGGGAAGAACTTCATCAAGAATGCTTCATTGAGAGCCCTCCATGATGTGATGGATCGAGGTGCTTGGCTCTCCAACCAATGCAATGCCTTGCCTCCCAACGACCACTTGAAGGCCTTGAGTAGCACATACTCAAGTGACTCATCATCCGTCGAGATGGTCTCACATAGGTCTTTGAATTCCTTTACATGCTCGATCGGGCACTCATTCGGTCTCCCTTGAAATTGCTCTCTCTTGATGAGTGAGATAAATTGAGTTTTGATCTCAAAATTCTTTGACACCTCCGGCAAGACGATGGCCGGTTCCGGCACCTTCAACTCCGGATGCATGTATTGTCTAGCATTCCGGGGTTGAGTGTTGATTTGAGCCTCCAATCTCATCCTTTGCTCACGCTCTCTCCTAGCCTCGGCATCTCGGTTCGCCATTTCAAGTTGCATTCGAGCCATGTCGGCTCTCATCCTTTCAACCTCCTCATCACGGGCTTGGTCCGCCATTCTCTTCTTCTTTCGAGCTTGTTTGATGATGCTTTCCGGATCACACACAAAGTCGAGCTCAAGTGTTCCTCGGACGGAACGAGCTCGCATACACCTATAACCAAAGACACAAACAAAACCGAATCAAAACAAACAAGGGGCTTGGGCTAGTCCCTCACCCAAATCACTACCAATCAAAAACTCAACAAAAGAGGGTACCTCAAACAAATAGAACTCCCCGGCAACGGCGCCAAAATTCTGATCGGTCCGGGTGTGGTGGTCGGATGATATCAAAATCTAAATTTATAAACCGAACCTCTATTGTAGTAAGAGAGGTAGGGTGTCGAACACACGGGAGTTCGTGCGTTGAGAGTACCCTAAAAGACTAAAAAGAGGTAAAAGAAAGGCAAAACAAGGAAAATCAAAAGGAATCACCTCGGACCGACACTAGTCACTTCGGTCCGAGGGTGGATCGAGGTCAGATTGGCCGGGACCGACACACACTACGTCGGGCCCGATGTGCTGGGTACTTCGATTTGGCAAAAAATAGTAGATCGGTCTTGGATTTTTGGGTTCCTTCCCTAACTAGACTTGGGTAATTCCACCCTAATTCAGCCAATAAGTGTTGATCCTTATGAGATCGAGGTTGCTAGCCTTCAATCCCTCCACTCTACACTTCGACCCAAGGGAGTTTTCACTCTCCTTCGATGCTAGGTTTAGTGATGGGCTAGAGATCACTTTCGCTTACTCTTACCAATCACAAGCACTAGGTCCCTTGTTTCCACAAGAGAATTGAATCTCAATGTAGAGAGGATTCATAGATCAAGCACTCAAGGCTATGGAATTGGGGTTTCCTACCCAATCCTAGCTAGGGGTTTCCCCCATAGCCCAAGACTATGGAATCTACTCCATCAAGTAAGAGTAAAAAGCAATCAAATGGAAAAGCAAGCAAATCTCAATCATCAATCTCAAATCAAAGCTAAATAGCATTCAAATCCAAAGGGGTTCACAAGATCCAAGTCTCAATTCTACTAAAACCAAAGCAAAACAAGTACAAACTCACTAATCTCCTCTCTAGCTCCACCGATTTCCTCCTCTTCTCCTCCTCCTTTCTTCTCCTTGCTCTCCAAGTCTTCCTTGAGCCTTTGAGAGTGATTTTTTTGTGTGTGTGTGTGATTCCCCCTAATCCTCTCTAATCACCTCTAATTATCCTCTTCTCTTGATTGGGGACCAAGGAATTCCAAATTAGAAGAAGGGCAAAATGGGAAGATCACAACATTTGCGCCTTGGAGCCTAATCTTCTCGTTTGCCGACTCGGACCGACACGGGGCAACCTCGGGCCCGACGTTAGGAACGTCGGTCCTATACTCTGGTGCTCGAACTCGGGCCTGACTTGGTAGTACTCGGTCCTAGGTCTCGATCCTTCTTCTCTTCTTGGTTTTCCTTGAGTTCCTCTTCATTCTTTGCATGGCTCTTCCGTTCCTTAGCTCCCTTGCTTAGCTCCTCCTTTAATGCTCCTCCAAAATGTCCTCAAATGAGCCATTTTACCTACAAAACATAACAAACTCGCATAGTTTCCGAATCTTGAAGAAAACCGGGAACTAAGCTAAAAAGGAACGAAACTAACAAGGAAAGGAATGAAAAACACTTATTTACAAGGGAAATTAACTACTAAAACACTACCAAAATGAGAGACGTCACGGACCGAACCCGCTTCGATAACATGTCAATTTCCGGTGGACCATATCAAATTTTTACCGAGAAAAAGTAGGAAAATCGGGTCATTTTGGCATGAATTAGAATTTCCAATGGACCATCTCATTCTATTTTTGAATTTTTTGGCATATATGAATTGAGAAAGAATTATGATTTTGAGAAATTCAAAGTAAACTAGACATATACGACTTGCGTTGCTCGGGTCGGTAGTTCAACTAATATTAAATTGCAAATTTTTTGTTATATGTTATGTGAGTAAGGTTTAAATGGCTATAAAAGGGGTCATTCAAATACAATTCGGCCTAAAACATATATAAACACTTGGGCTTGTGCATTTTGGTCCTTTGGACATGCGATCTTTCAATCGGACCTATTGGACACTTAAATTTGACAATCCTTATTTATTGAACACCTTATATTTGAGGTGGGATTTGCGTGTAGGTTACTCTCTTTTAAGTAAGTGAACACCTAAAACCTATCTGATTTGAAAATTAATTAACAAAAAAAACATAAAGTCTTTTTTTGCTTCTTCGCCATTGAAGAATTCTTTCCCCTAGGTGCTAAAGAGTTGTTTCACCAAAATACAAGTTCAATAAAACCTAGAAAGTTAAGTTAAATTAGTAAAAAAGGAATTTTCCAAAAAGTTTGACAAAGGGAGAGTAGTGACCAGATCTGCTACTATAGGTCGTCGCCGGAGTTGTATTAAGGCGAAAGATGGTCGGTCGGTTTGGTGGTGACTACGTAAGCTGAATTTTGTCCGGATTGGCTTGTGCCCGTACAACGGATTCGAGTTGTCTGCGCCACTGAGGGAGAAGAGGACCTATGGCAGGGCGGACCATGGGTAGAAGGAAGAGATCGACGGCGGGGAGCGGGAATCGGAGCTTTGGTTGGGGTACGCGGGAGGCGGGGGCCGGTGGCGGTGGTTGATGGCTTGCATTTAGCTCATACTTAGGATACATATTAGCTCATGTTTCACTATGTTTCGGTTTGCTTTTCTCTCTTTTAAGCTAGTCTTTTAGTTGTTTTCGGTTTAGTTTCTCGGTTCGGACTCTACGCTTTGTTCGTTGTGAATTTCAAGTGAGATGGAAGAGAAGTGGTGATGGGAGATCAAGAGGAGCTCAAGAAGCCGACATTAGCTCGAAGACAGAGTCAAAGAGAGGCCCGAGAAGACGCCAAAAGAAGCAAACCGAAGGCCAATCAAGACAAGAGCCGAAGAATTGAAGCAAGGGAACCGAGCTCGGAAAACCAGGCCCTGACCCGGCCGGGGGACGGTCCGGGTCCCAGCCCGGGTCGGGCTCCCCTTCCTTAAACAAGCCAAGCGCGAACACCCCAAAGCCGGACCCGACCGGGTCACGGCCCGGGTCATGGCCCGGGTCGCTCCTTTTCCTCCTGCGTGTGTTTTGTTGCGTTTCCAGCTTCGTACCCGGCCGGGTAGGAGCCCGGGTAGCGCGACGATGCCCCGTTTTCCTCTTTTAGGTCTTTTCCTTTTGGGGTTTTTGTTTAAATGCCCTTTTCTTCCTCATTAGAGAGATCTTCTTTTCCCCCTTTTGGGGATTTTTCCCAATTTAGACTTAGACTTTTCCATTAAAGCTCTCTTTTGTGTTTGGAAAATTGAAGAAAGTTGTTGGAGACTCTTACCCTTTTCAATCAATAGATTGAACTTTGGTATGAATTTCCTTCTCTCTTCTTCATATCTCTTGTTTTCCATGTCTTGCTAGAGTCCCAAATCCTAGGGTTCGGGGAAAACACCATGGATTCTAGGAAGAAGTTGGATTGCTTGCATGAATTGAGATTTGATTGTGTATTGTTTCAATCCTATGTGCTTAATACCAAATTGATTGTGATTTGAGCCTTATTGATGATTACGACCGAGAGGTTAGATTGTTAATAGGAAGTTAGGTGTGGGATTTGTGTTGAGAGACCTTATCTCCCACTTGAAGTCTAGGATTGAATGATTGAGAACCCCTTGATATGAGAATTGATTGGGACCCTCTTGAGAGGAACAACTACCGATAGAGGCTTGAGTTGGATTGCTCATTCAAGCCACGACGGTGGATGAGGGTTTGACCCGATTCATAGTTCCTATAGCGCCCAAAGGGCCAAGTCCCGGGTTTGACAAGCCATGAGAGTGGATGATTTACCGTATTCTAGGCTTTAATTTTCACATTGAGGACAATGTGGCGTTTAAGTTTTGGGGAGAGAATTAGCTAGTTCATGTTAGATAGATGCATTCATGTTTCAATTCTTGTCTTGCATCCATGTTTACTTTTGTCTTGCCATTATTTTTGCATGCTAAAAATCCAAAAAAATTGAAAAAATTGTCAAAATGCCAAAAAATTCATGCATATTAGGATGCCATCAATTCTCTTAATTAGAAAGCCTCTTGTCTTCAACATAGTTAAATTCATGACTTGAAAAATTCCATATCTTTGCTTGGAGAGTTGAAGCCCTTATCTCTTTGCATAATCATGGACTTGATTGTTTAACTTGTAATTGGATGAGCATGTGTGATTCTTGAGGTTGTAGACTTATGTTGAATTTCTAGGCATTGAGTACCTAGTGAGATCATATGTAGCCTTTTTCTAGGACTTGTGTCCTTTCTCGTCCTTTTGTGTGTGAAATCTCTATGAATCTCTAACTCTAGAACTTGAATTTGCTATCTTTGTCAAGACCGCATTACATGAGTCATGCTTGTGACATTAAAATGATAGAGGCATTGTTTTCATTAGCCCCACTATTTCCCCTATCCACCCTGCATTAGTGCCAATTTTTCTTGAAGCCCCAATTTTGAGTCTAAAAACCTATATTTTCAAACTCCACAAAATACTACTCTAGCCCAAATAGTTTGTCCCTTCTAGAGGATAGGAGTTATGATGGGTGTATTTTGAGTGAGTTTGGGGGTTTTAGAGGAAAAATATCATTTGATGGAGAGTGTTTCAAAGAAAAATAAAAACAAAAGTTTGGGAAGTGTTGGAAAAAATTGAAAAATCTTGGAAAATAGAGGTTAAAATGAAGTTGGTGATGTGAAGAAAAGTTCAAAAATCTTTGGGAAAATCACCAAAATTTTGTTGAGAAAAGAAAAGAAAAGTAGAAGGGTTGAGTTGAAAATGACAGAAAAGTGAAGGTGAAAGAATAAAGTTCAAATTAGTGATGTGATGAATTTGTGAATCTTTGGGTTTGAGAGAGTGTTTGAATGCTTGAATTGTTTCCTTGGTGTTGATTAAAATTATGACTCTTATTCTCTAGCTTAGCACCACATGGCCAAGAATTTTCCTCATCCAACTGTTCTCACCTTAGCCCCACTATAACCCTCAAAAGACCTCTTGATTAGTGTCATTTGCATTGTCCATAGCGGTGGAGATTTAGATCTCTTTCAAGCTTATGGTAGATTAGTGATCATAGATGAATTTGAGTGAATTACTTTGAAGCCTAAACACATAGCAAGAGAGCAAAAACAGTCTTCCTAGTGAGGCCTAGAATTGATGCATTTGTCTTCATCTTTTGAGTCATAAAACATGCGCAATGATTCCAATTTGTTGAGCTTCAAGGTCTTTGATTATTGCTTGTTCTATTTTGAGGTGAATTCTTATTGAATTGCACTTGATGTGGGATGATGAGTCTAATTGCTTGCTTGAGGACAAGCAAGGTTCAAGTTTGGGGGATTTTGATGGCTTGCATTTAGCTCATACTTAGGATGCATATTAGCTCATGTTTCATTATGTTTCGGTTTGCATTTCTCTCTTTTAAGCTAGTCTTTTAGTTGTTTTCGGTTTACTTTCTCGGTTCGGACTCTACGCTTTGTTCGTTGTGAATTTCAAGTGAAATGGAAGAGAAGTGGTGAAGGAGATCAAGAGCAGCTCAAGAAGACGACATTAGCTCGAAGACGGAGTCAAGGAGAGGCCCGAGAAGACGCCAAACGAAGCAAACTGAAGGCCAATCAAGACAAGAGCCGAAGAATTGAAGCAAGGGAACCGGGCCCGGGAAACCAAGCCCTGACCCGGCCGGATCACGGGCCGGGTCGGGCTCCCCTGCCTTACACAAGCCAAGCGCGAACACCCCAGACCCGGACCCGACCGGGTCACGGCCCGGGTCGTGGCCCGGGTTGCCCCTTTTCCTCCCGCGTGTGTTGTGTTGCGTTTCAAACTTCGTACCCGGTTGGGTCACGGGCCGGGTAGGAGCCCGGGTAGCGCGACGACGCCCCGTTTTCCTCTTTTAGGTCTTTTCGTTTTGGGGTTTTTGTATAAATACCCTTTTCTTCCTCATTAGAGAGATCTTCTTTTCCCCCTTTTGGGGATTTTTCTCAATTTAGACCTAGACTTTTCCATTAAAGCTCTCTTTTGTGTTTGGAGAATTGAAGAAAGTTGTTGGAGACTCTTATCCTTTTCAATCAATAGAATGAACTTTGGTATAAACTTCCTTCTCTCTTCTTCATTCTTCTTGTTTTCCATGTCTTGCTAGAATCCCAAATCCTAGGGTTTGGAGAAAACACCATGGATTCTAGGTAGAAGTTGGATTGCTTGCATGAATTGAGAGTTGATTGTGGTTTGTTTCAATCCTATGTGCTTAATGCCAAATTGATTGGGATTTGAGCCTTATTGATGATTACGACCGAGAGGTTAGATTGTTAATAGGAAGTTAGGTGTAGGATTTGTGTTGAGAGACCTTATCTCCCACTTGAAAGCTAGGATTGAATGATTGAGAACCCCTTGATATGAGAATTGATTTGGACCCTCTTGAGACGAACAACTACCGATAGAGGCTTGAGTTGGATTGCTCACTCAAGCCACGACGGTGGATGAGGGTTTGACCCGATTCATAGTCCCTATAGCGCCCAAAGGGCCTAGTCCCGTGTTGTCAAGCCATGAGAGTGGATGATTTACCGTATTCTAGGCACAATTGTTTGGTACCATAGGATAAGACAATGAAATTAGGTAGTTGCCTCCAAACCATGGTTTAATCAAGATTCATGCATGCTTACAATGTGTTGTCTAGGTTCATGGTGTGAGTACCTCAACTCTAGGATTGTCTTTCCTCATTGTGTTTACGTCATTTGCTTTGTTCTATTTCTACTTGATTGCTAGGTGTTACTTTCAATTTCATCATCCTCTCCTTATTTGGCTCTATTTAGACCTAGTTACTTGTTTGTCGGTTCAATCAATGCTACTTAAGTCCTAGAGATCGACACCTTGATAATACTACACACGACCCGTACACTTGCGGTGTAGGTGTGGAACCTATCAGTGGTGCGGGGTTTATTAGGTGAAATGAGGCGGTGGTGGTGATAAGACGGCGAGGGGCTCAAGGCGGTGGATGTTGTGGTGGCAGCCGCATGAGAGGTCAAAGGAGGAGGGTGTGGCCATCGTGGACGGCACGGTTCTTCATGCACTCTTTTATAGGCGGAAGACGACGGCGGGGAAGGAGGCGGCACTTGGTGACGTCGTTCAAGTGCTGGATCTCTACGTGGGTTTTGAGGGGGAGGAGATTAGGTGTCCAAAACAGCCAGGGGCTTAGGTTTTGAGACAAATGGGGAAGAGGTTACAAAGAGAAGAAGGAGGTTATTTTTGAAATTCATAATTAAAATTAAATTGCTTTCGTGTCATAAAAGGTGATATATACGTGGTGCGAGTGTAATACACGTTACAAAGGCAGATTGTTAGCTGTGGTTAATAAATAGGAAATGTCAAGTTAAAGTGTCTAATAAGTCCGTTTTAAAGATCAAGTGTTTAAGTGACTAAGTTTAAGTGCATGTGTATGTTTTAGGTCAATGAAATTCAGTGGAAGCACTACAATTGAAATGAAATGTTTTTTTTTGTTGTAACTATACCGGCCCGACAACCTAACCCAGCCAGACAACCTAACCTGTTCGGAAGTATATGGGTTGAAACCTAATTAGAAATTTTGGGTAAACATGTGACTCGGCCTGTTCGCCCCAATCATTAATATGTTATAACCCAAAAGCCATTGGATCAGACTTGAAATACTATACAGCATATAAATATATAAGAGGTTGAATGCAACAACAATAACAACATTGCGTAGTGAATCCCGTAACCACGGATCTGAGAGGTCAAGATGAGGACATTCCAGACCTGGATGAAATGTGCCTGATAAGACCCAAAAAAATGCAACACCCAACACACCAAAATAAAGTCCAAATTGCGCCAACCACACCAGAAAAAGAGGTTGAATAATATAATTTATTTTAATAGTTAAATTAAATTCATAAAATCAATTCAAGTAGACTATATAGATAAGAAATATATTTTATAAGATAATACATAGTCTTAAATAATAATTATTATTTTATAAACTAATAATAGCAATAGAATATTACACTGAACATAATACAAATCAACTAAAAGGAAATCAATTCAAGACATTTGATGGAAAAAAATCCAAATATACATATAGGTTAGATAGATAATGAGAAATAAATTTAATAAGATAATAAGATAATATATAATTATTAGTATTAGTTTATAAATTAATAAGAGCCATTGCATATTACATTGAACATAATACAACTTAACTAAAAGGAAATCAATTCAAGGCATTTTGTAACACCTTGACAATTTATAAAGAATTGAGGTTCTCCCCATACCAACAAGAGTTTTTCCTTTGCATGATTCGCGAGGTGAAAAGAACTATGAAGTTAAGTATGCTAAGACAAGAGAAGTTTAGGATGGATGGCCTTATGGGAAGTTCTCGAGGTGGCATGGAATAGCCCTTCTAGGGCCTCAGGCCTTACAAATGGTATTAGAGGTCCAGAGGGTGGTCACTCGACCCAAGGGTCGGTCATTAGGCCTTGACGAGGTCATCACATGCTTAAGTGGGGGAAATTGTAACACCCTGATAATTTATAAAGAATTGAGGTGCTCATATACCAACAAAAGTTCTTCCTTTTCATGATTTGAGAATTCAAAAGAACCATAAAGTTAAACATGCTAAGACAAGAGTAATACTAGGATGAGTGACTTTCTAGGAAGTCTTTCTAGGGCCTTGGGCCTATACACATGTAATGCCAAAAATTCTAAATTTACATTAGATAGATTGTTGGGGTTGTTGGGATGAAATTCTTTGACTAGAGGTTTGATGAATGGGAGTTTGTGGAAAATTTTGTAAATTTGAATATGTCAAGAAGCTCATGAGATAAGCCTAAGAATTGAAATTTTAGATTACTTTGGGATTGTGGATTTTTTTTTTATTTTGAGTGGTGATTCGCTCTAGTTTGTATGGTTTAACTCTTGTATTTTAGGACTTTATTGAGTGTGTTTAGGTTAGAGTTTGTTCTAATTGTAATATCTAGGCTGAAGACATAAGGATTCAAGTTTCAAGGGTTTTTAAGGCGTTTTAAGTTGTCTGCGCGACACCTCTTTCTTGCAAAGGCCATATCTGAAGCTACAGAGGTCGGATTGAGCTGATTCCGGTGCCATTGGAAAGCTAACTCGAAGAGCTTCAATTCATCTTTTAACACCAAAGTCAGAGTCTAAGCCAAAGAGGGTTAAAACAGCCTCCGAAGTGCTGTTAGTGATTTTGTCCCGAATCCGCGCCTGCGGCGGAAGATCCGCGCCCGCGGTGGATGGTCAGAGACCGAGTTTCATTATGTCGAGAAAGCGCGCCTACGGTGGAGATGACGCGACCGCGGTGCATGCCGATCCGAGCGAGAGCGAGATTTTTCTATCTTCTTTCCTTTTTCTTGTCTTTCCTCTTTCCTTTTCTATCTTTTCTCCTTTCCTAATTAGATTAGGGGAGCATGCTCCCTGGGTCTATATGAGGAGGAACATGAATTAGGTTTTAGGTAACTTTTATCCATTGTTCCAATTCATAATCCAATTCTTCTCTTTTTAGGTTTTTAGTTTAGTTATGGAGAGCTAGTCTCCTCGGGTTTGTTCAAGGGAGAAGCTCTGATGTATGAACTCGTGATGGTTTTGGTAATTGATTTCTATCCTTTAGTTAATATTAATTCTCTTGTGCTTCATATCATGAATGTTGATTGATTTTGCTTGTCTGGCCAACTTATTTAATTGATTAACTTCCTACTGTTGGATTGGGTTTGGTCCGTGAATAAAACTAATTTGTGAAAACAACTTAACCTAGACCTGTTGTCTATGCAACTAGGATTAAGAAGAGAATTGATTGTATGCTTTTGCAATTGACTCGTAGCTTGATTGTTTGATATTATATCCTGCAGATCCTTGTTCTCTATGCTGATTCTACGTTGAGCATCCATGCCTAGGGTTATAGAATTGCTTGGACCGTGGACTTGCGATTGCTAATGATCAGGATAGGAATTAACCATAGGTGTGAATGAAATCAATGGATGAATCTATGATCGAGTGATTATTTCAGAGTGGATCTTTTGAATAATGCTGTTTCCCATATTTGATTATTTGTTTGTTTGTTTTGTTTTCTTAGGTTAGTTTAGTTTAGATCTTCCTCTCAAATCCCCCTTATCTTTGGTTGATAAATATATTAATACTAGAAGCCACAGTTCTCTTGGGTTCGACCCCTTACTTGCATGCTATACTAGTTTGTAGTTTGGGTTATTTGTCTTTGATCTTGACACTACGACTTTATCCGAGTCAAGTGAGTTTTTTTCCTTCTAGATTTTGGATTCTCCATTTTTGATTTTCTGTTAATACGTGGAACCAAAATACAACAGAGGCAAAAAATAGAGTTATTGAGAAACCTTTGGTTTGGTAAAAAGAGTTGTTGGATACAACAGTTGGGATAATGTAAATTGAATTGTTGGGGAGTGATAAATTGTTATTCTTAAAATATTAACTATCTTCTTTTTTATTGATAAGTATAAAGATTGTAGAGAAAGACCATTACCAAAATTTGGCCTTGTTGATGGACGACCTTCACCAAAACAAATGCTCCTTTTGTACATTTATTATTATGTTAATGTTTTTCTCCTTGGTTGACCAATTTTAACAATGCTCTTATAGATTGGCTTTTGCATAAGGCTTTCATCTTTTCGTATGACTCTTGACTAGTCATTTTTAAGTTTTTCGTATAGTTATGAGGCGTTCGATCACCCAAGCTTAAAAGCTCTCGCTTAAGCCTTTTATTTTTGTGTACAACTCTCTCGCTTAAGTCTCTCTCTTTTCGAAAGACTCTCACATCAATCATTTGTTGTTTCATATGGCTTTCACTTAAGCCATTTGTTTTAAACACTTGTTCTTTTAATTATGTACCAACCTACAATGTTATTAATTTTCTACTTCTCTAATTCCCATCTCTTTATCCTTTCTTCTTTGCAATTGGACATATATCATCTCTTCTCTCCACTTCATCCGGTACTTGGTAAGGGATCAATTGTCAATTGGACATATATCATCTCTTCTCTCCAATTGGACATTTAATACAATATAAAGTAAACTCCAAGTCTTCGCTAAAATTTTTGCCACATCATCAAGGTTGAGTAAAATAATAATTTTTTGATTGTTTAATGTAACCTCTTAAAAAGTTCTTATATCCATTTGATATCTTATCCAGTTTTTTATATCTTACCTAATTTTGGTATCATAATAATATATAGTATTTCTTTAATAATTAGTATATTTTTTATTTTAGGTAAAATATTTTTTTATAATTTTTACGAAGATTCTATATAATTAATTAAAATAATAAATGTCATAATTGAAGTGATTGTATTCTATTTATTTATAGATAAAATACAAATAAGTATATTATTAAATATATATATAAATCTTAATATTTATATACAAAAATTATATTAATAAATATTACTTGAAAAATCTTACATATTAATCTTAATCAAATTGGTTCTATTTATTTATTTATAGATGAAACTTATAAAGATATATTATCAATTAAGAATAGAGTTTTTATACTCTGTGTTATTCAAATTGATATTTCTTGAAAGTATTTGATATATTAAGATATTAGACGTGTCAATTGTTTGAATCAAGTCGGTCCTGATCAAATTTCAATATGGGATCGAATAAGTCAACTTTTATTCACATTATTCGTATGTAATACTGGTTTGTACTAGTTTCTTTTTTTTGGTTGAGGTTTGTACTAGTTTCTTGTCGAAAAGTATTCTCTGCGTGAAGCGTAGCAGATCCTCATTATGCTTTTAAAAATCAAGAACCAAAACCCCTTGCAACAAAAACAAATTATCAAAATTTCAAATGACCCGAACGAGGCGGCCCATGTAGCGCAGGCCCAATTGACGACATCTTCATCCTTCTGCTAAATCCTAGGGCTGTTGTGTTGAGCAGGCAGTTTTTGATGATGGAGAATGCAAGCTCGATCCTCACGTATCGTATGTCATATCTCTCCTTGTCTTCAACTTGTGTTCTTTTTGCTGTCGTTGTTTTTTGAGACATGTATGAATGACTACAACTAGTTTTTTGGATAGAAAGAGGCTTGAAATTCTATTTTCTAATGGCTTGAAATTCGTCTGTCGTCAATTCATAGCAATTATGTTGTTGATGCGGTTTGTTCGCTGACAAACTATGTGCTTGCATCGTGCTATAAAGAAACCCTATTTTATGAAGAAACCTGTTGAATCTATGGAGTAAGCATTTGACTCTATATTTTTAATATTTTATGCTCACTACAACTTGTTTTAGTTTTCAATTGTTGAAGTAGAGGGTTTCTGTTAAAACTGCATAATTGGAAGAGACCCATGAGAGAATTTGGCAAGAACGAATGGGAGTCAATAAAATTGGCGGAGGTTGTAACTGGATCTTAGGTATTCTTTGGCCATGAATTATGTGATTATACAACAATATGTAGCTGGTGCTCAGCAACCGACCTTAGCTTAGTCTGTTGCAGTAACCATAATTGATAAGCCCGTCTTTTCTGTAACTACTATGTGTAATGTCCGGTCAGTTCTGTAAAATGACTGGGATTTAGCTTAGTTAGAGATGCTGTCTTGCCATTACTTATGTGATAAGGTATCAATACGCAGTAGTTATTGCAATTACATGTCATAATCTGGCAAGAATGAATACGATGAAGGTTAGTAAGAGTGTGTGGTACTGAATTTTCTGATGAGCCCTTCTGTTCTATAAAATGAAATAGGTTTGGTTAAGATTAATGAGATTTAGCTTAACCTGAGATGTTTTTCTGGCCATGACCTATGTGATAAGATATTAACATTTACTGATTATTGCTTTTTGCTAGTTTACAACAACCGACCTTAGCTCAGTTGGTAGAGCGGAGGACTATAGTCGGATAATAACAGGCATCCTTAGGTCATTGGTTCGAATCCAGTAGGTCGGACTATTTCTTTTTATCCTTTCTCTTTAATAAATGACATCTGGTGGTGATACCACACAATCTTCATAATTTAACCTTGTATAGCCTCTATCACTTTGCATTCTCTCTTTCAGTTTTATGACCACGGTGCTCTGATTGTCTGATTTGTCTTTGTTGTCTTTATTATACCAAAGTAATTATACTATGGATGCCGTTTGTTCTCTGAAAACTTTTTTGATTGTGTGGTGCTGCAAAGAAGTCTATTTATTTATTTGTTTTGAGATTATTAAAGTATTTTTTGATGGATCTGCCTATTGATCTTCAGACTATAGAATTGACTCCCTGTTTTTTCTAATGATCTGCTTCATGTACCCATGTGGTCCTTGCAAATAATAGGAATAGGTAAGGCGGGTTAAAAAAAGCTGAAGATCAGGGTAGAATGAGTATACAGAATATGAAAGAATGTTTTACTATTACCCCGAGTTTTTTTTTTATATAAGTTTATATATTGATGCTTATTACAACTTCGTTTCAATCTTCATCTGATAACGTTGGCTGTTTATGTAAAACGAGGTAACTGCAAGAATTCATGAGATTGAAAAATTGATCATTTTTTCTTTGTTTTTTGAATTTCCACAGAAATAGCTTAATTAATAAATTGATTGTGGCTGCATCTCCTAATATTGTTTGAATACCTAGTCAGATAGAGTTCCAGAGATATTTTTCTGCCTGTGAACTATGTGACAAGATGACTGTATGTTTTTTTTTTTTGGTCAAGACAAGATGACTGTATGTAGTATTTATAGCTTTTAGCTGATGTTCAACAACCGACCTTAGCTCAGTTGGTAGAGCGGAGGACTGTAGTTGGAATAACAGGCATCCTTAGGTCACTGGTTCGAATCCGGTAGGTCGGATTTTTTTATGCATTTTTCATGGCATACACAACTTAAGCAAGTTTTAGCTAATTGATACTTCGATATTACCCCAATGACTGATTGCTTTATGGGCCAATTGTAACCATGAGTTGCATCAGCTATCATATGTTTTTCAGTTTCATATCTGATTTAATCCTTTTTGTCTTACTTTGGAGTCTAATTCATTGAATGGTTGGTTCAATCATGTACCTTCAACAAGCCACAACATAATTAATTGTTTGAAGATCAATGTCGATAGGGCATTTGGTCTAGTGGTATGATTCTCGCTTTGGGTGCGAGAGGTCCCGAGTTCGATTCTCGGAATTCCCCGCCGTACTATTTTATCTTTTTTTTTTTTTGATGTTGATGGACCAATCTTGACCTGCCGCTTATATGCTTTTATTGTAATTATTCAGTCAGCGATGTTTTCCCAAATCCCAACTATCAGTTGCTCTGATCTTTTTTTGACTCAAATTTGGCAAGTCGCATTTTTATTTGTTTCTATGGTTGTCTTCAGAATCTGTTTCTCCCATCTTTAATATGTACATAATTTTGTTTTCGGCCTTGCCAAGCATATGAAGAATATCCAAGTATCAACATACAATACTTAAAGCCGAACTAGGCAAGTACGGCCTCTGGAAAGCGTGGAATCGATTTATACGAGCTGAGAGGAGGAAAGTACGGCCTTACATATGAATCGTAGTCGTCAACAGGGTCAGCGTGCGTGCGGCTCAGGCACCGTGCGCGCGGCTCATAGGAGAACTAGGGAGGTTCGATCACTTCGTCACCGCGCTCGCGGGAGAGCTCCTAGCGCTTGCGGTTTGGCTCTTCAGGGAAATCTGTTGGTTCTGTACTGGAACCGTGTGCATAGTTCTTGCACAGAACCTTGATCTTTCTGAATTACCTTCGTCTGTGTGGTCAACACCTCCACAAGGTTTGTTAATTTAGCACTTTCAATCTCCAAATCTTGGTTCTTGACCTCCATCTCTTCGTCCCAGATCTTACGGAAGAGGTTCAAACGATCTTTGGGCTTCCAGATGATATAACCTCCATCGCTCACGCGATAAAACAATTCTATTCGGTCAAGCTGTGCAGTTTCTCAAGTATTCAATTCTTCAACGTATGGCAATATTCTGGTGCATATGTTCATGTCTGGTGCATCAAGTGACAATTGTTTGGCTACAATATGTGAAATGCCTTTCATTTTTGTCGTACTTAACATGATGTTGCTTTGTTTTGATTGATGAAATGATGTCGCTTTGCTTTCATTAATTTTAGCATTGATTGATGAAATGATGTCATACTAAGTTTTTTGGTTGCTGCATATTATGAGTTGTTGAACAGTTTCTTAGATGGCTTTGTATCTCAGTATTCAACCCATTATAATTGAAAAAAAAAGGAACTCAGCTTTTATAGCGATCGGAAGCAGTAGCTTTTATGCATAGCTATAAAAATTACAACTGAGGGTCCAATTCGGGTTTTACTTCTCTGCTGCAGCAAGTACCTTCCTTTCAAAAGGTCAAAGTCCAAGTGGAAATGGGATCTCACAAACATGTGTTGTCAATGGAGGCTATGTGACAATATATATGATCATGAACACTAGATATGGATTATTACAAATAACATTGTTTGGGTAAACCAGTGACTAAAAACTAATGAGTAATGACCTATAGACGAAAAAGAAAATATATACTAAATTTTAATATATAAACCAAAAAAATACTATAATTTATATATACAAAAAAGCCTTGCCTTGAAGGCACGGGTATTGATATACTTCTAAACCTGAAGCAGTTAAGGGCAGTTTAGTTATTAAGATTTTATAAATAATCTATCCTATATTTAATAACTGATTTTTAAATAGATTTTCAATCCATTTACATTTAATAGATTTAATAGATCACAAGTCGATATTTACCTACTACTTTCTATCTTGATTTTAAAAGATCTCATATACGGTATACCCCACAATGACTTTATTAGGATCTCATGTAATATTGTTGTATATCTATTAGTAGGTGGACTCGGTATATTGAGTATAAGTTTGGGTTGTAGATGTTGAAATTTACATGTCAATTGGTCAAGGTCTTGCAAGTTTGATTTAGTTGGGTCCGGGCAAGTCGGTTTGGTTCGGGATTGAGTATAGGGTCACTTCATTAATTTTATAAGTTAGTTTTTGTCAGTTAGTTCCAAGTCATTATGCTTTTCTTGGATGTTTATAGGTCGACTAATTGTTGAAGATAGTCGACTAATTTATATTTCTATTTGACAACAAAGTTTTAGACCAGTTTAATGACGAATGAAATTCATTTTGTTTATTTATTTTAATAATATATATTTGAATAATTTCATCTATGTAAATTTATAGTTAGAAATATGGCATTAAGTTATAGTGTGCATAGATCATATGTAAATTAATATTTATTACACTTTTTATTTAAAAGAGTTATCGGACAAACACCGATACATTAGCCAAATTGGCACCATCAAATTCAAGTTTATTCTACATAAATTCATGTAATTTAAGTTAACCCATTAACCGATTCAAAATGTCACATATTTTACAATACTTATCAGATTCAAATAATTTATGTATTTAATTTATAATAGTTATATTATTTATAAAATAATATATTATGAATTTTATTTGAAAAATTCTCGGGCAAGGCCGGTTTATAACTAGTATATATATCGAGTGATCGATTACAATAAAGTTATACGATTGCACGAAAAAATCGTTTTATTGGACCTAATTTGATAGTTAAATCACATTATAATTAGGTTGATTTCATTTCTAATCAGGTTTGAGTCGTATATTTTCGGGTTAAATTTGGGTTTCGCCTATCTCAGGTGTGCTCAGTCATACATCACAAAAGCTATGGAATTGGGCTAGTGAAACGATTGGATGAAGACGAAACAAGAGAAATTGATGTTACCGATGGAAACCAAATCAAGAGAGGTTAAAACCAAATATGCACTTAGGTAATTAATTAACGAGGGCGGTTCACGTGCGTACACCTAAGACCAAATAATAACCATTGGATCTTCCAGATCCAACAGTGCGCTAGCGCGCGCGTGAAAATTGCCTATATAAGCTCTTCCTCCGAAAAAACAGCTTCTCAGTTCTTCTCTGTTTTCAGCGAAAAGTGAGGGTTTCGTGCGCGGCAATGAATTCAAATTTCAAACTCGATCTCCCATGGAAAACATTCAAATTGTACTAAGATCTAATGAAACAGGTGATGCATATGATGAATATCGCCGTGTACTTTCGATTTCATTCGTAGTTTTTGATCTCGTATAGTGAATTCAATTTCCGTTTTTAAGATGAGAACCAATTCTCTACACAGACAAACTCGATCGTCATCATTTTACAATTGTAATTTGAATTTCAAAACATAACAACAGATCTTCAAAGAGTTTATTTCAATCAATGTTCATGCTCGCTTTCTCTCGCAAAAAATCTCATACTCAATTCCTCATACTTTCTCTCACTTCTGATATGACTATACATGACATTAATTTGTCCGCTCATGCTCATGCTAACTTTTTCGATCAAGTTTGTATGCTACAAACTTCTTAACAAGTGTAAATCATGTTTTTGGTTGGGAACAAGGAGTAAATTAAACTGTGTACAACACTGAGAATAAATGTGCGATAGATCGTTAGTTGAATGTAATTTGTAATAGCATATGACTATGTAGTATATTACATTTGAGTGTGTGCTTTAGTTTTAGTGTGAAATACATGACTGTGCATAACATTAGTTTCTGACTGTGTAAGCATTTCAACATGACTGTGTGTTGCTGTTGTGCATGAATGTGTAGTAGATTACATGTGTGTGTTGTTTTATTTGAGAGTTATATTATGGAGGTCTATCAAATATAATTATGATTGTGTAACATATATTCATTTGATTGTGTGATGTATGTTAAATTGACTGTGTATAACGTTTGCGTATGTCTTTGCCTTCCCTTTTTATCTAGGTGATCATTTATAGCTTCAATGCCTTGAAGAAGAAGAGAACAACTATGTGATGAGTATTCTCTTGGAAATACAGAGTATTATATTCCAAGATGTGTCCCTCAATTTAAACCGTACATAGGACAAAAATTTCAAACCCTCGTTGATGTTGTTGAATTTTATAAGATATCTTGCTACAATGTACGTGTGGCTTCATTGCAAGGGAGAGCATAATCAAAGGAGATGAAAAAAATCCTGATCTCATCATCTGGAAATACCTTGTTTGATATCTTGTCCGCTCATGTTTTTCTACCCCAATCGAAGATGGATTGCGCTTAATTTATAGAGAGTTGATTCGTAGCCCAAAATAAGTTGGACCTCAATTTACAAAGAGTTGGTTGCCACTAGACTTGTCAAAAGTTGACCCGACCCGACCTGAAAATTTAAACCCGTGACCCAGTTTTAACCCAACCCGATTGAAACCCGAACCCATTGGGTCGGACCCAATTTTTAGAAAATGAACATATATTTTATTATTAAAATATTTAAAAAATATATTATTATTATTATATTTTTCATAATTAAATAATATTTTATTTAAATTTTGGTTAAAAAATTGATATTTTTGACCCGTTGGGTTGATCCGACCCGACCCAAAAACCCGAAACGACCCGAACCCAGTATGACCCGTGATCCGATTGACCCGAACCCGAACCCGTCTGACCCGATTGACAGGTGTAGTTGCCACCCTAAATTAAATTGGAGTTTGCTCACTTTCTAGGAAGTTTGTGACCACTCAAAAATTACGCTTATAGAGTGCTTATTCTTGATGCCACCCAAACTCCGCTTGGAGTGCAAGTGCAGCTATACAAATTTAACTTGACGTCATCTTACATATATACACTGAAATTATGTCGTGCAAGATTATTTAAAGGGGAAGCAATCCATAAATCTTGCCCAGGTGAGTTTTGAATTGGGGATTAAGGTTAAGGCATTCTTGCATAGAGATGAGCCAACACCCTATTAAGCTGAGCAACATCGTATCGCGCATAGAGCCTCGCAACACCATAAGACATGGAAGGTGATTATTGTGTTGTGTGAGAAGATAGAGCGTGCGACCTTGATTAGAGGATCAAAGCAATTCCATATCATAGAGATTGTATACGCCACAAGTAAGCATGCTCAATGGTGGCAACCCCAATCGCATATAAAAAACATGATCCTCGACAACAACTATAATGGAATATGAAGATCCTTTAAAATAAATGGGAAATTCGGCACGGTGACTCCAAAGTTTTGCAAATTCCGCGTGGTACACAAACCTTTACGGAATTACATGTGATAACCTTGATGCTTTGCATATTCCGCATACTGCATGGTAGCCTCGAAGCATTATAAATTGTTAAAAGTATTCAATATGTAGCCACATTATTATATTTTACATAAAAATGTCTTATAAGATATATAAAGTTTATTTTTTCATGAAACTACATATTCTGAATTTGTATATTAAAATAATACCCTTTAAAATTATGAAAATCACATGTAATTTTGAAATATTTTCCACAGTTTTTTATTTCTTTAAAAAACATATAAATTGTAATTTTTATAAAAAAATTTATATTTGAAGAGAGTTTTTTCATGAATTAACTTAAAAATTGGATTTTATATGTGTAAACAATTGAATTTTATAAACTTTTATTACACAATCATATCAGGTTAGGTGTTTTTTCAAGGTATAAAAATCACCTAATAAAAGATATGTTTATTAACTATTAGGTGATGCTTTTTATTAATAAATTTTATAAAATAGATTAGATAGTTTTAAAAAAACTAAAAATATGAGTCATTTATTCCATTAACCAAATAATGTGGTCATATTTTAAATATTTTTAACATCCAAGGTTACCACTCGGAATGAAATTCTAGAAAAGCTTTTGAACTGCGTAAAATTCGCAAAATCTCGAGATCATCGCATGAAATTTCTTAATTCCGAATTATTTTAGGGATGTTAGATGGGTCAATAAAGGACAACCATTCATTTGACAAACCACAAGCCCTCCATATTTCACATAAGTATTAGGTAGTGGAGTGGATTTTTTTCAGCATAAATATCATGTCATTCTGACTCTTATATCACGAGAATGAATTGATACTCAAACCCATCTATCATATGTGGATCCCTTTTTTTTGGTCGAAGATCATATGTGGATCCCTCAACAACTCATAAATTTTTATCATTAAGGATGACCCTCTCAACCCATCATAAAATGTAAGGGCAGTGAATTATTTAATTTGCATAAAATAAATACACATCAATGTAAGTAATAAAAAATTCCAGTAGAAATACTTTGTCTTATACTCAACTTAAAGTGTGTGTACGACTATCTACTATCTAGTAGTGGTGACTGAAGGACGGAGACTTAGGTTCCCTGAAGAAGCGGATCTTTCTCCCATTCTGTGGTTGCAGTGGCCTTGCGTTTTTCTCTGCATGCTGCCATCAAAAACCACTGATTGGTATTGAGATTAGCTAATAATTCATGCTATAGGTACTCAAGCATGATTAATGAGGTACGTATGTTTAATTGAATTTGGTGCAACCTACATCATGTACACCTTCACGGAGAATTTTGAGTTGTTCCTGAGAGACTGTCCCTATCTGCATGCACACGTACCAAATATAACAAAATGTATTAGAGATAGATTTGGTAGTTAATATCTTTGTATATCTTCTTGTTAATGTCATACCCTTTCTTGTCTCTTTTAGTTCAAGTCATTGATCTATACTCCCTCCGTTTGGATATGTTTGATGTTTAATTTGATTGTACTTGTTTGAGAATATTTCATGGTTTACCCTTTTATATATTTATTTTTCCAAATTTACCTCATATGAATCTTTCCTTATTAGATTCTCTATTTAAACCACTGTGAAAAATAGTTTAATAAAGATACTTAAGTAATTTTATAGACGTTCTTAATTTCAGGTTGAAATACTAAAACATCGAATATATAATTAAACGGAGAGAGTATAATGTAACTTGATGATCAATAATACGCAACAGAAAATATAATTAAGTAATTTCTCCTCATCTACTTGTATGCCGAGCGAGAAGCCCCCCTCTCTATAGGGGAGCTTGTCGCTCGGGATACACGTCGTCGCGCACGCGAATCAAGAATAAAAATGGAAGGTGATCATTCAGGAGCGAAACCGCGAGTGCGGTGACCAACCCGCGCACACGGTTTCAGTCATCAATACGAAATTTATTTTAGTAAGCTGAATTTGAACCTTTTTCACTGATCAATCAAAATTCAAGATGAATGCAGAAACATGTACTAGCTATCTAGATAGATTGTAAGGAAATGAGAAGGTTTTAACTTAATTTGATTACGTATGGTAAGAGAAATGAGTGCATGCCTTAGTGTCAACCGTCCAGATAACACCTTCAGTACAAGGGGGAGTTGTGATGGAGCCCGTGTACCTCAAGTATCTTCTTCCTCGTCCTCTCACCAACTCCGCGGGATTTATCACCCCTGCTTTCAACTCTTCTGTGCTGTTCGAAATTGCTCTTATGTGCGCACTCATCTACACGCACATGCACACGCACATATATCATTCTAGATATTTACTAATATACATATATTCTTATTGTTAATTCATAAATAATAAAATTAATGTACATATATATATATATATAGAAATAGATTCAATAGAATCAATAGTGAATAAGGACGACTAAACAAATATTATAAATGATTGTAATACATTATATACATAATTATATTACCTATATACATTATTATAGTACGTCTTAGATACATGTCATTTTATTGGGTGGACATGATTATAATAATTTATTGCATAATTTTAGTACTTATATATTTGTCATTTTATTGAGTGAATAACTATTATATAATTATAATATGTGTATATATGATTATTAAATTGGAATAATGCTCAAGTAAAACACTCTCTTAGAGTGTAACATGTGTTTTAATGACGGCCTTTGGATCAGCTTAATTAAACGGATGAGATTAATCAAAAAGAGGGTGTATTAGTGGGTTTGGGTGGAGAAACACTGGATTATTGCTAGAATACCGCTCGTTCCGCGCTAGGAAAGAAATATTTTGCAATCCCGTTTTTTTTGGGTAAAAAAATATCTTGATCAAGATTTTAGCCTTTTTCCCTTCTAAACGCGTAAATATTTTTCAATCACTTTTTTCTCTTTCCTCGTAGAATCCTCCAATCTTCATCATCGCAGAAGCGACTAGCCTCCATCCTCCATCGAAGCAACCTTCTTCAACATAGACGAATTCCTTTGATTAAAGAGTTCTTGGTAAGATTTCTTTACTCCTCTGTTATTTTTGTTGATTTTTTTGCATTATAAACCTAGACGAACTTGGATTTCAGATTTTAGGGTTTCGAATTTGATTATTCAGTTAACGAACATCGATTTGCTTGTGTATTTGTGTGAAATTGCTTTAATTTAGTGTTAATCTTCTTAAACAGCCTATGCACTTTGTCGATTTGAAGCGTGTATGCAATAGTTAAGGTTTATGTGACCATCAGCGATAACAATCTTTTTGGTCTATTTTGGGGCTTTTGGTTGTTCTTGAACTTCAAAAATGGGTTTTAACTAAGATTTGTCAAATTCTTTGTATAGATCAATGGCGAAGTCTCCAAGTGACAAGATTCACAAGAAGAGGAAGGTCGAAAGAGGTACATTTCGTTCATTCTATGCATTTTTGTCTGAATTTTTGTTATGTGAATATGTATTGTGGAGTGTGAAAATTTTATCTTTTTAACTTTCAAAATAATGATAATACAACAATGATGACATAGTTTTTCAAATCGATTGTGCATCTTGTTCTTCTATGAGTGTAGTATTAGATGCAACTTGAAAGAGATCGTTGGAAAGTTGTGTATGGTTTCTCTTCTCTAATCTTCTTCAACTATATACACAAACTTATTCATTAAGTACAAGATAAAATGAGTGGTCCCGCATTTCATTTTCATGTATGTCTGTTGTGTTTTTCAACATATTGATAACAATTTTTCAATAACATATATAAATTGTTTTGTATATTTCATGTTCCACAATAATATTTTTCAATGATTATAAGACAAGTTTTTCACACATTAGTTTCATATATATAATGGTTTCTCTCTTTGAATCTTTTTCAAATATTTACACGGACTAATTCATTACAAGATGAAAAGCGTGCTTCGTTTATGTTTCATGTATGTCTACTATATTTTTCTATAATTTGATAACAATTTGTCAAATAATGGATATAAACTTTCTGTTTTTCATGATGTATAATAGTGTTTTTCAATGATTATAAGACAACTTTTTCACATATTAGTTTCAAATATGTAATGGTTTCTCGCTTTGAATCTTTTTCAAATATTTACACGAACTTATTCACTACAAGATGAAAAAGTGATTTTTCATTTCTGTTTCATATGTGTCTAATGGGTTTTTCTACATATTGATAACAATTTTTCAAATAATAAATATTAACTGTTAAGTATTTTTCATGTTCTACAACAATGTTTTTCATTGAATATAAGACAACTTTTTCACATATTAGTTTCAAGTATGTAATGGTTTCTCGCTCTGAACCTTTTTCAACTATTTACACGATCATTTTCAACTATTTACATGGGGTGTCTTATTATGCATAAATTGTTATTCATTTAAGTGTGTTTTGTTATGTAGTTCTTCAACAATGGTGACGAGGTACATATGGATGAAGTTTGAAGACATTGATAATGTTATTTTTTCATAGCAGTGTACATTCCAAGAAATAGATGTACTTATTCAAATCCAATGTAGTATTTATTGAAGATCTAACAATCGTTATTTTTTTCTTATTCAATGTATTACATTTACATATTCAAGGTTCAAATAAGATTCTTATTTTTGTTGCATCCATCTAATTATTCAACCTATAACGAATCGATTTTCACTGTAAAACAAGTAATTATTCAACCTAAATAAAGTAAACTGTAAAACATGTTCAACAATATCATTATTCAAATCATCATATAGAGTTTTTCGAACGTTGACTAGTAGATATTCCATTATTCCATGATTTTCTATTGACTTTGTATTTTCACGTAAAGTTATTTATTTTCTCTAAAGATCTTCTATCTCATCCTTATCAATTCCTAAAATGATGCAACTGAACGTGGATTGTTTTTTCACAAGCCTTTAAATTTAACAACTTCCTATTTTCAAAAATGCAACCAAATATTTTCAGCTCAATCCTTTCCATAACAGATTTTCCCTCCCGATTTTCTCTCCAATCAAATCCCATAAAACACGTTTTTTACCTTAGTAGAAGCCACATAGAAATAATCAAATCCCCCTAAAGTTAATCCTATTGTACCCTCAAATCTCACCATCTATTTAGGTTGATCTAACGGTTCCCCTCATACCTCATGTTGTACCCTAATAACTATCTCTCCTGAGCGTTCCTTTATTATATTGATATACATAATTGTTATCCCTTAAATACATGTCAATTTACTGAAGGGATAAACATATACATGAATATAGTACTTTATAATAACTATCTTTGAAATTATTGAATACAATTGATAAACCGACATGTATGTAAGGTACTATAATCATGTATATAAGTACTAGAATTATGTATAGAACATATTATAATTTTGTCTTTATATTTTTCCACTCAAGAAAGCAGAATGTGTATAAGTATTAAAATCATGTCTATATGTGTCTATCTCGTAAAAACGACATTTATATAAGGTACTATAATCATGTATATAACATAATACAATCCTGCGTAATATATATTCACTTCCAAAGAAATTCAAGCACGGGGCCCATATTTTCTTTTTATGATATCTTTAATCTATACCGTTGATTCTATTGCGATCTAATGAACAAAAATATACGAAAAGTGTTCTCTTAAACTTAATATTATATACATAAATAAAATTAGGATCTAGTAGAGCCTTTGTTACTAGTGTTACCGATGAAATAATATCAGCTACAGAATTAGTATTTTTTGAACGTCTAAGATTTTAATAAATTGACTACAATGCGGACCAAATTAGTTAAGAGCATCGGTATCTTTTGAAATTCCTCTATATCTTTTTCTCATTCTCTATCAATGATTTTTACATATTCTTTCCAATGTTCATTCTTCTAACATGTCAATTCACTTTCCAATTTTAATCTCATAGGAAGAATATCAACTTATGAATTGCACATCTTTTTCTTGCTCGCAAACTCTCACTTAAGGTTTTCATTCGAAGAATCAAAGAATCCAATCTTCACTTGCAAACCACTTTCACGGTGATTACTTCTTCACATGATTTTGATTTGGGTTGATTAAGTTTCATTTAGTCGTTGTTAATTTTACAAAATATAGCATTTTTTCTCTAGACACGAAGCCACATAATTCATCGTGCAACTTTGTTGGATTTTTGGTGCTTTGTATTAGCAAATATGTATATACAATCTCTCAACCCTAGTTGTAAGCGTATTCAATTGAGTTCAATTATAGCGGATGGTCGATTTAGGGTTGGATTCCATTCATACTCTAATTTTATTGTTTGAGTCGACTTAGATTTTGAATATTGAAAATGCATGAATACATTTGATATTATATTGGTAGTTTTAATTGGATTTTGCAGTTAGTGATAACATGTAGTAGTTTGAGATGGGCATTCGGATTTATAGATGAAGTTATTTGAATATAATGTTGTTAATGCTGAATATGAATATATAGAAACCTAAACTCTAGGTAGCATAACCTGATTTTTAAAGATATTCATATGAGTCTTCTTATGAATTATTTGAGTATAGCATATTATGAAGTATGTTTTGAATCGATGGTGTACGTAATAACCTGAATGTTGCTATGTATGTTTTCAATTGTGAATATATGGTTTTTGAATGCAATGGTTTATGAATATATGTTTTGAATTAATGTAGTAAACTGGATAACAGAACTCGAACTTGTAAGATAATCACATGAATGTTCATATTAATTATTTGAATATAGCACATTATGAAGTACAACTTGAATTGATGATGTAGTAATCTGAATGTAGCTATATATGTTTTGAAATGTGAATATACGGTTTTCAATTTTAATGGTTTGAGAATATATGTTTTGAATTGATGTAGTAACCTAAATTCTAGGTAACATAATCTGAATTTGTAATATAATCATATGAATGTTCGTGTGAATTATTTGAATATAGCATGTTATGAAGAATGATTTCAATCTTATAATTAGATATATTCAGCCAATCATTATTGGTATAAGTCAAATCCCTTAATTTTAGGTGCTTTCAAAATCATTTGTAGTAGTTATAATTAGATATATTCAGCCAATCATTATTGGTATAAGTCATCAATCTTAACCCTCTATGTATTGTAATCTAACGCTCTAAGATTGATGTCCCGTTTTCACTATTGCAAGTGTTTTATATAAGCATCCCCTATATATATGCTCGCCTTTGATTAGAAAAGGTCAAACCTTGGAAAGAAACTTGTTCGGTTCGCCAAGCTTGTAGAGAAGGCCAATCACAGCAATTTGGCTCTTAGCTTTGGTGTCTAGGTTCTCGTGAACTAAATGCAACTCCATATCATACCTACCAATATTTTGAGTCAACCAACCAAAATTTTAGTTACAGTTGATCCATTCAATAATTAGTTAGCTATACATGAAAGGGGAATACATAATTAATCAATTAAATATATTTGTGAAGAAATTAACTGATAGAAACCTTCTTCCACGGATGGTGTGCTCGGAAGGAGAATGCCAATGGCACTGTCGGAGGACGTATTTAGTGCCGTTCATTTCCATTTTGTTTGTTTCTTCCGCCCATTTCACCTTCATTCATCCATCCACCAAATCAAAATATTTACGATAACTAATTGTACTGTATTATATTATATATACTTTAATTCTTCACTAATTACTCAGGTGCGATTCTTGTTTAATCTATACTACTATAGTATAAAATATAGATCGTAGTCAAGGTGTCCACAAAAATTTACATCACATATCATTTCTATAATAAAATAATCAACTGGGTCCTCCTTTATATAATAAGTTGCAATCAGTACTTTTGTAAATAATCTAATCAAGAAATAAATATTCTATCTAACAACATATATAACTATATTATTTTCTATATATTTTAGAACAATCAATATCAATCTATAAAAGACGGCTGTTTTTGAGCTACCACATTGATTCTGACCACACTTTATTAACAACTCATTCTATATTATATTGACTTATAATGCCTCAAAATTGCGATAATAGGAATAATGATATATATTTATCATTAGAGAGAAATTTGAGAGGATGAAAAAGTAGTGACTTTTTTTTACTAAATTGTTCTATAATTATAATATGATTGTATATTTTTATAGTTTGATACATGTGGTAGTACAAATTTGAAAAACTATATCTTTTTTTTAAAAAAATAGTAACATTTTCATATACCAAAATTTCCATTATACATTTTCACTTATTAATATCTTCTTTATAATAAAAATAAGGGAATTTACATTTAACCACCCGTTATTTTACACTTGTTGCATTTAACCACCCCTTATATTTGTTTCTACACTTAACCACCCCTTATTTGTAAATAGTTGTATTTAACCACCCATTTGACAAAAATGGTATTCTCTCAAAAATAAATGACATATTTTCCTTATTTTTAATTTTTGTTTTATAAAAATAAAAGAATTGTTAAGCTCATATAGTATCTCCACACTAAAAAAAATAGTTTCGGATCCTAAAACTCCTCTAAAGGTGATTATTTTTTTTTGGTCGAAAAAACTCCTCTAAAGGTGTATAGTTGGTTCTCGAATTGTATCTCCCAACTAAAAAAATATTTTCGAATCCTAACACTCCTCTAAGGTTATATAGTTTTTTTGTGTTGAAACCCGAACTGAAATCAATGGGTCAAAGAGAGACTCGACTTGGTCATTGTTGGGACCATATTAAGGACGCCAGCCATTAATATCTAAACCAATAATGATCGTCCCTTGTTTTGATAATGACAAACTCAAAGGTATTTGATAAGTTATCCAAGTGTTGATCTCAGGTAAGTCCAAAGGACGCACATGAACGAAAAGGACAACAAGTGAACGGCAGTCCCAAAGCTGTAGAGACGCACGTCATCAGAACCTCCAAAGCTGATCGTAATTGGCAAAGTTCCTGCGAAGATAGGACGGCGTCCTCATCAAGAAGGGACGCGTGCCAAAACACGGACGAGGTTCAAATTCAAATCAAGGCCGCCCCAACATGATTACATCACGTTCGGCCGTAGTCCTCAGAAGGAAGCTTCCCTTGTCTGGGCACGTGTAGACAACTCCAAAGGTTTCGCTTTCCCAGCGATGGTCCCCTACCCACGCGGAGGCTTCCCAAGCGTCAACAGAGTTGACTTCCTCAAGGAGCTCATCGCACTGTTGATGGAAGATCAAGCATTCGACCAAGTCTCAGAGGACGCTAGAGGACAAGAACCACTTCCGCTATAAATACCCCCCCCAAGGGTATGCATAGCGGTGTGGACTTTGAAGACTTTCTCTCAAGCTCTCCCGAAGCATTCAAGAACACGAACGAAGATCAAGAAGATCAAGTGAGCTTGAAGCAAGAGAAAGAAAGTCCAACCACATCAAATCCAAAACAAACCACAAATCAGTTAGAGTTGTAGTTTGTCTCTCACAACGAACCGTGAGAGACGTGAGTGATAGCTTCCTTATAGCTAAGAGTGTTAGGTTACTTGTTAGGTGAAAGGAGTGTTACTAGTGAGGCTAAGGACGGACGCTTAGCTCAGAGAAGTGTAACGACTCGCCTAAGTTGTAAGGACTCGCTCTTAATAAGATAAGGGACGGCTATTGAAAATCCTCCAACGGAGGTAGAGGTTTACCCATAAGACTAGTTGGTCTTAGTGGGGTTCCTCTATAAATACTCGCGTCTATTCTCTTATCTTGTTTCCTGTTAAGTCTACTTTCCGCTGCACTTAAGGACGCCCTTAACCCAGTTAAGGACGCCCATTCTAACGACTTACGATCCAACAATTGGTATCAGAGCCAGGTTCTCTAGATTTTGTTGAGTTGTAGGTACAAGATGGACATGGAACCTATTGGAATCTCCTTCGTGAAGCCTCCACGCCTGACGGACGGCAACTTGAATCGCTGGAAGATCCGCTTTGAAAACTTTTGCAGAAGTCAGAACTATCAATGCTGGAGAGTGATCATGAAAGGTGACCTTACCGTCCCTGCTGACAAGAAAGATAAAGAGGACGAGTGGGGTCCCGATGAATTCAAGCTCTTGGAAACAAATGCCAAGGCAATATGCTTCCTTCAAGCGTCCCTTTGCGAGAGGGACGCCACCCGAGTTAGCAATTTGGCAACGACCAAACTACAATGGGAAGCTCTCGAGAAGTATCATGTGGGTACGGCCGAGATGAAGGAGGACGTTCAGCTTGAAATCAAAAGAGAGTTCTATGCCTTCAAAATGTTGCCCAATGAAACGGTCAAGGACTACTCATACCGTTTTGAAGCTCTTGTCACTAAGATGCGGAATTTGGGCATCCCAGAAGCTGAAATCTCAATGATGAACAGAGTTCAAGTGGTCATTGATGGACTCACAGGGAAATGAAACTTTGATAGGACTACGTTCAAGGAGAACACTGCTAACAAGACCTTGGATATGGAAGAGATCTATGGGAAGCTGAGAGGTTATGAGGCAAGAAGGGACGCCGATATGGCCGAGTTGGCTAGGAACCCTCAGACAGATCTCGCCCTGATGACAGCAACACCAGAGTACGCTGAGTATCTGCGTCACCAAAGAGAACTTGCTTTAATGGTGGAAGCAAACAAAAATGAGAATCGTGAAAAAATGCGCGCTCAAGCTTTAAGAGAGAAGGAAAGCAAGACTAAGGAACAGCTTGAAGAAGAGGAAGAGCTTGCCCTTCTACACAAGGTTGCTCGCTTATGGGGTAAAAGGACCAAAGAATTCAGGAAAAACAAGATGCCCTACAAAAAGGAGAGTCCCAAGTATACAGAGGCAGAAATGAAGGAACTTACTTGCTACAAGTGTAACAAGAAAGGACACTTTGCCAAAAAGTGTACTACGGGACTGAACTCAAAAGAAATGAAGATGAAGGCCCTCTTGGGAGCATGTGAGGCCGCATGGGATAATGTGTGTTCTGATGATGAAGAACCTGAAGGACCAGCGGCGTACATAGCCATCGAGGATGCCTCAGATGATGAACAAGTGGCATACATGGCTGTGGAGGACGCCCCAGTTGTTGAAGAGGGGCCTCTAAAAAAGAACAAGAGGTAACTCGTGAATCCATGATGAATTCCTTGGAGAAGTGTTCTAAATCCAAACTTATTAAACTCATTAATAGAATCATGGAAGAAAGCGTAGTCATGCAACATAGAATGGATGAACTTGAACTTGAAAATGAAAGTATTTTAGTTGAATGTGAGAACTGTGCTACAGTGTCATCACAACTAGAGTCCTCATGTGTCGAAATCAAATCCCTGAAAACTGAAGTGATGTGCCTTAAACTAGAGAACGCTAAACTTAGGGAAGAGGTGAAAGTGTTAGGAAAGAACCCAGCCATTGAGGAAGTTCAACCAATGGTGTTTGTCCCAGCCAAGAGAGGACTAGGCTATTACTCCGACACTAGGAACTCCCTCCCTAGCGACTTTGAGGCAAGCAAAACTTCAGAACTTGAATTGGAAAGGGAAAAGACCAAGAATCTTCTTGAAAGAATTAGAGTCCTAGAAAGTGGAGAGAAAGGTCAAAAGGACTACTACACTAACTCCACCAGTCATAGGATCTATAAGAAAATTGCTAAGGGGGAGGGTTCAAAAGTCTGTAACCCTCAAAAGATGAAAGAGAACAAAATCCAATGTCCCAACAAGAAGTACTACCTTGGTACTTACTATAGGACGTGTTGGTACTGTGGACGAGGAGATCACTTCAAATATGATTGTTTAAAACTGAAGGAAGACATTGAAAGTGGAAAAGCTGCTAGGACTAACATTGAAAATGATAAGTCCGTCCCTAAAGCTAACCCTAGGCGTCCTAGACGTTCTAAAAATTCCTTCCGAAAGCATGCCATTTCAAATGATGTGAATATAAATGACTACATGCCAGAACCAGAAGTCTATTTCTGTAACGAACCAGGTAAGGAACACCTTGCCTGGGTTGCCAAACACTAACTTTGTTTTGGCAAGTGGAAGTGAGGGGACGCCCATGGATCATTGATAGTGGCGCCTCAAATCATATGACAGGAAGCCAGATCCATCTCACTTCTATCCAAAGTAGTGCCACGGGAGGAACTGTCTCGTTTGGCAACAAGGGCAAGGGAAAGATCAAAGGAACGGGAACTGCCATTCTCAATCCGTCCATCAAAGCAACAAACGTTAGCCTTGTTGAAGGACTTGGCTTCAACCTCCTAATCGTCTCTCAAATGTGTGATCAAGGTGAAAACCTAGTCACATTTGACTAAGGAGTGCCTCGTTATCAACAAGAAATCAAACAAAGTTGTTCTCAAAGGAGTCAGAAAGAACAATGTTTACATCTTCAACCAGAAGTTCAAGCCTAAATCTAAGTTGTGTCTATCTGTGTCAAAGGAGGACGCTGATCTCTGGCATCGCCGACTTGGCCATGCTGGACCAAGCACAATCCTTAAGCTACATCAAAGAAATCTTGTGAAAGGTCTTCCCCAAATTGATCCTGAGAAAATTGAACAGTGTGAAGCCTGTATCAAAGGGAAGCAAACAAGAACGTCCTTCAAATCCAAGAACGATGTCAGTACAAAGAAGCCTTTGGAACTTCTCCATATGGATCTTTGTGGACCAATAAAGACGTTGAGCTATGGTGGAAAGAGGTACATTTACGTTCTTGTAGATGATTTTTCTCGATTCACCTGGGTTCTTTTCTTAGCTTCAAAAACAGATTGCTTCAACGCATTCAAAGTCTTCATCAAACAAGTGGAAGTTGCTCTTGAGACGCCTCTCAAAGCCATAAGATCAGACCACGGGACGGAGTTTCAGAACTCAGAGTTCCTGGCCTACTGTGATCAACATGGAGTCTCGCACAACTTCTCAGCTCCAAGGACTCCTCAACAAAATGGAGTTGTGGAAAGAAAGAATAGGATGCTGGAGGATATGGCAAGGACTATGCTCTTAGCAAATAGCGTTCCCAAGTACTTCTGGCGGAAGCTATTGCTACAGCTTGCTACATCATCAATCGTGCCATGATCCGTCCTTTGCTGAAGAAGACGTCCTATGAGTTGTTGAATGGAAGGAAGCCTCGCATTGACTATCTCAAAGTCTTTGGATGCAAGTGCTTTGTTCACAACAATGATAAAGAAAGACTTGGAAAGTTTGATGCAAGGAGTGACGAAGCCATTTTTCTTGGATACTCCCTCACGAGCAAAGCATATAGAGTTTTCAACAAAAGGAATCTAAAGCTTGAGGAGAGCATTCATGTGGTGTTCAAAGAGAGTTCCTCTCATAAAGAAAAATCAAGTAGGAAAGAACGTTCTTCTTCTCAACAGCAGGACGACTCTGACGACAAAGTTGATGTTGGATCCTCTGGAAAATACTATGTTCCTAAGGACGCTACTCCAAATCCTGAAGAAGTCTCAGTGGATGTTCCTAGTGTTGTTCAGGAAGTTCCTTCTCAAAGTGAATCTCCAGTTCAACAAGATGTGGCTGAATCTAGTTTACAAGGCAAGCAACGTCAAAGTGTGGACGCTCAATCTGAGGGGGAACACACTGAGCCTTTCAATGAAGACAATGGCTTTGACTCCGATGAGTCCGATTGGATGGACCCTAGGTGTACTCCTGCAAGGGACGCCACTCATAGGGGATCCAACCTTTCAAGACTTCATTCAACAGATCAAATCATCTCAGACATTTCAAAAGGAGTCCAAACAAGATCAGCTGTGAATCAGTCCCATAATGCCAACATAGCGTTCTGTGCATTCAACGCCTTTGTGTCCTTAATTGAACCTAAGAACATAAAGGAGGCACTTCAGGACGCTGATTGGATCCAAGCCATGCAAGAAGAACTCAATCAATTTGAAAGAAACAAGGTTTGGACCCTCGTCCCTCGTCCAAGAAACAAAAACATAATAGGGACGAGGTGGGTCTACAGGAACAAGCTTGATGAGAGTGGTCGCGTTTCAAGAAACAAAGCAAGGCTTGTGGCTCAAGGCTATAGGCAAGAGGAAGGAATCGACTATGATGAGACCTTCGCTCCTGTCGCCAGAATTGAAGCCATTCGCCTCCTCATCGCCTATGCCGCTCACAAAGGGTTCAAGCTTTTTCAAATGGACGTCAAAACAGCCTTCCTCAATGGCAAGCTTAAAAGAGAAGTGTACGTCGCTCAACCTCCAGGATTTGAGGACGCTGATCACCCTGATCATGTATACTTCTTGGACAAGGCACTCTATGGACTCAAGCAAGCCCCTCGTGCATGGTACGATAGGTTTGCGTCCTTTCTCTTGTCCAACGGGTATACACGAGGTAACATTGACAAAACTCTGTTCTTAAAGAAAGTCCTTAAAGATGTTTTGATTGTCCAAGTCTATGTCGATGACATAGTATTTGGAAGCACTAACATGAAACTTGTAAAGTAATTCAAGAACTTGATGAGTAGTGAGTTTGAGACGTCCCTCATAGGAGAACTCAACTTCTTCTTGGGACTTCAAATCACTCAGCTCAAGGATGGGACGTGCATTCACCAACAAAAATACATTCGTGAAATGCTCGAGAAGTATGGGATGAATTCGTCAAAATCCATTGATACCCCCATCTCTCCCAACACTCGCCTTTATGCTGATGAAGAAGGCAAGAGTGTAGATCAAAAGCTCTACAGAGGAATGATAGGGTCCTTGCTATACCTAACGGCAAGTCGTCCCGACATCATGTTCACTGTATGTTTATGCGCCCGCTTCCAAGCAAATCCAAAGGAGTCCCACGTGCAAGAGGTCAAAAGAATCTTCAGATATCTCAAGGGACGGGATGACCTATGTCTATGGTATCCCAGGAGGACGTCCCTAAAACTGGTGGCGTACTCTGACGCAGGTTACGCTGGCCATGTGGTGGATAGGAAGAGCACCTCAGGAATGGCTCAATTCCTTGGCTCTTGCCTTGTGTCTTGGGGATCCAAAAAGCAAAACACCGTGGCTCTCTCAACCGCGGTAGCTGAGTACGTTGCTGCTGCTTCGTGCTGCTCACAAGTCCTATGGATCAAGTACCAACTTGAAGACTATGGTACGTTCCTCAACACAGTCCCTATCTTGTGTGATAACACAAGTGCTATAAGTATTGCCAAGAATCCTGTTCATCATTCTAGGACGAAGCATATTCATATAAGACATCATTTCCTTCGTGACAATGTTGAACTTGGATTAATTAGAGTGGATCATGTTAGGACTGAGGACCAAGTGGCCGATATTTTCACAAAAGCACTAGATAGACGTCCCTTCGAGCACCTTAGGCTACTCTTGGGGATGATAACTTTTAAATGATCAAGTCCCGTTCTATTATTCCCTCCATGATTGGCTATGTTTCGTTGAGAACTTGTTTTAAAGTAAGGTATTCATTTAAAGTCATCTTTAAAGAACGCTAGTCTAAGACATGTGTTTTGCTTGTGTTTTTGAATGTCATTCATTTCGCTTTTCATCTCAAGAGTAATCCTGATCACCCTACCCTCATTACAAGCCGAAATGATGGGAAGTCTAAGCTTACCTAAGCCGAGAATCTTGCAAACGCGTCGTATGAGCGTTCTTTGTCTTATCTTTACGGGACGTACTTGCTTGATTTTCAAAAATGGTTCTAAGTGATCAAAGGGACGCGTGTTAAGAGCTGAGATTTGTCCGTACAGAGTTCTAAGTTCAGAGGTTGAGATCAGTGTCTAGGACGCCGTGGTTCAGTTCTGAGTAATGCAGTGTTGTGTGCCTAAAGGACGCCAAGACAGAGTCCTTTATAGTTGTGAAGTTTTTGAAAGTTGAAAGAGAGAAGTTGAAAGAGAGAAGTTGAACCATCTCGGAGAAGTTGAACGCAGATCTCGGAATCGTGTAACAGGTGCAAAACAGCTGTGTTTCTTAGCAAAGAAGGAAGCCACGTGCGGGATTGCGGATGGAGGAAGCCATATGAAAATACCCTATTACCCTTGACCGTTCTTCTTCGTCTTCTTCCTATAAATACGCCCCTGCATCCTCTGAAAAACCTTCTTCGCTCCTCTGCTATTTACACACATTTAGCAATCTCTCAAGATCTTGCCAAATCTTCAAACCCAAATCCCGAAATCTCTCTCTCAACCCTAATCTTCTTCTATATAAACCACACTCTCAAATGGCCAACACAAGAACAACCAAGAACCAATCTCCATCTCCGGTGGCGAAAAACCCTAGCTCCTCGAAGTCTCCTCCGGTGAAAGGCCGGTCACTCATGGACTCGAGAGGGCGACCTACTGGGCGCCAAGAACCCCCTCGCCACCATTCCTCTTCATAAACCTCCCAACGCCGTCACTCCACCACCTCTCCCCAACCACAATGCTCCCAACCTCCTCCACAAAAACCCCAGTCTTCCCGATCCCAATCCAAACCCGCTCAAAAACGCTTCCCATTCCTTGAGCAACCTTTCAGACCCGAGCCCGAACCAGACAACGTCGCCAAAGGCTCCGTCTCTAGGCTTCCTGCCCAACCCAAGCGCCGTCCTCCTCTCGACCCACTCGTTGAGGACTGGCTAGCTAGAAAAAGAGCCAAGGACGCTCGCCAACATTTGCCTACGGGCGTCCGCTCATGACCATCCCCCAAAGGTCCAACGCCTCCTCCACTATTTTATGGTCACCTATGTCAAGCCCCGCCTAGAGGAAACCAACCATACCAATCCACCCTTCATGGGGACAGGCATCATTTCTGATTCATTCGGTGGGACGGTGGATGAGCTTGCCAAGCTCCTCCCTGATATCATGGAGTTCTTGGTACCTCCTGTGGGCTCCGTCCCATCTCAGAAAAGAAAGCGCCCGTCCTCTCCTCCTCCTTCCACACAGCTCCAAATTAAAGGCCCTTCCTCTTCTCTCCCAAAGCCTATCTCTTCCTCTCCGCCTCCCGCCCCAAAGAGAAGGCTGAAGACGTCTGCTCAACTTGAGGGCGTCACTGAAGAGCAAATGGCAGCCATCCGCCTCTCTGAGCTGCAAATTGAGAAAGAAGAGAAGGCGCGGCACGAGCAAGCAGAAAAGGACGTCATTGCTGCGGCGATCCAGAAAAGTCTGCAAGAAGTCCCATGACTCCCTCCACCTCTTCCAAGGGTAGAGGACGCAACTCCTGCTTCTAACGCTGCAGTGGACCTGCTGGAAGCGGAGATTGAGGCGGACCTGGCAAAGCCTATGCCAAAGGTCAAAAAGGACGCTCCTCAAGTACAGGTCCCGGCCAAGGACGTTGTACCCAAAGTTATAACTCTTGAGGATTCTCCTGCTAAGCAGCCGCCTCCTCCCACTGCTCCGCTCAAAGTAAAGCCCATCTCCATGGCTCCACACAGCTCTTCCTCTGCCCCCACCAAAGCAAAAATAAGAACTCCCACTCCCTCTCCTCCCAGAGCTTCAACTCCCCCTCCTCCTCCTCCGCCCGCTCAGCCCGTCGAGGAAACTGCTCAAGTCCAAGGGACGACTCCTTCAACCGTCCCTACAGAGTCCTTGGAAAGGACTCCAGCTATGGACGCGCCTCCTCCAACACAGACGTCCACTGCTGAGGACGAAGAAATGGCCGAGTCCCATGAACAAGGGGACGAGGCCTCAGACGAAGAGATCCCTCACCAGGATGAGGAGCCTGAGGACGACGAAAGAGATGGTGATGAACAGGACGCCGGTGACGAGGTCATCATCAGCAACGGCTCCAAGCAGAAAAGGCTCAAGAAGATCTTGTCGCCGCTCCTCTTCACTGCCCAGTTCTTAGAGGAAAATGGACGCACAGAGTTTTTGGAACTACTGGAGTTCCAGGGTTGGACGCACTTAGGTGCTGAAGCTGCCGAGGTGGACCCCGAACAGGTTCTCCGCTTTTACTCCAAATTCAAAATATCAGAAGTAAAAGAGAAGCCTCAAGGGACGTTCAAAATTGATGGGGACGAGTACTCGATTGCTGAGGGTACCGTCCGAAATATGCTCGGCTTGCGTCCTTCTCCTCCGGATGCCCTTCATGATCTGCCCAACAAGAACTTTGGCCGTTTCTCCCAGGAAGACATCTTCAACAACATTTTCAACGGGAGACAGCCAGTTGCTAGGGACAGGGTTGCCCACTGTCTTTCCAAGACAGGCGTCCTTGCGCACCACTTCATAGTGTGCATGGTCGTCCCCCGCCAGGAGAAGAAGTCCATAGTCCAGATTACCGATAGTATCGTATTGAACGCCTTCTTACAACGCAAGCCCATAAACTTGCCGCGGGTGATCTTGGAGCACATGGGTAAGTGCCCAGGAGGATGCCACTCTCTCCCCTTCCCTGGCTTAGTGAAGCAAATCCTGAAGCAGCAAGGCCTCTACGTCCCCAAAACAGAACAGTCATTTGGGATTCACTGGGACGTTAGACAGATCACAGCCCCTCCAGTTGGCAAGATAAGATTTGATGAGCCACTTCCCTCCGTGAAGAGACAACTGGCCAAGGAGAAGAAAGAAGCTGAACGTCGAGCTAAGGCCGCTGCTGCTGCTGCTGAGACCATGGAAGAAGATCCTGAGGCCGAAAATCTGCAAGTAGTTAGGACGCCAGTTGAGGACGCTGATGCTGAAGCTGAAGAAGATGAACTGGATGGCATGAGCGTCCCTCACGAAGCTGAGAAGCATTCACAGAAGTATCTGCTTGGAATGATGATTGAGAATCAGTGTATGATGATCGATCTCATCCAACAAGTTCACGACACTCTCCATCAACACACAGAACTCCTTGAACGCAACAACGAGCTCCTTGCGCAGAACAACTACCTTCAGAAGCAAAATCTCAAGGCTCTCGGCAAGCGTCCCCGCAAATGATCACTCCTCCCCTTCCAAATCCTGAAAAAGTTTAACTTTTGTTTTGTTTTGTGTTTAAGACTTTGGGACGCAGTCCCCTTTTGGACCGTTTTATGTGTGTTTTTATGTAATGATCGTACTTTCTTCATGAATGCAATTCATTACATTTGTGATTCATTTTGTCTAAGCGTTCCTTTCTATAGTTATAACTTTGTGCATACATGCTTTACAACTTGTTCTCCTTTTCGATGATGCCAAAAGGGGAAAGTATAGTTTTGCAAAGATGCGATTGTTTCTTAAGTTGTCATAGAAAGCATGTGTTTAGGGGGAATTTCGGCCAAGTTCAAAGGACGCTAGTTAAGAATAAAATAGGACGCACTTGAAAAGAATGTATTGCATGTCAACTTAAGCTGAAAAGGAAAATCCAAGTGTAGTCTCTCTTGCTAAAAGCTTTACTTCTACATGCATTGCTTAAAGGAGTTTGTCATCATCAAAAAGGGGGAAATTGTTTGGACGATATTAAGGACGCCAGTCATTAATATCTAAACCAATAATGATCGTCCCTTGTTTTGATAATGACAAACTCAAAGGTATTTGATAAGTTGTCCAAGTGTTGATCTCAGGCAAGTCCAAAGGACGCACATGAACGAAAAGGACAGCAAGTGAACGGCAGTCCCTAAGCAGTAGAGACGCACGTCATCAGAACCTCCAAAGCTGATCGTAATTGGCGAAGTTCCTGCGAAGATAGGACGGCGTCCTCATCAAGAAGGGACGCGCACCAAAACACGGACGAGGTTCAAATTCAAATCAAGGCCGCCCCAACATGATTACATCACGTTCGGCCGTAGTCCTCAGAAGGAAGCTTCCCTTGTCTGGGCACGTGTAGACAACTCCAAAGATGTCGCTTTCCCAGCGATGGTCCCCTACCCACGCGGAGGCTTCCCAAGCGTCAACAGAGTTGACTTCCTCAAGGAGCTCATCGCACCGTTGATGGAAGATCAAGCATCCGACCAAGTCTCAGAGGACGCTAGAGGACAAGAACCACTTCCGCTATAAATACCCCCCCAAGGGTATGCATAGCGGTGTGGACTTTGAAGACTTTCTCTCAAGCTCTCCCGAAGCATTCAAGAACACTAACGAAGATCAAGAAGATCAAGTGAGCTTGAAGCAAGAGAAAGAAAGTCCAACCACATCAAATCCAAAACAAACCACAAATCAGTTAGAGTTGTAGTTTGTCTCTCACAACGAACCGTGAGAGACGTGAGTGATAGCTTCTTTATAGCTAAGAGTGTTAGGTTACTTGTTAGGTGAAAGGAGTGTTACTAGTGAGGCTAAGGACGGACGCTTAGCTCAGAGAAGTGTAACGACTCGCCTAAGTTGTAAGGACTCGCTCTTAATAAGATAAGGGACGGCTATTGAAAATCCTCCAACGGAGGTAGAGGTTTACCCATAAGACTAGTTGGTCTTAGTGGGGTTCCTCTATAAATACTCGCGTCTATTCTCTTATCTTGTTTCCTGTTAAGTCTACTTTCCGCTGCACTTAAGGACGCCCTTAACCCAGTTAAGGACGCCCATTCTAACGACTTACGATCCAACAGTCATTTATTGGGTAAAACTTGAAACGCAAGATCTGATAGGTCTACCCGAAACACTATTTTGTAAAAATAGTGTAGCAGATCTTGGGTAGACCTGTTGGGCTACTATAAATAATATTTTGTATTTTATTATAATAATTTAAAAAATTAATTTTATAAATAGTTACGTCAATCCAAATTCATACGAACTTGAAGTGGCTCAACCCGAAATGAACCAACCGGAACATGTAATAAAGGGAATAATATATTTTTATATAAACTATGGGTGGTTAAGTGCAACTATTTGTAAATAAGGGGTGGTTAAGTGCAGGAAAAAATATAAAGGGTGGTTAAGTACAATAGTTTGTAAATAAGGGGTGGTTTAAAAAAAATATAAGAGGTGGTTAAATGCAACATGTGTAAAATAAGGGGTGGTTAAATGCAATTTCCCCTAAAAATAATTATAAAATATGCTATATGAGTTATAGTCGTACGTAGTTAGTTAATGATTAAAACATTTGGGCTTTCTAATTCTCTGTAGGGCAGGTGTAAACTGGGCCAATTTTCAACCTACGTGCTTTTTCAAAAGAGACTCCGCCTGCACCCAACACGGCAACACCTACTACTTCCTACCCGGAAGGGTGCACGTCAAAATTCTATATAACCGCTTAATTTTTCAACAAGTAAGTAGATCGATCGAGGGAGATTATAATGTCATATTTTTTTCATTTAAAAAAATTGGGCAAGAAATTGCTTAAAACGTTGAGCATTTTGCTGTCAATATATACACATCCAAATCATAGAAGCCGTATATGTTATTAGCATATGGGCCTATGGCTTCCTGGTAGAGGTGCTAATTAAAAGGGTCGGTTCGGGTGGGGTCTTGATAGGTTATATTGCGGATTTAGATTGATTGTGGATCCGGGTCAGTTGGGTTACAGGTCAAGTCGGGTCAAGTTTTAAAAGGTTAAATGTCAAGTCGGGTCGGGTCTTGACAAGTTATTCCACGGGTTCGGATCGACCTAACAGGTCAACAATTTGAATTTTTAATGATTATTAAAATAATATTATGAATTAAATATTATTATTTAATAGTTTTTAATAAAATATATTATAATATTTTAAAAAATATATTTATTCTGCATATATTAAAAATCGGGTCGTGTTCGGATTTCAGCCTAACCAGGTTAAGGTTAATCGGGTTTGGTGTTTTTCTTTACTCGCTACTGTTCGGGTCGGGTTTCAATCCTAAAATTTTTGGTTGATTTGGGTTGGGTTAGATTTTGACAACTCTACTTCGTGTTAATAAATTCCACGAATCCCCAACGTGGGACCACATCTACGTTATCATAGCTTCACTACACACTAAAGCGGATATTAAAATAATAATATAAAACAATACGTGCCAACCCCATGTTGAACTACATCCCCCTTATTTATTAAAATAATTTGATTGGTTAAAATTGAATATAAACCTTACATTATATATAAAAAGAAAATAATGTATCATTACAATTATATTTATAAAGTTTTCTTAAAAATGTAATTTATTAATCTTACTTATTATATGAAAGACACATATCAACCCAATTAAGTGACAGGGGTTCAGATTGACCCTTAGTTTCGTACTAGTATCAGACCCGTGCCTTGAAAACACGATTTTGATATAATTAAAAACTTTTTTGAAATTTTATATAATGTTATTCAAAATGATATTTTATTTTTAGAAAAATAATTAACTTGCAAATATTATGTTGAGTTTTTGGCATAAAACGCGTAATTTTGATTATTTTATGATTATATTTTTAATGAAAACGAGACAAGTTTTAAAACGAATGTACGTTTCTTATGATAGTTTTTTATATTAACATCTTAATGTATAGTTCTAAAACCAAATATTATTATAAATAGAGTGTTTTTATATTAAGTAGAATAATTAAAATAGAAATTAGTAGATAAGAAGATTATAGAAAGTTAATGTATAAAATTAAGAGTTCGGTTTTTTAGGAAAAAAAATAAAATGGAAATAAGTAGATAAGAAGATTTGTAAATTTGTAATATGTGCTCTTTTTATAAAAAAAAAAACAAATTTAAGATTGATGTTGAAATTAGTAGATGAGAAGATTTCGAGAAAAAATATGTATAAACTTAATTTTTTTTATTTTTTTTAGGAAAAAATTGAAATGAAATCAGTAGATAAGAAGAGTTCTAATGTGGGGTCTACAATGAAATTTTAACCAAGTAAACAAATTAAAATGTTTTAATAAAGATGGGTGATACTGTCCAATAAGAAATTGACACGGGTCGTGCTAAATATTATTTTTAACCTCTGCTTTAGTATATAGTTATGATGATTGTTAGAATTATTCCTAGCCTTTATTTAATTTATCTTAAAATATCTAAATGATTGTTAATAATATTTAAATAATAATAATTTTAGATCATTTAAAAAAAAATTATTCCACCTTCAACCGAAAAAAAAAAATTTATTCCACCGTGCCCCCGTTGAACTCAAACAAAACCACCAACCGTACTGGAAATTATGAAAAAAGGCAATTAATGCACAGACCCGACCCCTGCCTTCGTCCTCTCTCTTTCTCTCCCGATAGCCATGAACAAATTTTCTTGCCCCTGCTCATATCCCCTCCTTCTACCAATTACCCATGAAATTGCACCCGGAATTGTGAACAAACAACCCCTAAACACTTATGGCTTCTGAAATTTGATCAATCTCTTTGTAAAGAGGGAAGAAAACCGAACCCAAAAAAAACCCTAGAAAATCAAATCGAAAAAACCAAGCCTCAATGGTGATGGGGCTTCAATTGAAGGCTCATGTGTGCTCAAAACAGGGAAGAAAACAAGGAAATCAACAAAGGTGAAGAGGATCGAAGGGGGTCACAACCAATCGCCATGGGAAGGGCTTGAAGCACGGAATGCTCTTCCATGGCGCTTTTATTTGTATCCTTTGTGTATTGAGTGTGTGTGTGGTGTTTTAGGAGCATCATTATGGAAATGGAACAAAGATGTAAGAGATTATCCACATTTGAAAGATACTCAGGCTTGAAAATTTCTAATGAACAAGCTCTTGAACAAGAGCTTATTGAACAACTTGAACCCACCATGGTCGAGGAGATCATTAATGGTGGTGTTCAAATGAACAAGAATATTGAGCCAAAATCCAATGAACAACTTGAAATTAAATCCACCATGGTGATAAAGGTTGAAAGAAAAATTAAGTTGGGTATGGAAGCTTGTTTGGCTAAATTTTTGTGATGAAAGAGAGCACGATACATAAAAGAGATTTTGCTTATTGGTTATCTCATTGATAGTAGTTCTGTGAATCAAAAATATGTCATATGCAAGAAAATACTCTATTGCTCATAGATTGCATGATATGAATATGTGAGGACCAAGATCTTACCAATTAGAAACTATGGACCTAAACAAAGACAAATATTAAATGATATAATATCTTGATATTTTGATTTGGAAAACTCGGCAGAATTGCTTGTACTTTATTTGCGTATAAATTTTCGAAGAGCAAGAGCTTTGTTGGAATTTTCGGACCGAGTTGTGCTAGGCCAGGTTGCTTGGTGCTTGGGGCCTCTGAAGATCCTTCATCTCGGTGGAGGGAACGTCAGCTGTCCATTTCGCACACCCCATGATGGGTCGACTTGATGCCTGCGACGCTAATCCTTAGTGTTTGACTCACCCCGATTCCAATCTTTTCTGCTCTTGTTTTTTGAGAATTTATGTTATCCTTAGTACTTTCTGCCTGTCTTGTTGGGCTTTTTTAACCCTCCTAGTCATTCTTGGCTGCCGTTTAACGGCCTCTCAGACTATCAAATTTATTTGGTACTCCGAATTCTTACCTTTTTCAAAAAAAAAAAAAAAAAAAAAAAGAACCACCAACCGTACTAAACCCTTTCGACCTCTATATCTTCTGAAGATGCCTAAATATCTACTTCATCAACATTTTGGTAGGCGAATATTAAAACGGGAAAACATATACAGTATGATTTTAACCATTTTATATAGGAAGGTAGGTCCGGCTTTATTTTAACCCAAAAACTAAATTGAATCAGTGCGTAATGTGGTCGCGCAGACTAGTGTACGTACCTCAATGTCATGACCTCGGTTCTTAATGGTGGCAGGAGAAGGCGAATAGAAGAAATGAAGGTTGTGCGAGGGAGCAACCAATTGGACTCGTGGGCTCAGGAGGTCAATCGGGGACTGAAGCTCACCCTTGTTGCAAGCCGCCCATTCCGGGTGGATGCGGCCCCATCTCTCGGGCCCCCTCTCGCTCCCTCGTATGTAGTCGAACTCGCTCTCGTCTTCGACCTCTTGCCCGTCGGCCACATCTTGGACTCTCCCCAATACGACTATTGATACTACCAAAACCAGCACCCTCATTTTAGATATTGGACCATTCTTCATCGCCATCATCGTCACGTACTGCCGATCAGATATACACTTCTTCAATTCCCCCCTACCATTTGGGTCATATTTATTTCTCAACAACGCACGCTTGGGGAAGAATAATTCTCAATATTTGACCCTTCAACATGCATAGCACCTAACAAATTGAATTTTTCTTTTTTCTAGAATGTATAGGCTTCCTCAACTTTCTATTTCTCAACAACTTCTTGCTCAATCCAGCGTTTTCAATTGTTTTGTCCTTTTCTTAATTTGTCCGCCCCTTTTTATTTTCTTTTATTGTCAAGGTACAAACTTTTTCGTTATCAAAGTTTTATATGTCATATAGAGGTTTAAATATATACTAGTTGTACCCGTCGTGTCATGCACTATTCGTGTTTTGTACTTTTCTACATATATTAAAAATTGAAAATTAGTGTAAAAGCGTTTAATAAAAAAATTGACATAATTTAATTTCATCAAATATTAGAAAATTTTAATTGTTCTATAATTGATTAAGAATATATTGTTATGCAAATCACAACATACTTGTATTTTATATATTGTAGTCAATAACTTAGATTATTTTGCAAATTATATTTACTTATATTTTAGTATGCAAATTGCCAACATGATATAAACAAATGAAACATGTAGTTGTTTTAATTATAATATTTAATCAATAATTATTTGCCACTATATGCGTGAATATATCAAAAAAATATCTCATTAAAATATAATATATTTCAAAAATCATGATATTCTGAATGTAAAAAAACAATTGGTAAAGAAAATATTAGGAAATTAATAGAATCTGTTAAAAATAATTTATAAAAAATATAAGGTGGGGTGAGAATTAAAATTTTATGAGTTGCAAACTTAATTAAATAAATGTTAGTTATATCAAAGTAAATCTTATAAAATCAATTGTACGACTCTTATAAATGTTAGAAAATTAATGTTAGTTAAGCGAGTATCTAATTATATTATAATCCAAAATAAATTGTACATATGATCAACTTCGAATTATTGATGATCGGGGTGGAGATGAAGAAGTTCAGGACGTCGATGTGCCAAAGAAGCTCTTTTATGATCAATTCTAGTACCATGCACGACAGTTGGTACGTATATATAACATTAGTTGTACGTATAAATGTTAGAAAATACATACGTTAAATCATATAACATACCTTAACTTTCAACTTCAAATTGAACCGTACGTATGATCAATGTATATTGAGTATCTGTTATAAAAGAAAATTAAAGATAAAATTGTTTAAGAAAAATAAAGTTAAAGATAAAATTATTTAAGGAAAATATAAGTTAAAGATAGAAGGTATGACTTGATAAAATTAATGATTATATATTAAGGAAAATAAAAGATATAAAGTTGTTATTATCTATTTGAGTTGGAAAAAAAAAATTAAAATCAAGCGGGCCAGAATCAACGTGGTGGCTCGAAAATGACCGGCTTTTAAAATATACTAGTTGAAGACCCGTACCATGTACGGGTAACAATTGTTTTTTTCATGCTCATATAAATTATATGACGATAATCTTAATAACTAAATGAAATAAATTATATGAGATGTGTGTAAAAGATAATTTTTCATCCTCATATCTATACTACCTATAGTATAAAGTGCAGACAATCTCTTCACAAAAATTTACGCCACGTGTCATTTCAATAATAAAATATTCAGTCGGGTCCTCCTTTATACAAATTAGGTAGTTAGAATCTCATATAATCTTATCCCGTAAAAATTGATTAAAATTTACCAAAAATTATGTATTATCCTAAAAATTATAAATTATCACTTACCAAGAATTAGTTATAATCTTCCCATAAACATTACTATTTAATAAAACGTGATATTTATCATAAAGTAATTTCAAAATAAATCCAACTTATTTATATTATGAGATGATTTACTAATGATAAAAAAACTAATTATAATCCTATAATTTTAACATGATCATTGACATTACGTATCTATATTAAATTGGATTTATAATCACATTACCCGTACATGGTACGGGGGTTAAACTAGTTTCATATTTCTAACGTGTACATTGAAAGATATAAATTATATGAGATATGCAAATGATTGTTTTTCATGACCTCTTAATTGGATAAGATCTTAATTGATTAATGATTTTTCATTCTTGGTAAGAATTTGATCTCTTGATACCGAAAAATATATCGAGAGATTGTAGCTAACATAATTTTCAATTTTCCATTTTGACATGTGATCCAATTATAGTGCAAAATCCTATTAATTTTTGGATAATGATTTGATTTTATTAAAACTTGCTAAAATAAAATCATTATTATATTCAGCCTAGATTACATGGCGTAAATAGTATTTTTTTATTCAACATCGATGAGGTGGCGCAATTTTTAACAAAGACATAGGTTCCGTTTTATACTGTATTATAGTAGATATTGATTTAGCATGACATCTGTCAACTTTTTATTGGACCGCCTCACCCATATTTATTAAAGCAATATAATTTGTTTAATTGGTTGAAATTTCATCGTACACCCACATTGGAACTCTTCTTATCTACTCATTTCCATTTTAATTTTTTTTTCTAAAAAATAATAATATCTATAAAATAATAATAATTATTATTAATAAAGAAACATATTGATAAAAACAATTAGTCAAACAATTATTTCGGGTATTGTTCGGTTCAGTTCGGGTTCGGATGTTGTTCAGGTTTGGGTCTAGTTCGGATTCGGGTCATTTTCGGGTCGTAATATTCGGATTAGTTTGGATCGGATGTTGTTCTGTTTTGGGTCTAGTTCGGTTTGAGTCCTCCTTGGATTGCTTCGAATCGGATCATTTCGGATCAGGTCAATTCGGATTCGAGTGTTACTTAGATTCGATTTTTTTAATTATAATGCTTTATGTTATTTCGGTTATTTCGAATTGACCTTTCTTCTAGTTTTTGGATGATAAGCATGACTCATAATCTTTTATTGTCGGATTTTAAATCTCTTATTAATAAAAAGTTGTGTACAAGCAGCGACAAATTTAAGGGGCGGAGGGGGGCGGCCACCCCCCATCGCCGGAAAATAATGAGTATAAGGTGGAGAACTAGCTTCTGTTTTAAGGGTATATTTAAAATAGAGAGAAGAGAAAATAAGGAAATTAAATAGCACAGATGGTGAGTGTGAGAAGGAGCTTTTCTTGATTTTACAATCACTAGAATTCTTGACCCGTGCTACGCACGGGTTTAAGAACTATTTTGACGCTTTATTAATCAACTTTAATTGAAAAATTGCATGAATATGAAAAATGGATGAAGGTATGGTAATATGAAATATAATAGACTATATTAAGTATAAAATAAATAAATATTCCATATGGAATAAATCAATTGAAAATATAATTCACTTGCGAGACAAACACTCATTTTTTGCATCTAAAAGCCAATTACGTACATATGAAAGATATAGAAAACTATAAAAAACATATGAAAGTTTAAAAATTTCACATACATTATGATTTAGGGTATAAATATATTTTGTGATTTACGTTAAAAAAAAATATCCCCTAAGATTGTTAAAAAAAACATATTCTAGTTTGATATACTTAGCTTGTTGGAATTCATGACCCGTGCTAATTATATGAAAAGATGAAGCTTGTTGGAATGGTTGGACTCGGTGGAAAAATATCGGAAATGATATCTGTTAGGAGTTATAGGTTTGATCTAATTTACAAAAATATAATTTTAATTCACTCCATACTAATTGAATAGGTACAATCTTTGTTGATGTAATCCATTTATCACAAAATATATATGTAAATGATTTGTTATAATGGTCAATTATCATTGACAAAGTTGGCAAAAATTACGTAATATTATGTATAGGTAAGCTTTTAACATTTATTTATTTTGTTTAGGTTATGTAACTAATATAAGTTTTTTGCGGGATCTAATTTGAATTAATGTAAATCCCGTTCGTAGTAAGAAAGTAAAAATTACTCTCGAATTGATAATTATGCCGTAGGTTTTAAAAACTATTTGAACAAAAATGTTGCTATAGAGGATTGAACCCCCGACCATTGGATAATTATAGGAAGACTTTACCACTATGCTATTGTAGTTATTTTGATTATTATTGCATGGTGTTTATTATATAGGGAAGATTGCAACCATAACTAAATAGAGCAATAAATGAGGACACCACCTAACTTTTATATATATGTAGATATAGATTGTTGAGTTCAAGCTCCACCCTCCTTGATTCCTGTTTAAATAGTAATTTTTATGCTAGTAATAAATTTATACGGTTAAACTCTCTCTCTTTTTGGTAATGAAGAAAAAATATAATTAGATAAAGATGTTAAGTTCTTCATAATTAATAAATACCTACTTTTTAAATTTTAAAGAGCATAAATTAAGTAAAAATGTAGCTATAGAAAAGTTTACGTAGTTCTAATTTTACATATAGTATGTAAAAGATTGAAAAAATAGAAACATATAATGTCGTACATACTTAATAATGTTATTTACATGAATTAATAGCTTATAATTATATATTTGTTCATGATATTTACATGAATTTTTGCAAAGTTTTTAAGTTTAAATCTCGGGATGAGCATCATATATGCTCAGTTTTGATTTTGTGTTTATTTTCTCTAAGACATGCAAAATCCAATGAGATGATTATTGTTTGTTTAATCATTAGAACTTGTTTTTGATAAGAGAAACGTTTGAGACACAATTTGGTTACTATTAAAAGTCTAGACGTACTTGTTCGGTCTTTTGTTATACATTGTTTGTGTGTACCATTCTAATATGTTGTACCATTACTTTTTAATTTCAATTTTTAATAGTATATCTACTCTTAAGATTTAGTTCGGATGACATTGGGTCAGATTTAGTTCAGGTTGTTTTGGATCGGGTCATTTCGGATCGGGTGATTTCGGGTCAGATTTAGTTCGGGTCAACTCGATTCATGTCAGTTCGGTTCAGATGGTTTCAGATTATATTTTATTCGGGTCATTTCTGTTCGGGTCAGTTTCCGATCAGATCGGATCTGGGTCATGTTCGGATTCTTCATTTTCGTTAGTGTTCGGGTCCAATTTCGAATTCAGTTCGGGTCGGTTCGGTTTAGATTTCGGTTTTGGGTCACTTTTTGCCGGGTCTAATTCTGGCCCCATCTTATTTTAATTAATTTAATCAAATTCACTATTATCTATTTATGTAAAAGATATGCTAACTTTTTTGGATTTTGGTCAGATATTCTATCCTTTTTGATATATGACTTATATTTTAATTGTCTTTTTAATCTATTTAAATAAGAAGTAATTTTGGGAAATCGAATTAAAAAATAGTTTTAAAATAAAAACCCCTTTTCTACATAAATTGTTATTTTTATCTTTGATATTAAATCAAATTATATTTATTAACATTTACTTAATTTATATTTTATTATGTTCATAATAAATTATCTTTTATCTCTCATATTTAAACAATTAAATTTTGTTCATGTTATTTAATTAATCTAATTACATCCTTTGCTATCAATTTTTGTAAAAGATATTTTGAAGTTTTTGAATTTTGAAAAGATATTCTATCCTTTTTGATATATTACTTGTGTTTTTAATTGTCTTTTTAATATCTTTATGTAACAAGTAGTTTAAATTTTTCGAATTAAAAAATGGAATCCCTTTTTTCTAGTTAATTGTTATTTTTATCTTTGATATTAAATCAATTTATATTTATTATCTTTTTGATATATTACTTATATATTATCATGTTTATAATAACTTAGCTTTTATCCTTCGTAATAAATATCTGTATTTAATATATTTAATTTATTTCAATATATAAAGCCATTAGAATCATGTTAGGCACATTTTATATTTCTACATTCTTACATTATACATTTATATATTTATATATTTTATTTATATAAAATTCATAGTAGTTAAATCTCATATTATAAAATTATAGTATTAAAATAAAAGTTTAAGACCAAACTAAAAAATAATACATAATTAAAAGATGATTTATATTTTTATAATCTAATATGTTTGTTCGTATAAATCTGAAAACAATCTCTTTTTTGTCTTGAAAAAATAACATTTTCATTTGTTAAAATTTTCATTATATGTTTTCACACATTAATATCCTCTTTATAATAAAAAAATAATTTTAAGATATGAGACGTGAGTAGTAGTCGTGCATGACACGACGGGTACCACTAGTTTATCTAAAGTATAGCAATTACGGCCGTCCAATGCATTTTGATGGTCCTGTTCAAAAGTTAAAATGAAGCCCTAATATGAAAAAAAAGGTAAACTATATGAAGTATGAAAACATGGAAGCATAATTCCAAGTCATTTTTCGGTATCGTTTTTGGTTAATATTTGCATAGTTTGGATTGCTAAAGGCAATATCAAAACATGAGATTATTTTTGGTAGAATATTGATACTTGGGATTATTCCAAGTCATTTTTCCTTATTAATATGTTTTATATTTCATACATATAACCCTTTTAATCCATATAGTTTGTTTACTAAATCATTGTTGTTGCTCCTAAACCAAATACAGTGATGTACCTACACACAAAAAAAATTAATTTGCAAATCCTATTGAAATCTAAATTCTGAACACCTAAAATCATGTCCTAATAAAAAAATTAATTCTCAAGGCCTATTGAACACCTAAAATCTGAAGACGTTCCTAGAAAGGTTTGCGTTGCCCAACCTTCACAAACATGAGTACGAAGACGCACCTTTCTGTGAAGGCACCAATCTCTTCTTCACTCTCTCCGGGGAAGACAACTTACCATCCTTATTGGACATTATCCCTAATCTTTCCAATGCCGTTCTTCCCAATTTTCCCTTATACCCAAAGAATGCCCCTGCAAGTCGTATACTTTCTCCATCTCCCCCTCCTCCACAAAACATAACACCTGCCAAGTGTCCCGCTTCAACCAAATCTCCTTTATCAAAGTCATCCCTGCCCCCTTCTAACCCTAAACCCTCCAAACCCACAAACATTGTGGACGCCTTTCCAAAGGAGTCTGAAACAAGGAGTAATGGCAAGCATGATGCTCCCTCCTCCAAGAAACAAAAGGCGTCCCACTCCTCCTCAAAATCCAAATTAGCTAAGGAGACACCGTCCCTACCAGCAATGGTGCCGTCCTCAACTTCATCTCCTCCTCCCTCAAACCCCCTCGCGATTATCGTCCACTCTCCTCCCATACACTCCCCTCACATCTTACACTAATTCCCTTCCGCCCCATCCACAATAGACCTTCCCCAAGCTGAGTTAAGACCAAAGTCAAGGGGACCATCTTCAGAATGAGATGTAGAGTTTGTTGCTGCAAGGAGCCAGATCAAAGAGGCTCAGGAAAATGGAAAAGTCTTTAAGAGAAGGGACTCCTCCAAGACTGATGTGGTGATGGTGGAAGCAGCACCTTCTAATGTTGCTTCTCCGGCTAAGTCCCCAAAGGATGTCTCTAAGAAATCTCAGGGGACGTCGGCTGCTCCAAATGAGGAAGTTCCTCAAGCCTCCCCCATCAACAATATTGAGGGAGATTTAGAAGAAGCAATTGCTAAAAAAAAACATGATGAACTTTTGGTTAAGGAACACGAGGACGTTGTTATGCAACGGGTCACTCGAGAAGATCAAACTAAGCTATGTCTTAATGCTTAACTGGAGAAAGATGCTAAGGAGAACGTTAATGAGCATCAAAGTGTTGATCAAAGGAAAGCTCCATCTGAGGAGCAAACAGAGCAACAGGAGCAGCTAAGTCAAGAAGAAGATTGATGCAGACCAGGCACCAATGACTCCACAAGAGATCGAGGACCTAGCCCGAGTCCCCTTCGATGGACCAATCACTAGAGATCGAGCCAAGAAGCTAAGGAAAGCACGAGAGTCCTTTTGGCATGCATCCCAGCTATGCTTGAGTCATATGGGCCACAATGAACCACCCTCATCTCTCATGACCCAAATTGATATTTGGGGTATGCCTATCCTTTGAGTTATTTTTAGACTTAGACATTATTTGCTAGCTCACTTTGACCAAGGGTGCCTGATCTGCCCTAGGGCACACGCCCACACACACACAGCCACACGGCATGCACGCGGCATGGCCGTCCGCCAATCTCTTTCCGAGTCCAAAACGTGGCTAAGGGGCGTGCGGCACTCCCCCTTACTTGGGCCGCAAGCTGGCTTATTTTTGGAAGATAGATAGAGTTTGTTAGATCGGAAATTTGTTATTTTACCTAGTTAATTAGATAGCTTCTTTTCTAAGAAAAATTCTATCTTAGGATCTTGTTAGAGATAGAATTTTGGCTTCCTAGTTTGTTTATTTAAACACTTGTTTTTCATTCAATAAAGGCAGATTTGTTCCTTGGAAATTAACTTGATTAAAGTTGATTTACCGGGAGAATAATCCAACACATTCGTATTCTGACTTGAAACAATTCGTTTCTTTGTTTTTTTTATGCTTGGCCGAAACTCAACAACAACAGCTTCATTCAATCATCAATCGTTCATCACCACCATCCACACGAGAAGAGTTGTCCCACGACAATCTCTTCTCCCTCTCGCACCAACCTCTCTTCTCTCCCTCTCGTTTCTCTTTATTTCCATTCGACAATTGCATGACTAAATCTAAAATCAGTCTGCATAAATTCATTAGTACTCGTGAAATTCATTCTACTAAAGTTGATGTTCATCGTGTTGTTTATTGCAGGTGGCCGATTGGGTGCAAGTTCACCAATTGTCCCTATCTCCATACCGTCAAGGTTTTAACCCTTGTTGGATCTTCCAATCCAAGGGCGAGCCTCCAGATTGTTAGGAGCGAGCGAGATTGAGCAAGGGCAGCATGCGAAACATCCTTACATCCTGCGCACTCTCGTCCTTTGGCTTCCGCACACGAGATTGTGGCAACGACGCCAGCAATCACGTATCAAGTGGTACTCAAGCCTACCTAGTTTTGCCAAGTTGTTGCTTCAATTTGCTGGCATAATCAGTTCTTACCTTGCTTGTCCAAAAAGATTGAAACATGCCTCCACAAAAATCACTCACCCAACCCAAACTCCACTCGACCTAATCCTCCATCACAAAATCCGAACCACACCCCAGCCGTTCGCACGAGTGGATTCCCACCCCCCACTCGTGATTTTTGCTTGTTTCTTGCTTTCTAAGTTTCATCCTTTTAGATACGATCATGCTAGATTTTGCTTTCTCATTGTTTTGTTTTAGATTCTATTGCATTGATTGACTTGATTTCATGATTCTCCATGCTTGCATGCTCATTACTTGCGTTCTAAGTCATTGTGAGTTGCATACATGGTTGATTTTAATTAGGGGTGAGCATCGGTTCGAAACCGAACCGAACCGACCAAAACCAAAATCGAAATTTTGGGAAATTGTGAACCGAAAACCGAACCCAAAATTGTCGGTTCGGTTTCGGCATTGGGCGGGTTAGTTTGTATACAAACCGAGCAAAACCGAACCTAATTAATTAGTCATAATTGGATTTACCTATCAAGTGCAAATCTCAAATCTGTCAATAAATACAATAAACTTTCAATTTTACTTCTGTTCAAGTGCAGACCTACCACTAAATAGTCTAAATCAGCAGAAAACAATACCGATTTTGACAAGAAAAGATCAAAAAAATACATCAGAAGTTACAAAGGGCTTGCGTTCGGCGATCGATGACGACTCTACGAGCAACGTTCGACAATCGACGGCCACACCCACTCGACGGCGACTCTAGGGAGTGTAAGAACGAAGGAAGTCCGAAGAAAGTCTGAAGAAGAGATAAAGAGAGTAAGAACAGTCGACCGTCTTGAGTTCCACCTGGATGAGACTCGACTCCCTCGAGTCCCTTGCCATAAACAACTTCAAAGGGGGTCCTCCTGATGGCTGAGTGGACCGATCAGTTGTATGCAAACTCAATGTAGGCTAGACATTCTTCCCACCTGCGCAAGTTAGTTCGCAACAAAGAACGAAGCAAAGCACCTAAAGTACGGTTAACTACTTCAGTTATCCCGTCTGTTTGCGGGTGACATGAAGTGGAAAATAACAATTTAGTCCCCATTTTAGCCCATAGAGTTTTCCAAAAGTAACTCAAAAATTTAGCATCCCGATCAGACACGATGGTCTTAGGGACGTTGTAACACCCAGTCATCCTGATAAGGCGTTACTCAATAGTAGGCCTCACGAGGCACTACCAAGCTAGCTTGACAATTGAACAACTGGATCTTGCAACGCGGGCACGGCGAGAAAACAAGAAAACATCCAACACATACAAGAAAAGAAATAAAATTTATAATTTTAAAACCTAAGATGTCATGAACCAACCCTAAGAACAACACCCGAAACACATACGAACCAGTACTCTATTAACAAGAACTCATAATCTACAACCCACATAACTTATGCTCGCTTAACAATATATCAGAAATAACACATTAAGATCAAGCAACAGAAACAACACCCCAGACTATCTACTGTGGCACGCTACTGTACTGCACCACCATTTCGCCGGGGCTCAGTCACGACAACCTGAATACCTGGAATGATAAAAATAGTTCCCCGAAGGGTCAGATCCTATTCTATCAAGTCAAAATCAACACGACAGCTACAAGACGTTTCAAAACAGTTTTTCTAAGGTTAGCAAACAAGTCCGCAACTACACACATATCTCTAATCCAGTCCTAGGTCCAATTAGTCACTCAATCAATTCCACATAAGACACGCAATCAGAAACTCTACCTATGATATGCGAAACTGCATTAACATCGCATACCTTTACGCTACCTAGGCTATGCAGACCTGCATCAACACTGCATGCGACAACGGTGTATCAATCCCACGCCGGACTCAGAGACGGGTCATCTCATAACCTTCCGTCCTCAATCCAACCAACCATTTCAACACAACCATCTATCTCAACACAACCGTCTATCACAACTCAACTTTCACATTAAACCTCCACTGGAGCGCTGCCCAACATAGAGAAAACGACACACAACTACATATCTACCAACTTTCAAAACAAGCTTTTAAAAGGATTTACACACATAGCACACATCTCGAAAACATTTTCAAAGATGGATCGGAACTAGTTCCCAAAACCAATCTCATAACGACCATGCAACCCGAACAGGCTAGAACAGAACTGAGCAAGTCGAAAATCGACTTACATGAAAGAAAAGTTTCTGGCAATATCCGACAAGTACGAGTAAGAGAGCACGAGATCGTTGAGTAAGGTTTAATAACGAATATTGTAATATTCGGTTCTATCTTTTTTCTATGGATCAAAATCGAAGTTTGAATGTCTTGTTGCAAAAGTAATATCATTTGATGTCTTCGAAGTTATTCTATTCCTTGGTAGCCAAGAAAATTATTAGTAAGTTTCACTATATTATTAGTGTAAAAAAAAATTATTTTTGCTTTTATAATCTATTCAAATATAATGATAATTGCTAACTAATAAAATTTAGGAAGTCAAATGCGAAAAAAAAAACAAACAAACAAAAAAATTTGATCAAGTTTCAACCTAAGAGCTTCGATTGATTCGCTCTATTTTGTATAGGATAACTCTTGTATTTTAGAGCTATATTGAGAATGTTTAGGTTAGTTTTGAGTGTTATTGTAATATAAAGACCGAAGACACAGAGTATGAAGAATCAAGAGTTAAAGAGCCTAAAGACGAAGATTCGCCACTGCATGGATATCGCGGTCGCGTTGTCTATGACGCGGGCGCGGTGGCGTGAAGGAGCGAGCCAACCATGACCATGAAGGCCGCGGTCGCGCTGTCTGTGGCGCGGTCGCGGTAGAAGCTGACCCGGATTTGACCATTTGAAGGCCGCCGCGGGCGCGGTTCTGGTGCCGCGGTCGCGGTGGTAGCCGACCTTGGAGCGGACGAAATCTTGGCGTTTCTATCTTGTTTCCTTTCTTATCTTTCGGTTTCCTATCTTATTTAGTCCGAAAAGGTTGATCCTTGGGACTATATAAGGGGAACCTTTCTAGGTTTTTAGGATATCGAATACTTGTCAATCAATTGTCTTTCAAATAAAGATTAGAGTTTTCTTTGTAATGGAGAACTAACTCTCCTCTGGAGTTTATTCAATCAAGGAAGCTTTATTATGAAGTTGTGAAATTCTGGTAACCTCTTTATCCCTAGGTCTTTATTGATGCTCTTGTGCTTCATCCCATGATCTATGTTTGGTTTTATGAGCCTGATCAACTTGTTTGATTGACTTAGATCTATCGTTTGATTTAGGATTGGTTGTTGTCTATGCATCTTTCCTAATTCTCGAAACAACTCTATTCTAGGACCGTGGACTAGTTTAGGGAAGAGTATTCAATGGTTAAGTTGTGCATGAAACTCGTAGCTTGATTGCATGATTTGATTTCCTATTATCCCTGTGCTCTATGCTAATTCTAGGTTAAGCGTCCTTGCCTAGGGTTATAGAATTGCTTGGACCGTGGACTTGCGATTTCTAATGATTGGGATTGGAATTGACCTAGGCATATAAAGAGGTGGATGAATTCATGATCAACGGATTAATAGAGTGGAATTGATTGGATAAACTCTGCTTGATAACTTTGATTGAAACCAACCTTCAAAACCCCCTTTTGATTACTTGCATGAAAACCACTAAAATCTGAATAAAAACTGATTCCTTTGGGTTCGACCCCTTGCTTGCCTACTATACTTTGTTTGCATGTTTGGGATTTATTTTTGATAAGGGAATAACGAATTTGCCCGAGTCATCGATCAACCCTCCTATATAAATAAGGGGTGGGTCAAAGGCGAATCTTTATTCTTCATTCCCTCGTGTATCTCCGCCGCCAACGCTTATCCTTTCTGCCGTCGATCGGAGTTTCCTAGAGCTGCTCATCGTCGCCGCCGAGAGTAGTCGTCCTGGGGCTAGCTAGTGGTTGCGGGAGTTCGCCGCCGTAGAGTAGGGTGAGTTTGGTAGTCGAAAGTCGCAGGTTAGATAGAGTGGTGGTCGGGAGTCGCAGTCGGGTGGTTCGTCGGGGTCGTCGGTGGCCGTAGGGGGCTGACCACGGGAGCTTCGCAGGGAGGGGTGTTGAGGGAGTTCTCGGGATGGAGGAGTCATGTAGGGAAGATGTTAGGGTGTGGGTAGGCTGGGTCGAAGAAGGGATCGGTGGGTGACGTGGGTTAGAAACCAAAGTCCAAGTTAGCATCTATATATAGTGGGGTTGATTAGTGATGTTAATTAAGTCTTTAATAGGGTGGTAGTGGGTTGGCTAGTTAGCATAACATCAATGTAGTTCGAGCGTAACTGAATTAATTAGGTTCGAAGATGGGTCAAGTTGGGTTTAGTTCGGGTCCGTGTCGGGTTCTAATTTTCTTAATTCAAGTGGAGCGCGTTTTAATATTCTTTTTATTAATTATCGTTTCTAGGAGGTTGATTTCGTTGGGCCGTCGCCATTTCTCGTTCGTAGTAAAATTTCTTCGTCTTCTAGGTAAGTCGATTTTCGACTTGCTCGGTTCTATTCTACCTTGTTAGGTTTTGCATTGTAATTGTAGGATTGATTTTGGGAACTAGTCCCGATCGATCTTTTGAAATGTTTTTAATGTGTGCTTTGCGTGAAATGAGTTTTATAAAGTTTGAATTTGATTACAAGTATTTCGATTGTGTTCTACTATGCTTTATTGAGTATGTGTGCTGCTTGTAAGTGTTCTCGTGGTTAAGGAAAGGCCGGGTGCAATGATGAAGAAGGGTTGCATCGACAGGTAGACGTACAATGATGAAGAAGGGTTGTATCGTCAGACCGGGTGCAATGGAGGGTGAAGGGTTGCATTATCGGTCAGGAGTGCAATGTAGATGAACTCCGCCTCACTAGGACAGTGAGTGTAGGTATGTGTTTGTGTGAGTATGGACGTGGAAGTGAAGGGATGAGTGACGTTGCGTGGAGATGGTCGTGTGTGAAAGAAGGATAGTGCATGTGTGAATGTGTGTGTAAGAGACTTGTGATTGTGATTGTTTTAGTGAATTGAATATTGTGACTGACTGAACCTAGGGCTGGATTAGAGTTATGTGTGTGTTTGTGGACTTTTGTTTGTTGACCTTAGAATAAAATTGTTTTGAAACGTCCTATGGTTGTCGTGCTTAGTCTAGCTTGGTAGAGTAGCAGCTGATCCCTCGGGGAACTATTTTTCATTCCAGGTATTCAGGGATTCGTGTAGGAACTTGGCGGATTGGTGATGCGAAGCGGCGATGCGTGTCATAGAATGGTTTGGATTTTAGGAAGGGTTGTTGTTATTTTAATTCATGTTATTTGAATTATCTTGTATGGTCTTATGTAGTAAGTTCGTTGCTAGTTGATGTGCATGGGTTTGGGGAAAGTTCATATTTAATTTATTAGTCTTGTATTGAGTTACAATCATGAAATGTTTTGTAAAAGTTTTTATTTCGTAATACGAGTTGGATGTTTTTAATGTTTTCTCGCCGTGCCCGCGTTGCAAGATCTACTACCGAGTAACGCCTTGTCTGAAAGACGGTGTGTTACAAATATCACTGATTTGATAATTACTAGCGGTTGAGTAAGAATGAACTTAATTAATCAAATGAATCTATCCAAACCCACTCTTTAACCCTCCATAAACGAACGATCACCACTCTCTTTACTCAAACCCACTAGCTAGCCACCTTGTCTTACATGCATCCTTAATTTAGTTCACCAATACAAGACTGGACATCAACCTATGCACGTATACGTACACTAGAATTACCCTTGCTTAGCCCATTATAATTACTTCTCCTAATATGAACTCCTAATTAGAAGTTAACCTGCTCTATCTTAATATAATAAAATCAAAAATTAGTATACTGATTCACGCCGAACCCACAACACTACTTTGTCCTATTCACCAGCCACCTCACTTCACCTTTCTTCTACCTTCATGTTATACTTTTTATTAATTTATATCACAACTTCAACGCAGTCCTATAGACATGGTGAACTCCCCGGTGCCACCTTCGTACCAAACTAGCCTACTCCCGACTTATCAACGGTTTCCACAACCCGACGGCGACACCAAAACGAAGGCTGAGGCCTCACCGACGATGATGAGGCACCTGGAACAAGGACGAACTCGGTTGAGCGGAAGTGGCCGGCTTCGGTCTACAGTACCACATGAATAGCCTACTCAAGGGATGGCGGCTGGTGACGACAAGTCGACCGGGCTACACAATCGCAGAAGAGGGCGTCGATGAGGACTTCGGCAAGATGAAGAACGATGAAGAAAGAAGCGGCTGGAGGGAGATTGAAAGAATGAAGTGGAAAGCTACGCGTAACATATACGAGAGTTTGATTTGGGTTTAACAGATATCTATGTGGAACACATACTTAATAGCCCAGGAATACTTATTTGTGCATCACCTACGAGAAACAAAAGCTGGCTCTCACATATCTACACACGTATATACGCATATATTATTTTATATATATATATATATATATATATTATATATGGAAATGTTTTCGTCTCCGTTCCAAATATTTTAGTCTCCGTCCCAAATGATCGGTAATAAATAATACAGAGGTTTAAAGAGAAATATCACTTTCCATCCATTTATTCCTCTTTATTACAACTCTTGCCCAAAAACTTTAATTAATTAATTAATTAATTTTATCCTCAAAAACTTCCCACTTGACCGGGTAGAAAGACTCGGAGTCACTTACGGGTCTAGAAACGGAACCGGATAGAACCGAATATTACAGACGCCATGAAGCCTAACAACCTCAGTGAAGAACAAGTCAGCCACATGAGTGGCGTTGTCGGTCTTATGACAAGCAATGAAATGCGCCATTTTAGAAAACCGATCCACCACCACAAAAATGGAATCTCGGCCCCTTTTTGAACGAGGCAAACCCAACACGAAGTCCATGGATATGTCCTCCCAAGGAGAGCGTGGGATAGTATGAGGAGTGTACAGCTCATGAGGATTGAGCTTAGACTTAGCACGTAAACAAACAATACATGAAGCACAAAACTTTTCTACATCCCTAGACATTCGAGGTCAAAAGAAATGTTCTTTAAACATGGAAAGGGTCTTATAAATGCCAAAATGCCCCATCAAACCCCCACCATTAGACTCATGCACAAGCAGCCTACGAATGGAAGTACTAGGAATGCAAAGTTTATCACCCTTAAAGAGGTACCCATTATGTATAAAGTATGACTCTTTGCCATCATGTTTAGAACATGCAACATATATATCCCCAAAGTCCACATCAGTTGCATATAAGTTCCTCATGAAGGTAAATCCTAACATGTGGGCATCTAAAGAAGAGATCAAGGTGTACCTTCTCGACAAAGCATCCGCCACTACATTCTCTTTTCCCTTCTTGTGTTTGATCACATAAGGGAACGACTCAATGAACTCGACCCACTTGACGTGTCTCTTGTTCAACTTGGCTTGACCTCGAAGGTACTTGAGAGCCTCATGATCTGAGTGTATCACGAATCCCTTGGGCATCAAATAGTGCTCCCAAGTCTTGAGCACACACACCAAAGCTAGGAGCTCTTGGTCGTAAGTGGGGTATCTCAGTTCGGCCCCACTTAATTTCTCACTAAAGTAGGCGATGGGCCGATCCTCTTGCATAAGCACCCCTCCAAAGCCTACACCGGATGCCTCACACTCTACCTCGAAAGTCTAGGAAAAATCAAGGAGGACTAGCAAAGGTGCATTTGTGAGCTTTTCCTTTAAGGTGGTGAAAGCTTGTTCTTGGGCGCCTCCCCACATTCTTCTTTGTTAGCTCAGTCAGAGGCGATGCAAGGGTGACGAAGTCCCTTACGAAGCGTCTATAAAAACCCGCCAACCCAAGGAAGCTCCTCACTTGGGTCATGGTCGTGGGCTTGGGCTAACCTCTTATGGCCTCAACCTTGGTTTCATCTACTTGGACACCTGACTTGCTCACCACAAAACCAAGAAACACAACATGATCGGAGCAAAAATGACATTTACCCAAAGTTAGCATAAAGTTTCTCTTGCCTAAGCACCTCAAGGACTTGCCTAATATGCTTCACATGCTCAGCTAAGGACCGACTATAAACCAATATATCATCAAAGTAAATTAGGACAAATCGACCTATAAGCACCCTAAGAATATGGTTCATCAAACACATGAAGGTACTAGGGGCACTGGTAAGGCCAAATGGCATAACTAACCATTCGTAGAGTCCTTATTTGGTCTTACAAGCGGTCTTCCTTTCATCCCCTTCCTTCATCCGAATCTGATGGGTTCCACTTTTCAAGTCGATCTTGGAGAAGAGATTTGAGCCATGGAGCTCATCCAGCATGTCGTCTAGCCTCGGTATGGGATGTCGGTATTTAACGGTGATGTTGTTGATGGCCCGACAATCCACACACATGCGCCATGTCCCATCTTTCTTGAGCACTAGTATCATGGGAACTGCGCATGGGCTTAAACTTTCCATTAGATAACCCTTGTCAAGGAGGTCTTGAACTTGTGTTTGCAACTCCTTGGTTTCAGCGGAGTGGGTCCTGTAGGCGGCTCGGTTGGGCAAGACGGCTCCAGGCACAAAGTCTATTTGGTGCTCTATTCCTCGGATGGGTGGTAACCCACTGGGCATCTCGTCGGGAAACACATCCCCAAACTCCTGCAAAAGAGACAAAATTTCCAATGGGAGATCAACTAGATCATTGTCACAAAGAAGATTTTCTTTATAAACAAGAATTAAACGACTATGCCTTCCCTGGATTGCTTTCTCCACTTCCTTGCCCCGGGCAAGCATCATATGTTTGGAGCTTCCATCAAACGCTTTCAGCTCCATCTTCTTCTTGACTTTCCTCCTTAGTCCTTCAGCTGCTTGATCGGTGGCCACCTCATGTGGAGCCATTGGGTGGAGAGTGAACTTCTTCCCATCCATGTGGAAGATGTACTCGTTGGAGACGCCTTGGTGCACCACAGCCCGGTCGTATTGCCAAGGGCGGCCTAGGAGGAGATGGCAAGCAGTCATGGGTACCACGTCACATACCACCTCATCTTCATACGGCCCAATGGCGAATTTTATCTTAACTTGTTCCTTCACCATCATTGTCTCGTTAGAGTTGAGCCAATGCAACGAGTAATGCACCTTTCGTGGGGTGGTTTGGAGGTTGAATTGGGCCACCACCTCAGCGTCCACAAGGTTGCTACAAGAGCCTCCATCAATGATGAGGCTACAAACTTTCCCTTCAATAAAACACCTCTTGTGGAAGATCTTTACCCTCTGTGAAGGCATGTTAGCTAATTCACAATTTAGCAATGTACGTTGAACTACAAAACATTCACCGTGCACAGCCGAGAGGACGATGACTCGGCTAAAGTCATTGTGCCAAAATCAAAGATAAAACCCAAACATGCAAACAACAAGTATAGTAAGCAAGTACGGGGTTGATTCTAACATGTAAGCCCCAAAGTCCCCAAGCAAGGATGATCCTAAAACACTCGAATTTTTCCGCTCAATTCTGCTTAGGCGCCCTTTCGGGTTTTCACCTAACCGCTCTTTTCATTTTTCTCAAGGGTCAGCTCACAAATACTCACATCTCTCATGAACCTCATATTACCCCAGCCTAATGCTGGTCCGGGTTACCTGCTTATTACCTGAGCCGCCCTTTCGGGTTTTCGACTCATCCCAGGATTTATTTGCCTTTTTTTTCAATCTTTTATGGCTTTTTCTATCGTTTTCTTTTTATTTCTTTCTTTATTATGCAAAAAGATATGGTGCAAGTGCTCCATGAAAAGAAGAAAATCAAAAATCTGAAGCAAATCACTAACTAAACTAACTAGGATAAGCGAATGCGAGTACTCTCTCCCCCATACTTAAATCCTTCATTGTCCTCAATGAAGCAAAGAGAAAGGATAGAAGCAAGGAGAAAGGTATATCAGAAGACTCACAAACGAATGAAGAGAGGTGGAATGGAAGAACTCTTCAAAAGTGGAAGAATGGAACAATACAACTCCGTATCCCCAGTCTGTTGGCTAACCGCGGGCGTGGCACAAAGGGCGCGGGCGCAGAATCACAACAGGGAGTGAAGTCATCGTCAAGTGGTCCACCGGTCGCGGCTCATGGAGCGCGGTCGCGGCTCTCGTGCAGGAATGATGTCTCGACTTCGTCTCGAACAATGTAATGTGTGAACAACCTTCGTATCTTGGCTCGTCTCTTGGAAGATGGACAAATACTTGAACTCGAGCCATGGAGAAGAGAACTCTCAGGGGAACAATCTCCCTCATACTTAGGCTTTACACAAAGCCACAAGAATGGAAATACAAAGAAGGATGGAAAGACTAGAAATAGAAGATAGAAAGATAGAAGATGGATAGAATGGATATAGATAGATGGAAGGTATAGAGGGTGAATGGGACCAAAAAGTCCTCTTTTTTTTTTACAATGAAAAATTAAGCTAAAAACCGAGACGCAGTATGGTTGCCGCGAGCACGGGCTAGTACCTGTTTGTCGGGGCTGCACTGGTGATCCACCGCGGGCGCGGCCGGAGCGGCGCGGGCGCGGTATCGCACCAGGCTGTCCTATCGGACCTAGTACCTGCATGTTAGCTACGAAAAACTCAACAAATCCTAAACTAAGAATTGGAAAAACAATCTAACTAATCCTTGGGTTGCCTCCCAAGCAGCACTTTTGTTTAACGTCGTTGGCTCGACGTGGATACAATCAATACGGGTCCTCATCGACATGGAATCGGACCTTTTTGCCACCATGAGATATGGAATGTGATCCATTGGCAACATCAATAACCGTCCTTGCGGTTTTCATGAATGGGTGACCAAGTAAGAGAACCGGGTCGTAACGCCCTTCACCTATCTCCATGACATAGAAATCTGCAGGAAAGATTAGACCATTCACCTGCACTAAAACATCCTCAACTAACCCTTTCGGGCGCACGTTAGAGTGGTCAACCAATTCAACCACAATATGAGAATCTTTCAAAGGACCAAGGCCTAACCTATCATACATGCAAGCTGGAAGGACATTAATGGATGCACCTAGATCTAGCATAGCACGCTCAATCTTAGTTTCTCTAATTGTGACAGGACGGTGAATCTTCCTGGGTCTGTGCATTTTTTAGGCAATTGTTTTTGGAGTAGGGAATTACATGCCTCGGTTTTACTACCCTGAGTTTTTGAACTAGAGCTACTTTCTCAATTTTAGGATTAGACCTATTTTTTCTTTTAATTGTGCAAAGCTCTTTCATGAATTTAGCAAAACGGGGGACACCTTGAATGAGATTAACGAGAGGAACATTTACCTGGCAATTGGCGAAGGTCTCGAAGAGTTCCTTGTCATGTGCCGGCTTCCTCGTGTCCTTAAGTGCTTCCGGGAAGGGAGGAGAAGGCTTGAGAGAGCTCAAGGGTGGAAGTGGTGGTGCAACATACCCGTCATCCTCCTCGGGTGCTGTGGCGCGGTCGCGTCTAGGGTAGCGCGGGCGCGGCGGGGAATAATTCTTGAAAGCGGAATCAAGCAACGCCCCGAAATTCCTCTCTGCCTCTTTACCGTGGGCGCGGTGTGGGCTCCGCGGTCGCGGCTCATCATCCATCGCGGGGTCCGAGCTCTCTGTTGGATTTCCGCGGACACTGTGAGGGGAGCGCGGGCGCAGATTTCCAACAAAGGCGTGATCCTCTTCTTCTGCTGCCCCGGCGCGGTCGCGGCGAGGGGAACGCGGTCATGGTATTCCACTAGGGGGTGGTTCCCGACTCGCCAAAGCTCTACCGCTCCTCAAGTTCATGGCACTCATATTTTCTTTATGGTTGAGCGGTTGAGAGGGAAGTTTCCCCGAATCTTTCGACTCGAGCCTATTGATCATTGTGGCAAGCTGGCTCAGTTGAGTCTCAAGATTCTTTACAGCAGCCCTCGTCTCTTGGTTCTCCTTGAGAAGGGCGGTAATAGCATCGTTCTGAGACGGGGCAGGCACTCTCGGGGCATAATTGTTAGGACGAAATTGTTGTTGCTGGCCTTGAGGAGCGAATTGCTACTGCTGTTGTGGTGGCTCTTGTTGTTGCTGGTTGTTCCAACTAAAGTGACGATGGTTTGCCCACACCGGGTTATAGGAGTTGGAGAAAGGATCGTTCCGGGGCCGGGGCGCACCATAGTTACCGATAGCGTTCACCGACGCCTCGGTCTCCTGAATAGTGGGGCACTGGTCGGTGTGATGGCTCGCGTCATAGCATAGACCGCAAGCATTGACTTGTTGTGCACCCTTCTTGACAAGCAGCTGCTTCTTTAGATCCTTGAGTTCCCTTACTTCAGCATTCAGGGACTCATTCACCACATTAACGGACCTCACATTGGTCCTTGATTGCTAATTGCGAGCTTGCTCAGCCAAGATCTCTACTTTCTCAAAGGCTCCAGCGGGAGTCAAGTTCTCGTAACTGCCTCCACAAGATGCATTCACCAACCTCTTGTCATTATCGCAGAGGCCCTCAATGATGTAACAAATGAGATCCTTGGCAAGATAGCCATGGTAGGGACAACTAGCGATGAGCCTCTTGTAGCGCTCATGATAGTCATAGAGGTTTTCGTCCTCCCCTTGCTCCAAACTGCTGAGCTGCTTCTTGATAGATGTTTGTTTGGACGCAGGGAAGTACTTATCTAGAAACGCCTTCTTCATGGCCGCCCAAGTGGTAAAGAGCCTGGCACCAAATAAAGGAGCCATTCATTGACGGAGTCCTCCAAAGAGAAGGGAAAAGCCCGGAGCTTGATTTTATCCTCCGTGACATGATCTGTCGGCTTCATACTCACGCACACAGCGTGAAACTCCGTGAGATGTTTGTTCGGGTCTTCACCACTCAACCCGTGGAATTTGCGCAAGTGGTGTATGAGCCCGGACTTGAGCTCGAACTTCACGCCCTCCCCGAGATCGGGGAATTGAACAACCAGTTGTTGTTGTTGGAGATCAGGCGCAGTGAGTTGGCGAATAGTTCATTCCGCCATGATTTCTTCCGGTTCAGAATCAGAGAGGGAGAGATTCAAGAAGATTGTAGGATGCAGAAGCTCTGGGAGCACTCCTTATCTTCCGAAGAGTCCTGTCAATTTCTGGATCACAGCGAACAGGAGAAGTATTAGTAGACTGGGTACGGACCATCTGATAGGTCCGAACCCAAAGGGGGTTTCTGGGCTCGAACCGCGGGCGTGCCGAGGTGGCCGTGGTCGCGGTTCTGGCACAGAACACGAAGACGCACGCAAATCAACAAGAAAAAGGATTCCCCGGCAACGGCGCCAAAATTTGACTCGGCTAAAGTCGTTGTGCCAAAATCAAAGATAAAACCCAAACATGCAAACAACAAGTATAGTAAGCAAGTACGGGGTCGAACCCAAAGAAATCAGTTTCTTAGCAAATTTTAGTAGGTTTTCATGTAAGTAATCAAAGGGGGGTTTGAGAGAGATTTCAATCAAAGTTAGGAAGTAGAGTTCATTCAATCAATTCCACTTTTATTAATCCGTTGATAATGAATTCATCCACTTCTTTATATGCCTAGGTCAATTCCAATCCTTATCTTGATTATTCGCTAGTCCACGGTCCTAGCAAAACTATGATATGAACAAGGACGCTTAATTCAAATCATGCAATACACATAAAGATATTAGGAAATCAAATCATGCAATCAAGTTACGAGTCTCATGCACAATCAAACCATTGAATACTCTTCCCTAAGCTAGTCCACCGTCCTAGAATAGAGTTGTTTCGAGAAATAGAAAAGATGCATAGACAACAACCAATCCTAAATCAAACGATAGATCTAAGTCAATCAAACAAGTTGATCAGTCTCATAAAATCAAACATAGATCATGGGATGAAGCACAAGAGTATCAATAAAGACCTAGGGATAAAGAAGTTACCAGAATTTCACAACTTCATAACCAAGCTTCCTTGATCGAATAAACTCCAAGGGAGATTAGTTCTCCATTACAAAGAAAGCACAAATCTTTATTGAAAGAACAATTGATTACAAAGTGATTCCCCCTAAAACCTAGAAAAGGTTCCCCTTAAATAGCCCAAAGAACAACCTCTTCGAGATAGATAAGAAAGGAAACGAAAAGATAAGAAAGGAAACAAGATAGAAAAGACAGGATTTCGTCCGTCTGGAATCTGGCACGCACCGCGACCGCGCCGCCTTGGCCGCGCCCGCGGCGGTCTCCTTTTGGCATTGGCTGAGTCGGCTTCTACCGTGACCGTGCCATCGACAACGCGACCGCAGCCTTCACTGGTCTTCATGGTCGTCACCTTACGCCACCGCGCCCGCGTCATAGACAACGCGACCGCGGTATCCATGCAGTGGCGAACTTCGTCTTTGAGCTTCGAACTCTTGATTTTTCACGACTTGTGTCTTCGGTCTTCATATTACAATAACGCTTAAATCTAACCTAAACACTCTCAATAACATCTCAAAATCTAAGAGTTAACCTATACAAAATAGCCTGAATCAATCGACGCTCTCCTCACTTGCTTCATCGTCTAAGGGTGTTGGGACGCTATCAAGGATGCTTGCGTACTTGTTAGTGTACCACACAACCGTCCCTTAGTTTTGATATGACAAACTCACTTTGATTCTAATAAAATTGTCCAAGTGTTCAGGAACGCCAGTGACAAAAGGACAACAAGTGTGTATGAGCGTCCCTCAGGCTTAGGGACGTTAGCTAACAGGAAGTAAGGACCAGCTAGAGACTACTTGAGCAAGGACGCAGTCCCAAGCAAGTAGGAACGCAAGAAAGGAGTCCTTATTCACTAGCCGACAGGATGACATCACTCGACAATGTTTGATCTTCCAAGGACACGTGGAGGACGATCCTGTTGCAGAGTCCATCAACACGTGGCGGCCGATCCTGCAGCGGAGTTCATCATATACAGCTGGATACAGGAAGCTTCCTCATCACCGCCCTACTACGTGGAGGAAGATCCTGTAGCCACGTCCACGAAGGGCATGATCGTCCCAGAGAAATGACGCTCTTCCCCAAGTCCTATAAATAGCCCCAAGGCATTTATTGTGACGTTAACGCTTTCAGAGAATATTCAGAGAGAATCAGAAGAAAGCGGCTCACTCAAGAACACGAAGAACTAACTCAAGAACTCAAGAACAGTGCTAGAACTTGTGTTAGATCGAGTGAGACTTGTAACCAAATCACAAAACAGTTTGTAATCACAAAAACCAAAAAGAGAAAGAGAGTTCTGCGAAGTACTGCAGAACGTAGGGATAGAGTCCTTTAGTAGATTGAACAAGCTTTAGTTGTAGGCTTAAAGGAGTTATTTACAAGTGAACTTAGGGAAAAGCTAAGTGTCAGAGAACTGTAAAGACTCGCCAGTACAACTGTAAGAACGTTCAATATAAAGGAAGAACTATTCAAAAAATCCTCCAAGGAGGTAGAGATTTACACTCAAGGACTACTTGGTCTTGAGTGGTTCCTCTATAATTCACTGCGTTCATTACTTACCTGTTTAGTACTTTATTCCGCTGCATTACTTAAGGACGCCCCTACTCCTCGTAGGGACGCCTGACCAAAGGACTCCTTTACTAAAGTAAAGAACGTCCCTCAGTACTAACGATCCTACAATTGGTATCAGAGCAGGCGCTCTAGATTCTTACTGAGTTGCAGGTAAAAATGGACATGGAACCTATTGGAATCTCTTTTGTTAAGCCTCCCCGTCTGACGGACGGCAACTTCAACCGCTGGAAAACTAGGTTTGAGAACTTCTGCAGAAGCACAAATTATCAATGCTGGAACGTGATCAGAAAAGGTGACCTCAAGGTTCCCGATGACAAGAAAGACAAAGAGGACGAGTGGGGTCCTGATGAATTCAAGCTAATGGAAACAAATGCTAAAGTAGTGTGCTTTCTTCAAGCGTCCCTCTGTGAAAGGGATGCCACAAGAGTTAGCAATCTCCCCACAGCAAAACAACAGTGGGAAGCTCTTGAGAAATTTCATGTGGGAACTGCAGAAATGAAAGGGGACGTCCAGCTGAAAATTAAAAAGGAGTTCTATGCTTTTAGTATGTTGCCAAATGAAACGGTCAATGACTACTCGTACCGTTTTGAAGGTCTTGTCACCAAGATGAAGAACTTGGGCATTCCAGAATCAGAGATCTCCATGAGGAACAGAGTTCAAGTAGTTATTGATGGGTTGACTGGAGTCTTGAACTTTGATAGGACGACTTTCAAAGAAAACACAGCCAACAAAACTCTAGATATGGAAGAGATCTATGGGAAGCTCAGGCAGTATGAAGAAAGAAGAATCTCTGACATGGCTCAGCTAGGAAAGAATCCTCAAACTGATCTTGCTTTGGCGTCCACAACACCAGAGTACGCTGAGTGCCTACACGGCCAAAGAGATCTAGCATTGATGATGCAAAGTAAATCAAAAGAAAAGCTTGAGAACTTGCGTTCCAAAGAGAAAGAAAGCAAGTCAAAGGAAGAGATTGACTCAGATGAGGAACTATCTCTTATTCACAAAGCTCTCAAGTACTATAACAAGAAGAACAAGCATAGCAACAAGAGCAAGTCTTACAAAAGGGAGAGTCCCAAGTACACAGAGGCTGAAATGAAGGAACTCACATGTTACAAATGCAACAAGAAAGGACATTTTGCCAAAAAGTGTATTGTGGGAACGTCCTCCAAGGATAAGAAGAAAGCTCTTATTGGAGCATGCACAGCTGCATGGGATGATCTCAGTTCAAGTGATGATGAACGTGAAGATCAAGTTACATACATGGCAGTGGAGGACGCCTCAGTTGTTGAAGAGAACGCCTCCGACAATGAACAAGAGGTAACTCACGATTCCATGATGCGTTCCTTAGAAAAATGTTCAAAACCAAAACTCCTTAAACTCATTGGTAAAATCATGGAGGAAAGTCTTGCTATGAAAAGAAGAATGGATGAACTTGAAGATGAAATTATTGTAGTTGAATGTGAAAACTGTAGTTCAATTACTATTCAACTAGAGTCCTCATGTGAAGAAACTAAGTCTCTAAAAACTGAACTTATGTGTCTCAAACTTGAGAACGCCAAGCTTAGGGAAGAAGTGAAAGTATTGGGAAAGAGTCCCATAGTTGAGGAAGTAAAACCAATAGTCTTTGTCCCAGCCAAAAGAGGACTAGGCTATGAATCTGACACTAGGAACTCTCACCCTAGCGACTTTGAGGCTAGCAAAACTTCAGAACTTGAACTTGAAAGAGAGAAAACCAAGAATCTTCTTGAAAGAATTAGAGTCCTAGAAAGTGGAGACAAAGGGCAAGAGGACTACTATACTAATTCCACCAGTCATAAAATTTATAAGAAAATTGCAAAAGGGGACGGTTCAAAAGTGTGTGATCCCCAAAAGATGAAGCAAAACAAAATCCAACGTCCCAACAAGAAGTACTACCTTGGTACTTACTATAGGACGTGTTGGTACTGTGGACAAGGAGACCATTTCAAACATGACTGTGTGAAACTAAAAGAAGATATCGCAAATGGAAAAGTTGCTAGGACTAAAAATGAAAATGCTGAGTCCGTTCCCAAAGCTAATCCTAGGCGTCCTAGACGTTCTAGGAGTTCTTTCCGAAAGCATGCCATCTCTAATGATGTTAATCTAAATGACTATATGCCAGAACCAGAGTTCTATTATTGTAATGAGCCAGGTAAGGAACACCTTGCCTGGGTCGCCAAGAACTAATCTTGTTTTGGCAGGTGGAAGTGAGGGGACGCCCATGGATCATTGATAGTGGCGCCTCAAATCATATGACAGGAAGCCAGATCCATCTCACTTCTATCCAGAGTAGTGCCACGGGAGGAAATGTCTCGTTTGGCAACAAGGGAAAGGGAAAGATCAAAGGAACGGGAACTGCTATTCTAAACCCGTCCATCAAAGCAACAAATGTAAGTCTTGTTGAAGGACTTGGCTTCAATCTCCTCAGCGTTTCTCAAATGTGTGATCAAGGTGAGAACCTAGTCACATTTGACTCAAAGGAGTGCCTCGTCATCAACAAGAAGTCCAACAAAGTTGTTCTCAAAGGAGTTCGCAAGAACAATATCTATATTTTCAATCAAGAGTTCAAGCCTAAATCAGAATTGTGTCTATCTGCCTCAAAGGAGGACGCTGATCTCTAACATCGCCGACTTGGCCATGCTGGACCAAGCACAATCCTCAAGCTACACCAAAGAAATCTTATGAAGGGACTTCCCCGAATTGATCCTGAGAAAGTTGAACAGTGCGAAGCCTGTATCAAAGGAAAGCAAACAAGAACGTCTTTCAAATCTAAAAATGAAGTTAGCACAAAGAAGCCTTTGGAACTTCTCCACATGGACCTTTGTGGACCAATGAAGACGTTGAGCTATGGTGGAAAGAGATACATTTACGTTCTCGTAGATGATTTTTCTCGATTCACTTGGGTTCTTTTCTTGGTGTCCAAAGCAGATTGCTTCAATGCATTCAAAGTCTTCATCAAACAAGTGGAAGTTGCCCTTGAGACGCCTCTCAAAGCCATAAGATCAGACCATGGGACGGAGTTCCAGAATTCAGAGTTCCTGTCCTACTGTGATCAACATGGCGTCTCGCACAACTTCTCAGCTCCAAGAACTCCTCAACAAAATGGAGTTGTAGAAAGAAAGAACAGGACGCTGGAGGATATGGCAAGGACTATGCTCCTGGCTAATGGCGTCCCCAAGTACTTCTGGGCGGAAGCTATTGCTACAGCATGCTATATCATCAATCGTGCCATGATCCGTCCTTTGTTGAAAAAGACGTCCTATGAGTTGTTGAACGGCAGGAAGCCTCGCATTGACTATCTTAGAGTTTTTGGGTGCAAATGTTTCGTCCACAACAACGACAAAGAACGGCTTGAAAAGTTTGATGCAAGGAGTGATGAAGCCATATTTCTTGGGTATTCTCTCACCAGCAAAGCATATAGAGTTTTCAACAAAAGGACTCTAAAGCTTGAGGAGAGTATTCATGTTGTGTATAAGGAAAGTTCTTCTCACAAAGAAAAATCAAGTAAGAAAAAACGCTTCTCGTCACAACAGCAGGACGACTCTGAAGACGAAGGTGAAGATTGGTCCTCTGGAAAATACTATCTTCCTAAGGACGCTACCCCAAATCTTGAAGAAGTCTCAGTGGACGTTCCTAGTGTTGTTCAGGGCGTTCCCTCTCGTAGCGAATCCCCAGTTCAACAAGATATGGGTGAATCAAGTCAACAAGGCAAGCAACGCCAAGGTGTGGACGCTCTCTTTGAGGGGGAACAAACTGAGGACGATGCTCAAGATAATAGTGATGATTCTGATGAAGAGATTGATCCAAGGTTTGCTCAATTGTTTCAAAGGGAGTCCCGCTTCTCTAAGGACCACCCAACCTCTCAAATTATCTCAGATCCTTCTCAAGGAGTTCAAACAAGGTCAGCTACAAGCAAGTCCCAGAGTGCAAATTTAGCTTTCTGTGCTTTCAATGCCTTTGTCTCTATGGTGGAACCAAAGAACATCAAGGAAGCACTCCAGGACGCTGACTGGATTCAAGCAATGCAAGAAGAACTTAACCAGTTTGAAAGGAACAAAGTTTGGACCCTCGTCCCTCGTCCCAAAGGCAAAAATATCATAGGGACGCGCTGGGTATTCAGAAACAAGCTTGATGAGAGTGGACGCGTGTCAAGGAACAAGGCAAGACTAGTGGCTCAAGGATTCAAGCAAGAGGAAGGCATAGACTATGATGAAACCTTTGCTCCTGTTGCTAGAAATTGAGGCCGTTCGTCTTCTTATTGCTTTTGCCGCCCACAAAGGATTCAAGTTATTTCAGATGGACGTCAAGACTGCCTTTCTCAATGGAAAGCTAAAGGAGGAAGTGTATGTTGCTCAACCGCCTGGCTTTGAGGACGCCTCTCACCCAGATCATGTGTACTACTTAGACAAAGCGCTCTATGGACTCAAGCAAGCTCATCGTGCATGGTACGACAGGTTTGTGTCCTTTCTTTTGTCTCATGGGTACACAAGAGGTACAATTGATAAAACTTTGTTCATTAAGAATGTTCACAAGGACATTTTGATTGCCCAAGTCTATGTTGATGATATAGTCTTTGGTAGTACTAGCATGAAACTTGTAGAAGAGTTCAAGTCCTTAATGAGTAGTGAGTTTGAAATGTCCCTCATTGGAGAACTCAATTTCTTCTTTGGACTTCAAATCAACCAACTCAAGGAAGGGACGCACATTCATCAACAAAAATATGTCCGTGAAATGCTAGAGAAGTACGGGATGAACACGTCCAAGCCTGTTGCAACCCCTTGTTCTACCAACTCGCGTCTCAACGCTGATGAAAAGGGAAAGGACGTTGATCAAAAACTTTACAGAGGAATGATTGGTTCTTTGCTCTATTTGACCGCAAGCCGTCCCGATATCATGTTTGCTGTTTGCTTGTGTGCACGTTTCCAGGCAAATCCAAAGGAGTCCCACATGCAAGAAGTCAAGAGGATCTTTCACTACCTCAAAGGACGCGATGATCTTTGTCTTTGGTACCCTAGGAAGACGTCCTTCAAGCTTGTTGGCTACTCGGACGCTGATTATGCCGGTCATGTGATTGATAGAAAAAGCACCTCTGGAATGGCACAGTTCCTTGGTTCATGCTTAGTCTCTTGGGGATCTAAGAAACAGAACTCTGTGGCGCTTTCAACTGCGGAAGCCGAGTACGTTGCTGCTGCCTCGTGCTGTTCACAAGTTATCTGGATCAAATATCAACTAGAGGACTACGGTATCAATCTTGAAACTATTCCCATTCGTTGTGATAACACAAGTGCTATTGAAATTTCTAAGAATCCTGTTTTTCATTCACGCACAAAGCATATTCATATAAGGCATCATTTCTTGCGTGATAATGTTGAACTAGGACTCATTAGTATGGAGCATGTAAGGACTGAAGACCAAATAGCTGATATTTTCACTAAGGCGCTTGATAGACGTCCCTATGAGCATCTAAGGTTGCTCTTGGGGATGATAACTTTTAAGTAGCAAGTCCCATTCTACTATTCGCTCAATGATTGGCTATGTTTTGTAGATTCTAAGTGTTTAAGGACTGTTATGCATTGAATTCATATTTGCAAGGACGCTAGTCTAAAACTTCATGTGTTTGCTACTTTGGAACGCCATTCAAATTTTCTCTATTGTGACTCGAAAAGAGTATCCCTGATCACCCAACCCTCATTATAAGCCGAAAAGATGGGAACTCTAAGCTTACCCTAGCCGAGAACTCCGCAAAAGCGTCCTATGAGCTTCATATTTTTCTTTACGGGACGTACTTGCTTTGTTCTCAAATGGTTCGAAAGGTGATCACAAGGACGGTTGATTGGTTATTGGTTTGCTTGAAGAGGTAAATTTTTGCTAAGTGTGAGAGAACGCTCAGTGTTTGTAAGAGAGGACGCCAGTTCAGGTTTGAGAAGAAGTTGAAGAGTCAGAAATTTGAACTTTTGAAAGTGTAAACAGTGACCGTTGCTTTTGCTCAAATCTTAAGGGGGAAGTTTTGACACGTGTCGCACAGTAAATCAGTGGTAATTACCGTTTGTGCCTCCGCTTCCTCTATATAAGGCCAGAACAGTCGCTCTCGTTCATTTATTATTCTCAACAACTTCCCTGCTCAAATCAGTGCTCTGACTTCTCTCTAGCTTTCCGGCAACTTTCTCTCACTAAAACTCACCGGAAGATGTCTCAAAGACTGATGAACGTGGCCAGATCTTCTACCGGCGGGAAGAGAAGAAAGTTAGTAAAGTCCCACTACATAGAAAAGCCAAAGCCCATCGTTCTCAATGAATCTTTGGTGGACTTCATCAACAGGAAGCCGCGAACCCTGTACAATTTGATAAGGGAACGGATGGATAAACCTGATGTAAAGGAGGACGCCATCAAGACAAGGAACTACGAAAAGTTCATAGAACGGTTCGTCATTCCAGGCCTCCACAAGACAAACTACAAAGACTTGCCGGGGAGGATGGACGACGTTCTCTTCTTCTCGCAGTTTGGTGGTGAGAATCTCGGTCCTTTACTTGATTTAATCCCAGACTTGCACAACGCCGTCCTCTTAGAATTTCCCATGTACCCTAGGGACTCTTTGGCCTACAAAATGCTTAAAAACCGTGTGCCAAGTCCCTCTCCCCCACCTCCTCAAGTCCCCACCATCACCACAAGAAATATCCTTCCCTCAAAGCGTCCAACCCCTGCTTCCCCTCTTTCAAAATCATCTCAACCATTCTCCTCCTCCAATCCTACTCAAATTGTGGACAAGTTTCCACCCCACATTAAGGAGGGACGCTCTAAGAAAACACACGACCCAAGTCCCCTCAAGAAGGCCAAGACTTCAAGCGTCCCCTCCTCCAAAATCTCCACAAAAAGGCCTACCTCCACAAAAAGGCCCTCCAACCTCTCCAAAGAATCCACTCCACCACCACAACCCATCTCCATCGTCGAACTTCCCACTCCTCCACCGTCCCCTCAACCCTCAAAGAAAAATGCCCTCATCCCTTATCCTCCCAAACCCTACTCTCCCCTAAACCTCGCAAACTTTCCAACTGCTCCGGCACATATCTCACCGCCTAAGGACCCCGAGACTCCAAGGTCCCGTCGTCCTTCTTCCGAAAGTGGCCTGGATGAAGTTGAGAAGCGTTCCACACTAGAGCACACCTTTCGCCGACGCAAAACTGGCGAAAAGCCTAAGGTGTTGCTACCCAAGGACGCTCCCGAGCTCGAGCACATCACCTCCTCCTCCTCTAGCTCATTTGAGAGCCAAAGAGGGACGCCTCAAGTCTCCCCATACATTGATGTCGTTGGGGACTCTAACGACGAGGCGGAAGGAGTCGAGAATGCTCCAGCTGAAGAACAAGTTGCTGAGGACGCTGGTGAGCACTAGGTCGCTCCAGAGAACGCCGAGCCCACATTATCTGAGGAGCTCGAGCGTGATGCTCAAGAGGTCCCCCCCCCTACAACCAATCCCTCCCTCTCCTAAATCCCCTCTCAACTCCTCAAGAAAACCCCTCCCCCTCAATCCAAACAGGATCCCACCAAGTCCCCGCGGACGCTGAGCCCCAAACCGAACATCAATCAGAGGCTCAGGACGCCGAGGGCACGTCCCAAGGCCAAGGTTCTACTGGTGCTGATCAAGCCACAGCTGGTGGCAATGCTGAAAATGAACAAGGCTCAGAGAACGCTGCTGGCCAGGACGCTGATGAAAACGAGTCAAAGGACTCTGTTGATGAGAACAGTTCTTCAAGTGATGAAGATTCTGAGTCCCCCAAGGGGAAATGCAAAAGAAAGCCTGATGGCGCGCCCGTCAAAGTTAGCCCCCTGATTTACTCCGAGGAGTGGCTCGCCTCCTTCAATGATGATAAAGTTCAGGAGTTCCTCGAGCTTCTCAGGTTCCAAGGGTGGTTGAACGTTGGGCCTACGCCTGCTGTTGTTGATAAAGAGCAGATCAAGGCGTTCTACAGAGATCTGCGATACAAGGCTAAAGATGGCTCACTTCATTTCAAAATAGAAGGAGAGAAAGCCTCAATCACTGAACGCCAGATCCGTTCCTTCATGGGTCTCAACCCACAAAAGCCCCCGTCCAATGCTCTAAGCTCACTTCCAAAAGGCGGATTCGAGACAACTGATGAAGAACTGCCCTTGGTTGAACACGTTTTTCAGGGCAAAAGGCCAATGGGACTGGACAGGGTCGCTCATGTTTTGAGGAAGCTAGGCGCCATCGCACATTACTTTATCTGTCGCGCCGTCCTTCCCCGGCAAGATAAGCGTTCAATTGTTCAGACACATGACATCATTCTGATTGACGCTCTTCTAGAACGCCGCCCCATCAATCTTGCCAGAATTGCTATGCAACATATGGCTAAGTGTGGGAGGAAGCGTCACGCCTTGCCGTACCCAGGTCTGGTGAAGCTGATACTTATGTCCCAAAATGCTTATGATGAAAGCGCTCCTTCTGAAGAGCTTGGACTTAAGTGGAACGCTAAGAAGGGACTGGTTGAGATCAGGCACAATGAAGAGTTTCCGTCAGTGCTAAAACAGTTAGAGGCTGAGGCCGAGGAAGCCAGATTGAAAGCTGAGGAAGAACGCATGGCCGCTGAAGCTGAAGAAGCAAGGCATGCTTCTATGTCTCAGGAGTTAGGAGAAGGAGGGAGCGTCCATTGGAGGTGCTGGAGGAGGAGGAGAAGGAGCCATAAGTACTTGATCAAGGGCAGCGAAGTGTTGAGGGGGAACTATTAAGTGAAAGGTCTAAGGAACGCCCATGCTAGAATAAAAGAGGACGCTTAGAAAACATTTCTAGGACGCGACTCTCTCCTTAAAATCCAAATGTTAGAAAATCAAAGAATGAAAACTTGTGCTTACTGAAATTTCTCTAAGTGTTAGAGAACGCTTCTAAGTTTTCATACATGCTAAGTTCCAATTTCAAAACTATTTGGCTGAAGAGTTTGTCATCATCAAAAAGGGGGAAATTGTTGGGACGCTATCAAGGACGCTTGCGTACTTGTTAGTGTACCACACAACCGTCCCTTAGTTTTGATATGACAAACTCACTTTGATTCTAATAAAATTCTCCAAGTGTTCAGGAACGCCAGTGACAAAAGGACAACAAGTGTGTATGAGCGTCCCTCAGGCTTAGGGACGTTAGCTAACAGGAAGTAAGGACCAGCTAGAGACTACTTGAGCAAGGACGCAGTCTCAAGCAAGCAGGAACGCAAGAAAGGAGTCCTTACTCACTAGCCAACAGGATGACATCACTCGACAATGTTTGATCTTCCAAGGACACGTGGAGGACGATCCTGTTGCAGAGTCCATCAACACGTGGCGGCCGATCCTGTAGCGGAGTTCATCATATACAGCTGGATACAGGAAGCTTCCTCATCACCGCCCTACTACGTGGAGGAAGATCCTGTAGCCACGTCCACGAAGGGCATGATCGTCCCAGAGAAATGACGCCCTTCCCCAAGTCCTATAAATATCCCCAAGGCATTTATTGTGACGTTAACGCTTTCAGAGAATATTCAGAGAGAATCAGAAGAAAGCGGCTCACTCAAGAACACGAAGAACTAACTCAAGAACTCAAGAACAGTGCTAGAACTTGTGTTAGATCGAGTGAGACTTGTAACCAAATCACAAAACAGTTTGTAATTAGAAAAACCAAAAAGAGAGAGAGAGTTCTGCGAAGTACTGCAGAACGTAGGGATAGAGTCCTTTAGTAGATTGAACAAGCTTTAGTTGTAGGCTTAAAGGAGTTCTTTACAAGTGAACTTAGGGAAAGCTATGTGTCAGAGAACTGTAAAGACTCGCCTGTACAACTGTAAGAACGTTCAATATAAAGGAAGAACTATTCAAAAAATCCTCCAAGGAGGTAGAGGTTTACACTCAAGGACTACTTGGTCTTGAGTGGTTCCTCTATAATTCACTGCGTTCCTTACTTACCTGTTTAGTACTTTATTCCGCTGCATTACGTAAGGACGCCCCTACTCCTCGTAGGGACGCCTTACCAAAGGACTCCTTTACTAAAGTAAAGAACGTCCCTCAGTACTAACGATCCTACAAAGGGCTCTTCGTGCTTCTCATCCTCAGATTCATAGTCCCCCGCGGAGTTGAGGAGGACTTGCTTTTTGGTGGGGCAGTCGCGAGCAAAGTGTCCTCACCCTAGGCACTTGTAACACTTAAGATCTCTAGTGCGAGCGTTAGCATCCTCTTTAGGCTTAGTTGGGACGATTGGAGCCTCTTTTTTGGGAAGGGTTCGGCTGGCCTCACTTTTGGTGTCTCGGGGCTCAATTTTCTTGAATGGCTGAGTTGAGCTCGAGGACATTTGACCCCAAGTCCGACTACTTCCTCCTTACTTCCTATTTGGTAGACTTTGGTACACTTGGTTGGTATAGTGGAGGACTTCATCAATTGGAGGATTAGCTCCAAAACGCTGCATTTCCACGTAAGAAGTTAAATCCGAATTGAGACAACTAATGAATTTATAAACGATGTACCTTTTGGGGAAGCGGATTTGAGAGCGGAACACCAACTGGCGCAGCTCCTTGTAGTACTCATCGGGTGCTTGAGGGCTGATTCACCATCTTTTGTATGCCTTATCTTGATGTTTTTAGGAGGCTTTTGAGTGTTTTAGGCTAGTTTTAGGCTTTAGTGTTGCATTATGGCCGAAGACACAAAAGTGGATAATTTGAAGATTTTGCTGGTATTCGTCTCTACATGGTTTCCGCGGTCGCGGAGCTTAGGCCGCGGTCACGGTGAGACGACAGAAGAAGAAGATGTGAAGACCCGAAGGCTGCGGGCGCGGTACACTTGCCGCAAGCGTGGTAGAAGCGGATTGCAGGATCGTTGACCAGGCGAAGGCCGCGGTCGCGGCAGTCATGGCGCGGTCGCGGTGGTCACCGACTTCAACGAGACGTGGAAGCTATCTTTGGGCCGGATTTCCTATTATCTTGTTTTATCTTGTTTTATTTATGGATATTGCTTTTATCCCAAGACATATTTAAGGGATTGTAGGTTGTTTTGTTAAGGACCTTGGACCTTTGTTTGAAGACTTGAGTTTTATGAGAATTATGGAGAGCTAAACCTCTCTAGGGTTTGTTCATCAATGAAGCTTTGATTGATTATTTTGTGAGATTCTAAATCCTTTTCCTATTCCTTTGGTTATTATTGATTCTCTTGTGCTTAATTACATGATTATTGATTGTTTCTCTATGAGTAATTAACCTATTGAATTGATTGATTTTCTATTGTTGGAACGGGTTTGGACCGTGGACAAACCTATTCTGTGAAAACAACTTAGAACCTAGATCTGTTGTCTATGCAACTAGGATTTAAGAAGAGAATTGATTGTTTGCTTGTGAAATTGACTCGTAGCTTGATTTCTCTTGCATGCATCCTATATATCCTTGTTCTTAATGCTAATATTGATTTGAGCGTCCTCTATCATTATTAAGTATTTCCTGGACCGTGGACAGGAAATTAGTCAAGATTAGGATTGGAATTAACCATTGGATTAAAAGGAATTGGTGTGAATCAATGATCAAATGACTCTTTTAAAGTGGATTTGTTGAATGAACCTGTCTTTAGTACTTTGATTGATCTTGTGAAACTGTCGATTTGTCTTCTTGCTTTGGTGATTGAAACTCTCTCATTGAAATCCCCCTCTTTGTTCTTAGTTGATATAAATATTATTCTAAATACCTCAAGTTCTCTAGGGTTCGATCCCATACTTGCTCACTATACGTAGTTTGTGTGTTTGGGTTGTTTTTGATAAGGGAACAACGATTTTGCCCGAGTCAAATTTTGGCGCCGTTGCCGGGGAACTCAGGTTCTATTTAGTGTGATATTTGTGTGGACTATTGTGTGGACCTATCTTATGGTCCACACTTTTGCTACTGATTTCTTTGCAAGTTCTGTCGTTGATTTCAGGAGACAGGATGGCTGATCAATCGATCAGGTAATTACATGCTTCTAATCTCGAACAACTACACATGACTGTTGAATACCCCGCGCTGGCTGAAGGGGTAGACTTTGTGGTGAAACCTGGCCTGATTGAGCTTTTACCTCGGTTTGGTGGACAGTCTGATGATGCAATTAAACACCTGAAGGAGTTTGAGTATGTCTGTCTAGGCGCGAAGCCTGTTGGGATCACTACAGATCAAATTAATCTGCGAGCTTTTCCATTTTCTTTGTCTGGGTCAGCCAAGGATTGGTATACTCTCATAGTAAACAATCCTCACCCTCAGCAGATCACGACATGGAACCAGATGAGGGTTGCATTCTTCGATAAATATTTCCCAGGTCCAGTAAGGGCGGCCCTGAAGAAAGACATCTCCAATCTGAAACAACAAAACGGGGAGAGCTTGTACGATTATTATAATCGCTACAGAGAGCTCATTGCTAGTTTTCCATGCCTTGGGTTTCCATCTCGTGATCTCGTGTGGTTTTTCAAACTAAAAACTACGAAAATGAACCTACTAAGCTCGGGTTGCCTCCCGAGTAGCGCTTCTTTTAAGTCACTAGCTTGACTTCTAACCTCTACCCTTCACGGTGGATGGAAGATGGTGAATTGATCATCGTAGTCATGTCCATCTCCACGCCCCTCATAGCCATAAAACCACCATTTGTGATTGATGAAAGTGTGGCCTCCAAATTCTCCTTCACCTTTGTCCTCCAAAGTGTAGGTTTGCACTTCTTGCTCCTTCTCAACTTGATCTTCATTCCCTACACCAAAAACATCTAGAGAATTTCTACGGGACTCAATGACAATACAGCTCAAATCTTCTTTCAAATCACTCAAACATATATAACTATCCTCTAGATCCTCTTTCAAGTCACTCAAGCAAATATAAGAGTCTCCCACATCAAAAGGATATAGAGAAGGATATTGTTCATGGCTTCTCGGGCTATCTCCATCTCTTGACTCCTCATGGTGCTCAATTGGATTTAACAACTCTCTTTCTTGTTCTTGAACATTGGTCATGTCATGACTCCTCAAAGGTGCTTCTTCCTCTCTTGTAGGTTCCACATCCTCTCTCTTACGCTTGGCACCTTCCTCCAATTTCAAGATCACCAAAGCATCTGGTTCATTAAGAGCTTTGTTGAAATGGAACTCCACCTTATCCTCGCCAATCTCGAAAGTCACCTTTCCCTTTTTTACATCAAATTTGGCACCCGCCGTGGCTAGAAACGGCCTTCCAAGAATAATGGGCACCAACGGATCTTCTTTCATGTCAAGGATCACAAAATCATCGGGGACAAAATACCTCCCAACTCTAACCGGGACGTCATCTAAGACTCCGGTGGCCTTTGTAGACGAACCATCGCCCATAGTAAGACTCATGTCAACCGGTTCCATATCTCCGAGGTTAGCCCTTCTCCAAATGCTCATGGGCATAACCGATATGCTTGCTCCTAAATCACAAAGAGCCTTGAAGTTTGGGATCCAATCCCCACGGTAGTTGCAAATCTTCCGGGATCACCCAATTTTTGAGGTAGCTCCAAGATCTTCACCTCATCTTGCATCTCCACAATCGACCTCTTCTTGCTCAAAATTTCCTTCAAGAAATTAGCATATGATGGCATCTCACTTAGAGCGTCGTTGAATGGGATGGTGATGTTCAAGCCTTGCAAGAGCTTTAAGAACCCCTTAAACTTGCCCTCCACGACTTCCTTGGGCTTCTTCAAAGGGTAAGGAAGAGTTGTCCCTCCTTGTTTCTTGGTTGAACCCACTTCCTTGGACCGGCCTAGATCTCTCTCAACGTTTTCAGCCTGGATCGACTTGGGATCGACGTCGGGACCGACGTTTGGAACCTCGGTCCTGGGGCAGGGCAAATCTGGAAACGTCTGTCCGACTACAGGGCATGTCGGGCCCGAGTTCCGCTCCACCTCGGTCCGGTTCAGGGGACTTCCTCCGTCTTCTGGATCGACTTCATGGCACGTCAGGCCCGAGTTACTGGGCAACTCGGTCCGACTCTCTTCTCTTGTCCTTGGCACATTTGGCTCGGGCAAACTCCTTCCACTCCTCAATCCTATGGCTCGAACTTCATTTTGTTGTTGTGGGGCACGGGGATTCTCCTCGGGTCGGCCCGGGAGTCTCCCTTCCTCTCTTGGAAGTTGATTCGCCATGTGAACAAATTGGTTGTCCACTTGTCTTCTCCATACACCAAACTCCTTGAATTGGGCACCCATTTCATCAACTCTTCTCTCCACATTGGTGAATTGATTCTTCAAGTCCTTGAACTCGCCTCTCATCTCTTGTGCCCATTGAGGAGTTTGCTCATAGAACCCCGGAGGTCGGTATGGTGGTGGTTGGGCCCTTGGCTCATTTTGGTTGTAGTTGTTGTTGTAGCCATTGGCTTGGCCTTGGTTCCACCTTCCATTCCCTCCATTGTTGAAGTTGGCTCTTCCTCCATAGTTTCTTTGAACATATTGTGCCTCCTCGATTTGCTCGGCCAAACGAACTTGACGTTCATTGGGACACTCTTAAGCTCCATGCTTCAAAGAACCACATTCTTCACATCCTCTTGTGGTTTGCTTGTAGTGACTCATTGGCCTCCTCATCTTGTTCAACTCATTCTCAAGGAATTGGATCTTCACATCCTTATCCACCTCTTCATTCTTTGGATCATAGAGCCTCTTTGCACCTTCTCCTTGGACTCTTGTCTCCTTGTTGACTTGACTCACTCCGTACATGGCTTCGTAATCGGAGAGTTTGTCTAGCAACTCCCATGCTTGCTCCGGTGGCAAATCAATGAACCCACAATCGGTGTGAAGGTTCAACTTGTCCTTGGTGGCGGGGTTGATTCCTTGGAAGAATATGTCTTGAAGAACATAAGGTTGTTGCCCATGCGTTGGACATTGCCTCAACATTTCCTTGAACCGGTCCCAAGCCTCAAAGAGTGGCTCGTGGACTCCTTGTTGAAAGCTTTCTATCTTCCTTCTAAGCTCCGTTGTCTTGGTTGGCGAAAAGAACTTCATCAAGAATGCTTCGTTGAGAGCCCTCCATGATGTGATGGATCGAGGTGCTTGACTCTCCAACCAATGCAATGCCTTGCCTCCCAACGACCACTTGAAGGCCTTGAGTAGCATGTACTCAAGTGTCTCATCATCCGTTGAGATGGTCTCACATAGATCCTTGAATTGCTTCACATGCTCGATCGGGCACTCATTCGGTCTCCCTTGAAATTGGTCCCTCTTGATAAGTGAGATGAATTGAGTTTTGATCTCAAAGTTCTTTGACACCTCCGGCAAGACAATGGCCGGTTCCGGCACCTTCAACTCCGGATGCATGTATTGTCTTGCATTCCGAGGTTGGGTGTTGATGTGAGCCTCCAATCTCATCCTTTGCTCGCGCTCACTCCTAGCTTCGGCATCTCGGTTAGCCATATCAAGTTGCATTCGAGCCATGTCGGCCCTCATCCTCTGAACCTCCTCATCACGTTGTGCTTGGTTCTCCATCCTCTTCTTCTTTCGAGCTTGTTTGATAATGCTCTCCGGATCACACACAAAGTCGAACTCAAGTGTTCCTCGGAAGGAACGAGCTCGCATACACCTACAACCAAAGACACAAACAAAAACGAATCAAAACAAACAAGGGGTTCAGGCTAGTCCCTCACCCAAATTACTACCAAATCAAAGACTCAACAAAAGATGGTACCTCAAACAAGTAGAACTCCCCGGCAACGGCGCCAAAATTCTGATGGGGGTCGTCCGGATCGGATGATATCAAAATTTAAATTATAAACCGAACCCCAATTGTAGTATAAGGGTAGGGTGTCGAACACACGGGAGTTCGTGCGTTGAGTGTACCAAGAAGACTAACAAGAGGTAAAAGAAAGGCAAAAACAAGGAAAATCAAAGGGAACAACCCGAACCGACTTTGGTCACTTCGGTCCGAGGTTGGATCGGTGCGAGTTGGCCGGGACCGACACTGGGGAAGTCGGGCCCGAGGTACTGGGGAACTCGGTCTTGCATAAATGGTAGATCGGTCTTGGGTTTTTGGGTTCCTTCCCTAACTAGACTTGGGTGATTCCACCCCAATTCAACCAATAAGTGTTGATCCTTATGAGATCGAGGTTGTTTGCCTTCGATCCCTCCACTCTACACTTCGACCTTAGGGAGTTTTCACTCTCCTTCGATGCTAGGTCTAGTGATGGGCTCGAGATCGCTTTCGCTTACTCTTACCAACCACAAGCCCTAGATCCCTTGTTCTCACAAGAGAATTGAAGCTCAATGTAGAGAGGATTCATAGATCAAGCACTCAAGGCTATGGAATTGGGGGTTCACACCCAATCCTAGCTAGGGGATTCTACTCCATCAAGTAAGAGTAAAAATCAATCAAATAGCAAAGCAAGCAAATCTTAATCATCAAACTCAATTCAAAGCCAAATTGCATTCAAATCAAAGGGGTTCACAATATCCAAGTCTCAAATCCACTAAACAAAAGCAAAACAAGTTCAAACTCACTAATCTCCTCCTAGGCTCCACCGATTTCCTCCTCTTCTCCTCTTCCTTTCTCCTCCTTGCTCTCCAAGTCTTCCTTTGAGCCATTTGAGAGTGATTAGATGTTGGATCCCCTTAAGCTCTCCTAAACTCTCTCTAATTATCTTCTCCTTTGATTGGGGACCAAGGAATTCCAAAATTAGAAGAAGGAAAAAAGTGGAAGATCACCATAATGTGCCTTGGAGCCCAATCCTCTCTTTAGCCGACTAGGATCGATGCGGGTGGACCTCGAGCCCGACGTTGCCAACGTCGGTCCGAGCCTCTAAAGTGCGAACTCGGGCCCGACTTGCTGGGAACCTCGATCTAGGGCCTCGATCCTCTTCATTTCTTGGTTTTCCTTGAGTTCCTCTTCGTTCTTTGCATGGCTCTTCCGCTCCTTTGCTCCCTAGCTTTGCTCCTCCTTAGAAACTCCTTCAAAACGTCCTCAAATGCGCCATTTTACCTACAAAACACAACAAACTCGCATAGTCTCCGAATCTCATAAGAAAATCGGGAACTAAGCTAAAAAGGGACAAAACTAACAAAGAAAGGAACAAAAGATATTTATTTACAAGGGAAATTAACCACTAAAACACCACCAAAATAAGAGACATCAGGCAGTAGGCGAAACATCCTTACATCCTGCGCGCTCTAGCACACAAGATTGTGGCAACGATGCCGGCAATCACGTATCAAAGATGCTGAGATATCTAAGGACGACGGCGAAAATGCTGAGAACAAAGAGGAAGAAGAGGAGGAGGAGGAGGAGGAGGAGGAGGAGGACGCCTCTAGGAAGAAGAAAGGGAAGAAGAAGAAGAAGAAGAAGAAGAAGAAGGATGATGAGCACATCCTATGTCCCTTGATCTTCTTTGAGGAGTTCTTAGAGAAGAATAAGGCTACTGAGGTTGGGCTCACCTAGGAGCGGAATCAGTTAAAGTTGATCTGAAACAAGTTCAAGACTTCTATGATTCCCTCAACATCCAACTTGACAAAGGCGTAGGGATGTTCATGGCTGATGGTGAGAGCCAAACGTTTTCTGAACGCCACGTCCGCATAAGCCTTAATTTTGGGAAACCAACTACAGACGCTTTGAGTAGCTTGCCAGTAAAGGGATTCAACATGCTCAAGGAAGACGAGAACGTGTTGCTTTCAAGGATCTTAACGGCAAAGTACCATCTACTACTGATCGTAAAGCGCACGTCCTCATAGAGGTAGGGGCCATTGCTCAACATTATTGTGAGAATGATAGTCCCTCCTCAAGAGAAGAAGTCTATCATCCAAACCATTGACTGTCTTCTCTTGGATGCCGTCCTACATAAGAGGCCCATAAACTTAGCCAGAATCATGATGGAGCACATGGCTAAGTGCACGAGGAAGGACCACTCTCTTTCCTATCCAAGGCTGGTGAAAGAGTTTCTAATCAAGGAGGTTGTGTATGAAGCCAAGAATGAACAAGAGTACGGGATGCACTGGGACATCCGTGCTCTCACTCAAATCAGGCATAGTGAAGAGTCCCCTTTTGTTCTCAAGTATAGGAAGGCTGAAGAGGAGGCTGCAAAGAAAGAGCAAGAAAAGCTTGCAAAGGAAGCTGCCAAAGCCGCTAAGGCTGCTAAGAACACTCCTCCAGCTCCAGCCGACCTGGATCCTCAACTCGCTTATTTTGATAATTTTCTCAATGATATTCCTCCTAAGAACGCTCCTCCTTCGTCCAGCCGTCCTCAACCTCACCGTCCTCCCGTTGATCTAGATCAACACTCGGTGAAAGTCCTCTTGGCCATGATGTTAGAGAATTAGTGTTTGCTCATTGATCACATCCGCAATTACACATAAGCATCAGTCCCTAGTCGACCACATGAGTTATCTGTCTACAAGTGTTGGCCAACAATATGATATTCTCCAAGCATTCAAGGACGCCTTGACAAGAGAAAACCTTGATTGATCAACGTCCCCCCCTCTTTTCCCTGAAACTTTTGCCTATGCACTTCACTTGTTTAAACACTTATCATTTCATATTTTGTAAACTCTTTACCTCCTATCATTTCATATTTTGTAAACTCTTTACTTCACTTGTTAAGGGAGAACTAAGCCAAAGGTCTAAAGGACGTTGCTCTCTAAAGTCCAAAAGTTTTTAAAGATCAACGTAAATGAAAACTTGTTCATAACTGAAAAATGCAAAGTCCTAAGGGATGCTCTTGAGTTTTCATGCATGCTAAGGCTTTACCATGTAATTATTTTGCTAAGGGATTGTCATCATCAAAAAAGGGAGAAATTGTTGGGATGATGTTAAGGATACCAATACTTAGCATTGTCTTGGGAACTTACAAGGACGCACATCATGCTAAAAGGACAACAAGTGTACAGTAGTCCCTAAGGAGTAGGGATGCTAAAACACTTAGAAGAACAGAGGACAAGGAAGTTTTTCTGCGAGATGAGGACGCCGTCTCCAACAAGCAAGAACGCGCGCTCAAAAGATAGAGTCCTTCCAGGCTGTCAACATGATGACAGCACTAGGCAAGCCGAAATTGCTTAGCAAGGAACTGCGGAAATTGCCAAGAAGCTTCATCCATCATCAACAGGGACACGTAGAAGCGGATCTTGTTGCAGGGGACTCTTGAGGGCAAATGGGCCACAAGAAAGGTGACCTTCCCAATCACTATAAATACACTCACTTGTATTTATTGTGACGTGACTTCTTCGACACATTTCATAGCGAAACCGACCAAGAACACTCAAGAACAGTGACAAATCGGTTTTTAGATCATTAGAGAAGTTCACAAATCCAAAAGAAATTGTTTGTAACTAAGAACTACATGTGCCTCATGAAGGACTATGAGGGACGTGCTTGTTTAGCATTCTTACGTTGTGAGAGTTAGGTTATAGGTTAAACCGAAAGGAGTTACACTAGTAAATTAAAAACTTTAGAGACGGACACTATAGTTCAGAGAAGTGTGGAACTCACTTGTAATTGTAAGGACTCTCTCATATATAAGATAAGAAAAGATATTTGAAAATCCTCAGTGGAGGCAGAGGTTTACCCATAAGGGCTACTAGGTCTTTGTGGGGTTCCTCTATAAATCACTTGCATTCTTATCTTATTTTGTCTTCCATACCTGCTTAAGTTTTTATTCCACTGCATAAGGACGCTTCCTTAGACTCTTGACTACTAACAACGATCCAACAGATTTCTTAATCATTTTTCTTATAATTGTTTTCTATTATATACCTTCATTTGTATATTGTTTTCTTCGAAACTAATTTCTTACTCATTATTATTTTTGTACTATATAAACTGAAAAACACTTGCAAAGAACTTGTCTCATGTGTAGTATGGGTTTGTTCTGTTAGTATACATATAAGATTGGGGTTTTCCACAATATATTGCTCTCTTAAATTATTTTTAAAAAACTCTATATAATTTAGTATTGGCAAAATAAAAAAAAAATATATAGTATAGCAGTTAGAGTGTTTACTGATAACCATTGATCATATCCAAACTTCCAGAAATATTATATCCGTCCTAAAAAATTTACCCCGTGCATATACGGACGGACATCACCACTAAGTAAGCTAAAGCTAATTTCTGCTCGGTTTACGCGTGTAATTAGTCTCCAAGCTCCAAAGGACATCCTGGCCTCCACGATTAAAAAGTTACGAAACCCTTTCCCAATCATTGTTGATTTAATTTAAAATGTAAAAGATATGTAAAAATTGTACTTACCGAGTAAAAATTGTTATTTTTCGACCAAGAAAAAGTAAAAATTGTTATTTATTGGAATGCGAAATGACGGAAAGAAACAAAAGAGAAACGGTGGTGGGGACACGGCAAAGGAGCAGACAAGCAAGCAGGCACACATTCACCACCGATACAAGCGGTGGCCTCGTCAACGTCAATCTGAGATTTAGGCATGTATCCGCAATTGTCGCTCTCACATGCTTCCCTTTCACATTTGGTCACCTTCAATTATAGATGGTAAAAACATGACTCAATCCGAAAAATCGATCCAAACTGACAGAAAATATTATGGTTGAAATCCGACTTAAATAGTAGTGAGTAAAGAAAAAAATCAAACCCGATTAATCCTAAATCGATTGGGTTGAAACCCGAACCCGACCCGATCTACCCGCTTTTTATATATGTAGAATAAATAAATTTTCTTTTCAATAATATAAAATATTTTAGTATAAAAAATGTTATAACTAATATTTTATTATTAAATATTACTCCGTCCGTTTCAAAATATATGAACATTTGGACATTTCACATATATTAAGAAAAAAATGTTATTTCTATATTACCCCTATCAAATGTAGAGTTAATTATTTGTTTAGAGAAATATGAAAAAGTGTAATGATTATGATAAAGATAATTATTAGGGGTATAGATGGAAAGAGATGGAAAAAAATGTGAGATGATCAAGTATTATGAAACAAGAAAAAGTTAGTATATGGTCATGTATTTTGAAACGGAGGGAGTATTATTTAATCATAATATTATTTTAATAATCATTAAAAATTCAAATCCTTGACATCTTAGTTCAACCCAAACCCGCACAATAACCGATCACGACCCGACCATACTTGACCTATAACCCAATTGACCCAAATCCATACTCAACCTGAACCCAAAAAATCGAACCTGAACTCACCCGAACAGACCCGTTTGACACCTGACTCGGCCTAGATCATTATGCCAAGAACAAAGATTATTAACCCTAATACAAGCTTTAGTATAGCTACTAAGTCGGGGTCGTACCCGGCCAAGAGAACTTAATCAACTTATGCTATCTAGTATAAATTTCACCAACTAAAATCAAGGGAGTTATCAAGAGTTTCCAGTCGACTAATCAGAACACAAAAGAACAGTTTATCAAATACAATCAATAGAGGAAGATAAGTGTATTCAACAAATCCAAAAGGTTCGTTTGATCATCGATTCTTCACACAATTCCTTTTTAATCCAAAGGTTAATTCCAATCCCGATCTTAATTAATTGTCTGTCCACGGTCCACACAGTATTTAATATTGACAAAGAGCACTCAAACCAATACCCGCAAAGGGAACAAGGATAGATAGGATGCATGTAAGAGAAATCAGCTACAAGTTAATTTTCAAAAGCCAACAATCAATTCTCTTCTTAAAAATCTAGACCAATGAGTCCTAGAAAATCAAGTTTTTTTCGCATATCAGGCTTTGCTACGAGAAAACCCTAGATCAAACAGTAGAAAATCAATGAATTCAACAAGTTGGCTAGACAAGTAGAAATCAACAAATAATCATATAATGAAGCAAGAGAGAATCAATATTAACCACATGAATAGGAAAAGGATTTAGAATCTCACAAACTCATCAATTGAAGCTTCGATCAATGTCGAATAAACCCTAAGAAGGTTAAGTTCTCCATAACAAGAGTAGAATAATCAAGTCTGAAACAAAGGTGAATGATAATGATCCAAAAAGTGTCTCTACAAACTATAAAAACCACAAAACAAAACAAATATCCAAAATATCTAGCAACTAATAAAAATAGGGTCATGCTATTCATAACACAGTAAAAATGATTAAAACAAACACAAAGTTTACCTAATTTATTATAAGATCCCTAACATAATTTTTATCTAGAGCCCTAATCGTTATATGTTTTAATCCTTTATCCCTAATTTTCCAAAAATTGCTCTATGTACCGATCTTCTTCCTCCTTCGGAAGTAACCTAGATCTGTGCCCAAAACTTATCGCCCATCTTCTTCCCAACACACTGCCAGCACAACTACAAAAAACAAAAATTACCTTTGAAGGCTGGGGTGCCTATTCATTAAGAAATCTTTGCAAAAAAAATTGTGTTTGAATTGCCACCGTTCAGATCTCGACAGATTCGTGCCAAAATAACAATCTTAGAGCATATGCACCGGTACGTTATTTAGCACCAGCAAGAGATCAAATGGTGGGCCAATCAAAGAAATAACACAAGCAGTACAAAAATAAAGATGCAGCGGTGAAATTAATTGTAGAAGACTACACGTTGACCACTTGCACCATCAGATACTTGAGCAAAATTTGCTCGTTGCTTTGCTCTTGTAATTTGGTGGTCCGCATACAAATGCTGTTGCGGCTACTTCTTGCAGGTGGTGGGCCCCACAAAAAAAGAGAGAGAGGAAAGTTATTATTTTTTCTTTCCAGATTTGCGTACACATGGGGTCCACACAAAAGAAATTAATTTGGTCTTGGCCACAAACGTGTATGAACGAGATCTGTCCATTTAGATCTAAATTTTGATCGAACGGATGACATTTAAAAACAAAGGGTATGAAATTATAACGGGCAGAAATCTTTAAAAAATACAAAAATGTCTTGAAAAATTACAAAAAATCCTAAAATATTGCAAACAATACCCTAGAATTTTTTTTATAAATACCACATCAAATTCATTCACTTCCCACACCAATTTGTGCACAAAAAATTCATCATCTCCTTCCATCTCCTCTCTCGTTCCTTCATAATTGCTTGAAAAATGTCCAATTGGCTTCCTTCCGAAGATATTAGGATTTCAAAATGGCTATATTTATATGACAATTTAATTTTAAATTCGAACAAAAGATTCAAAATGACATTATTTAAATTTTAATTTACAATTTGCAAGAGTTCATGTTTACCGGTCTTGTCTCCGCATATATGTGACAAATGTTCGATTTGATTTTAATCAGGCTATAAGCTAAGTGTTCATGTTTATTTGTCTTGTATTCGGGTTTATGCGACAAATGTTCGAATGAATCTGTTATAATCTAAGTGTTCATGTTTATTTGTCTTGTATTCGGGTTATGTGACAAATGTTCGTTTGAATCATGTTATAAGCTAAGTGCTCATGTTATTTGTCTAGTATTCCGGTTTATGTGACAAATTTTCGACTGAATTGGACATTGATTGAATTGGTTTTGGTTGAAAATGATATTAGGAGTTAAAATTGGCTATATATATATGAGAATTTTTTTATAAATTTGAACAAAAGATTCAAAATGACTATTCAAATTTTAAAGTGTTCATGCTTATTGTTCTTGTCTCCGCTTTTACGTGACAAATAATCAATTCATGTGACACTTTATGCGACAATTATATATGTACGATTGAATTGGTTATAAGCTAAGTGTTCGTGTTTATTTGTCTTGTATTTCCGTTTTATAGGTTAAGTGTTCGTGTTTATTTGTCTTGTATTTCCGTTTTATAGGCTAAGTGTTCGTGTTTATTAGCCGCATGAATCGAATACAAGACCAATCAACCTGAACAAGTAGCTTATAACCTGAGAAACATTAATCGGAGTAACAGTGGAGCAATTAGCTTATAACCTCTACGAAGAATTTATATCCACCTAGCTTCTCATATGACACCTTTTTTACTCCATCAAATCAAATAACATAATACACTTATTGGACGAAAATCTCACCGAGAATCATATCCAATTACTTAGAAAATCTCACCGAGAATCATATCCAATTACTTAGAAGATAACAACAATGTCATATAAATATTGGTTGAAAATCTATCAAAAAAATATTTTATTTTTTTTAAAATAATTCATGAACAGTAATAGGAGGTGCTATTTATTTGCACTACTGCACGAAAAACCTGAATTGCACCTTCTCAAATAATACCTACTCCTCCTGAAATAGGAGGAGCAATCTTCTTTTACCGCTGCATATGCTCTTAAGGAGGAAAAAGATGGTAAACAGTGGCCTCCCTCAAGGTTAGGATTTTGTAGTTTCTGTGCCATCGCCATTGTCGGATCTTTGGCCGCCCACCTTTGATTTGCATGTATATGGTCAGTTGATGACAAATTTAGTCTCAAACGTAGTCAACTGTTGGAGTCTCAAATCTAAGTTGGCACCGAAATTAGTTCAATGTGAGACTTTAGGGTTTTAAAGTCCACAATTCCCTAATAACACCACCAAATTGCAGTGACACATGAACCAATTATAAAAACTTTGTTAGAGATAGTTATTCCCTTCTGCACAACCAACCAATTATGAAAACTTTGTTAGAGACAATTAGCCTCTTCCGCACAACCGAGAAGGAAGAAATCAGGAATTTTTAGGTAAAGGACTTGTTTGTAAATTAGATATACTTAGGGGGCGTTTGGTATAAAATATGGTTTGGGTATGGAATGAGGTATGGGGTTGGGAAGGTATGGGGTTGGGATTTGATTCCTGAAAACATGTATTTGGTTACTCTTTTGGAATGAAGTTGAAACCCATACCCAGTGTTTGGTATTGTTAAACATGGGTTTGGAATGAAATTTTAAATATTTCATTTTATACTTTTTTATAATACAAAATTTGTGAAAGACATATATAAGATTAAAAATATTAGATAAAAGATATATTATATTTATAGAGTTCCCCTCAAAGTACTTTTTTTAACATTAATCATTGCTACTTAATTTGTCAATAAATTAGTCTTACATAAGATCAAAAATAAAAGGCTAAAAATTGTTTGACTAAAGATGAACACTTAAAAAAAAATTACCAACCAAGGTTTTCACACCCCTCATCCACTTCTAGTTCACAAAATAAGCTATCTCTTAAAACTCAATCATCCCCTAAAGCATCCTTTACCACAGCCAACTTCCAATCATCAGTAGGATTTGAATAAAATGCATTCATCATACTTGGAGTTGCACCTATTATCATTGCCGCCTTGACTGCTTGAGATAACCTGATTCCATGTAACATTCCTATTTCACTTAGCAAATTTTTCTTCAATTCAGTCTCTACAATGTCACGTTCTTGAGCACTACTCTTACTGCACTTGTTTGATTCAAAAAAGAGTGGTACCTAAAGTACCTAACATCAAAGAAGCCATAGTAACAAAGTTAAGAACAATCAGAATAACATGATTGATTTGTTCTTTCAACTCCTTCCTCTTCCTTTTCAACCAGTGGGCATTTGAATCCATTTCTAGACACAAAAAAAGGCTCAATTCAGCAAAAGAAAAACCAAACACATGTCTTATCAACTCAAAAGAAGTCATAGATTGAAATTGAGAAGCTTTTGTCTCTGTACACCACACCTAACACCAATTCACTACAGGACACCTTTTGTTTACTATACATACACCAAACCTAAAACCATTCACATACAGACGTACAAACACACATACAAATCAATTGAAGTATATATCAAACACACGTATAAAACCATTCACATACAGGACACCTTTTATTTACTATACACACTACTGTATGTATATATCAAACACACGTACAAATTCAATTGAGGCATATATATATATCAAACATACAAACACACATTAAGCAAAAATTTAAACACACAATTGAAATACACAGTCACGTACGTACAGTACTATACACATTCAAACACAAATTCAATTCAAATACACATTCACGTACAATATTATATATATAGGAAATACACATTCAAACACACGTACATCACGTGCACCAGTATATTCAAGCCTCAATTCTTCCACTAGGTACGGCTTAATGTAGACTAAGCTAAACACAATTGAGTAATATCTAATCAAAATCATAATTTGAGATGTAAAAACACAGATCATACATATATAAATCAAAACCCTAATTTCCATTGAATTTTTACAATCTACCATGGGAGTTATGAACAGTAAGGAACTCAAGTAAAAGAGGGAAATCAAGACGGAGAGGATCGAATTACATCATAAGAGGAGTGTAAAATTACCTTGAAATTTGCAGGTATCAAAGTTACTCGGTAGAGAGAAGAGGAGCAGCGGTGATGTACGTATGAGGGGTGAAGAGAGAAATAGATTATGTTTTAATTTTCATTCCAGGAAGAAATGAGATCTCAAACCCAGGGTAGGAGTAAGGTTTCAAAATCCCAACAATATTGGGTTTGGGGTATGGGTTTCGGTACCCAAATTTAACATACCAAACATTAGGTAAGGGAATCTCATTCCAAAACCCCATACCCTCATTCCCACTACCCCTTACCAAACAACCCCTTAGTGTTTGATTAGGATTTATTAGGGGTTACAAATAGTAGTTATGTAAAAATATCCAAAATATAAAATAATTCCGAAATGGCACTATACGCACCGCGAACGTGCCAAAACAACCGCACATGCGGTCAACACAAGCAGTCAAAGTTATCTTTAGCGGCTTCTACCGTGCACGCGGTACACCACATGTGCTCGCGGCCTTCAGCTCTTCACGACTTCAACTCTCTGTGGCCAAACCGCGCCCCGCACCAGGAGCTCCGCGCCCGCGGTTTATCTGTAGAATCAACTCTAAACTCGTAATATCTTCAATTTTTGCACTCTTGAGTCTTGGGCCATGGAATTACAATTAAGCCTAAAATCTGGTATAGAACACTAAAAAATCATCCTAATAAATCAAACTTAAGGCATCTAACGTATCAAATTCTCCCATACTTAGATCTTACTCGTCTTCGAGTAAGCTCAAAACTAAATATAACAAATCCGCATATCTAAGATCTTAGGAAATATAAAGAAAGATAAAAACACTCAACTCTCAACCTGAACCCAAAGTAGAGTAATAGTGAGCAAACCAAATAAATCTCAAGCACACACCTCACAACAATGATAACACACTCATAAACTTAAGTCATAGAAAGAGCCACCTAGGTGATCCCAAACTACAATGTGAACCCCAAAATCGCCACGCAAAAATCATGTCCTAAATCACTCAAATTTTTTCACTTAATTCTGCTTAGGCGTCCTTTCGGATTTTCACCTAACCACTCATTTCATTTTCTAAAAGATGTGCTCACAAATTTCACAATCACTCATAAACCTCATATTACCGCAACCTAATGCTGGTCCGGGTTACCTGCTTATTACTTGAGCTGCCCTTTTGGGTTTTAACTCATTCCATTATTTATATGTCTTTTTCAAAACTTTTTATGCCTTTTCTTTTAGAATGAAAAACAGCTCTACATATATACATGAGTGAGTACCCCCCCCCCCATACTTAGACCATTCATTGTCCTCAATAACATTTAAGAACAAGAATTAAAGTAAAGGGAAAGAAATGGAAGACTCACTGTGACTCCGGAGGTGGTGATGGAAGATAGGATGGATAGCTAGGCCACACACCCTGTAAGAATTGAGTTGTACTCCTCCTGATGCGTCTACATCTCCCAGATATCATCCACACGAGTGGTCAGATAGTCAAAACACTCCCTATATCCAAAAATTGTTTCCCTAAGACTACGAACATCATCACGAATCTTAGTCTGAGACACTTGCAAACTACTCATCGATGTTCAAAGCCGCTCATACTCAAAACACCCTTACGTAGTAGTAGCAAAGGTACCTGCAATAGTTATACTCAATCCAAGATAGCCCCAACTAGAAGTGTATGTCCACCCCGAGTCATCATAGCCTACAGCTCTGGCCAACTCATCCTAATAACCTTGAGAACCATCCTCAGCCTCATCCATAGCAACATCGGCAACAAGAAAGGGGTGGGCAGCCAGCTCCTCATTAGAACGTAATAAAAAATCAGCAGGTCACGACTAAAACACCAAAAAAGGTCGGGGAAGCGCATGTATGGCACGGGAGGGTGGCTATGGAGCCAAGTCCAACCCTTAGTCGTTGAGCCTCTCAAACACCTAGTCCGTTGCAGAGCGGCCAAATCAAGTCGGAAACCATCATCGAGAGGCGGACCATGAACCTCCTCTACTCCAACGAAACAAATCTGGGGGCCAACAATGTAATCATGCCACCAAATCCTATCTTCCCTCTGTCCTTCCCCTTAGTGACCTTTCTCATGTTCCTAATGAAGAGACTCACCCAATCAACGATTATAGACTTGGTTGGAAACAGAGTTCACAACACCTTCATATCTTGTCCAAGGATCTTGTTCACCTCCCCTTTCCCCAAGAACATCATCGCTAAGGCCTTATGGCAAATCCGAACAGCCGGATTCGGAATCCGATAGTTAACCTCACCTCCTTGAGTCTAGACATGCCCCGTGAGCTGGGACCAAAAGTAACACATGCCCTCATCATCCAGAGACTGGGCCCACTCATCATGTGGCACCTTAGTAACGCCAAAACACTCCCTCACATCAACCTCACTCATAGTCTAAATCCGATCACAAACATGGAAACAATAAGAGCCATTTTGGACGGTCTTAAATGTGGAGATGAATTCCAAAGTGAGGCCTGCAGCTCAAGCACACCCTCACCACCACATTTAAGCAATTGACGGGTATGCTCAAATAATCCTAATGTCTCAAGAGTAGGGCGATCAAGAAATTTGGTACTCACAGACGTCCTATTCTCAAGTTGCTTCCACTTCTTTTTCTCATCAGCATGCAACTTCTTCAACCTATTATATTTCGACATGATTTAAGAATAGGGTGCGAAATTACTGAAATTCAACAAAGTTGACGTTTCTGGTGGTGTACCGCGAGCATGGAGTAACAGGTGCGAGCGCGGATCTGGACTACTCGAAAACTTGTCTTCCTAGAGTGAAACCGGGAGCGCGGAGGGGCCGGCACGGGCACGGATGTTCCTAGCAAATTTTCGCAATTTTGACTGTGCACCGCGTGCTCTCTGTTTAGGGCGTGGGCCCAGTGACAACTAGTGTGAAGACAAAAACTGAGCGGCGCCGACGAGCTTCGAGCAACACCCAAAAAGAATTGGGCAGCCTTCCCACACAAGAAAACAAGGAGAGAACACTAACCCATGTTCAATGGAGCACCGGTGGCTAGTGGTGGCGACAGGCGTCGGTGGATCCCAACGGTGAAACGAGAGGCTGCTTGCACTACAAGTGTCACGCACGCGATATAATTGGCACGAGTGTGGTGGTTGCCGGTGGCAGTAGGAGGACGGTGGCGAGGATGCTGGTCTCTGGTATGGTAAATTGAGGGGGGTTGGTGTGGAATGGGTGCGGTAGTAGTCAGTGGGGGGAGGGGGTAAAAATGAAAAGGTAGTGGGATTTGGTAGGGTAAAGGGGATGATGCATAGGCCCAAACAAAGGGCGGTTCTGAGAAAGAGGTAGTTGTTGGCCGTTAGTCAAGGGAAGTAGGTGAGAAAGAAATAGCAAAGGACGTGGCCATACCTTAAAAGAAAATAAAGTTTATATAGAGGGGTCCGCCGTCCTCAAAGAGAGGTCTTCCGTCCTATCCTCTTCCTCCATCCACCACAACTGCAATTATAGTGGCACCTCCTCCAATTGCTATTTTAGAGGGTCCTGCTCAACGAATGTAGGTTGATCCTCTAAGTGATAAGGACGCCATCTTGGCAGAGATTCAGGAAGATCTAGCCAAGATGCCTCCTTAAGAGAAAAAGATGGGGAAGGAACTAGTTGTAGAGCTCAACAACGATGATGAAGTTATTGTGATTAAGGGACCGTTGACTCAGCTAAAGTCGTTGTGCCAAAATCAAAGATAAAACCCAAACATGCACACACATAAGTATAGTAAGCAAGTACGTGGTCGAACCCAAAGGAATCAGTTTCTTAATCCGATTTTAATGGTTTTCATGCAAAGTAATCAAAGGGGGGTTTTGAGAGAGATTTCAATCAAAGTTAACAAGTAGAGTTCATTCAATCAATTTCACTTTATTAATCCGTTGATCATGAATTCATCCACTTCTTTATATGCCTAGGTCAATTCCAATCCTCATCTTGATTATTCGCTAGTCCACGGTCCTAGCAAAACTATGATATGAACAAGGACGCTTAATTCAAATCATGCAATACACTCAAGGATATTAGGAAATCAAATCATGCAATCAAGCTACGAGTCTCATTGACTCGGCTAAAGTCGTCGTGCCAAGATCAAAGATAAATAACCCAAACAAACAAACTAAGTATAGCAAGTAAGTAAGGGGTCGAACCCAAGAGAACTGTGGCTTCTAGTATTAATATAATTATCAACTAAAGATAAGGGGGAAATCAAACTACACTAACCTAGGAAACAAATAACAAACAAATAAACAAATAGATAGGAGGTAGGTTCATTCAAAAGATCCACTCTTTAATAATCACTTGATCATAGATTCATCCATTGATTTCATTCACACCTATGGTCAATTCCTATCCTGATCATTAACAATCGCAAGTCCACGGTCCAAGCAATTCTATAATCATAGGCAAGGACGCTTAACCTAGAATTAGCATAGAGAACAAGGATATGCAGGATATAATATCAACCAATCAAGCTACGAGTCAATTGTAAGATAAAACAATCAATTCTCTTCTTAATCCTAGTTGCATAGACAACAGGTCTAGGTTAAGTTGTTTTCACAGATTAGTTTTGTCCACGGTCCAAACCTAATCAAATAGTAGAAAGCTAATCAATTCAATAGGTTCGCGAGTTCTAGAGAAACAATCAACAATCATAAGATGAAGCACAAGAGAATCAATATTAACCAAAGGACAGAAATCAATTACCAAAACCTCATGAGTTCATACATCAGAGCTTCTCCCTTGAACAAACCAAAGGAGACTAGCTCTCCATAACTAAACTAAAGCTAAAGAATTGAATTCCAAATTGGAATGTGGATTGAATACCTAAAACCTAGGGCGGGCTCCTCCTTATATAGCCAAAAGAACAAGCTCCTCGAGATAGATAAGGAAAGAGGCAAAAGATAGAAAAGGAAACAAGATAGAAAGATTTCGACCCGCTTCGGATTCGGCATCTCCGCGGTCGCATCGCCATCACCGCGCCCGCGCTTTTACGGCAGAATGGAATAAGTCGGTCTCGGCAGCCGCCGCGGTCGCGTCGGCTAGGCCGCGGTCGCGGTATCGGGACAGAACATCTGGCGTCACTTCGGAGGCTGTTTTGACCATCTTCCGCTTGGAATCTGACTTCGATGTAAAAAGATGAAATGAAGCCCTTGAAGTTAGCTTTCCAATAGCACCGGAATCAGCTCAATCCGACCACTATAGCTCAAATATAGCCTTCGCAAGCAAGTGGTGTCGGGAGGACAGCTCAAAACGCCTTAAAACTCTTGAATCTTGAATGCTTGTGTCTTCGGCCTAGATATTACAATTACGCACAACTCTAACCTAAACACACTCAATATAGCGCTAAAATACAAGAGTTAACCTATACAAAATAGGCCGAATCACTCATGCACAACTTAACCATTGAATATTCTTCCCTAAACTAGTCCACGGTCCTAGAATAGAGTTGTTTCGAGAAATAGGAAAGATGCATAGACAACAACCAATCCTAATTCAAACAATAGATCTAAGATAATTAAACAAGTTGATCAGGCTTATATAATCACACAGAGATCATGGGATGAAGCACAAGAGTATCAATAAAGACCTAGGGATAAAGAAGTTACCAGAATTTCACAACTTCATAACAAAGCTTCCTTGATTGAATAAACTCCAAAGGAGATTAGTTCTCCATTATAAAGAAAGCACAAATCTTTATTGAAAGAATACTTGATTACAATTCAAAGATATGAGATAAAAGGTATCTAAAATTTAAAGAAACTCCTCCTTAAATAGCCCAAAGAACAAGCTCTTCGAGATAGATAAGAAAGGAAACGAAAAGATAAAATAGGAAACAAGATAGAAAAAACAGGATTTCGTCCGTCTCGGATCTGGCACGCACCGCGACCGCGCCACCTTGGCCGCACCCACGGCGGTCTACATTTGGCTTTAGCTGAGTCGGCTGCTACCGCGACCGCGTCACAAACAACGCGACCGCGGCCTTCACGGGTCTTCATCATCCTCGCCTCACACCACCGCGACCGCGTCATAGACAACGCGACCGTGCAATCCATGCAGTGGCGAACTCTTCTTCAACTAAGCTCTAAGAACTCTTGATTCTTCACATCTCGTGTCTTCGGTCTTCGTATTACAATATCGCTCAAACCTAACCTAAACACTCTCAATAATATCCTAAAATCTAAGAGTTAACCCATACAAAATAGCCTGAATCAGATTCCCCCATACTTAGATCTTGCTCGTCCTCGAGTAAGCTCAAACAAATCTAACAAGACAGCATATCTAAGATCTCAGGAAATACAAGGGAAAACGAAACACTCAGCTCACAACCCGAACCCAAAATATAGAGAAATCATGAGCATAAAACAATGAAGCTCAAACACACACCTCACAACAAGATATATCACTCAAGCTCTAAAAACATGAAAGAGCAACCTAGGATCTACCCAAATCTAACATATAAGCCCCATAGTCCCCAAGTAAGAATGATCCTAAAACACTCAAATTTTACCACTCAATTCTGCTTAGGCGCCCTTGCGGGTTTTCACCTAACCGCTATTTTCATTTTTCAATAGGGTGTGCTCACAAATACTCACAACACTCATGAACCATATATTACCCCAGCCTAATGCTGGTCCGGGTTACCTGCTTATTACCTGAGCCGCCCTTTCGGGTAGGGCTGTGAATTTGATATCCGATTCGACGATCCGATCCGAGATATCTGCCGATCCGATCCGTTTTTCCGTATCCAAATTAATCCGACTAATATCGATCCGTATCCGATCCGATCCGCTATTTTTTCCGGATATTTGGATCGGATACGGATCGGAGTTCCAGATAAATGGATATCTGAAAATATCCAAAAATATCCGTATATATTAAATATATATTAATATATATATTTATAAAATATATATGTAAATCAATACATGTTTTTACCAAAAATTATATATGTATATATTTAAAATATATATATATATGTAAATATAATTTTTAATTTATTAATTTAAGCAAGTTTAATTAAAATAGATCTTTTCGGATATCCGGGATATCCACCATCGGATATCCGATCCGAACGGATATATTTTCTCGGATATCCGACTAAAAATGGATCGGATACGGATCATGATTTGAGGCAAAAAAAATTTCGGATATCCGCGGATTCGGATCGGATCGATCCGAATTCACAACCTTACTTTCGGGTTTTCGACTCATCCCAGGATTTTATATGCCTTTTTTTTTCTTTATGGCTTTTTCTATCTTTTTCTTTCTTCCTTTATTATGCAAAAAGTATGGTGCAAGTGTTCCATGAAAAGAAGAAAATCAAAAATCTGAAGCAAATCTCAAACTAAGCTAACTAGGATAAGCGAATGCGAGTATTCCCTCCCCCATACTTAAATCCTTCATTGTCCTCAACGAAGCAAAGAGAAAGGATAGAAGCAAGGAAGAAGGTCAATCAGAAGACTCACAATCGATGAAGAGAGGTGGAATGGATGAACTCTTCAAAGGGCGTAGAAGACATGGACGAAAAGCTTTGGAATCCCGTTCTGTAGGCATACCGCGGGCGCGTTGGGGAGGGCGTGGTCGCGGAATCACGACAGAGAGCAGAAGTCAGTGGCTGGTGAACCACCGCGGTCGCGGCTGATGTGGCGCGGGCGCGGCACTCGTGCAGGGATGAGTTCTTGACTTCGTCTCGAACAATGTGATGCGTGAACAACCTTCGTATCTTGGCTCGTCTCTTGGAAGATAGACTAACGCTTGAACTCCATCCGTGGAGAAGAACTCCCGGGGGAACAAAGCTCCCCCATACTTAGGCTTTACACATAGCCAAAAGAATGGAAATACAAAGGTGGATGGAAAGTGATGGGTTCCGGATCGGAGGGTCAAAATTCAAAGTAATAACCGAACCCCGTAGTAGTACAAGGGTAGGGTGTCTAACCTCCACCCATTTCTCTCTTCTTCTCCTCTTCCTTCTTCCTCCTTGCTCTCCAAGTCTTCCTTGAGCCTTTGAGAGTGATTAATTCTGTCTAAACTTGGATAATTGTCTTCTAATCCTCTCTCCTTTTAATTGGGGGCCAAGAATGTCCAAAAATGGAAGAGGGGCAAAAGTGGTAGATCACATTTGTGTGCCTTGGAGCCCAATCTTCACTTTGCCGACATGGATCGACACGGGGGCACCTCGGGCCCGACATGCCACAACTCGGTCCGAGCCTCCGTAGGTCGATCTCGGGCCCGACTTGCTGGGCAAGTCGGTCCTGGCCTCGATCCTCTTCTTTTCTTGGTCTTTCTTGAGCTCCTCTTCGTTGATCGCTCGGCTCTTCCGCTCCTTTGCGCTCTCGCCTTGCTCCTTCTTAGAAACTCCTTCCGAACCATCCTCAAAACGTGCCAAATTACCTACAAAACACAACAATTTGCATAATTTCCGAATCTCATAGAAAATCGGAATCTAAGCTAAAAAGGAACAAAACTAGCAAAGAAAGGAACAAACGACACATATTTACAAGGGAAATTAACTACTAAAACACCACCAAAATGAGAGACATCAGAATACCCCATACTTAAACTTGCTTGTCCTCAAGCAATAACAATGTAAGCAAGACCGACGCACAATCTTCAAGTAAAGCCTCATATGAAAAACACATTTAAGCACAAGTGATAGATATGCTAGCAAGATTACGTCATCACACATGATCACGTGTTCAAGGAATAAAAATCAATGCAACTAAGCCTCACTTTAGGGATATGAAAAAGTGTATCACTCATCATGTGTTTAGGTATAACAATAATCACTCATACTCAACAATCATGCAAGTAAAGACTTTAATATTGAAGTTAATATCACCAATTCCTCCACCTAGAGATGCCTATTACAATGCACACAAAGAATATGAACTTGGCTCAATGGAGGTCCTCAAAGAGGTTCCATTCGGCCGGGTTGTAATGGGGCTTTTGGTATTTCTCAAGGTAAGAATCATTTTGGTCTTATGGTGCTTACAATGGGGATTGAACTTCCTAATCTCTCACCAACTTCACCAATAAGTCCACTTTCAACTTTTCACACTCATCCAAAAGACTTTGATTTTCTCCCTTCAACCCACTTTTCACTTAACATTCCACTTCATCTTTGCACTACACTTTTTGTTGGATTTTTCACACTTTTTCCACTTTGGACCGACTTGCACCTTAACTCGGGCCCGATGTGCACTTGAACTCGGTCGGAACCCTTAACTTTCACTCAAGCACTTTGCTTTCAATCCACTACTTTTTCCAACATTTCTTTCTTTCTTCTCACTTTTTACTCAACAAAGATGCACTACCCACTTGGTTTATAACTCCATTCTTTGCCCTTCACCAAAGAGAATCTCAACTCTCCAAATACATTCCAAAACCTCTCTTCTAAAGTCCAATCCCATAAGGGTCAAGTCATATAGGCTAAGAATCATATTTTTGAGGAGTTTCAAACAAAGGTCTAGGCTAAAACGGGGCTACAAACAACGGTTTATCTTCAAGGTAAGATATGGAACATTTTGTGACTAAATGAAATAAAGTTCAAATCAATGTGACAAAGCATAGAACAAATCTCATATTGGTCTTGGAAAATAGATAAACACCGCAATAGCAAGTTTTACTAAGCATGCATGAGCTAATTCACACAAGAAAATGAGGGATATGCAAATATGAACAAATATCCCTAAAATGACCAAAAAATCATCTCACAAGGTTCACTCATACTTGGTTACATCAAAATTCGTCCTAGAACTCATGTGCTCAATAAAAACATGCAAGATATCACATCACATCAAAAACAACATCAATGTAGAGGCTAAACCATCCAAAAATATGCAAAGGAATTTACATGCTCACATCATCATTAGCCTTCATTTGAACATCTAAGATGGGAATTCCTAGTCCAAAAAAAAATCTTTTTGACATTTTCAACCGAAATATTTCACATTTTTATGGATTTTTCGAAAAATTATCCATTCAATCCATATCAAACTCAATCATCATCCATGCAACATACATGCCACTATCCAAAGGAAAACATCCCATAACAAACTAAGAACAAACACAAGGAACCTACTCATGAAACTATGAGCAACTAACCCCTACCCCATACTTAGAATTTTGATGTCCTCATCAAAACAAAGAAATCAAAACTCAAAATAAAAGAGAAGAGAGTTGGAAAATCTCACAATTTCTTATTCTTGATTGGCATGTCTAGACTTAGTTGGAAGGGTGCCCTCGGCGACTTCCTCTTTGGAGCCTCGCTTGTCTCTCTCGCTCGTACACATGGGCATGGAAAGGATCTTGACTTGGTGGTTGGAGTTGAGGTGTGGGGCGCGTCCATGGGTCCTCTCGGGAAGGGTAGTTCCCTACCATCCAATTGTTGAAGCTCTCTTGAACGCTCCACCGTTGGTCCTCTACCGCCCTCAAATCGTCCACATCACGCCTTGTGTAAGCAAGGTTGCGGTTCATTTCTTCACATTGAGCTTGGAAGTCTTCATGTTGTTGGAAGAGTTGTTGTTGTTGGAAATTCATTTGTTGTTGTTGAAGGTTGAGTTGGTGGGCTTCTAGCATGCTTGCTTGTTGGAGTTGAAGGTGAGCCATTTGGTTGGCTAGGAATGCCATGTCCACCGGTTGTTGAGGCTCGGGGAAGACCATTCCGGGCCCATACCATTGGGCGTAACCTTCGAACCCTCCATAATGTGGTTACTCTTTCCTTGCTCCACTTCCTTCTCCTCGTTCAAATTGGCTCGGGACCGACTCGGGCAAATAGACGTCGGACCGAAGTTGATGGACGTCGGGCCCGAGGTGTCCTGCATCTCGGTCCATGAGTGTGGGAGCTTGGTCTCTTGCGCGGAGGTTGGCTAGCAAACCTTGGTAACCTTCGTCTTCTTCCGGAGGCGTGTCCACGTCCATGGCCTCCCTTCTTGCAAATTCAAAGTTGTTGGGCTCTTCATCTTCGGACTCCGGAGAAGCTTGAGGAGTTGTGAAGCGAATGTGTTGGGCTCGTCGCCTACACTCAATCGTCCCCTCCGGCTCTCCAAACGGGTTCTCCTTCCCGACCCAAACTTGGAACCACTTGTAGTAGCTTGCAAGGTCATAGAGTCTTGGCCCCAAAGGAACATACACCATGTCAAAGTTGGAATGAGGTGCTAGATAGGTGGTGGCGCCGGTGATGGCTTTCTCCTTGATGATGTTGTCTTTCTTGAAGTACTTGAGATCCATGTACTCTACTCCATTCGGTGCCGGCGTGTACTTGGATAGATCCACCTCAAGACGTCTAGCCAAGCGGGCTATCATCCCTCCAAAGTAAATCCATGAAGAGCTTTGGAAGTCCCTCACCATTTTCACCCACTCCCATGTGAGATTCAACGGCTTCTCGATGTGGAATAGCATCTCATGGAGCAACATGGCTTCCTCCTTCATAGGCTTGCTCAACTCGTGCCTAACATAGATAGTACATCCCAAAACTCGGATCATCACCCGGAAGAGAGGACTTGCAATCTCATTTGTTGAGGCTCCTTTCCTCATCTCGCTCCTTCCCGCTACATACTTCCAAAGATAGTTCACCTTCTCATTGTCCACAAAATCTTCTTTTCTTGGAAACGGAAATCCAAGATAGACCGTCAAGTTCCGAAGTGAGAGCTCTTGTGTCTCATTGCCCAATTGGAAGGTGATCATGCCCTCATCGTCCTCTACTCCTTCATAAGTGCACTTGAAGGTGGCCATGAACTTCGATGTCAAGGCGGGGTAATGAGTGTTGTTCCACCTCAACATCACATCAAGGCCAATGTGAGAGTAGCATCGGTTAAGAGCCATTTCCATCCCCATCTTCCTTATAGCCTCCCAATCTAGCCACCTTGTGTGGTGAGCTAGACCCATGTACCGCTCATAGCTTTGAGCCACATCATCATCCTCAAATTGCACATCATCCGTCTTTGGCACTTTCTTTGACTTCTTCGATTTCTTTGAAGGCCTCTCCATGTGTGAAGAAGATGCTCGGGTTGCCATGGTACCTACACACATTCAAAGCAAAGAACTACAAGATAAAATCCATACAACCTCAACAAGATCATGCATATTCACAACTCACAACTCATCACACAAGAATGACCCCATACTTATCCTCTAGACACTTAACTCACAAAATCCAACATGTATGAACAAAGGATCACAAAACAATGGTCAAGCTAGAAGATATATCATGATAATCAAGCCATAACCAACAATCAAACTCATGAATACTATTGTTAACACAAGAGAATGACAACTAGAACTAGGACTGACCAACACAAGACGTCGGGCCTGAGGTGCTCTCCACCTCGGTCCGCAGTCATGGACCGACTCATCAATGTCGGGCCCGAGGTACTTGGGTATCTCGGTCCGATTCCAAAATCGTCTTCTCATGCAATTTCACCCAAAAATCAACCTACCATGCTCCTAGAATCCAATATCAACCATATATCTTCACCAATCGAAGTTCCAAGAAGGTTCAATAATGCACATTCAACAATTAAGAACAAATTCTCCTATGCATGCAAAACACCATTGATGCTCAAGATCTAAACTCATCAAACATGGCAAAACTCAATTCAAGCAATGAAAGCATGAAATTCACAAGGAATTAGATAGGAATCGAGGTTCACATACCAAATTTGAAGAATTATAGACTTGCAAGCAATCAAACTCCTTAGAACCCAAATTTCTCAACCTAGATCTAGAAGAGGGATGAAGAACAATGGAACTTGTTGGGATTTTCTTCTATGGATCGATGCTAGGGAAGGGCTAGGGTGTTGGATCGAGATGGTTGAGGTCTAGCAATGGGGGATCGAGTGTGAAAGAGAGAGGGGGCCGATTTGGGTGTTGGTGAAGGGAAGCTTGGTATTTTGGGTAGGTGGTTATGAAGGTGATGGGAGGTAGGTAAGGGGAAATAGGCTTTAAATGGGAAAGAGACAAAGTTAGGTCAGAGGGGCATAATGGGGATTTCCTTCAAATTTTGACCATGGTTGACCGGCCTAGTCGGACCGAGTTGCACTACCTCGACCTGGCTCGGTTCGACTCCCAAAAATTACCTCTTCTATGCCACATCTTTTCCCAAAAATCCTTTTATTATTTTCACCATTACCTCTACCTAATCATGAAGCACACATAACACCAACAATGCACAAAATACATGCTAGGAAGAGATTAGAGAGAATCTAAACTAAGCTAAAGAAACTAAACTAAAACTACGAAAATAAACCTACTAGGCTCGGGTTGCCTCCCGAGAAGCGCTTCTTTTAAGTCATTAGCTTGACTTCTAACCTCGACCTTCATGGTGGATGAAAGATAGTGAATTGGTCACCATAGTCATATCCATTGCCATTCCCTTCATAGCCGTAGAACCACTAGTTGTGGTTAATGTAGGCATGGCCCTCAATTTGTATTTCACCTTTCTCCTCCAAAGTATAGGTTTGCACCTCTTGCACCTTCTCAACTTGATCTTCCTTCCCTACATCACAAACATCTAGAGAATTTCTAGGAGATTCAATAACATTATAGCTCAAATCTTCTTTCAAATCACTCAAACATATATAACTATCCTCTAGATCCTCCTTCAAGTCATTCAAACAAATATAAGAGTCTCCCACATCAAAAGGATACGAAGAAGGATACTCTTCTTGGCCTCTTAGATTATCATTACCTCTTGACTCCTCATGGTGCTTAAATGGATCCACCAACTCTCTCTCTTGAACTAGAGCATTGACCCTTGCATGGTTCCTCAAAGGTGCTTCTTCCTCTCTTGTGGTTTCCACTTCCTCTCTTTTCCTCTTGGCATTTTCCTCCAATTTCAAGATTGCCAAAGCATCCGGCTCGTTTAGAGCTTTGTTGAAGTGAAACTCCACCTTGTCTTCCCCTATCTCAAAAGTCACCTTTCCATTTTTCACGTCAAATTTTGCTCCCGTCGTAGCTAAAAACGGCCTTCCAAGAATAATGGGCACCAAAGGATCTTCTCTCATATCAAGGATCACGAAATCGTCGGGGAAAAAGTATTTCCCCACTCTAACCGGAACATCATCCAAGATTCCCGTGGCCTTTGTAGTTGAACCATCGGCCATAGTGAGAGACATGTCAACCGGCTCTATCTCACCAAGGTAAGCCCTCTTCCAAATGCTCATGGGCATCACCGAAACGCTTGCTCTGAGGTCACATAGAGCTTGGAAACTTTGGGATCCCACTCCAACGGTAATTGCAAATCTCCCGGGATCTCCCAATTTTTGAGGTAGCTCCAAGATTTTCACCTCATCTTGCATTTCCACAATCGACCTCTTCTTGCTCAAAATCTCTCTCAAGAACTTTGCATATGAAGGCATCTCATTTAGAGCGTCGGTGAACGGTATTGTGATGTTCAACCCTTGCAAAAGCTTCAAGAATAAATTTGCCCTCTACAACCTCCTTGGGCTTCTTTGATGGGTAAGGAAGAGTTGTGCCGCCTTGATTCTTGCTTGGATCGACTTCCTTGGACTGGCTTGGCTTACTCACACCATTCTCTGCTTGGACCGATGCTGGCTCGACGTCGGGACCGACGTTCTGGTCCTCGGTCTGGGGGCAGGGCAACGTTTGGGAAGTCGGTCCGACTTCAGGGCATATCGGGCCCGAGTTCCTCTCCTCCTCGGTCCTAGTCAGGGGACCACTCCCGTCTTCTGGCTCGATATCTGGGCACGTCGGGCCCGAGTTGCTGGGTAACTCGGTCCGACTCTCTTCTTTTGGCTTTTGCACATGTGGCTCGGGCAAGCTCCGACCACTCCTCAACCCTATAGCTCGGACTTCATTTTGTTGTTGTGGGGCACGGGGATTCTCCTCGGGTCGGCCCGGGAGTCTCCCATCTTCTCTAGGAAGTCGAGTAAAAACTTGAGTGAATTGGTTGTCGACTTGCTTCCTCTACACATAAAGATCATCGACCTTCGTGCTCATGTTTTTGATATCACCTCTCAACTCTTGTACCCATGGTGGAGTTTGTTTATCGTAGAACCCCGGAGGTCGGTAAGGTGGTGGTTGGGCCCTTGGCTCATTTTGATTGTAGTTGTTGTTGTAGCCATTAGCTTGGCCTTGGTTCCACCGTCCATTTCCTCCATTGCCTCCGTTGTTGAAGTTGGCTCCATTATTGAAGTTGTTTCTCCCTCCATAGTTTCTTTGAACAAAGTGTGCCTCCTCGATTTGCTCGGCCAAGCGAACTTGGCGTTCATTGGGACACTCTTAAGCAACATGCTTGAAAGATCCACATTCTTCACATTCCCTTGAAGTTTGCTTGAGATGATTCATTTGCCTTCTCATCTTGTTCAACTCATCCTCAAGGAATTGAATTTTTACATCCTTGTCAACCTCTTCACTTTTCGGTCATTGATTCGCACTACTTTGTATAGGATAACTCTTGTATTTTAGAGCTATATTGAGAGTGTTTAGGTTAGATTTGAGCTTTATTGTAATACGAAGACCAAAGACACAAGACATGAAGAATCAAGAGTTAAAGAGCTTAAAGACGAAGATTCGCCACTGCATGGATACCGCGGACGCGTTGTCTATGACGCGGGCGCGGTGGCGTGAAGGAGCGAACCAATCAAAACCATGAAGGCCGCGGACGCGTCGCCTATGGTGCGGTCGCGGTAGAAGCTGAACCGGGTTTGACCATTTGAAGGCCGCCGCGGGCGCGGTTCTAGTGCCGCGGTCGCGGTTGTAGCCGACTTTGGAGCGGATGAAATCTTGGCGTTTCTATCTTGTTTCCTTTCTTATCTTTCGGTTTCCTATCTTATTTAGTCCGAAAAGGTTGATCTTTGGGGCTATATAAGGGGAACCTTTCTAGGTTTTTAGAATATCCAATACTTGTCAATCAATTGTCTTTCAAATAAAGATTAGAGTTTTCTTTGTAATGGAGAACTAACTCTCCTCTAGAGTTTATTCAATCAAGGAAGCTTTATTATGAAGTTGTGAAATTCTGGTAATCTCTTTATCCTTAGGTCTTTATTGATACTCTTGTGCTTCATCACATGATCTATGTTTGATTTTATGAGCCTGATCAACTTGTTTGATTGACTTAGATCTATTGTTTGAATTAGGATTGGTTGTTGTCTATGCATCTTTCCTAATTCTCGAAACAACTCTATTCTAGGACCGTGGACTAGTTTAGGGAAGAGTATTCAATGGTTAAATTATGCATGAGACTCGTAGTTTGATTGCATGATTTGATTTCCTTTTATCCCTGTGCTCTATGCTAATTCTAGGTTAAGCGTCCTTGCCTAGGGTTATAGAATTGCTTGGACCGTGGACTTGCGATTTCTAATGATTGGGATTGGAATTGACCTAAGCATATAAAGAGGTGGATGAATTCATGATCAACGGATTAATAAAGTGGAATTGATTGGATGAACTCTGCTTGATAACTTTGATTGAAACCAACTTTCAAAACCCCCTTTGATTACTTGCATGAAAACCACTAAAATCTGAATAAAACTGATTCCTTTGGGTTCGACCCCTTGCTTGCCTACTATACTTGTGTTTGCATGTTTGGGATTTATTTTTGATAAGGGAACAACGACTTTGCCCGAGTCAAATTTTGGCGCCATTGCCGGGGGATCTTTTTCTTGTTTTGATTTTGTGTGTTTTCGGGTTCTGCGCCAAAACCGCGCCCACGGCCCCCTCGGCGCGCCCGCGGTTCGTACGCAGAACCACTCTTTGGGTGCGGACCTAACACATGGTCCGTACCCGGTCTACTAATACTTCTCCTGTTCGTTTTGATCCAGAAATTGACAGGACTCTTCGGAAGATAAGAAGTGCCCCCAGACCCTCTACATCGTACAACCTTCTTGAATCTTTCTCTCTCTCTGATTCTGAACCAGAAGACGCCATGGCGGAGCAAACTATTCGCCAACTCATGGCGCCCGATCTTCAGCAACAGCAGCTCGCTGTTCAATTCCCCGAACTCGGGGAGGGTGTGAAGTTCGAGCTTAAGTCTAGCCTCATCCACCACTTGCCCAAATTTCATGGGTTGAGCGGTGAAGACCCGAACAAGCATCTCACTGAATTCCACGCAGTGTGCGTGAGTATGAAGCCCACTGATGTGACGGAGGATCAAATCAAGCTCCGGGCTTTTCCCTTCTCTCTTGAAGACACCGCCAAGGACTGGCTCCTTTATTTGGTGCCGGGCTCTATCACTACTTGGGCGGCCATGAAGAAGGCGTTTCTTGAAACGTACTTCCCCGCCTCCAAACAAACATCTATTAAGAAGCAGCTCAGCAGTTTGGAGCAAGGGGAGAACGAGAACCTCTACGACTATTATGAACGCTACAAAAGGCTCATCGCGAGTTGTCCCTACCATGGCTACCAAGCCAAGGATCTTATTTGCTACATCATTGAGGGACTCTGCGACAATGACAAGAGGCTCGTGAATGCATCTTGTGGGGGTAGTTACGAAAACTTGACCCCTGCTGCAGCTTTTCAGAAAGTGGAGATCTTGGCGGAACAAGCCCGCAATCAAAGGTCCAGGACCAATGTGAGGTCCGTTAGTGTGGTGAATGAGTCCCTGAATGCTGAAGTAAGGGAGCTCAAGGATCTTATGAAGCAGCTGCTCACGAAGAGGACAGCCCAGCAGGTTAACGCTTGCGGTTTATGTTATGATGCTAGCCACCACACGGATCAATGCCCCACTATTCAAGAGACCGAGGAGTCGGTCAACGCTATTGGCAATTATGGTGCGCCCCGGCCCCGGAATGATCCTTACTCTAACACCTACAATCCGGGGTGGGCGAACCATCCTAACTTGAGGTGGAACAACCAGCAGCAGCAAGATCCACCACAACAGCAGCAGCAGTACGCTCCTCAGGGCCAGCAACAACAATTTCGGTCCAACAACTATGCCCCGAGAGCGCCTGCTCCGTCTCAGAATGACGCTACTACTGCCCTCTTGAAGGAGAACCAAGAGACGAGAGCCGCTGTAAAGAACCTTGAGACTCAATTGAGCCAACTTGCCACCATGATCAATAGGCTCGAGTCTAAGGATTCCGGGAAACTTCCTTCTCAACCGCTCAATCACAAGGAGAATGTGAGTGCCATGAATTTGAGGAGCGGTAGAACATTGGCGAGTCGCGAATCACCCACTGGTGACAAACCGCGCCCGCGCTCCCCTGGCCGCGACCGCGCCGGGGCGACAGCACATGAGGACGAAGCCTCTGTGGAGATTCCGCGCCCGTGCTCCCCCCTCCGCGCCCGCGGAAATCCAACAGAACTCTTGGAGCACGAGAGGCGCAGTGACCCGCGCCCGCGGAATCCGGACCGCGCCCGCGGCAAGGAGGTCGAGCGAAATTTCGAGGCTTTGCTCGATTATGCTTTCAAGAGCTACTCACCTCCTCGCCCAAGCTCTCCTAGACGGAACCAAGCCCAAGCAGCAGAAGAAGACGATGGTTATGTGGCTCCACCCCTTCCACCATTGGATTCTTTCAAGCCCTCTCTTCCATTCCCCGATGCTCTCAAGGACACAAGGAAGCCGGCACATGACAAGGAACTCTTCGAGACCTTCGCCAATTGTCGGGTAAATGTTCCTCTTCTTAATCTCATCCAAAGTGTCCCTCGTTTTGCTAAATTCATGAAAGAGCTATGCACCATAAAAAGAAAGAATAGGACTAGTCCTAAGATTGAAAAGGTAGCTCTAGTTGAAAAGACACAGGATAACAAAATTGAGACTTGTAATTCCCTACTCCAAAAGCAACTACCTAAAAAATGCTCAGACCCAGGAAGATTCACCGTCCCTGTCACTATTGGAGAAACTAAAATTGAGCGGGCTATGCTAGATTTAGGTGCCTCCATTAATGTTCTCCCGGCTTGCATGTATGATAGGTTAGGCCTTGGTCCTTTAAAAGAATCTGATATTGTTATTGAATTGGCTGACCATTCTAATGTGCGCCCGAAAGGGTTAGTTGAGGATGTTCTAGTGCAGGTGCAAGGTTTGATCTTTCCTGCAGATTTTTATGTGATGGAGATAGGCGAAGGGCGTTACGACCCGGTTCTCTTGCTTGGTCGCCCATTCATGAAAACCGCCAACACGGTCATTGACGTTGCCAATGGATCTCTTTCCATATCTCATGGTGGCAACACGGTCCGAATTGATGTTGATGAGGACCCGTATTGATCGTATCCACGTCGAGCCAACGACGTTAAACAAAAGCGCTGCTTGGGAGGCAACCCAAGGATTAGATAGATTGTTTTTCCATTCTTAATTTAGGTTTTGCTTGTGTTTTCTAGCTAACATGCAGGTACTAGGTCCGAAAGGACACGCCTGGCGTGAAACCGCGCCCGCGCCTCCTTGGCCGCGCCCGCGGTGGATCATCAGCGCACCCCGACGAACAGGTACTAGCCCGTGCTCGCGGCATCCATACTGCGTCTCGGTTTTAGCTCGTTTTTCTTTTATGAAAAAAAAATAATAAAAAAAAAGACAAAAAGAGGACTTTTTGGTCCCATTCTACCTCTATATTTTCCATCCATCTATATCCATTCTATTCCATCTTCTATCTTTCCACCATTCTATTTCTTCTTTCCATCCATCTTTGTATTTTCCATTCTTTGGCTATGTGTAAAGCCTAAGTATGGGGGAGCTTTGTTTCCCCGGAAGTTTTCTTCTCCACGGCTCGAGTTCGAGTATCGACCCATCTTCCAAGAAGACGAGCCAAGATACGAAGGTTGTCTACACATCACGTTTTTCGAGTCGAAGTCAAGACATTGTTCCTGCACGAGACCCGCGCCCGTTCCCCATCAGCCGCGCCCGCGGTATCTTCCCGACGATGACTTTCGTCTCTGCACCGATTCCGCGCCCGCGCCCATGGTGTCGTGCCCGCGCTTTTGCCACCCGATTGGAAATACGAAGCTTTCTATTCTACCACTTATGAAGAGTTCTTCTATTCCACCTCTCTTCATTCGTTTGTGAGTCTTCTGATATACCTTCTTCCTTGCTTATATCCTTTCTCTTGGCTTCATTGAGGACAATGAAGGATTTAAGTATGGGGGAAGGAGTATTCGCATTCGCTTATCCTAGTTAGATATTTGCTTCAGATTTTTGATTTTCTTCTTTTCATGGAGCACTTGCACCATATTTTTTGCATAATAATAAAGAAAGAAAAAGAAAAAGATAGAAAAAGCCATAAAAATATGAAAAAAGGCATATAAAATCCTGGGATGAGTCGAAAACACGAAAGGGCGGCTCAGGTAATAAGCAGATAACCCGGACCAGCATTAGGCTGGGGTAATATGAGGTTCATGAGTGGTTGTGAGTATTTGTGAGCACACCCTTTGAAAAATGAAAAGAGCGGTTAGGTGAAAACCCGAAAGGGCACCTAAGCAGAATTGAGCGGAAAAATTTGAGTGTTTAGGATCATTCTTGCTTGGGGACTTTGGGGCTTACATGTTATATTTGGGTAGATCCTAGGTTGCTCTCTTTCATGTTTTAGAGCTTGAGTGTTATATCTTGTTGTGAGGTGTGTGTTTGAGCTTCATTGTTTTATGCTCATGATTCCTCTGTATTTTGGGTTCGGATTGTGAGTTGAGTGTTTTTATATTCCCTTGTATTTCCTGAGATCTTAGATGTGCTACATTGTTATATTTGTTTTGAGCTTACTCGAGGACGAGCAAGATCTAAGTATGGGGGAATTTGATTCGCTCTACTTTGTATAGGATAACTCTTGTATTTTAGAGCTATATTGAGAGTGTTTAGGTTAGATTTGAGCTTTATTGTAATACGAAGACCAAAGACACAAGACATGAAGAATCAAGAGTTAAAGAGCTTAAAGACGAAGATTCGCCACTGCATGGATACCGCGGACGCGTTGTCTATGACGCGGGCGCGGTGGCGTGAAGGAGCGACCAATCAAGACCATGAAGGCCGCGGACGCGTCGCCTATGGCGCGGTCGCGGTAGAAGCTGAACCGGGTTTGACCATTTGAAGGCCGCCGCGGGCGCGGTTCTGGTGCCGCGGTCGCGGTGGTAGCCGACTTTGGAGCGGATGAAATCTTGGCGTTTCTATCTTGTTTCCTTTCTTATCTTTCGGTTTCCTATCTTATTTAGTCCGAAAAGGTTGATCTTTGGGGCTATATAAGGGGAACCTTTCTAGGTTTTTAGAATATCCAATACTTGTCAATCAATTGTCTTTCAAATAAAGATTAGAGTTTTCTTTGTAATGGAGAACTAACTCTCCTCTAGAGTTTATTCAATCAAGGAAGCTTTATTATGAAGTTGTGAAATTCTGGTAATCTCTTTATCCTTAGGTCTTTATTGATACTCTTGTGCTTCATCACATGATCTATGTTTGATTTTATGAGCCTGATCAACTTGTTTGATTGACTTAGATCTATTGTTTGAATTAGGATTGGTTGTTGTCTATACATCTTTCCTAATTCTCGAAACAACTCTATTCTAGGACCGTGGACTAGTTTAGGGAAGAGTATTCAATGGTTAAATTATGCATGAGACTCGTAGCTTGATTGCATGATTTGATTTCCTTTTATCCCTGTGCTCTATGCTAATTCTAGGTTAAGCGTCCTTGCCTAGGGTTATAGAATTGCTTGGACCGTGGACTTGCGATTTCTAATGATTGGGATTGGAATTGACCTAAGCATATAAAGAGGTGGATGAATTCATGATCAACGGATTAATAAAGTGGAATTGATTGGATGAACTCTGCTTGATAACTTTGATTGAAACCAACTTTCAAAACCCCCTTTGATTACTTGCATGAAAACCACTAAAATCTGAATAAAACTGATTCCTTTGGGTTCGACCCCTTGCTTGCCTACTATACTTGTGTTTGCATGTTTGAGATTTATTTTTGATAAGGGAACAACGACTTTGCCCGAGTCAGTCATAGAGCCTCCTTGTACCATCTCCTTGGACTCTTGCCTCCTTGTTGACTTGACTCACTCCGTACATGGCTTCGTAGTCAGAGAGTTTATCAAGTAACTCCCATGCTTGCTCCGGCGGCAAATCAACGAACCCACAATCGGTGTGAAGATTCAACTTGTCCTTGGTGGCAGGGTTGATTCCTTGGAAAAATATGTCTTGGAGAACATATGGTTGTTGCCCATGCGTTGGACATTGCCTCAATATCTCCTTGAACCGATCCCAAGCCTCAAAGAGTGGCTCGTGGGCTCCTTGTTGGAAACTTGCTATCTTCCTTCTAAGCTCCGTTGTTTTTGTTGGTGGAAAGAACTTCATTAAAAATGCTTCATTGAGAGCCCTCCAAGATGTGATGGACCGAGGTGCTTGGCTCTCTAGCCAATGTAATGCCTTGCCTCCCAACGACCACTTGAAAGCTTTGAGTAGCACATACTCTAGCGTCTCTTCATCCGTCGAGATAGTCTCACATATGTCCTTGAATAGCTTCACATGCTCAATCGGGCACTCATTCGGTCGCCCCTCAAATTGGTCCCTCTTGATAAGTGATATGAATTGAGTCTTGATCTTGAAGTTCTTTGAAACCTCCGGTAAGACAATGGCCGGCTCCAAAACCTTCAACTTCGGATGCATGTATTGGCGTGCATTCCGGGGTTGGGTGTTGATTTGAGCCTCTAGTCTCATCCTTTGCTCACGCTCTCTCCTAGCTTCGGCTTCCCGGTTTTCCATCTCAAGTTGCATACGAGCCATGTTGGCCCTCATCCGAGCAACCTCATCATCATGTAACGCTTGGTTCTCCATTCTCTTCTTCTTTCGAGCTTGCTTGATAATGCTCTCCAGATCACTCACAAAATCGAACTCAAGTGTTCCTCGGGCGGAACAAGCTCGCATACACCTATAACCAAAGACACAAACAAAACCGAATCACAACAAACAAGGGGTTTGGGCTAATCCCTCACCCAAATCACTACCAAATCAAAGACTCAACAAAAGAGGTACCTCAAACAAGTAGAACTGCCCGGCAACGGCGCCAAAATTCTGATGGGTTTCGGATCGGAAGGTCAAAATTCAAAGTAATAACCGAACCCCGTAGTAGTACAAGGGTAGGGTGTCGAACGCTCGGGAGTTTGTGCGTTGAGTGTACCAAAAGACTTTGAAAAGGGAAAGAAAGGCAAAAACAAGGAAAATCAAAGGGAACAACCCAGGACCGACATAGGTCACTTCGGCCCGGGATGGATCGATGGGAGTTTTGCACGGGACCGACATAGTTGTAAGTCGGGCCTGACGTTTGGGTAACTCGGTCTTGGCAAAATGGTAGATCGGTCTTGGGTTTTCGGGTTCCTTCCCTAACTAGATGTGGGTAATTCCACCCCAATTCAGCTAATGAGTGTCGATCCTTGTGAGATCGAGGTTGTTTGCCTTCGATCCCTCCACTCTACACATCGACCCTAGGGAGTTTTCACTCTCCTTCGATGCAAGGTCAAGTGATGGGCTCGAGATCGCTTTCGCTTACTCTAACCAATCACAAGCCCTTGATCCCTTGCTTTCACAAGAGATTGTAGCTCTATGTAGAGAGGATTCCTAGATCAAGCACTCAAGGCTATGGAATTGGGGGTTCACACCCAAACCTAGCTAGGGGTTTCCCCCATAGCCCAAGACTATGGAATCTACTCCATGTAAAAAGAGTAAAAAGCAATCAATAGACAAAGCAAGCAAATCTCAATCATCAATCTCAAACAAAAGCCAAATTGCATTCAAATCAAAGGAATTCACAAGATCCAAACTCTAATTCTAAATTGCAAATCAAAACAAGGTTCAAACTCACAAATTCCTCCTAGAACTCCTAACCTCCACCAATTTCTCTCTTCTTCTCCTCTTCCTTCTTCCTCCTTGCTCTCCAAGTCTTCCTTGAGCCTTTGAGAGTGATTAATTGTGTCTAAACTTGGATAATTGTCTTCTAATCCTCTCTGCTTTTAATCGGGGACCAAGAATGTCCAAAAATGGAAGAGGGGCAAAAGTGGTAGATCACATTTGTGTGCCTTGGAGCCCAATCTTCACTTTGCCGACATGGATCGACACGGGGGCACCTCGGACCGGACTTGCCACAACTCGGTCCGAGCCTCCGTAGGTCGATCTCGGGCCCGACTTGCTGGACAAGTCGGTCTTGGCCTCGATCCTCTTCTTTTCTTGGTCTTCCTTGAGCTCCTCTTCGTTGATCGCTCGGCTCTTCCGCTCCTTTGCGCTCTCGCCTTGCTCCTTCTTAGAAACTCCTTCCGAACCATCCTCAAAACGTGCCAAATTACCTACAAAACACAACAAATTCGCATAGTTTCCGAATCTTATAGAAAATCGGAATCTAAGCTAAAAAGGAACAAAACTAGCAAAGAAAGGAACAAACGACACATATTTACAAGAGAAATTAACTACTAAAACACCACCAAAATGAGAGACATCAGAAAGAAAAGAAATAAAAGGTGGAAAGATAGAAGACGGAATAGAATGGTGTAGATAGATGAAAGATATAGAGATAGAATGGGACCAAAAAGTCCTCTTTTTTTCGTATTTCTTTTTTTTTCTTTTTCTATTTTCTTTTTTTTTTTCCTGTTCTTTTTTTTTCAAATGAGCTCAAACTGAGACGCGGTATGGTTACCGCGAGCACGGTCTAGTACCTGTTCGTCGGTGCGCACTGGTGATCCACCGCGGGCGCGGCTGATGCGGCGCGGTCGCAGTATCACACCAGGCTGTCCTTTCGAACCTAGTACTTGCATGTTAGCTTGAAAAACGAATCAAATCCTAAGCTAAGAAGGGAAAAACAATCTAACTAATCCTTGGGTTGCCTCCCAAACAGCGCTTTTGTTTAACGTCGTTGACTCGACGTGGATACGCTCAATAAGGGTCCTCATCAATGTGAAGTCGGACCTCGTTGCCATCATGAGATATGGAAAGTGAACCATTGGCAACATCAATAACCGTCCTCACGGTTTTCATAATTGGGCGACCAAGTCAAAGAACCGGGTCGTAACGCCATTCACCAATCTCCATAACATAAAAATCTGCAGGAAAGATGAGACCATCGACTTGCAGTAAAACTTCCTCCACTAACCCTTTCGGGCGCACATTAGAATGGTCAGCCAATTCAATAAAAATATCCGAATCTTTCAAAGGACCAAGGCCTAACCTATAATATATGCAAGCTGGAAGGACATTAATGGATGCACCTAAATCTAGCATGGCATGCTCAATTTTGATTTCTCCTATCGTGACAGGGACGGTGAATCTTCTTGGTTCTCCACATTTCTTAGGCAGTTGTTTTTGGAGTAGTGAATTACAAGTCTCGTTTTTGCTATCCTTCGTTTTTTCAACTAGAGCTACTTTTTCAATTCTAGGTTTGGACCTACTTTTCCTTTTTATTGTGCAAAGCTCTTTCATGAATTTAGCAAAATGAGGAACACCTTGAATGAGATTTAAGAGAGGGACATTTACCTGGCAATTGGCGAAGGTCTCGAAGAGTTCCTTATCCTGTGCCGGATTCCTCGTGTCTTTAAAAGGAGGAGAAGGCTTGAGAGACCTCAAGGGTGGAAGTGGTGGTGCAACATACCCATCATCCTCCTCGGGTGCTGTGGCGCGGTCGCGTCTAGGGAGCGCGGGCGCGGCGGCAAATAGTTCTTGAAGGCGTAATCGAGCAATGCCTCGAAGTTCTTCTCTGCATCATTACCGCGGTCGCGTCGGGGGATCCGCGGTCGCGTCACTTCCTCTGTCTTAGACTCCAAAGTCTCTGTTGGATTTCCGTGGGCGCGGTGAGGGGAGCGCGGTCGCAGAAATTCAACAGAGGCTTGTTCCTCTTGTTTTGTTGGGCCGGCGCGGTCACGGCTGGGGGAACGCGGTCGCGGAATACCTCCAAAGGGTGGTTCCCGACTCGCCAATGCTCTACCGCTCCTCAAGTTCATGGCACTCACATTTTCTTTATGGTTGAGCGGTTGAGAGGGGAGTTTCCCGGAATCCTTAGACTCGAGCCTGTTGATCATAGTAGCGAGCTGGCTTAGTTGAGTCTCAAGATTCTTTACAGCAGCTCTCGTCTCTTGGTTCTCCTTCAGAAGGGCAGTAATATCATCATTCTGAGACGGAGCAGGCGCTCTCGGGGCATAATTGTTTGAGCGAAATTGTTGTTGCTGGCCTTGAGGAGCGAACTGTTGCTGCTGTGGTGGTGGCTCCTGCTGTTGTTGATTGTTCCACCGGAAGGTAGGATGGTTTACCCACCCCAGATTGTAGGTGTTGGAGAAAGGATCGTTCCGGGGCCGGGGCACACCATAACCGACAGCGTTCACCGACGCCTCGGTCTCCTGGATCGTAGGGCACTGGTCGGTGTGGTGGCTTGCATCATAGCACAGACCGCAAGCATTGACTTGTTGAGCCGTATCCTTTGTGAGGAACTACTTTATGAGATCCTTGAGTTCCCTTAATTCAGCATTCAGGGACTCATTCACCACATTAATGGACCTCACATTGGTACTTGACCGTTGATTGCGAGCCTACTCCGCCAAGATCTCCACTTTCTCAAATGCTCCTGTTGGAGTCAAGTTCTCGTAACTGCCTCCACAAGATGCATTCACAAGCCTCTTGTCATTGTCGCAGAGTCCCGCAATAATAAAGCAGATGAGTTCCTTGGCAAGATAACCATGGTAGGGACAACTAGCGATGAGCCTCTTGTAGCGCTCATAATAGTCATAGAGGTTCTCGTTCTCCCCTTGCTCCAAACTGCTGAGCTGCTTTTTGATAGAAGTTTGTTTGGAAGCAGGGAAGTACTTCTCTAGAAAGGCTTTCTTCATGGCCGCCCAATTGGTGATAGAGCCTGGCACCAAATAAAGGAGCCATTCCTTGGCGGAGTCCTCCAAAGAGAAGGGAAAAGCTCGGAGCTTGATTTGATCCTCTGTGACATCCGTCGGCTTCATGCTCACACATACAACGTGGAATTCCGTTAGATGCTTGTTCGGGTCTTCACCACTCAACCCGTGGAATTTGGGTAAGTGGTGGATCAGCCCGGACTTGAGCTCGAACTTGACGCCCTCCCCGAGATCGGGGAACTGAACAGCCAGCTGCTGTTGTTGGAGATCAGGCGCAGTGAGTTGGCGAATAGTTTTCTCCGCCATGACTTCCTCAGGTTCAGAATCAGAGAGACAGAGAGAGAGAGAGAGAGAATCAAGAAGGTTGTAGGATGCAGAAGCTTTGGGAGCACTTCTTATCTTCTGAAGAGTCTTGTCAATTTCTAGATCAAAGCGAACAGGAGAAGTATTAGTAGACCGGGTACGGACCATATGATAGGTCCGGACCCAAATGGGGTTTCTGGGCTCGAACCGCGGGCGCGCCGAGGCGGCCGCGGTCGCGGTTCTGGCACAGAACCGAAAAACACACGAAAATCAATCAAGAACAAAGATTCCCCGGCAACGGCGCCAAAATTTGACTCGGCTAAAGTCGTTGTGTCAAAATCAAAGATAAAACCCAAACATGCACACACACAAGTATAGTAAGCAAGTACGGGGTCGAACCCAAAGGAATCAGTTTCTTAATCCGATTTTAATGGTTTTCATGCAAAGTAATCAAAGGGGGGTTTTGAGAGAGATTTCAATAAAAGTTAACAAGTAGAGTTCATTCAATCAATTTCACTTTATTAATCCGTTGATCATGAATTCATCCACTTCTTTATATGCCTAGGTCAACTCCAATCCTCATCTTGATTATTCGCTAGTCCACCATCCTAGCAAAACTATAATATGAACAAAGACGCTTAATTCAAATCATGCAATACACTCAAGGATATTAGGAAATCAAATCATGCAATCAAACTACGAGTCTCATGCACAATTTAACCATTGAATACTCTTCACTAAACTAGTCCACAGTCCTAGAATAGAGTTGTTTCGAGAAATAGGAAAGATGCATAGACAACAACCAGTCCTAATTCAAACAATAGATCTAAGATAATTAAACAAGTTGATTAGACTTATATAATCACACAGAGATCATGGGATGAAGCACAAGAGTATTAATAAAGACTTAGGGATAAAGAAGTTACCAGAATTTCACAACTTCATAACAAAGCTTCCTTGATTGAATAAACTCCAAAAGAGATTAGTTCTCCATTACAAAGAAAGCACAAATCTTTATTGAAAGAACACTTGATTACAATTCAGAGATATGAGATAAAAGGTATCTAAAACCTAAAGAAACTCCTCCTTAAATAGCCCAAAGAACAAGCTCTTCGAGATAGATAAGAAAGGAAACGAAAAGATAAGAAAGGAAACAAGATAGAAAAGACAGGATTTCGTCCATCTCGGATCTGGCACGCACCGCGACCGCGCCGCCTTGGCCGCGCCCGCGGCGGTCTACATTTGGCTTTAGCTGAGTCGGCTGCTACCGTGACCGCGTCACAGACAACGCGACCGCGGCCTCACGGGTCTTCATCATCGGCGCCTCAAACCACCGCGACCGCGTCATAGACAACGCGACCACGTAATCCATGCAGTGACGAACTCTTCTTCCACTAAGCTCTAAGAACTCTTGATTCTTCACATCTCGTGTCTTCGGTCTTCGTATTACAATATCGCTCAAACCTAACCTAAACACTCTCAATAATATCCTAAAATTTAAGAGTTAACCCATACAAAATAGCCTGAATCAACCGTCTAAGGGAATGGACTGATCCCAGGAAATATTGGAGGCGTCAGCTTAAGAGAACTCTAGAGTTCCCACACCTCCTCCTCAAGCTGCAACTGAGGTTGAGGAAATCTACGTAGTAGGGACACTTGATGGCTTGCATTTAGTTCATCCCTAGGATGCATATTAGTTCATGTTTCATTATGTTTTGGTTTGGTTTTCTTCATTTTAGGCTAGACATTTAGTTGTTTTCGGTTTATTGTCTTCGTTCGGACTCTACGCTTTGTTCGTTGTGAATTTCGGGTGAAGTGGAAGAGAATGGAATGATGGAGATCAAGAGGACTCAAAAAGCCGACATTAGCTCGAAGAAGGAGTCAAGAAGAAGCCCGAAGAAACACCAAAAGAAGCAAACCAAAAGCCGAGCCAAGAGCGCAAGACGACGAAGTGAGAAGGCAAGACCCGGTTCATCCAGGCCCTGACCCGGGCTGTGACCCGGCCGGGTCATGGCCAGGTTCAGCCGTTGGGTCTCCCGTGTGAGCCGCTTGCGTTTCCAGCATCTGACCCAGGCCGGGTCTCGCGACGGCGCCCTGTTTTCCTCTTTTAGGTCTTTTCCTTTTGGGGTTTTTGTATAGATACCCTTTCCTGCCTCATTAGAGGGATCTTCTTTTCCCCCTTCTGGGGATTTTTCCAATTTAGACCTTAGACTTTTCCATTCAAGCTCTCTTTTGTGTTTGGAGAATTGAAGAAAGTTGTTGGAGACTCCTTTTCAATCAATAGAATAAACTTTGGTATGGGATTCCTTCTCTCTTCTTCATTCCTCTTGTTTTCCATGTTTAGGTAGATTCCGAAATCCTAGGATTTGGGAAAAACACCATGGATTCTAGGTAGAAGTTGGATTGCTTGCATGGATTGAGATTTGATTGTGGTTTGTTTCAATCCTATGTGCTTAATGCCAAATTGATTGTGATTTGAGCCTTATTGATGATTGCAACCGAGAGGTTAGATTGTTAGTAGGAAGTGAGGTTTGGGATTTGTGTTGAGAGACCTTATCTCCCACTTGAAATCTATGATTGATTGACTGAGAACCCCTTGATATGAGAATTGATTGGGAATCTCTTGAGAGGATCAACTACCGATAGAGGCTTGAGTTGGATTGCTCACTCAAGCCACGACGGTGGATGAGGGTTTGACCCGATTCATAGCCCTATAGCGCCCAAAGGGCCTAGTCCCGGGTTGTCAAGCCACGAGAGTGGATGTTTTACCGTATTCTAGACACAATTGTTTGGTTCCATAGGATTAGACAATGAAATTAGGTAGTTGCCTCCAAACCATGGTTTAATCAAGATTCATGCATGCTTGCAATGTGTTGCCTAGGTTCATAGTGTGAGTACCTTAACTCTAGGATTGCCTTTCCCTTATTGAATTTGCTTTCTAGTTGATTGCTAGTTGTTAGTCTCAATTTCATTGCTCCTCTCCTTATTTGGGTTTATTTAGACCTAGCTACTTGTTTGTCGGTTCAATCATTGCTACATAAGTCCTAGAGATCGATACCTTGATAATACTGTACACGACCCGTACACTTACGGTGTAGGTGTGAAACCTATCAAGTTTTTTGACACCGTTGCCGGGGACTTTTGCTAGTTTTGGTTGTTTCCTACAACCGGTAGTCTAGGTCCTTTTTGCTTTTGATTTGTTTCTTTTTGTTTGTGATTTTAGGTTTCTTAGACAATGAGTATGTTGAGACTTGATCAACGGGAAGATGAGCACTTCCATGAGTACATCTCTAGATCTCTACAAGTGGTGCAAGAACATGATGCTTGGGGTTATCAATACCACAAGTTCGAGTTATGCAAGTGCATAGTTGAGGGTATGAACCCCGCAACTTTTGATTTGGCCATGTACATGAGTAAGGGGAGATTATGGGATACGGGTAGTGATGAGTGTTGGGACTTCTTTTGCTTCATGAGCGATGAGTGTATGCAAGTTGAATCTCCGCCGACTCTCAACCGGTTGAAACTCCTTATGCTTATCTTGAGAGTTTGGTAGAGGAACTTGCCAACAAAGTCAATAGCTTGGTTGTGGAGCATTGTGATAGGTGTCAATCTTCTCTCCACTCAACAACCACTTGCCCATGAGTTAGATGTGCCAAAGGATGACATTGTTGATGTGGATGAGCCTATAGAACTCAATGAGCTTGATGCATCCTTTCCCGTACGGGGTGATGAGATGGAGAATTCCAAAGCTTTGAAATAGGTGGGTGATTTATGTGTGGATGAGTGGTTCTCTTATTACGAATTAGAGGATGAGAGATTCTTTGATGACGGATTAGAGGATGATGAAAGAAGTGAGCAAGATCATGTCATTGAGATGTGTCCTTCACCAATGGAGCCTCCTTCTATGCTCTCTACTTGGGAATCTCCTCTCTCGATCTTAGATGCCCCATGTAAGTTCTTCCCTATTTTCTCACCCTATGTCATTCAAGATTTACATGATGAAAAACCATGTTTAGAGCCTAAAGTGGAATCTAGAGATCGATTACTATGAGGTTACCTTGGAAGAAAGTGCTCAAAAGAGATTTGATCCATATTTTATATATATATATATATATCTTGAGAAGCCTCCACCCGAGGAAAATTGGTTTCAACATATTCCATTTCATGAAAGTAATGCTAGCTTATTTGATAGGTTAAAGCGGTTTTTGAATACTATATTATTCGTTTTTAAACCATCATTGGGCTACTTACACCTTTATGAGATATGCTCACAAAGTTTCGATAGGTTACTAAGGGTGTTAACAATGATTGATCTAAGCATTTGAGAAGACATCATGGTCAAGCTATCAACCTTAAATAAGCGTTCCTTGGTAGGCAACCCAAGTTTTTCTTTGTTAGTAGGCTAATTGAATAAACTAGAAGCAAAGCATTGGTTTGTTTGATGAAATTGTGAGAGCTTTGCATTTTGGAAGTCGTTGTTGATTCTTGTTGCTTGTTTGGTAGTGCTTGATTGCCCTGTTGCTTGAGGCTTGCTTGTGGTTGTCCTTGCCGGGACAACGTTTTGCTATTGTTGCTTGTGGAATTTCTTGTCTAGTTGTGTGTAGGAAAATAGCAAAGACTCTTGACTCCTACTTCCGTCTCCAAATTGATGAAATCCTCAATTCTACCGCCTCCTCCTCTTCAATAAGTACAAGGTAAGTCCTTTATTCTCTTCCTTCTTGCTTTAATTTTCACATTGAGGACAATGTGACCTTTAAGTTTGGGGGAGAGAATTGGCTAGTTCATGTTAGATAGATGAATTCATGTTTAAATTCTTGTCTTGCATTCATGTTTACATTTGCCATTATATTTGCATGCTAAAATCCAAAAAAATTGAAAAATTTGTCAAAATGCCAAAAATTTCATGCATAATAGGATGCCATCAATTCTCTTCAATGGAAAACCACTTGCCTTCAACATAGTTAAATTCATGACTTGAAAAATTCCATATCTTTGCTTGGATAGTTGAAGCCTTATCTCTTTGCATAATCATGGACTTGATTGTTTAATTTGTAATTGGATGAGCATGTGTGATTCTTAAGGTTGTTGATTTGTGTTGAAATTCTAGGCATTGAGTACCTAGTGAGATTTCATTTTTAGCCTTTTTCTTGGACTTGTGTCCTTTCTTTGCTTTGTGTGTGTGTGATTTCTCTATGCATCTCTAACTCTAGAACTTGAATTTGTATCTTTGTCAAGACCGCATACATGATATATGGTTGTGACATTAAAATGATAGTAGGATTGTTTTCGTTAGCCTCACTATTTTCCCTATCCACCCTACATTAGTGCCAATTTTTCTTGAAGCCCTAATTTTTGAGCCTAAAAGCCTATATTTAAAAACTCCATAAAATATTTTCCTAGTCCAAATAGCTTGTCCCTCCTAGAGGATAGGAGTCATGATGGATGTATTTTGAGTGAGTTTGGGGGTTTGAGAGGAAAATATCATTTGGTGGAGAGTGTCTCAAAGGAAAATGCAAAAGTTTGGGAAGTGTTGGGAAAAAGACAGTCTTGGAAAAATTGTGTTTAAAGTGATGTTGGTGATGTGAAGAAAAGTGCAAAAATCCTTGAGAAATCACCAAAGTTTTGTTGAGAAACGAAAAGAAAAGTGCAAGGGTTGAGTTGAAAATCAAAGAAAAGTGAAGGTGGAAGAATAAAGTTCAAATTAGTGATGTGATGAATTTATGAACTCTTGGGTATGAGTGAGTGATTGAAAGTTGAATTGCTTCCTTGGCGTTGAATGAAATTATGACTCTTATTCTCTAGTTTAGCACCACATGGCCAAAATTTTCCTCACCCATTTCTTCTCACCTTAGCCCCATTACAACCCTCAAAAGCCCTCTTGATTATTGTCATTTACATTGTCCATTAGCGGTGGAGATTTAGATCTCATTCAAGCTTATGGTAGATTAGTGATCATAGATGAATTTGAGTGAATTACATTGAAGCCTAAACACATAAGCAAGAGAGCAAACACATTCTTCCTAATGAGGCCTAGAATTTATGCATTTGTCTTCATCTTTTGAGTCATAAAACATGTGCAATCATTCCAATTTGTTGAACTTCAAGGTCTTTGATTATTGCTTGTTCTATTTTGAGGTGAATTCTTGAATTGCACTTGATGTGGGATGATGAGTCTAATTGCTTGCTTGAGGACAAGCAACGCTCCCTCTGGATCGGAGGCCCCTGTGGTAGCAGACCGTCCCTCCTCTCCCGTTGATACTGAGACTGAAATTCAAGAGGAGAGGGACGTCCCTTTTAAGTCTCATGGTGAGTCTTCTCAAGCGCAAAGATCCGAGGAGCAAAATGAAGAAGAAGAAGAAGAAGAAGGGACTAACCACCATGACCATGATGATGATGATGAAGAGCGTGAGGAAGAGGAGACAGAGAATCAAGGTCGTAGGGCCGGCAAGGGCAAAGGTAAGCTGAAAATCCGTGGCCCTCTCGTCTTCACCAAAGAACTCTTGGCTAAAAATGGAGTCGAGGAGTTTTTGGAATTGCTTGCCTTCCAAGTTTGGGACCACCTTGAAGGGAATTTGCTCAGATTGATCCAGATCAGATGAAGGTCTTCTACTCCAATTCTCTCTCAAGTCCAAATCCGATTCCATTCAGGCCTCCATCACAGCCGGTGAAGATGTCTTCTCTTTTGCTGAGATTGTCGTCAAGAGATTTCTCAAGCTAAAGCCTTCTCTTGTGGACGCTCTTCACGCCGTCCCAAGCAAAGGTTTTGGGAGATTTGATGTTGACGAGATTCTTTTGAGGCTCTTCAATGGGAAAATCCCTTCAACTCTAGACAAAGTGGCACATGCCCTTTGAAGGACGGGCGCCATCGCTCACCACTTCATTGTGAGGATGATAGTGTCGAGGCAAGAAAAAAAATCCTTGGTGTAGATAGTTGATTGCATTATCCTCGACCAATCCCTAAGGAAACTGCCAATAAACCTGCCCAAGATTATGTTAGAGCACATGGAAAAGTGCAAATTAAGGGAACACTCTATGTCATTCCCGAACCTAGTTAAGAGATTGATGCCGAAGGAAGAGATCTAGATTACAAACATAAGATGTGATGAAGAGTTGTCGTTAGAGAAGACACAGAGAAGATTAGAAGAAGAGGTCGCTGCTGCTGCGGCTATTGAGGTGAATGTAGAGGTTGAGCATCTTGTAGAGCAAAATGTTTAAGTTCAGGGGATGCTGGATCCATCTAAGAGCTTTCAGCCTGGGGACGATGAGGAGGATGCCAATAACTACTCCATTAACGAACTCTTGACTATGATCATAGGCAACCAACAGACCATCATTAAACAACAGAAGACCACCAATAACCTTCTTTTAGTTCAGCATACATGATCTTTACCCGTTCCTTTCATCCCTTTCTATTTTGCATTCCTTTATTCTGTCTAAACACTTCATTCATTCTTGTGTACGTGTAATTCTCTACTTATTTTGAATGAAGTCCTTTTGCATTGCATTGACTGTGCTTAACCGTTCTTATCTTTAGTTATGATTTTGTGCTAACAGTTCTAACGCCTGTTCTCCTTTTCGATGATGCCAAAAGGGGAAGTATGGAATTATTGAGATGTGTTACGAAGAGTTGTCACAATAATGCATTTGCTTAGGGGGAATTTTGCTAAGTAGTAAGGAAATATTGAAAATCTAAGAACTCCAGTCCTTGAAAAGAAAATGCTAATTTGAAAAGAGCTCAACTTAAGTTACATGATTCATATGTCTAAGGATGCTGAGTGTGTTTTATTTGCTTCAAGCTTTAACTCTTAATATTTTTTGGTTATGAGTTTGTCATCATCAAAAAGGGGGAAATTGTTGAACCAATGTTAAGGACGCCAATCATTAACACTAAATCAACGATCTCCGTCCTTGGTTTTCATAATGACAAACTCTAGGAAATCTAACGTGTTTGTCCAAGTGATACTCCTAGGGACGCTCATCGTATGAAAAGGACAACAAGTGTTTGTCGTCCCTATACGATTGGGACGCCCAAGACTTCAACGATCAAAATGAACAATAATGACTTTCATGCGAGATAGGGAAGCCGTCCCTATCGAGAAGGAAACCGGTGCCCAATTTTCAACATTCAACTTCAAACAGCGAGGTTGCACGATAAGATGACATCATGGGAGGTCATAGTCCTCAGAAGCTTCGGGTGTCAAAGACAAAGAGCATAAAACCAAAAGTGTCGCTTTCTAGACTCATCCCAAGAACCACGTGAAAGCTCCCTGATATATATATAATCTATTTAGGACACGATAACTCTTGTATTTTAGGGCTATATTGAGAGTTCTAGGTTAGACTTTGTGATTAATTTTAATATCAAGACCGAATACATAAGGATTCAAGATTCATGAGTTTAGAAGACAAATCCAAGAAGAAGAGCCGATTTTGTACATGAGCCGCAAGCATGGTGGCTAGGCCGCAGGGGCGGTGAAGACCAGAGTGTAGAATTCATCCAAGTGTAGAACCACGTGCGTGGGTTCCATAGCTTGTGCGTGGTGCGAGGCGATCTGTGAAGAGCGAAGGATTTCTCGAATCGTAGGTATAGATCTATCTCCTCCACCTCAAGATCCTCACTAGAGTAGTCCTCCTTGCCATCTCGTTGATGGCGGTCGAGATCATGGTAACCGGCTTTTCAAGGACATTGTCAAGAACAGAGTCATAGAGGTCGAAGAAAGGGGCAGGAGGTGTTGAGGTGGGCGGCATCAACATGAGTATATATGGAAACCCTAGATCTAGAAATCTTCTGACCAAACATGGTTGTTGCTTATTGGAGGCTAGATCCGGTTGAACGTTGAGAAAGAGGCGATGTCAACACTGTCCTTCCACAGTCAACCATCGCTTGCAAACGAGCAAGCATCGCTTCTTGATAAGCACATTTTAGGTAGTACTTTAGTGCATGTTTAGTTAGGTTTTTCATGGTTTTTGGCTTAGTTTTTGTTAGTTTTTGTAGTTTGTTAGAAAGATTCAGATATCTACACATTGTTGTGGTTTTGGATTGTAGATATGAAGACAACAAGTGTAGGAGAGGTGAAAGCCGAAGCATTGAAGGAGGTGGGAAGGAAACCTAGCCATAAAGATTGCTTGCGAGAAGGACCAAGTGAAGAACAAAGAGGAATTACGATTAGGGCTCAAGACACGGGCATGGGCCCCATGACACTCTTGTGTCCTTGGTGGTTTGACCGAATTTTCATCCTTGAGTTACTATGTTCATGACGCGGGTTGGCGTATCAAAACGTGACCGCATTTTGGTCCGAGTCGAAACGATTTTACAAGATCGACTTTTTTTTTCTTTTTTTTTTTTTTGAAATGTCTTTGAGCTTCATTTTAGGATAGTTTTATTTGTTATAGCTCTTATATGTTAGGGTGGTTAGGTCTTATAATATTATCTTTGACATCATTATATTCTCTCTTTAAAGAAGCCGAAAACCTAGAAATCTTTGTAAGTTCTTTAATAGATTTTTCGAGCTAAACTTCTTTTATCTAACTAGTTTATTGAAGTTGTTTGATTTGAATTGTTGTGAGTTTTGAATATTTAAATTAAACCTTAACTAGATTGATTTCATTATGCTTAATTGCTTAATTTCAGCTTAGGGTTTTATTAGCTTGATCACCAAATATGATTTCTATGATGAATTACAACTAGACTGATCTAATAATCGGTCGATATTGCATTGATTAAAGTATACCTCTTTTTCTAATTAAGCCGGTTGGATTGATTGGTGAAAAAAAGAGATTTCAATCATAATTCTTGTAAATGTATAGTTGCTTTAGAGAGTTATGTCTATTGATGTTTGGATCTTACTGCATGTTGTTGTCAAATTGAATCTAAAAGGTCTTATAAGTTGTTTGATGATTAGGGTTGTGAAGTCTGGTCGGATTAATAACTACAACTGTAGTTTGAAAGTCTTAATTAAATCCATGAAGTTGGGTTGTTAAGAGTTTCATAATAGATTGGTTATGTTGCAATTGGAATAATGATAATCGATAATCAACATTCACTTCTGCAATGGATATAAATTAGTTCGATCTTCATCATACTTGTTTTATTTAACATTATAATTCATCATAAAAATTAGTTGGATCTTCATCATACTTACTTTGTTTCTTTACTTTTAGTAGTTGATAATTCAATCATAAAACCCCCTTTTTCTAAGTAGCATAGCAATAAACACTAAAGACATGAGTCCATATAGGAGTTGGGATTCTTTTGATCGATATTAAGGCGATTAAAATACCGTTATCACTTCTTGTCATCATCGGGTTTAGAGATGTGATGACAAATTGTGCAATTATTTTTTAATAAGTGATGAAAAGTTTTGTGCTTGGTGATTTTTTTGTATGAGTGATGACAAATCTTTGTACGAGATGACAAGTTTTTGTACAAGGTGACTTTTTTTTTACAAGTAAGAACAAGTTTTGTACGTGATGTCATGGTACTTGGTGATTTGTATAAGTGATGACAAGTGTTTTGTATGAAGTGACATTTTTTACAAGTGAGGACAAATTTTGTACATGATGACAAGTTTGATTATTATTGGGATGGTACTAATTAGGACGGTGATGTCAGAATTTGAGTTATGATAGGAAATCATCATGAAAATTATGACGATAGGTGATAACATGTTGGCTAATGACAAGATTTGATGATAATTTAACTAATGACAAGTTTTTTGACCTGATGGGTGATGATAAAATAGGTAATGGCATGTGAACAATGACAAAATTTAACGACAATCTAAATGAAGACAGGTTGAGTGATGACAAGATTGGACAACAATCTAAGTGATGACAAGCGGCGTGATGACATGTTGGGTAATGACAAGATGTACTGAAAGAGTTAAAGTTACACGCGTGTTATTTTTTTTTTACGAAGGATAAAATTGAAAAATCAAGTAATCATCACATTTATATTTGCTACATCTCAAACTCCGTATTAATATTTAACTACGGCATGCTTACCTTTTTTTTTTATTAACCAGTGGGCTTAGACGGTCAAGTGATTTTGTCCGATCTCTTTTTGGTGCATTTTTTACCAAGCCAACTTATAAACTATTCATATCCTAGTGTTTCAAAATCGTCCATTAGACGTGAAAAAGTTTGTATATTATGTTAGGTAGTATCTTACGTGTTTATATTTTTGAATATCATCTCATGTGATTCAACATACTAAATACTTAACTGAATTACAATATAAAACACAATATATTTTATTCTTATTATATTTTGTATATTAAAAAAAGTGTAATTAAGATATTTACTTATAGAATTGTTATTATTATTTTTAACATAGGATGTTAAATCTATTAATTTTGTCATATTATTTTCTTAAATAAAATATATGTAAGTATTCATAAATACTTTTCTTACATATATTACCCTCTTCTATTTTGAATAGAAAAATATATTTTGCAAAAATATTAAATTTACTTGACCTCTTAAGCTTGGTGATATATTTATATGATAAAAAGAGATAATTTTAATATATTTTAAAATTAGATTAAAATAATAATAAAAAGATAAGATTAATGTTGATTGGGTTAGAAAAATCTAATTAAAATGAGTACATAATTGACAATAATTTGAATAATTAATACACATTTGAACTATCAGAAGACGTTTATTTTCACTATGTTTACACTTTATAGTTTTTTTTGGTCGAATGTTTACACTTTATAATTTACACAATTGAAATGAAACAAAAAAAAATCATAAAATTTATTAAAAGTTGTGTGTTTCTAAACCTAGATCATAAATTTATTAATACATAGTATTACTTTTATAGATAAATAATATTAGGAATATAAATAACTTTTAATATGTTTGTTTATGTTTAGAGTAAGACTTTTCTTTTTATTAAATATCATAGATTTACGTGTTGTGAAAGTATTGCACTCCCTCTGTCCCATAATGTTTGTTCATTTTTCTATTTCGGTTGTCCCAAAAAGTTTGTCCATCTTTCAAAACTTTCGATTTATATCACACTTTTCTTACCATATTACCCTTATTCAATCTCATATATTACCCTCATTACCCAATTTTTTCATCACCTTTATCAATTTTTCCTATAAAATTACAAAACTATCCTCATCCAATCTTATATATTATCCCAATTATCCACCTTTCCCATCAACTTTATCATTTTTTTTAACTTTTATACTTATATATTCTCCTAATTATTCAACTTTTCAACTTCGTATTAATTATCGTGCCAGTTGTCCATTATGGACAAACGTTTTGGGACGGAGGGAGTATAAGAATAGTTCATACTTACATACTTACGTGTAATTCATTTAACATGATTTTATCTTTTAAGAAATCTTTATATTTTATTTATTTATTACACAACATGTAATAGTCAAATTGGTCAACCTCTTCATTTCAATTTTTCTAACTAAAATAATAATATTAAAATAACTAATAGGGTTTTCATTGGAGATTAAATACATTCTACCCTTTTTCTATAAAAAAAAAAATTAAAACCACTTAAATACTTACGTGCTAAAAGAGGATAAAAATTGATGTCGCGTACATTTTTAGGTGGAATAAAGTTTGAAATGAATGTGTTTCACCGCTCTCTAAAAAGAAAACGGAAAAGCAAAGGGAAATGTTGCGATTTTTGGGCAGAGGTCCATTTATTTAAATCCCACCACCACCCCACCCACTCACTCGTCAGATCTCCACTCCCCTCTGCAAAAATGGCTTCTCATCCGAAATCAACCAGATCTCTGCTCTTCTCTTTCACCATCTTCTCCCTCCTCACCATTACCCTCTGCGCAGACACAGCAGATCCCTCCTTGGAGCTCGACACCCTCCATTTGAGGCCGCTCCCAGAGCCCCACTCCGGCGCCCAATGGGCGGAGGCCCAGGCCCAGGCCCAGCAAGACGAGCCCGCCGCCGCCGCCGACAGTTCCCTGACCGTCCATCTACACCACATCGACACGCTCCCCTCCGCAGCCTCCAGCGCGGACGAGCTCTTCTCCTTGCGCCTGAAGCGCGACGCCGCACGCGCCGCGTCCCTGGTCTCGCTGGTGGCCGCCCGGAACAGCACGCGCCGGCCGCGGCCACGCCCCGGCAAGGACTTCAGCAGCTCCATCGTGTCGGGGCTGGCGCAGGGCAGCGGCGAGTACTTCACGCGCCTGGGCGTGGGCACCCCCGCCAAGAACATGTACATGGTGCTGGACACCGGGAGCGACGTGGTCTGGACCCAGTGCGCCCCCTGCAGAAGGTGCTACACCCAGGCCGACCCCATCTTCGACCCCAGGCAGTCTCGCTCCTTCACCTCCATCCCCTGCAACTCCCCGCTCTGCCATAAGCTCGACCAGCCCGGCTGCACCCGCCGCGGCAACAAGTGCGCCTATCAGGTACTCTTTTTATTCAAATGCCCCCATCTTTGACCTCCCAGACTGTTGTTGTTGCTAGTAGTACTGCATATTGATCATTAAATATGGATCTCATAGGTATCCTACGGGGATGGGTCTTTCACGGTGGGTGAGTTCGCGCGTGAGACGCTGACGTTCCGCGGGACTAGAGTCCCAAACGTGGCGCTGGGATGCGGCCACGACAACGAGGGGCTCTTCGTGGGCGCTGCGGGCCTGCTGGGCCTGGGCCGGGGCAAGCTGTCCTTCCCCCACCAGACCGCGCGCCGCTTCGGCCGCAAGTTCTCCTACTGCCTGGTCGACAGGTCCGCCTCCGCCAAGCCCTCCTCCATGGTGTTCGGGGCGGCGGCGGTGTCCCGGGCCGCGGCCTTCACCCCGCTCCTCACCAACCCCAAGCTCGACACCTTCTACTACGTGGAGCTGGTGGGCATCAGCGTGGGCGGCGCCCGGGTCCCCGGCATCACCGGCGAGCTCTTCAAGATCGACCCGACGGGCAACGGCGGCGTCATCGTCGACTCCGGGACCTCCGTGACCCGGCTCACCCGCCCCGCCTACATCGCTCTCAGGGACGCCTTCCGGGGCGGGGCGTCCGGGCTTAAGGTTGCCGAGGGCTTCTCCCTCTTCGACACCTGCTACGATCTCTCCGGGAAGTCGACCGTGAGGGTGCCGACGCTGGTCATGCACTTCCGGGGCGCCGACGTGTCGCTGCCGGCGAACAACTACTTGATCCCGGTGGACACATCTGGCCGGTTCTGCTTCGCGTTTGCGGGGACCATGAGCGGCCTCTCCATCATCGGGAATATCCAGCAGCAGGGTTTCAGGGTTGTGTTTGATGAGGCCGGGGGCCGCCTCGGCTTCGCCCCACGCGCCTGTAGTTAATTGGAGTCCATCTCAGGACAGGGTTAATGTGGTAAATAAACGGGTCTGTTGTTGTCTGGCTTTCCTTTTCCCCGGTTTTCCTCCTTGGAATGAGGGAAAAGATGGGGTACCCGTACCTTAAATCCTTGAAAAAAGCAGAGGGGGTGCCAGATTTCATCACACTATCATCTCATCTCTGGGGAAATGTGAGCTTTATTTTTGCCTTGGCAGAGGAAGAGAAAAGGATAAAGAGCAAACTTAATTTAAATGCGTTTCTTTTGGCTTTTTTTTCTTGTTTGTGTTACTGAATTGTTTGTCGTTTTAATCGGGAAAATGCCAAGGCAAGGATTACTGTGTGGTGGACTATGAGTGTTACTTCGTTCCTCCTATATTTTTCTTAATCTGTAATGTTAAGTATTGAAAAGGATAAGTTTAGACCGAAAGGAATGATTTATGTTTCGAAGATGTCTAGTCAGCCTGCAAAATGTAATAATCTAAGTTTTTATAAAAGGATAAGTTTTTAATTATTATGTTTAGATAATGATTAAGATTACCTATTTAATTTTAATTCTGTTTTTAATTAATAAAATTTTACAATAAAACTTCATTATGTATTTGAATTTGCCAATTTTTTTAAAAAAAACTTGTTAGAAATGGGAAATAAAATTATTAAAGATATCATTAGATGGCTATTGTTGTTAGTGTATTATTAGTATACCCCCTCAAGGGGGATGTCCTAGAGCGTCCGATTGGACGAGAACTTTCAGTTCTGGATGATTCATAATGATATTTGTAAGGAGGCTGTGACCCATTTTAGCAATTTTATCAGCCACAACATTACACACTCTACTGACGTGAGCAATTCGGACGGTCTCGAACCAGTTTAACGAGACTAGGATATCTGTAATTATTATTTCAATGTCCCATGGATTTTGTCCCTTTTTTGTTAACTGCATTGATTACTACAAGGTTATCACCCTCTATCTTTAGTTTTCTTAGTCCCAATTCTTTGGCCATCTTAATTCCATTCCCAATGCTAGCGTTTCAATTTTTGGTACTGATATATTTCCGTACTGATTCGTTCTTATTTTGATTACCTCCGCGTTTTGATTATGAATTACTATGCCGGAAGCGGTAGATCCGTTAGTTAGTTTAGATCCATCGAAATTCAGTTTGGCAAAACCTGGGCTTGGCCTACGCCAGGTGGTTGCTTTCCTTTGTTGGTGTTGCCTTATTGGTCGTCTTTGTAGTTGATCATTTTCTTGTTCCGTCCAGATTTTGGCTTGGACCCAACTGAGAATCTGAGATTTTATAAACTGAACTAGGTCAGCTATAAAATCATTATCAGATTGTTGGAATGCAAGCCTATTTCGTTGATACCAGATTCCCCACTATACAAAAGCCAGTTCCGCAAATTCCTTTGTTCCAACTATTTGACCAATTTTTGTAATGATCTGCCTTGGTGATTTATCTGATGAGTCGTAGCTTTGCAAAACAAAAGCAGTCTTTGGATTGATCTGTTGTAGTATGTTGCGGGTGTGGTCGCACTTGACAAGAAGGTGTTCAATGCTCTCATGCTGGCAACTACACATGAGGCATCCTCCGGGAACAACGACATTTTTCATTCGTAATCTGTCCTTCCTAATCTATTAGTGTATTATTAGTTACTAGGGTGTGATACTCGCCCTACTCCATTATAAATATTTGGATTTTTATAGTTATTTACATATCCTAAATATATGTAAAGGTTGAAATAACTACATAGCGTTTTTTACATTTATAAAACACTTAATGTTATACTTTTAGTGATATTCTCTTTTAAAATAATTTAGCTAATATTTTTAAATTGAATATTTCATATAGTTATGATATGGTTTGTTTCTTGAATTAAAAAATGAGTTATAATTTTATTGAGAATTAATTTGAAAAATTGATATTGAAATATATAAAAAAGATATTTGTATGACAAAACAAACAAAGATACACGCATAAAATAAATTCGAATTTTATAAAAATTTTAGAGTAATTTCACACAAATATTATATAAAGTATCCAACTTTCTTATAAGACTTTCCAACTTTCTTCGTTAAATTCCTAGACAAATAGGCTTGTGCTATGCACGGGATATTCTCTGAACATATGTTTATGTTTATATACTTTTTTGTGGGGTGTTTATGTTTATATATCTAGTTGTGCACGAATGATCGAGTTTTATATCCACTAAGTAAGAAACAAAAAACGTATAGGAACTTTATATTATGGAAAGGGGATCAAGTGAGATTAACCCTTTAAATGTAAAATGAGATCAAATCTCATCCGTTAGATATCCAGAATTCATTGGTCCGGATTACCTCCATTTTTTTAAGACCCTTTTATATGTAAGGGCATTTTTTATTTTTTTTACTCCCAATCCTCCTTTGATCGACTTTCTGCTTCGTTCGTTCCGAACTTTCTCAATCGTTCTCCTTCGAAAATCGTCATTCATCTATTGTTCTTCCCTCAAGTTCATATATTGTTCTTCTCCAACATGATTCCCTTCTCCAACACAATTTAATCTGATTCCTTTGACCTCCAATTCCCTTCTTATGGATTTAGGTAGATGATTTCAAAATTTAAAACTTGTTTTTTTTTGTGAACTTCTATCAATTGTGTTTGTAATTGTAAACTCGTTAATATATGAATGTTTTCGCTTTAATTTGCTCTCTTTTGTGTGAACTCGTTAAATTTGCATTGTCGAAAGGTTATGGAAACATGAACAACTCAATTTTGATGGTTTCGATTGAACAGCTATGGCGAAAGTTCATTCTTGTCATATTGGTCACCATGTGTTCGACAAAATGCCTCAACACACGTGCCTTAATTTACATGAACTGTTTTATGGCTTTCAATGAACCTTTCCTTCAAAATTTATGAACCATAATGAGATTCTTTGTGAACCAAAAAGAATAATCGTATTTGCCCATTTTTAATACTCATTATGTGTTTCATGTTGCTTCACACATAGTTTTTACGTTTCTTTTGTAGATTGTTTATGTCTTTTACATTGCACATTGACAATTTCGATTGAATAGAGAGGTTGAAAGAGATGCTTGTCTAGTTGTCCACCATGTGATCGATAAAATGCCTCAACACATGTGCCTTAATTTACATGAGCAGTAGGTTTTTATGGTTCTTAATGAACCTTTCCTTGAAAATTTATGAACCATAATGACATTCTTTGTGAACCAAAAGAAGAATCGTATTTGCACATTTGTAGTACTCATTATGTGTTTCATGTCGCTTTACACATAGCTTTACATTTTTTTGCTGATTGCCCATCAAGTTCGGGTCATTCTAATATATCTCATTCAAATGGTGATGTTAGTACTGATGGAGTTTCTTTAAAGGATTTTCATAATAATACTAGTACCATTGGTGGAGCCCCATTGGATGATGATGAGAACGATAACGATGCCTACATTCTCCACTTATCACAAGATTGTTCTTATTTCATTACTACTTGTACAGTTGAGTATAAACCTCAAACAATGTTTTGTTATGTGTGTTTGAGGATTAAGTTATCTTTTATGCACTTTAACATTAAATGAACTGTATATTTACATGACATGTACCTACAAGTGGAACACAATGAACCAAGTTCTTTTCTTTTACACAATTTATGCATTTTGTCATATATGAACCGAGTGATTCAAATTCATGAACCATTATGTCAAATCCAATGAACCAAATAATTAAACTTCGTGAACTTAAAAACAATCAATTCAATATTTTTCTTTTATACAATTTACACATCTTGTCATATATGAACCGAGTGATTTAAATTCTTGAACCATCACATTGAAGACAATGAACCAAACAATTAAATGTCATGAACCTACAATCAATGAATTCAATACTTTCTATTGCACAATAATGAACCTACAAGTGGAACACACTGAAACTTTTTGGGTCAAAGTTCGTTTATTTACAAGTTTGCCACCACCTTTTCCCTTTTCCCTTTTCCTTATTTCCTCCTTTAATCTACCGTTAGATCCGAAAGATCTAACGGTAGAGATTGTTTCTCATTTTACACTATAAGTATATATCAATGAATCATGTTATTATATTAGGGGTAATGAAAGGGTAAAAAGGTAAGTAAATCAAGAATAATATGATAATATTTGCTTAGATCATAATGCAAATTAATATTAATTATAATATCTTTAGCTCTTGTTTATTAAAATTATGCATTGGAATTAAACATAGTTTATTTGAATTCCAAAAAATATAAGGTTATGTATTTTTTGAAAAAATTGTTTGGCAAGTTATGTATATGAAACGCACATATTAATGTAAACAAAAAATTGTATATGAAAATCTAAAGTTATGTAATTTTGAAAAAAATTGTTTGGCAAGTTATGTATACATTTGATGAGATTTTTTTTTCTTAGCATTTATACTTCGTACGATCATGATTTATCTAATGTTAGGACGATGTTAAAGACGACAATAATTAAAATCGGATAATTATTTGTCGTTCCTAAGTTTTAATAATGACAAACTCAACTTTGATCAAAAGTGTTTGTCCAAGTTGTCCGAGGAACTTACATGGATGCTTATCATGAAAAGGACAAAGTTGACCTTAAGGAGAAATGCATTGCACTGAAGATAGGAGCTTCTCTAAAGAAGAGGTAACTGACAAAGCTATCTTAAAGTCCCTTGCTAATTACTCTAAGCCTCATCTTATTAAATTGCTATCTAGAGTCTTGCATGAAAATGTTGAATTGAAAGAGAAATTGGAAATCCTGGATGAAGAAACTAAAAAGGTTGATAAAGAATGTGAAAATTGTTTTGAGTGGTCATCTAAGCTAGAGTCCTCAAATAGCTTAAGTGAGTCCTTAATGTCTGAACTTGCATGTTTAAAAACTGAGAATGCTAAGCTCAAGGAAGAGACAAATTAAAGAAAGCGTCATTCTACGTAAGCGATCAAGCCAATCTTGTTCGTTCCTGTGAGAAAGGAACTTGGCTATGACTCATCTTCGACTGGTGTTAAGGACACCATGCCTAGTGATTTTCAAGCTAACAAACCCATTGAATTACAACTTGAAAGGCAAAAGACCAAAAATCTAGAAAAAAATAAATTCATGTCTTAGAAAGTGGTAGATCTGATAATAAGGACTATTACACAAACTCTAAAAGTCACAAGATCTATGTCAACATTGCTAAGGGTGAAGGATCAAAAGTCTGCAACCCTAAGCAAATGAAGAATAATAAAATTCAAAGGCCTAACCCTATGTACCACCTTGGTGAATATTATAAAACATGTTGGCATTGAGGGAAACATGGACATTGTCAATTTGAGTTATCTAAGCTTGAGGACGACGTCCAAAAGAGCAGAATGACCTGGAATGAAAAGAGGAAACCTGCTAGGTCTAAGAACTTCAAGTCTTCTGGTAGGGCTCATGCTTGTGTGCCTTACAATTCAAAGAACTTTGTGAAAAAATATGCTAGGTTTTCCAATGATGTGAAATTGTATGATCATTTGCTACAAAAGGAACTATTTTACTGTCACGAACTAGGTATGGAACTCCTTGCCTAGGTCACAATGAACTAACGTTCTCTTGTAGGTAGAACTGAGGAGCTGCCCATGGATTATCAATAGTGGAGCTTCAAACCATATGACTGGAAGCAAGATCCATCTCACTTCTATCAAGGTAAATACCCAAGGAGGGACTCTCTCCTTTGGGAATAAGAGCAAAGGAAGCATCAAAAGGATTGACATTGCAAAGATCAACAATTCAACCAGAGTTTCAAATGTCAATCTTGTGTAGGACTTAGGCTTCAACCTCTTGAGCGTCTTCCAAATGTGAGATCAAGGGAACAGCTTGGTCATATTTGACTCTCAAGAGTGCCTAGTCATGAAGAAGAAGACCAACAAGTTTCCGCTAAAAGGAGTAAGGAAGGGCAATGTGTACGTCCTCAACAATGAGTTCGAGCCTCTTTCAAAGTTGTGCTTGTCTGTATCCTTAAAAGGACGCTGAGCTTTGGCATCGACGTCTTGGTCATGTTGGACTTAGCACAATCCTCAGATGTTCCAACAAGATCGACCTTGTCAGAGGACTTTCCCGAATCGATCCTGATCTAGCTGAAGCATGTGAAGTATGCATCCAAGGAAAGCAGACAATTAATAACATCCTTCAAATCAAAGAATGAAGTGAGTTCAAAGAAGCCATTGGAAATCATTCAAATGGACTTGTGTGGACCTATGAGGACGAAGAACTATGGTGGAAAAAGTTACATGTACGCTATTGTCGATTAACTTTCTCGATTCACCTGGGTTCTTTTCTTAGTTGGCAAAGCAGATGCTTTTACAATGTTCGAAATCTTCATCAAGCAAGTAGAAGTTGCTCTTGGGATGTAGTTGGGATCCATAAGGTCAGATCATGGAACGGATTTTGAAAACACAAGAGTTCTTGAGCTTCTGTGACCACAAAGGTGTCTCCCACAACTTCTCAGCCCCGCGAACTCCTCAGCAAAATGGTGTTGTGGAAAGAAAGAATAGGACGCTGGAGGACATGACAAGAGAGATGATGTTGGCAAGTGTTGTCCCCAAGAACTTTTGGGCTGCAACCATTGCCACAGCTGCATATATTCTCACTCGTGCCATTATCCGTCCGTTGCTCAAGAAGACGTCCTATGAGTTGCTCAAAGGAAGAAAGCCAAACATTGCCCATCTTAGGATGTTTAGGTGCAAGTGTTTCATCCACAAGAATGGTAAAAACAATCTTTGGAAGTTTGATCCAAGAAGCGATGAAGGTATCTTCCTTGGGTACTCTTCTCAAAGCAAAGCCTACAATGTCTTCAACAAAAGGACTTCGAAGATTGAGGAAAGTATCCATGTGGTGTTCAAGGAAGAATCAGTTCTTAAGAAAGCACCAAGTCAGAAAGAACGCCCTAAGTCATCCCCCATGATGATGATGACGATGATGATGATGATGAGGGTGCATCCTTTTGAAAATATTACAACACTGGTGGAAATCAAAGTTCTGGGAATGCTTTAGGGAATCCTGATGAGGTTTCCATGGATGCCCCTAGAATAGAAGAAGACCGTTCTCAGACTTGGTCACTAGATCAACGAGAAGGTGGAGTAAATGAAGAACCAAGTAAGCAAGGACAACTAAGGCAAGGTGTGGACTCTCAATCTGAGGGGGAACATACTAAGCCTGCGGAAAGAGTAGAAGATTCTAATGATGAATGTGATGATCCTTAATGCAATCAAGTAGGGATATTAGACAAAGGGAGCCCCAACTCATTAGAGATCATCCAGTTGAGCAAATTGTTTCAGACAGATCTCAAGGAGTCCAAACAAGGTCAGCTGCAAACTAGTCCCATGAAGCTAACCTTGCCTTTTGTGCTTTCAATGCCTTTTTTGTCCTTGGTTGAACCTAAGAACATTAAGCAAACACTTAAGGACGCTGACCGGATATTATCTATGCATGAAAAGCTCAACCAGTTCGAAAGAAACAAAGTCTAGAAGCTCGTCCCTTGGCCTCACAAGAAAAAAGTGATTGGGATGGACTAGGTTTTCCGCAACAAGCTTGATGAGAGCGGAAGAGTCTCACGGAACAAGGCAAGACTTTTGGCGAAAGGATTCAGGCAAGAGGAAGGGATCGACTATGATGAGACATTCACTCATGTAGCTAGAATTGAAGCCATCCGTCTTCTGATTGCCTTTGCCGCTCACAAGGTGTTCAAGCTGTTTCAAATGGACGTCAAGACCGTCTTCCTCAATGGCAAGCTAAAGGAAGAGGTGTACGTTGCTCAACCCCCCCCCAGGCTTTGAAAGTAAGAAGTACCTAGATCATGTGTACCACCTTGACAAGGCACGATACAAATTGAACCAAGCCCCTCGTGCTTGGTACGATAGGTTTGCATCCTTTCTTTTGTCAAATAATTACACTAGAGGCTCAAGTGATAAAACTCAGTTTATTAAGAAAGTCCGCAAGGATATTTTAATTGTCCAAGTCTATTTCGATGACATAGTCTTTGGAGCCACTAACCTTGCACTTGTAGAGGACTTCAAGACTTTGATGAGCAGTGAGTTCGAAATGTCCCTCATAAGAGAGCTCAACTTCTTCTTGAGACTTCAAAACTAAGGAAGGGACGTAGATTCATCAACAGAAGTACATCAGAGAAATGCTGGAGAAGTATGGGATGCACACATCAAAGCCCATTGACACACCCATCTTTCCCAACACACGCCCCGATGCTGATGAAGACGGTAAGTGTGTTGAGCAAAAGCTTTACAGAGGTATGATAGGTTCACTTCTTTACTTGACTATGTGATCGACTTTCTTAATATGTCTATGTGCTCGTTTTCAAGCTAACCCAAGAGAATCACATTTGAAAGAAGTGAAAGGAATTTTCAAGTACCTCAAGGGACGCGAGGTTCTGTGCCTTTGGTATCCAAAGAAGACATCCCTTGAGCTTGTAGGCTATTCTGATGTTGATTATGCAGGCCATGTAGTGAATAGGAACAACACTTCAGGAATGACGCAATTCCTAGGCTCCTGCCTTGTATCATGGGGATTCAAGAAGAAAAATTCCGTTTCTCTTTCAACTGCGGAAGATGTGTACGTTGTTGTTGCTTCGTCCTGCTCTCAAGTTCTTTGAATCAAGTACCAACTTGAAGATTATGGTACATCCCTTGGCACCGTTCGTATAATGTGTGATAATACTAGTGCCATAAACATTGCTAAGAATCTTGTTCATCATTATCACACCAAGCATATTGACTCGGTCATGGTCGTTATGGCAATGTCAAAAGTAATTAATGCTATTTCACAAACTAGTATAGCAAGCAAGCAAGGGGTCGAACCCAAAGAAATCAAGTATTCTCAGACAAATTCAGTTCAATCAAAGCAAAGACAAACAAGGGGTTTGAAGAAGATTTTTATCAATAAGAGGAAAGTAGAGGATATTTAATCAGATCAGCATAGAGAATCATTCGATCATGAGTTCATCTAGTTTCTTAATTTTCTTGACTAATTCTAATCTGATCATAAACAATCATCTGTCCACGGTCCAGGCAATACTTAAACCTAGGCAAGGGCGCTTAACCTAGATCTAGCATGATGAACGGGAATATGTAGGATATCAAATCAAGCAATCAAACTACGAGTTAATTGTAAGATAAAACAATCAATTGTCTCTCTTAATCCTAGTCTACGGTCCTAGAATCAAGTTGCCTTCTATAAATGATATGCCCACATAGACAACGGAACAAATCAATTCAGACTATAGAACTAAGACAACTCCACAAGTTGATCTAGCTCAAAGAATCATGCAAAGCTCATGAAATTAAGCTCAAAGAGAAAAGATATTAATCAAGGTAAGAAACTATACCAAAACTTCACGAATTCATCAAATACGCATCACTTCATAAATAATCTGCCAAGAGGGATTTAGTTCTCCATAATACAAACTTGACAGTTAATTGAAACTAAGGAATAATGGTTGATCAAAATCTAAGGAACTCTGTCTACTTAAATAGTACTCAGAAGAAATGCAAACCGAACTACTAAAGATAGAGAAAAGATAAGAAAAAGGAAAGAAGATAGAAAAACACCATCTCAGATCTGTAGTAATACCACGCACGCGCCAAAGTAGTTGCGCTTGCGGTCAACGTTGTGTCAAACGAATCTCGAACTACTTCTACCGCGCACGTGGCCTTTTATAAGATAGAACTTCCGGTCTTTGGAACCACCGCACCCGCGGCTTGTTCTCTGTGCTTGTGGTTCATCAGCAGTGCCGAATGGTCACTTCGGGATCTTGTCTCAAAAACTCTCGTATCTTGAATCCTCATGTCTTCGGTGTTCATATTACAATTAAGCTCAAAGTCTAACCTAAAACACTCAATATAGCCCTAAAATACAAGAGTGTGCTCAAAGTCTAACCCAAGCAAGAATGATTCTAAAACACTCAGATTTTTCCACTCAATTCTACTTAGGCGCCCTTTCGGGTTTTCACCTAACCGCTTTTTTCATTTTCCAGTAGATGTGCTTAAAAATCTCACAATCACTCATGAACCTCATATTATCCCAGCCTAATGTTGGTCCGGGTTACCTGCTTATCCCAGGATTTTTATGCCTTTTTCTATTTCTTTCTATTTCTTTTCTCTTAATTATGCAAAAGGTATGGTGCAAGTGCTCCATGAAAAGAAGAAAATCAAAAAGATTGAAGCAAAAAAACTAACTACACTAACTTGGATAAGCGTAGCGACTACTCCTTCCCCCACACTTAAATCCTTCATTATCCTCAATGAAGATAAGAGTAAGGAAATAAGAAAGGAAGAAGGTATATCAGAAGACTCACATATGAAGAAGAGGGGTGGAATGGAAGAACTCTTCAAAGGTGTAGAAAGAATGGAAGAAAAAGCTTCTGAATTACTGTTCCGCAGGAAAACACCGCGCACAGTAGTGGCGGCGCAGGCGCGAATCTATGGCAGATAGCAACTGGCAAATTCTGGGCATAAACCGCATACGCGGTGAAGGTGGGACACGCCCGGTCTGGGCGATTGCGAACACGAACTTCAGCCACGAACACTTTAGACTCCGGCTCTCGGGGCTCGACTCTAGATACTTGTGAAATCTTGAATTTTGAGCCTCAATAATCATGAACAATGCAGCATAATATTTAGAAGAATAAAGTTCCCGCATACTTGAAGATTACATTAGGCCAAACAAAAAGGGAATTCCAAAGGGAAAGGAAAGAATATATAGAAGAGGGTGGTAAAGATAGAAGATGGAAAAAATAGAATAGTGATAGAAGATAGAGATAGAAGTCGACATTTTCTTTACGATAGCAAAACACCGCAAAAAGCGTGCGCGACCCAAGGGACCCGTGTGCGAGTATAGTACCTGTTCGTCGGGATGGATTCTAGGCTTGACCGCGAGCGCGGTATGGCTGCCGTGAGCACGGTTTCGCACCAGAAACGTCCTTTTGGACCTCATACCTTCACGTTAGCTCATACCACGAAAAAACAGTAAGTTCATGAAATAAAAACAAAGAAGCAAGAAGAAACTATCTAACATTGGGTTGCCTCCCAAGCAGCGCCTTTTGTTCAATGTCGATGGCTCGACATCGTTAAGCTCAAAAGAATTCCTTGTCAATATGGAACTGGACCTCCTTGTCATCATGTGTCATGAAAAGTAATACTTTGGCAACATCAATTACGGCCTTTGTCGTTTTCATGAATGCACGACCTAACAACAACACTCGTCGTATCTCCCTTCGCCAATTTCCATCACGTAAAAATCTGTAGGAAAAATCAAACTATCCACCTAGACTAATACATCCTCCACTATCCCTTTTGGGTAGACATACGAGTGGTCAACTAGTTTAATAGTAATGTTAGTGACTCGGCCTAGATCGTTCCTTGCCTTGAGCCGGGAACCTCCCGGGATCGATGCTCATTTCCCCTATCTCTCCTTTGTCCCCTGGGATCCCTTTGATCACTCTTGTAACCGTCATCACACTTCTCTTTACTCGACTTAGAGTTTTGGTAATCATCAACGAGTTTGATGACACTCGCCAAACATTGTGGTTGACGGTCGGGGATCCTCCATAGAGCACTTCCCTTGAAGCTTCTCTAGGGAAAACCTCAGCCTTGCGATCTCCTTCAGAGCTTCATCAAGGCGGAACTCAAGGTGAGACCTTTTGTCTTGGTGTCGCCTTTTGTCAAGAAGGGCATTGCATAGGGTATGCATTATCTCAGTGTCATCATTATTTTCGGCCATATCAGAGGCTCAACTTCCACCACCGTGGCTGGCCGCCCCTTCCCGTCGACCTCCCACCTCGCTCTCGAGTCCGGACCCCCTTCATAGCTCTCACGAATAGCCCCGGTTTATTTGCGAAGCAGAACGCTCCTACACGAGCTCGTTCATGCGAAGTATTTTGCGGTTGCGATTATCTCTTGTGCCCCTGGGCTCAGAGTCACGAGCACTCCTCAACACCCTCAACTCGGGCTGCCATAAGTAGTCAAGGCCGTCTTGGTTCTTGGAAGGTAGACCCGAAATGCTCGCCACATCCGGACCAAGTCAATCCAAACGCGGCGCAAGAGGGGCCGAGTCGCGATCATGAGGCTCGTTGCGGTCGTCATCCATGCTCACGGATTGCTGACTGCGCCCGCGGGGCTCGATGCGATCTTTTGCTTAATGACATTGGTAAGCTCTCGCTTTTCAAAAATCCAACTGCCAAAGCTAAGAGTTTTACTGTCTTCATCTACTCTCATCATAAGACACTTTGGCATTGATGAGGAAGTGCACAAAAAAAATAAATAATTTGACCCAGTGTCACTAGATTTGCTACCTCGTTTTTAACCTTGCAAAGTTTACTTATAAGAAAGAAGAATTGAGGAAAATGGTGAACTTGAAGAAATGGGAAGACACAAAATGGTCAAAGAGGACCAAAGTGAAAGTCGTTTATGCTACCATATATAGTCCAACCGCCTTTTTGGAATGGTGTGGTTCCTTGCTTGAAGGTATTTACACCTTTGGTTAAAGCTCTTAGACTTGTTGATGGAGATGTGAAACCGGCTATGGGCTTTGTATATGGTGAGTTAAAAACGGAAAAAGAAGAAATCAAAGTGGCTTTGAGGCATAAGGAGGAGATGTATAAGCCTATACTTGACATAGTGGATGCAAAGGGAAAGGAACGGAACCCTGTCTCACTCACTATAAATACAATCACTTGTGTTTATTCTGAGGTGACTTCTTCTTCACACTCTCGAGCTGCCAATAACACCAAGAACATCTCAAGAACAAGAGAGAGATAGTGTCAGATCCAAAAAAAGAAGTCCAAATCAAACCAAAACTATTTGTAACAAAGAGTGTAGTGTGTAAGGACTGTGAAACGCGAGAGGTTTGGTTTCCTTGTGTACTTGCAATTATTTTTGTATTTAGTATAATTGTATTTAGTTTAGTCTATAAATTATTTAGTATATTAATGATTTTTTAATTGAATTAGTGTATATGTATAAATTCTTGTATCTATTTATTCTTAGTTTCGTTACTATTTCTTATTTAATAATTATTTTAAATAAATATTAAAAAAAGGCTTAAATTTTTTAATAACAAAAAAGTAATAGTCAGAATAAGAAAATAAGAAAGTGTCTTTATTATTACTACATGCCTCTTGAATCTTCTCTTTCCCTATTTTTTTCTTTTATTTGTTAGTTATGTGTAATTTGGCTTTGACTATTGTTTTTCTCATTGATAGGAATTTCCCCAAGGTCGGTGGTTTGAAGCACTGCTGCGGGAGACCCAAGTCGAGTAGCCGTTGTTAGGTTACAAAAGTTAGGGTTTAGAGGAATTTCACTAGTAAACTATAGGGACGTAATCGTATAGTTTAGGGAAGTTTGAAATTCGCCTGTGTAATAGTTGTAAGGACTTACGTAATACAAGTAAAGGGGAAGTCATTCAAAATCCTCCTCGGAGTTAGAGGTTTACCCATCTAGACTAGTTGGTCTAAGCGGGGTTCCTTTATAAATCATTGTGCCGTCCTTACATGTCTTATTCTTGCATTTGTGTTTCAATTAGTTTCCGCTCCATAGGACGTCGTCCCTTAAGGCGTCCTCATTTGTTAACTTACTACTTACGATCCAAAACAAAGGAGTCGAATCCTTTGAGCCTCTAGTTTTTACCATGGCTAATCAAAGCTTCGACCGAGGTGAACCTTAGTGCACATGAGCGAGGAGCTGCCATGGTAGAGAGCAATTTCAATCTTAGAGATTGAAATCGAGAAATATAGATTCCGATAGAGGGGGAGAAAGGGTGGATGAGAACAAGCCTCGCAATGGATTCAAGTGACAATGGACTTCAAAATTGTAATGGTGGAGGCGAAGTCGGCCAGAAACCCTAGCGCATACGGGTAAGAAGCTGCTATGGTAGAGGAAAAATAAATCTCAGAGATTGAAATCGAGAACGGTCTATTCCAACAGAGATGGAGAAAGGATAGACAAGAACAAACGTGGCGATGGATTCAAGTGGCGATGAGCTTCGGTTGGGTAATGCCGGAGGTGGAGTTGGCTGAAGAGACGGGATGGGCGACGACGAACTTGCCTTCTGTATTGTTTTTTTCATTGGTTAAATCCGATACGGCAAAAACTAACCAGACTTTTTATGTTAAATCTGAATATGGATCCGGATGCTGTTTTTGGTAAAATCATCTAAACTTTGTTTGGCTTCTCTATCAACCGAAACTTAAATTTAATTTTTTTTTCTTTTTTTTTTCAAATTCGGAAAAGTATAAATACAAAACTTTAGTTTCGAAATTTTTTCCCAATTTTGTTTCCTTTTATAAATAAAACATGAGTCATTTTGGATATTTATGCAATTTTATCGGGTATTTGTGCAAATGTTTGGGGTATTCTTGCAAATTAAAAAAAAAAAAAAGAATTTACGAAGTGAGGCCCAATTAATAGCAGATCGAAGCCCGGAATTGGAAAGGCCTAATCCTAAGCGAACAGACGGGATGTCTGGATTCTGGTAAAACCCTGTCTGTCTTGCGTTTCCTGCGAAGGCGAAAAAGAAGGAAGAGAAAGTCTCGGTGTGAAAGATTCTATCGAACAACCGATCAGGCAGAGAAAGCCGGATGGCCGAGAACAAGCAAATCTCGTCTGGGTACGACCTCAACACCAAATGGGACGCCTGTTTCGACCTCTCTCTCCGGCGTGTTGCCTACTCCTCCCTCGCCGGCGCCTTCGGTGGCCTCCTCCTTTTCCGTTCGTCTTTCTCTCCTTATCTCTCTTCATCTCCCTCTCATTTCTGCTGTTTTCGGGGAGCATTTCACACCCTGGGATGTAGAATGTCTTCTGTGGTTGCATTTGACTGATTTTCCACGCAATTATGTTCCGTGAAAACCGCCTGTATGTGTATCAATTGGCATTGTTCTTCTGGTTATCTGAACAGGAAGCCCGGTGGCACGTTGGGCAGCGGTTTCATTGGGTGCAGGAGTGGGTCTGGGATCTGCATATTCAGATTGCTCCCAGCTCTTTAGTAGACCAGCTCAAACTGCAACTTTCACGCCTTTGCCGCTTTCACCGCCTTCTCGAGCTGCCGATTCTCCTGCTTTTTCTGAGGTAAGACTCATATATTGTGCATTATATGAGTCTCGCCTATTAAAGACCTTCAGACTGCTAATTTGAGTTTAATTAAGGACTATTTTATACCTGGACATCCAAGAGTCAGTAAAAAAGAATGATCAACGAAGGCAGGACTCACTTCTTGTGCTAGGACTGCAAAATATTTAAAAATTGGATGAGTCTGTTTTGTAGTTTGAAGTTGAAAGTTGTCAGTTGAAACCTCTAGAAGGGTTTTGGCTTTTGTTGATTTCAGTATGGAATGGGATTTTGCAAGTGCTTGGTTGGTTCTTTGCCGACGTACAATAATATGCTGTAAGGGTACTTGACAAATTTTCCAAGGACAAAGTTCTTGGTTGATGAATATGAAGCTCAATCAAACTCGCTAAAACCTAGGTTACTTCACAAATGGAATTTTATTCTCCATGTTTGAGGGAGGAAGTACAAGGCTGGATCTGTACTAATGTTGAATAATGAAAGGATTCTGGTTGCTCCAGACTTCTGGGTTTGAATCTCTACTTGGTGGATGAATATTATGAGTAGCTATTGGGTTATGAAACAAAACTAGTGCTGGAATGTATACACGATGGATCTTGATAAGCTATTTGTACATGATTATGTTTGACGTCTGTTTCATGAGATATAATAATGTTATCTTCTTTATGCATTTTCTATGCCAATGATCATTTGATTGCATAAACTCACCACACAAAATGGCTCACCTTGCTCTTTGTATATTTTCTCAGCGTTATTTTCCTGCCTACTTAGATTTTCCAGATCGCAAATGACATGCCTAACAGAATTCTGTTGCTTCCAGGATGCACAAGCATGATGATTGAGCTGGCTTGGAATTTACTTGAAGGCATTGCTTGGTTGTTGGGTTTTGCGTGTTTCTCAGCGGTAATTCAGATAAGTACATGAAGCCGTTATGTGACAAAAACAACATGAGAATCTAGTCTGTTTATTTGTAATGCTCTCCTACCCAGAAAGGACGAATAAACCCCTCAAACCTCAATCAGAGGACTCACTGTCCACCTCGTCAATTTTGCTCTTTTCTTTTTTAATTCTTCTGGGTTATGGATTATGGAATTGTGTGGTACAAATATGGACAGCTTGGTTTCACAAATCTCGGATACCAATATTCTTGAATAACTTCAATCTCGAAATACTTTATCTATAATGGTACGGTCAAACACACAATTACTGCATAACTTAACAGATTACATCAACAGTGCTTCAATTGTTTATTTGTTTTACAATGCACTTAGACCAACCGATCATGGAACCAGTCTCTCATGTGATGCCGGAAAAACAGATTGAGTAGCGATAAATAGCTAAACGAGATCAAACAGACCTGGGATTAGCTAAAATCACACCTCCAAGGTTGGCGGTGCATAGGCAAACCTGCGGAGAATGCGATGTCTAGGTTTGGAGCAAAATCAGAGAGAGATTTAGTGAGGAAATTGCTGAAAATAGTTTAGACCGGGACAAACCGGTTTAGGAATATTAAAGTTCAGCAAGCCGGAACAAACCGGTTGGAATGAAATATTACAAATTAACAAAGGAAGACAGAAAATGAGAGATCCTGCATCAATGCTCCGTTCTTGAGATGATCCTTGTCCTCAAGGATCTAGACTAGGAAATTTTGCAATCAGGTCACAATAATACTCCCAGGTGGCACGCTCTGTGGGCTCGCCCTTCCACTTGACAAATACCTTGGTAGCTATGGCGTTTCCTCTCTTCACAATTCTACGTTCAAGTATCTCCTCTGGCTCTCTTGCATCAGCTATGTTAGCCATGAATTGAGGAAGCTTAGCCGGTTGTGAAGGTGGATTTGGTCAGAGTTTGAGTTGACTCACATGAAAAGTGTGATGGATCGAAGCTGCTGCAGGCAAGTTGAGCTTGTAGGTTACTTCACCGAGCTTATCCCCAACTAGAAATGGGCCATAGAATTTCTGGGATAATTTGTGTGGGTGCCTTGCCTTAAGAGAATTCTGTCGGTATGCTTCGAGCTTAACATACACCCAGTCACCTATGTTGAACTGCCTTAGTGATCTGTGTTTATCAGCCAGCTATTTCATGCGGTTCTGAGCTCTTAGCAGATGAAACTTCAGCATTGATAGTGCTTCTTCCCTCTTGATAAAACTTCGGTCTATAAGCCGGGATTTGCTCTCTCTTGGGAGGTATGGCATATGAACCGGTGGAGAATTGCCATATGACACTTCAAAAGGGGAGATGTGAATCGCTAAATGGTAGTTTATGTTGTACCACCACTCAGCTAGAGGGAGCCACCTACTCCATGACGTTGGTGCATCCGAACACATACACCTCAAATAAGTTTTGAGCGTTCAGTTTGTAACTTTTGTCTACCTATCAATTTGTGGGCAATGTTCTAAAACATGCTAGGCGGGTTCTAAGCGGAAAGGGACCGCCTATCGCCTAGGCGGCCTAGACAGACACCTAGGCACCGTCTAGGCGGGTTAAAAGGCTAGGCGGAGGGGGACCGCCTAGCGCCTAGACCGGGCCTAGAAGGGATTTTTAGAACACTATGCAGAAGAGAACTTCAAATCTACTCCTTGTACTGTGAAAAGCTCCTGCCATACCTCACTCAAGAATAGAGGGTCCCTGTCACTGATGATAGATGTTGGCATGCCATCCTATCAACAACCACTAGTATAGTATGCTTGCCATTAGAGGGGGGTAGGCCTTCCACAAAATCCATGCTAATGGACTCCCAAACTCCCTCGGGAATAGGCATAGGCTGTAATAGTCTGGGATTAGCTGTTGTATCATATTTAAACTTTTGGCAAATTTAACAATTCCTGACATAGGCTTGGATCTCTCTCGCCATCTTAGGCCAATAAAACAAGGATTTTATCTGGTGGAGAGTTTGATCCCTGCCCGAGTGACCCCCCATTTCTGAATCATGCATCCACTTTAATATTTTCAACTTTAATGCCTGAACATCTCCAATTACTAATTTTCCTTTTCTCCTCAGTTCTTGATTGATAAAGCTGAAGTGTGGGTGTGAAGATTCGTCAGCCTGTATGTCCTCAATTACCCTCCTCCAACGGTCGTCAGTTTGCCAAGACACTTGGATGTCCCGATACAAATTAGCGTGGCAATTTGTCAACGTGATGTGCATCAGCTGAGCTCCGCTTACCCTCGAGAGAGCATCAGCGGCTTTGTTCTCCCTCCCCTGTTTGTACTCTATGGAGAAATTATACCACATTAATTTAGATAAGCACATATGTTGGAATGGTGTAGTTACCTTTTGCTCCAGCAGGTGTTTCAAGCTCTTCTGATCTGTTTTTATCAAAAAAAGGTCGGTGTGAGAGGTTACAACTCCACTATTGAACAACATAAACGACAACCATCAATTCCTTCTCGTACACTGATAGTGACTATTGTCGGGGTCCCAAAGTTCTGCTCAAGTAACATATCGGTTGATGATTCTGCATCAAAACTGCACCAATCCCACCCTTGGAAGCGTCTGTTTCTAAGATAAAAGGATGATTAAAGTTGGGGAGGCTTCGAACCGGTGCTGAAGATAGTGCTCGTTTCAGCTGATTGAAAGTTGTAGAAGCTTCAGGCGACCAACTGAAATTGTTCTTTTGCAGCAGCGTATTCAGTGGTCTGGCAATCACACACTAACCTTTGATGAATCGTCGATAGTAGTTTACAAGGCCTAGGAAGCTTCTAAGCTGCTTAGTGTCGACCGACACTGGCCATTGTTCAATGGATTTAATTTTGTTAGGACTTGTACTCACCCCCTCAGTTGAGATGAAATGCCCTAGGTATTCAATCACTGATGCACCAAACGTACACTTGGACTGCTCAAGGTAAAGCTGATTCCGCCGTAATATGGTACAGGACCTTTTGGAGGTGCTGGAGATGGTCTTCTTAACTAGAGCTATAGACCAAGATGGTAATGAGTCTTCGTTTTTGTGCTTTTTTAGTTTTAGATTTTATTTTGTGATTTCTAAACTTATGATTCAATGGATGCCTTTTACCTTTAATTGTGTATTTCAATTAATCTTAATTTATTTATAAAAAAATTAATTATACAATTTATACCACAAAAATTCAGACAAAAGTTTGAAAGATATATTTATCCATTAGTTTCTATTTAATATTTTTTCTAAAAGAAATTACATGTTAACATTTTCACATAAGTTTTCTAAAAATATTCTTATCTACTAATTTCTGTTTTTTACTACATTTCTAAAATTAAATTTTTTTCATGTTTTCTAAAGATAACATTTTCCATAAAATTTGCACATTTTATGCCGAAAATTCCACATAATATTTGCATGTTAATTATTTTTTTTAAAATAAAATATTCTTTTCTATAAAATTATATAAAATTTAAAATATATTTTTAATTATCAAAATGATGCCTTTAAGACACGGGAGTGATATTGATCATAACTATATACTAAAGCGGAGGTTAAAAATAATATTTAGCACAACATGTGTCAACTTCTCATTGAACCGACATCACCCACTTTTACTAAAACAATTTAATTTGTTTAATTGGTTGAAATTTCGTTATAGACCCAACAATAAATTGTACACATAAAAAATCTATCCAAAATTGCACACATAATGAAAATCCATTATTTATAATTTTCAAGTTAAAAAATAAAATTATGTGTGCAAAATAATAGTAAACCATCTATCACGACACGTGTCAACTTCACATTGGATCACATCACCCATCCTTATTAAAATAATTTATTTGGTTGATTTTGATTGTAAACCCTATATGTATGTAAAATATGAAAGAATATATATCATTAAAAAATTGTATCTATAAGATTTTCTTATATATATAATTAGTTAATCTTACTATATATGTACTAAATTAGAAATTAAAAAAATATAGTAAAGGACATGTCAACTCCAATTAAAGATATTATTAAAATTATAATCCATAAACATTAAAATAAGTCCTAAAAATCTTAGGAGTATTCAATCTTTATATAAAAAGTTATAATTGTTGGGACAATGTTAAGGACTTCCATATACTTAACATTCTACCCATTACAATCGTCCTTTAGTTTTGATATGACAAACTCATTTTCATATAATAAAGTTGTCCAAGTGTTTTAGCAACGCATGCAATGAAAAAGACAACAAGTTGTGTAGTCGTCCCTAAGGTGTAGGGACGGCACTTCGCAGAATTAAGGACCAACTACATTACCACTTCGACAAGGACGCAGTCCCAAGCAAGTAGGAACGCAAGCTCAAAACTCCAGAGTCCTACAAGGCTACCCGACAAGAAGAAATCACCCGACAAGCCTTGATTATCTAGGACACGTGGAAGCAGATCATTTTGATGAGTTCATCACCACGTAGAAGCCGATCCTGTAGTCGAGTACTACAGCTGTTAGGGTTGGGCACCGGTCCAGGACCGGACCGGGAACATGCAAAAGCATGGACCGCGGACCGGTCCAGGTTTGGACCGGATTATTATTTTTTTAAAAAAATATTTTTTTGAATGAAAAAATATTTTTTTATATAAAAAAATTATAATATAGTTAAGGAAATCATATATAATTACTGAAAAGTATAATAATATTAATAATATAATATAAATGTGAAATTTATATATTAAAAATACACTATATGACATTAAAATTAATATAAATTTTTTATTATAAAAAATCCGGTCCAGACCGGGACCGGCAACTTTGATTTTAATGGACCGGGTCCGGTGGTCCGGTCCCCGGTAATTCTTGGGACGGTGTTAAGGACTTCCATATACTTAACATTGTACCCATTACAATCATCACTTAGTTTTGATATGACAAACTCATTTTGATCTAATAAAGTTGTCCAAGTGTTTCAGGAATGCTGGTCATGAAAAGGACAGCAAGTTCTGTGGCCGTCCCTAAGGTGTAGAGACGCCACTTCTCAAAATTAAGGACCAACTACGTTACTACTTCGACAAGGACGTAGTCCCAAGCAAGTAGGAACGCAAACTCAAAACTCTAGAGTCCTTACAAGGCTACTCGACAAGATGACATCACCCGACAAGTCTTGATCATCTATGACACGTGGAAGTAGATCCTGTTGATGAGTTCATCACAACGTGGAAGCCGATCCTGTAGTCGAGTACTACAACTATTGCCAGGAAGCTCCCTTCATCACCGCCAAGGACACGTGGAAGCCGATCTTGTTGCAACGTACAAGAAGGACATGATCGTCAGATTAAAGACGCCCTTCCCAAGCACTATAAATACCCCTTGGGTATTTATTGTGAAAAAAGCCTTTCAGAGAATATTCAGAGCATATCGTCACGATCACGAAGAACACCAAGAACTCACCAAAAACAGTGAGGAACTAGGTGTTAGATGGAGAGAAAGGCTAAACTCAATCACCAAACAAGTTTGTAAGAAAAAGAACAAAAAGAGAGAACTGTCACTTACGACGAACTGTAAGGGACGTGTGTGTAGCGTACTTAGATTGTGAGGTTAGGTTATCAAACTTAGGCTTAAAGGTGTTTCACTAGTGAATATAGGGACGGACTTCATTGTTCAGATAATTGTGTAAACTCGCCATTTAGGTTGTAAGGACTCCTCATATATAGGATAAGGAACGACTATTCGAAAGTTCTCTTCGGAGGTAGAGGTTTACTCACAATGACTACTTTGGTCTTGTGAGGTTCCTTTATAAATATATGAGTCTCTGTCTTATTTCATTTACCTATTTAAGTCTGTTATTTCCTTCCGCTGCACAAAGGACGCCCATTAAAACTGACTTACGATCCAACAATAATCCTACAAATTTTTATTTGATTAAAAAGATATATTATAGCAGAGATACTATACCATTAAAATAATTCTCATAAAAAAACAAACTAAATAAACCAATTCAAGATTTTATATAAACTATTCTTTTGAATAACTTTATATAAAATTCAAACTAAGGTTTAGTTAAATCAAATTTGTGCTTTATGATGTGATGCTCTGGGCTCGGAAATTGGTTAAGGCGTTAGCTGTTTGTTTGTTTTTTTTTTTTTTTTTTTTGATAATAAGGTAAGGTGTTAGCTGTGTGAGTTGGGCAAACCCTCCTACGACCAAAATGTCCTTTTCTTCTTCATTTTAGGTCTAGGACAGGGCGAAGTTCATTCTTCCTATACATAATCCTTGGAAGGGATCACAGAGAGAGAATCAGGACTCCAGAGAAAGTATCTCGTCTGCATCTTCAAAGCCTACGTGTTCATGTATGTATATCTACGCTTTCTTCTCGCAAGTCCCCAAATTTTATGGGTTTGAGCATGTTGTTCTCAATTCAAAGTGTTTCTTAATGTGTTTGTGTCAGCCGAGGTTCTTAGATCCAAATCTTCATTTGTTTGGATTCCTGAATTTACATAATAAGATAAAATTTCTTCTGTGTATAATAAAACCTAGAATGATGACGGACAGATTTGAAAATTACTTAGCAATCCAATCCAATCCAATCCAGTCCAATCCAAATGGATTCAGAAGCTGAAAGGGCGTACGTTAGCTTCAAAGAGCAGATGAAACGAAACATATACCTGGACAATCTGTCACCACAGGTAAATGATGCAGTCATTAAATCCGCTCTGGATCAGTACGGCTCCGTGACCAAGATCCAGTTCATCCCGAATTACGTCGAGCCCTACGACACAGCCTGCTCGGCGCTGGTTGAGCTGGAAAATCCGAAGCAGGCTGCAAGCATTGTTGATGAGTTGACTGCGTATCCTTTCATGATGTCCGGAATGCCGAGGCCTGTGAGAGCTCAGCTTGCCAAGGCAGAGATGTTCGAAGACCGGCCTGCAAAGCCCGGCAGGATGATCCAGATTAGTTGGGTGGACCCGGATGATCCTGATTTCGAGGCTTCTCAGACGCTCAAGACGGTTGCAAAGAAACATCTGGCTGAGGCTGCGTACCTGCGCAAGGTGAAATCAAACACTCGGTTGTGGTGTCTACCTCTGGCTGATGTTGTGTTTAATCCGTCTGTCTGTGTTTCTGTTTTCTTGTTTGTGGTTCAGTGCCAACTCGAGGAGGAAGAGAGACTGTCGAGGACTCAAGATGAGACGCTGAACTCAGCCTACTGCAAGTATGAAATGATGGATAAACTGCTGAATGATGATGCCGAGCGCCTTGCACAGCACTATAATAACAGGAGATCCAGTGATGATCCAGCAGGCTATTAGAAAGGCTACCTTTTTGTTAGTCTGATGCAAGAGGGAGGAGGTTGTATGTAACAAGAAACAATTTAACAATAGATAAATGCATGTGACTTTTATTATTCACTTGTAGTAGATTAATGGTTTGCATTGTGTGTTGTGCTCAACTTTGTTTGTTGTTGTGATGCTGTCAAGATTTTGCTAGTCGATTTAGGGCCCTCTTTGCAATGTGTATTTCTCTTGTGCCTTGTTTTAATTGAATGCTAATCTCATGTGACTTTTAAGAGGAATATATTGGCTTTGTTGGAATATAAGCTTTGTTTTATAAAGATAATTTGTATTTGCTAGAAGTCTTATTAATGATAATTATTCCCTGTGGATCGAACTATATCTGCAATTAGGACGAATGTTCTCCCCTAAATGCTTATAAATAATAAGGAAATTTGTGCTTTGCCTACTCATACCGATGCTGGTTTCAACCTCCAATCGCTTGAACAGAATTTGGTTTAATGCCTCTACTTTGTTCTTAATTACTGTCATCTTTTAGTTGAAGAATTGATCATATCAATTTGTTGGGAATGTTGATCATATCAATTTGTTGGGAATGGATCATCTGAGAATGATATCTAAGGAGAAAAATGTTGAGATTGCATGTGTTAGTTATTTCCACTTAACTTGACCGTGTATTTAAAAATAACATTACTATGCGTTTTCCCCATTGTTGGGTGATGAATACGGAAAAAAGCTTATGTTTCATTGCATGATGAAGATCTTAAGAAGTGGAAAGGATTTGAACCTTACACAGTTGGTCTGGTTTGAACTTCTGAAGTCCAAATGCTTTTTCTTAATGATTTTTGTTTTTGCATGATTATTTATCTTGTGTTTTCTAAGTGTTTGTTTCATCTTCATGATTCAGTTCTTCTTCCCCGTTTGCATCTCTCTAGACTTTTATTGCATTGTAGTGAATGTGATAACTCCATAGCTCCACATTCTTGACAATTGTGCAACAGAGGTCAGCTTGGAAGACAAGTATGGTGATTTGCCTCTAAACATGGTTAGCTTTATTAATTCTTTCTTCAATACATATATCTTTGTTTGAAGAAATAGACATTTTTTGTAAAATGTAAACACGGTTTTTGTTCATTTTTTTAAATTCATTCAAAGGAAGGACATTGTCTACTATCTGAGGTATCATAAGATGGATGAAAAGGCTTCTAACCTTCTATGTTCGAGCATGAATCGAAATTTCCTATTTAACGTCTTGAAATGAGCTGGAGAGACACAACAGACAAAAAAGATTGTAGGATCTTTATAATACATGCCCTCAAGCTAGACATTGATGTCTTTGTATTTGGTGGTGTTTTAGTGTATGTTTTCCTTTGTAGTTTTGTCTCTTTCCCCCTCTTTTCTTGTGTGTTTTGTTCTTTTTTAGCTTAGTAACCGTGTTTCTATGAGATTTGGGAAATATGCGAGTTTTGTTTGTGTTTTGTAGGATTTTGGCAAAGGATTAAGGATCTTCTTGGAGGTGGATTGAAGCATGGAGCAAGCTATGAGCTAAAGGAGGAAGAGAAGGATCAAGCCATGAAGAAACAAGAGGGAAAAGCAAAGAAGAAGAGGTGGCACGAGGTGTGGACCGAGTTGGAGCCAAGTCGAGCAAGAAAATGAGAGCGTCAACCTTGGACCGACTTACCCAGCAAGTCGGGCCCGAGGTGGATCCCTTGTCGGTCCAGATCGATTTGTAGCTTGGGCACTAAGGCAATGTGATCACTCTTCCACATTTGCCCCTTATCTATAAAACCCCTTTTATTCTCTTAATTGTGGGGCCCCTTTTGGCTACTACACACACAATCTTCTCAAGACAATACTTGGGGAGCAAGGAGAGAAAAGAGAGAAAAGGGGAAGAAGAGAAGAGAGAAGAGGAAGATCGGCCAAGGAAGAAGAATTTCTAGGTTTGATTGTCTAGTTCTAGCTTGATTTTGGTTTGTTCTTTTTGGATTTGGCAATTTGGCCTTGTGATTGTGGATTGATCTTGAGATTGGTGATGAAACTTGCCTTGGATTTGAGTTTGATGATGATGATGATTATGATGATTTGTGATTTTGTTGCTTTTGTTGCTTGCCAAATGGAGTAGATCTCCTTGATCTTAGGTAATGGGGGAATAATCTTGCTAGGTTGAGCTAGAAACCCCAATTCCATAAGCTTTGAGTGCTTGATCTAGGAACCCACTCTACATAGAGCTGCAATCCCTTGTGAAAGTTGGGGATCAAGGCTTGTGATTGGCGAAGTAACGAAAGTGAAAAGCATCCATCACGAGACCTTGCATCGAAGGGGAGAAGCGAAAGCCAATCGACCCCATGTTCGATGTGTAGAGTGGTTTGGACGAAGTGAAAACCTCTCGATCCAACCTAGATCATCACTTGTTGCTTGAATTGAGGTGGAAAAGGCTCAATCTACTAGAGAAGGAACCCAAAGCCCAAGATCTAATCCCATCATTTGAAGTTCGACTTTCCCAGGAACCTCGGTTCCGACTTTCAGAGTGTCGGTCCCGACTTCTAATTCCCAGCTAACTCGGGCCCGACGTGACATTAAGTCGGTCCCGGTTGCTTCTTGTTGTTTTCCTTTGTTTTTGTTCACTTTTCTCGTTTCCTAGTGTTGTGGCACATCAATCGAATAGATTTTCCCAGAGTTCGACACCCACCACGTACTACATCGGGGTTGGGTTCAAAATTTATCTCTAGACCCTCGCGTTCGAGAGCGATCAAAGATTGGCGCCGTTGCCGGGGAAGTCTAAGTGCATTGAGTGCCAATTAGTTGAGTCTTTTGTGTTTTGGTAGTGATTTGGGTGAGGGAATAGCCCAAGCCCTTTGTTGGTTTTTTATTTATTTGTTTAGTGTCTTTGCTTCGTAGGTGCATACGAGCTCGTTCCTCCCGAGGAACCTTTGAGCTTGAGTTTATAGGTGATCCCGAGAGTATCATCAAGCACGAACGAAGAAGAAGGAGGATGGAGAATCAAGCTCTACCCCATGATGATGAGTTGGCCCGTCTTAGAGCCGAGACGGCAAGGTTGCAAATGGAGCGGGACAACCAAGAGACGATGATGAGGAGAGAAAGGGAACAAAGGATGAGGATCGAAGCTCAACTAAATGCTCTACCCCTGAATGCACGTGAATATATGCATCCGGAGTTGAGGGTCCCCGAGCCCGCTATCGTGCTTCCCGAAGTTGCAAAGAAGTTTGAGATCAAGATGCAATTCATCTCCCTTATCAAGCGAGACCAATTCGAGGGCCGTCCACACGAGTGTCCCATAGAGCATGTCAAACGCTTTGTGGACATGTGTGAGGCAATTTCAACCGATGAGGAGACCTTGGAGTACGTGTTATTGAAGGCATTCAAGTGGTCTCTTGGGGGTAAAGCCGCTCATTGGCTTGAAAGCTAAGCCCTGAGATCGATCACTACTTGGCGAACACTCCACGACTCCTTTTTGATGAAGTTCTTCCCGCCCTCCAAAACTACCGAACTCCGAAGGAAGATTGCTAGTTTCCAACAAGGCCCGAGTGAGCCTCTTTTTGAAGCTTGGGATCGCTTTAAGGAAATGTTGCGCCAATGCCCCACACATGGCCAACAACCTTATGTGCTTCAAGACATTTTCTTTCAAGGCATAAATCCAGCGACAAAGGACAAGCTCAACCTCCACACGGATTGTGGATTCATTGATTTGACACCGGATCAAGCATGGGAGCTTCTTGACAAGCTTGCCGACTATGAAGCTGTTGGATCGTTAGTACTGAGGGACGTCCTTTACTTTGGTAAAGGCGTCCTTAGATTAGGCGTCCCTACGAGGAGTAGGGGCGTCCTTGAGTAATGCAGCGGAGATAAAGTACTAAACAGATAAAGATTGAACGCAGTGAATTATAGAGGAACCACTCAAGACCAAGTAGTCCTTGAGTGTAAACCTCTACCTCCTTGGAGGATTTTTGAATAGCTTTTTCCTTTATATTGAACGTCCTTACAGTTGTACTGGCGAGTCTTTACAGTTCTCTGGCACTTAGCTTTTCCCAAAGTGCACTAGTAAAGGACTCCTCTAAGCCTACAACTTAAGCTAGTTCAATCTTCTAAAGGACTCTATTCCTACGTTCTGCAGTACTTCGCAGAACTCTCTTTCTCTCTTTTTGGGTTTTCTCTTACAAACAGTTTTTGTGATTTGGTTACAGGTCTCACTCGATCTAACACAAGTTCTAGCACTGTTCTTGAGTTCTTGAGTTAGTTCTTCGTGTTCTTGAGTGAGTCGCTTTCTCTTTGATTCTCTCTGAATATTCCTGAAAGCGTTGGCGTCACAATAAATGCCTTGGGGCTATTTATAGGACTTGGGGAAGGGTGTCTTTTCACTGGGACGATCATGCCCTTCATGGACGTGGCTACAGGATCTTCCTCCACGTAGTAGGGCGGTGATGAGGAAGCTTCCTGTATCCAGCTGTGTATGATGAACTTCGCTACAGGATCGGCCGCCACGTGTTGATGGACTCTGCAACAGGATCGGTCTCCACGTGTCCTTGGATGATTAAACATTGTCGAGTGATGTCATCCTGTCGGCTAGTGAGTAAGGACTCCTTTCGTGCGTTCCTACTTGCTTGGGACTCCGTCCTTGCTCAAGTAGTCTCTAGCTGGTCCTTACTTCCTGTTAGCTAGCGTCGCTAAGCTTGTGGGACGCCCATACACACTTGTTGTCCTTTTTGGTCACTGGCGTTCCTGAACACTTGGACAACTTTATTAGAATCAAAGTGAGTTTGTCATATCAAAACTAAGGGACGGTTGTGTGGAACACTAACAAGTACGCAAGCGTTCTTGATAGCGTCCCAACAATATCCCCCTTTTGATGATGACAAACTCTTCAGCAAAATAGTTTTGACATTGGAATTTAGCATGTATGAAAACTTAGAGGCGTCCTCTAATACTTAGAGAAATTTTAATAAGCACAAGTTTTCAATCTTTGATTCTCTAGCTTTTGGATTTTAAGGAGAGAGTCGCGTCCTAGAAAAGTTTCTAAGCGTCCTCTTTTATTTTAGCATGAGCGTTCCTTAGACTTTTCACTTAATAGTTCCCCCTTAACACTTGCTTATTCTAGATAACTATTTTATAGCGCATCTCTGCAAAACTACACTTCCCCCTTTTGGCATCATCGAAAAGGATAACAAGTGATAAGAACGTTAGCACAAACACATAATTAAAGGCAGTGGAACGCTTAAACAAACACATGCAAGCAAACAGTGAAATTGCCATTCAAACAAAAAGATAGTTATTACAGACAAAGATCATAGTGTTTGAAGTTCAAAAGAAGCAAAGGCAAAATGATAGGGGATTAAAGGGGTGGTGGCAATCACTGAGAACGGCTCTTGTCTTGATAAAATTGGAGCAATTGTTCTTGAAGTTCAACAGCTTTGGAGAAGGCAGATGTCAAGTCCTTTAAAGCAGAGAAGATAAGACACTAGTTGTCCATTATTGCACCCATGAGTTCTGCTAGAGGATACTGAGCTATGTTTGCAGGAGCAGAACGGGGCAGAGGACCTGATCTCGATGAAGGAGCGTCCGTGGGAAGAGCTGGAGAAGAGGGAGTCCCTAAGAGCATTTGATCAAGGGTTGTAAGGTCTACAGCGGGCTCTTGATCTTGAGGGGACTCTTGAGGCGTGGAATTAAGCCTTACTGCCTCAGCCTCAGCAGCTAAGCGTTCTTCTTCGGCTTTCAGTCTAGCTTCCTCAGCCTCATCTTCTAACTGTTTCAGAACGGACGGGAGCTCTTCATTATGCCTTATCTCAACAAGTCCTTTCTTGGCATTCCATTTTAAGCCAAGTTCTTCAGAAGGAGCGCTCTCATCGTAAGCGTCCTGGGACTGCAATATTGCCTTTACTACTCCAGGGTATGGCAAGGCGTGCCTCTTCCTTCCACACTTGGCCATGTGTTGCATAGCAATTCTGGCTAAGTTGATAGGGCGGCGTTCAAGGATAGCGTCAATAAGGATGATGTCGTGGGCTTGCACAATTGAACGCTTTTCCTGCCTTGGAAGAATGGCGCGACAGATGAAATAGTGAACGATGGCGCCAACCTTGCTCAACACGTGAGCTACCCTGTCAAGTCCCATCGGCCTTTTTCCCTGAAAGACGTGCTCGACTAGAGGCAGTTCCTGATCTGTTGTTTCAAAACCGCCTTCGGGAAGTGAGCTAAGAGCATCGGACGGTGGCTTGCGGGGACCTAGACCAAGGAAGGAGCGCATTTGGCGTTCTGTGACTGAAGCTCTCTCTCCTTCAATCTTGAAGTGGACGGAGCCATCTTTTGCCTTGTAGTGCAAGTCCTTGTAGAACGCCTTTACCCGTTCTTTGTCAACAGTTGTCGGCGCTGGTCCAACGCTCTGCCATCCTTGAAATCTCAGAAGATCAAGAAACTCCTGAACTGAGTCATCGTCGAAGGAGGCTAGCCACTCTTCAGAGTAAATGAGTGGACTAAGGACTTTAACGGGCACATCAGCGTTCTTCCTTTTCCGCTTGCCCTTAGGGGACTCAGAGTCCTCATCATCATCTGACTCGTCTTCTGCTTTCTCCGAGTCACTGTCAGAAGCGTCCTTGGAAGGAGCGTCCTCTGTGCCTTGTTCTTTTTCAGCATTGCCACTAGATGTGGCTTGATTGGCACCTGAGGTTGGACCCTGGGACGTGCCCTCAGCGTCCTGAGCCTCTGTCTGATTTTCTGTTGCTGCTGGCTCAGCGTCCGTGGGGACTTGGGAATCTGTTTGGATTGTGGGGGAGGGGTTTTCTTGTGGAGCTGGGGTGGGGTTGAGGATGGGGAGAGATTGGTTGTAGGGTGGGACTTCCTGAGCATCACGCTCGAGCTCTTCAGAAAGAGTTGGCTCGGCGTCCTTTTGAGATACCTGGTGCTCGCCAGCGTCCTCAGCTACTTGTGTTTCAGCGGGAGCATTCTCAACTCCTTCAGCCTCGTTGTCGGAGTCCCCAACAACGTCAATGATAGGGGAAACTCCTTCAGCATTGGCTTGAGGCGTTCCGCTGTTGCTCTCAGATGAGCTAGAGGAAGAGGAGGAAATGTGCTCGGGCTCTGGAGCAGCTTGAACCATGAGCACCTTTGGAGATTCACCGGCTTTGCGGCGTTTGAAGGTGCGGTCAGGGGCTGGACGCTTCTCAACGTCCTCTGGTCCACTCTCAGATGATGGACGGCGAGATCTGGGGGTCTCGGGGTCTTTGGGGGGAGAGATGTGGGCCGGGGCTTTGGGGAGGTTGGCAAGGTTTAGGGGGGAGTAAGGTTTGGGAGGAAATGGAATGAGAGCATTTGTTTTGGAAGGTTGGGGGGACGGAGGAGGAGTAGGAAGTTAGACGATTGAGATTGGTTGAGGGGGAGGAGTGGATGCTTTGGAGAGGTTGGAAGGCCTTTTTGTGGTGCTAGGCCTTTTTGAGGGTTTAGAGGATGGAACGCTGGATGTCTTGGCCTTTTTGAGGGGCCTTGGGTCGTGAACCTTTTTGGAGCGTCCCTCCTTTAAGTGGGAAGGGAACTTGTCCACAATCTCCGTTGGTTTGGAAGTGGAGAAGGGTTGGGAAGATTTGGAGGGGGGAGAAGAAGGTGCCGGATGCTTCAGTAATTTTTTGGTGGTAAGGGTAGGAACTTGAGGTGGTGGTGGAGAAGGATTTGGTACTCTTTCTTTAATCATTTTATAAGACAAAGAGTCCTTTGGGTACATCGGGAAATCGGGAAGAACGGCGTTATGGATGTCGGGGATAAGATCAAGTAAAGGACCCAGATTCTCACCTCCAAACTGTGAAAAGAAGAGAACGTCGTCCATCCGTCCTGGCAAGTCCTTGTAATTGGTGTTGTGGAGGCCTTGAATGACGAACCGTTCGATGAACCGCTCGTAGTTCCTTGTTTTGACGGCGTCATTCTTTACATCAGGTTTTTCATGCGTTCCCTTATCAAGTTGTACAGCGTCCTTGGCTTTCTGTTGATAAAGTCCAATAGAGACTCATTGAGAACTATAGGTTTGAGCTTCTTTATGTAGTGGGACTTTACCAGCTTTCTGCGCTTTCCGCCGGTGGAAGATTCGGCTACGTTCAACTGTCTTTGAGACATGTTTTCAGATGAAGTGTAGAGAGAGAAAGTCGCCGGAGTTCTAGAGAGAAGTCAGAGCAAATTTGAGAGCGAGAAAGTGGTTGAGCGTAATAAATTTGATTGCGACTGTTCTGGCCTTATATAGAGGAAGCGGTGGCACAAATGGTAATTAACACTGTTTTACTGTACGACACGTGGCAAAACTTCCCCCTTAAGATTTGAGCAAAAGCAACGGTCACTGTTCACACTTTCAAAAGTTCAAGAATCTGACTCTTCAACTGCTCCTCAAAACTGAACTAGCGTCCTTTGCAACAAACACTGAGCGTTCTCTCATACTTAGCAACAATAAACCTCTTCAAGCAAACTTCCTTAAGCAAACCAACAACCAACTTACCGTTCTTGTGATTACCTTTCGAACCAGTTGAGAACAACGCAAGTACGTCCCGTAAAAGAAAATATGAAGCTCATAGGACGCTTTTGCGGAGTTCTCGGCTAGGGTAAGCTTAGAGTTCCCATCATTTCGGCTTATCATGAGGGATGGGTGATCAGGGATACTCTTTTCAAGACAAAATAGAGAAAATTTGAATGGCGTTCCAAAGTAGCAAACACATGAAATTTAGACTAGCGTCCTTGCAAATATGAATTTAATGCATAACAGTCCTTAAACACCTAGAATCTACAAGACATAGCCAATCATTGAGGGAATAGTAGAACGGGACTTGCTACTTAAAAGTTATCATCCCCAAGAGCAGCCTTAGATGCTCATAGGGACGTCTATCAAGCGCCTTAGTGAAAATATCAGCTATTTGGTCTTCAGTCCTTACATGCTCCATACTAATAAGTCCTAGTTCAACATTATCACGCAAGAAATGATGCCTTATGTGAATATGCTTTGTGCGTGAATGAAAAACAGGATTCTTAGAAATTTCAATAGCACTTGTGTTATCACAACGAATGGGAATAGTTTCAAGATTGATACCGTAGTCCTCTAGTTGATATTTGATCCAGATAACTTGTGAACAACACGAGGCAGCAGCAACGTACTCGGCTTCCGCAGTTGAAAGCGGCACAGAGTTCTGTTTCTTAGATCCCCAAGAGACTAAGCATGAACCAAGGAATTGCGCCATTCCTGAAGTGCTTTTCCGATCAATTACATGACCCGCATAATCAGCGTCCGAGTAGCCAACAAGCTTGAAGGACGTCTTCCTGGGGTACCAAAGGCAAAGATCGTCGCGTCCTTTGAGGTAGCGAAAGATCCTCTTGACTTCTTGCATGTGGGACTCCTTTGGATTTGCTTGGAAGCGTGCACACAAGCAAACGGCAAACATAATGTCGGGACGGCTTGCGGTCAAGTAGAGCAAAGAACCAATCATCCCTCTGTAAAGCTTTTGATCAACGTCCTTTCCCTGTTCGTCTGCGTAAAGACGCGAGTTTGGAGAACAAGGAGTGGCAACAGGTTTGGACGTGTTCATCCCGTACTTCTCAAGCATTTCACGGACATATTTTTGTTGGTGAATGCGCGTCCCTTCCTTGAGTTGATTGATTTGAAGTCCCAAGAAGAAATTGAGTTCTCCAATGAGGGACATCTCAAACTCACTACTCATTAAGGACTTGAACTCATCTACAAGCTTCATGTTAGTACTACCAAAGACTATATCATCAACATAGACTTGGGCAATCAAAATGTCCTTGTGAACTTTCTTTATGAACAAAGTTTTATCAATTGAACCTCTAGTGTACCCATGAGACAAAAGAAAGGACGCAAACCTGTCGTACCATGCACGAGGAGCTTGCTTGAGTCCATAGAGAGCTTTGTCCAAGTAGTACACATGATCTGGGTGAGAGGCGTCCTCAAAGCCAGGCGGCTGAGTAACGTACACTTCCTCCTTTAGCTTTCCATTGAGAAAGGCAGACTTGACGTCCATCTGAAATAACTTGAATCCTTTGTGAGCGGCGAAGGCAATAAGGAGACGAACGGCTTCAATTCTAGCAACAGGAGCAAAGGTTTCATCATAGTCTATGCCTTCCTCTTGCTTGAATCCTTGAGCCACCAGTCTTGCCTTGTTTCTTGACACACGTCCACTCTGATCAAGCTTATTTCTGAACACCCATCGCGTCCCTATGATATTTTTGCCTTTGGGACGTGGGACAAGAGTCCAAACTTTGTTCCTTTCAAACTGATTGAGTTCTTCTTGCATTGCTTGAATCCAGTCAGCGTCCTGGAGTGCTTCTTTGATATTTTTTGGCTCCACCATAGAGACAAAGGCATTGAATGCACAGAAAGCCAAATTTGCACTCTGGGACTTGCTTGCAGCTGACCTTGTTTGAACGCCTTGAGAAGGATCTGAGACAATTTGAGAAGTTGGGTGATCCCTAGAGAATCGGGACTCCCTTTGAAACAAATGAGCAAATCTTGGATCAATGTCATCATCTGAATCATCACCATCACTTTGAGCATCGTCCTCAATGTGTTCCCCCTCAGAGAGATCGTCCACACCTTGACGTTGCTCGCTTTGTTGACTTGATTCAGCTACATCTTGTTGAACTGGGGATTCACTACGAGATGGAACTCCTTGAACAACACTGGGAGCGTCCACTGAGACTTCTTCAGGATTTGGAGACGCGTCCTTAGGGACATAGTATTTTCCAGAAGTCCAATCTTCAGCTTCATCTTCAAAGTCGTCCTGTTGTTGTAAAGAAGAGCGTTCTTTCTTACTTGGTTTTTCTTTGTGAGAAGAACTTTCTTTGAACACAACATGAATACTCTCCTCAAGCTTTAGAGTCCTTTTGTTGAAGACTCTATATGCTTTGCTGGTAAGAGAGTACCCAAGGAATATGGCTTCATCACTCCTTGCATCAAACTTTCCAAGTTTTTCCTTAACATTGTTGTGAACGAAACATTTGCAACCAAAGACTCTGAGATAATCGATGCGAGGCTTCTTTCCATTCAACAGCTCATAGGACGTTTTCTTTAGCAAAGGACGGATCATGGCACGATTGATGATGTAACATGCTGTAGCAATAGCTTCCGCCCAGAAGTACTTGGGAACGCTATTTGCCAAGAGCATAGTTCTTGCCATATCCTCTAGCGTCCTATTCTTTCTTTCCACAACTCCATTTTGTTGAGGCGTTCTTGGAGCCGAGAAATTGTGAGAGACTCCATGTTGATCACAGTAGGCCAGGAACTCTGAATTTTGGAACTCCGTTCCATGGTCTGATCTTATGGCTTTGAGAGGCGTCTCAAGAGCAACTTCCACTTGTTTGATGAATACTTTGAACACAGTGAATTATAGAGGAACCACTCAAGACCAAGTAGTCCTTGAGTGTAAACCTCTACCTCCTTGGAGGATTTTTGAATAGCTTTTTCCTTTATATTGAACGTCCTTACAGTTGTACTGGCGAGTCTTTACAGTTCTCTGGCACTTAGCTTTTCCCTAAGTCCACTAGTAAAGGACTCCTCTAAGCCTACAACTTAAGCTAGTTCAATCTTCTAAAGGACTCTATTCCTACGTTCTGCAGTACTTCGCAGAACTCTCTTTCTCTCTTTTTGGGTTTTCTCTTACAAACAGTTTTTGTGATTTGGTTACAGGTCTCACTCGATCTAACACAAGTTCTAGCACTGTTCTTGAGTTCTTGAGTTAGTTCTTCGTGTTCTTGAGTGAGTCACTTTCTCTTTGATTCTCTCTGAATATTCCTGAAAGCGTTGGCGTCACAATAAATGCCTTGGGGCTATTTATCGGACTTGGGGAAGGGCGTCTTTTCACTGGGACGATCATGCCCTTCATGGACGTGGCTACAGGATCTTCCTCCACGTAGTAGGGCGGTGATGAGGAAGCTTCCTGTATCCAACTGTGTATGATGAACTTCGCTATAGGATCGGCCGCCACGTGTTGATGGACTCTGCAACAGGATCGGTCTCCACGTGTCCTTGGATGATTAAACATTGTCGAGTGATGTCATCCTGTCGGCTAGTGAGTAAGGACTCCTTTCGTGCGTTCCTACTTGCTTGGGACTCCGTCCTTGCTCAAGTAGTCTCTAGCTGGTCCTTACTTCCTGTTAGCTAGCGTCCCTAAGCTTGTGGGACGCCCATACACACTTGTTGTCCTTTTTGGTCACTGGCGTTCCTGAACACTTGGACAACTTTATTAGAATCAAAGTGAGTTTGTCATATCAAAACTAAGGGACGGTTGTGTGGAACACTAACAAGTACGCAAGCGTTCTTGATAGCGTCCCAACAGAAGCCATGTATGGAGTTAGTCAAGCCAACAAAGAAGTAAAGTCTCACGGCGAAGGTGCAAGAAAGTTGTATGACCCGAAAGGTGAAGACCTCAACAAGGATGTCAAGCTTCAATTTCTTGAAGGAGAGGTCAGCAAGCTCAAGAGGCAAGTAAACTACTACAAGCAAAATGCCCGAGCATGTGAAGAGTGTGGATCCTACGCACACCCAACTCAAGTTTGCCCAAATGAAAGCCAAGTGCGCTTGGCCGAGCAAATAGAAGAAGCAAACTACGTTCGTGGTAACTTTGGTGGTAGAGGCAACTACAACAGCGGTGGTAATGGTAGGTGGAACAATGGGCAAGCTTAAGGCTACAACAACAACTTCCACTAAAATGAGCCAAGAGCGCCACAACCACCTCCATATAGGCCACCCGGCTTCAATGAGCAACCACCATGGTTTCAAGAAATGAGAGAAGGATTCAAGGAAATGAGGACTCAATTCAATGAGTTTGGAGTATGGAGGAGACAAGTTGACAACCAACTTGTTCCCAAGAGATCACGGGAAACTCCCGGGCCACCCCGAGGAGAATCCCCGAGTTCAACACAATCAAGGTGAAGTCCGTGCAATAGGATTGAGAAGTGGACGCAACTTACCTGAGCCACACATGCACAAGAAGAACGAGCAAAGCCGGACCGACTTACCCAGCAAGTCGGGTCCGAGTTGCCTAGAAGCCGGATTAGCTCCTCTTCCCCGGACTGAGATGGAAGGCGTGTCGGGCCCGAGTTGCCCAGACATCGGACCGGCTACTCTGCCTCCGCTCTGCCCCAGGCCCGAGACGCAGAAAGTCTGGCCCGATGTGGTGCCTATGTCGGTCCAGCTTGAAAAAGTTGCAAGTGAGATGGGCAAGTCCAATGAAGTTGATTCAAGTAAGATTCCAAGTGCCACACCTCTTCCTTATCCTTCAAGAAAGCCAAGTGATGTAGTAGAAGGAAAGTTCAAGCGGTTTCTTAAGCTCTTGCAAGGCTTGAACATCACCATTCCATTCACCGACGCGTTGAGTGAGATGCCGTCGTATGCAAAGTTCTTGAAAGAGATTCTAAGCAAGAAGCGGTCAATTGTTGAGATGCAAGACGAAGTCAAGACTTTAGAGTTGCCGCAAAAGTTGGGAGACCCCGGTCGATTTGCTATCACAATTGGCGTGGGTTCGCAAAACTTTCAAGCTTTGTGCGATTTGGGGGCTAGTGTCTCGGTGATGCCCACAAGCATATGGAGAAGAGCCAACTTAGGAGAAATTGAACCGGCCGACATGTCTTTAACCATGGCCAATGGTTCAATCATCAAAGCTCAAGGTATTTTGGATAATGTGCCCGTGAGAGTCGGGAAGTATTTTATGCCGGACGACTTTGTCATATTGGACATGCATGAGGATCCTTTGGTCCCGATTATCCTAGGACGTCCATTTTTAGCCACAACGGGAGCAAAGTTCGACGTCAAGAATGGCAAGTCTCTTTTGAAATTGGTGAAGAGAAAGTGGACTTCCACTTCAACAAAGCCTTAAATGAACCCGATGCATTGGCGATTCTCTAGCTTGAGGAGAATGCCAAAAGAAGTAAAGAGGATGTTGAAGTTGCTAGTGAAGTTGTTGCCTTGAGAAGTGACGTGAGGTACAATGAGCAAGTGCAAGCAAGGGACTCCCAAGCTCAAAGGGAGTTGATTGAGCAAGTTGTGAAACATGAAGAACCAAGAATTGATCATAGCCCGAGTAAAGATGAAGAGTATCCTTCCCAATATCCTTTTGATGTGGGTGATGATCATTCTTCTTTTAAAACTTGTGATTCTTCTACTTTTGATAGCTACATTTGTCTTAGTGATTTGAAGGATGATTTGGTTGATAGCTACATTTGTCTTAGTGATTTGAAGGATGATTTGGTAGATTCTTCTAGGATTTCTTTGAATGACATTGGTGTAGGGAAATTTGAGCAAGATGAAGTAAGCAAGGAGGTGAAATCCTATTCTTTAGAGGAGTTTGATGTAAGAGGATGGAGAAGCCCAAGATCGCCAAGGCGCTTCGACGAGCGCGAGAGCCATGCTTATATTAACCATTATTGGTGGTTCTATGGGTATGAAGGTAATGGGAACGAGCAAAACATTGGCGAGCAATTCAACATCTTTCACCCGCCATCAGGCCCGTCCATGGGCATGTGCAAACAGCTCAACGGAACAGGGCCCCCGAATTTCAAAGGCCCCATAAGATAATGGCCTGTTATATATAAAAAAGCAATAATAGGTTTATAAACGATCAAGCAGTGCAGATGTTGAAGCGCCTTCATTTTTTACACACGGAGGCCATTGCCCCGCGTTCAAACCCCATTCCCAGCAGGCCAGCATTTTTTTTCGGAACTCGTGGCCCCACTACCCCCACATTAACCATTTACATTTTTGCCGTTTACAATTTTGGGCCCCACACCCATTTGTTTTTATCAATTGTAGGCCCCTCCTCCCACTCCCCCCATTTTTATTTTATCACTTTGTTATATGGTATTGGTATATGATTTTAATGACTTTTACTAATTTCTTTCAACCAAAAAAATTACTTTTACTAGTTTCAACCAGAAAAAAACTTTTACTGATTGTATTAAAAAAATTTCAATAATTATACACGTCTATCTTACATTCTTACTGTATTATCATAAAACAGAACCTAAAACTTCACAAAAGTTACGTCATACAATAAATATAATAAAATAATTCATTCAATTTTCTTAACTAGATTCCATAAAATATATTTACAAAGTTATCTATGAATAATTTTTAAAATTAGTTACACTCGAATTTGATCTTATGACTTCAAAAATAATACTATGCTAATAAAATGATATTTTCTATAACTATTTTAACTAATATCCTTAAATAATATCCATAAACAAGTTATAAAAACCTCAAATAATATATTTAAATAAAGTTTGGAGACCTATGAAATAAAATATTAACGAATAATGTCTTTGATGGAGATGAAATAGTAATACATTATTAAAAGTACTACGTTTTTTATGATAAATATTTATTAAAATAGGTGAATTCCCTAGAAAAATTATTTTAATGGTTTAAAATATTTTACCTTATCTGATAATTTGTATTTGGCAATTTTTTATCTATTTATGTTGAAAGCTAAGATCTTGGATCATATTCTAAAGTGTCTTTATATTTTATAAACTTTTTAAATAAATTCTTTCTCAATTGAGCTTTGTAGTTAAAATATTTTTTTGCCGATACGCCTAGCTAGTAAAATTATTAGGGTTATTCGTATATATTACTAGAGTTAAACTAGATATCAATAAATTTATTACGACTATGATTCAACTACATTACTCAATATAATACATTACTATCTTGAAATTTAAGAATTTAATTTTTCGCACAGGGCCCCAAGTTACCATTGGACGGCCCTGCCCGCCATGAAGTTGAAGGTGAGAAAGTCAAGTTAATGACTATAAAAGAGCGCTTCTCGGGAGGCAACCCGTGTTAGTAGCTTTATTTTCATAATTTTAGTTTGAATTTTTCTTAGCTTTAGCCTAGATTGTTGGGACGCTATCAAGAACGCTCGCGTACTTATTAATGTACCACACAACCGTCCTTTAGTTTTGATATGACAAACTCACTTTGATTCTAATGAATTTGTCCAAGTGTTCAGGAACGCCAGTGACAAAAGGACAACAAGTGTGTATGGGCGTCCCCTAGGCTTAGGGACGCCAGCTAACAAGAAGTAAGGACCAGCTAGAGACTACTTGAGCAAGGACGGAGTCCCAAGCAAGTAGGAACGCAAGAAAGGAGTCCTTACTCACTAGCCGACAGGATGACATCACTCGACAATATTTGATCATCCAAGGACACGTGGAGACCGATCCTGTAGCGGAGTCCAACACTACGTGGCGGACGATCCTGTTGTAGAGTCCATCAACACGTGGCGGCCGATCCTGTAGCGGAGTTCATCATACACAGCTGGATACAGGAAGCTTCCTCATCACCGCCCTACTACGTGGAGGAAGATCCTGTAGCCACGTCCACGAAGGGCATGATCGTCCCAGAGAAATGACGCCCTTCCCCAAGTCCTATAAATAGTCCCAAGGCATTTATTGTGACGTTAATGCTTTCAGGAATATTCAGAGAGAATCAGAGGAAAGCGACTCACTCAAGAACACGAAGAACTAGCTCAAGAACTCAAGAACAGTGCTAGAACTTGTGTTAGATCGAGTGAGACTTGTAACCAAAATCACAAAACAGTTTGTAATCAGAAAAACCAAAAAGAGAGAGAGAGTTCTGCGAAGTACTGCAGAACGTAGGGATAGAGTCCTTTAGTAGATTGAACAAGCTTTAGTTGTAGGCTTAAAGGAGTTCTTTACAAGTGAACTTAGGGAAAAGCTAAGTGTCAGAGAACTGTAAAGACTCGCCAGTACAACTGTAAGAACGTTCAATATAAAGGAAGAACTATTCAAAAATCCTCCAAGGAGGTAGAGGTTTACACTCAAGGACTACTTGGTCTTGAGTGGTTCCTCTATAATTCATTGCGTTCATTACTTACCTGTTTAGTACTTTATTTCCGCTGCGATACTCAAGGACGCCCCTACTCCTCGTAGGGACGCCTGACCTTAGGACGTCTTCACCAAAGTGAAGGACGTCCCTTAGTACTAACGATCCAACAATTGGTATCAGAGCCGGCGCTCTAGATTCTTACTGAGTTGCAGGTAAAGATGGACATGGAGCCCATTGGAATCTCTTTTGTGAAGCCACTAGAGTTAGCAACTTGCCAACAGCGAAACAACAGTGGGAAGCTCTTGAGAAGTTCCATGTAGGAACAGCTGAAATGAAGGAGGACGTCCAGCTAAAGATCAAGAAGGAGTTCTATGCTTTTAGCATGCTTCCAAATGAAACGGTCAATGACTATTCTTACCGTTTTGAAGCCCTTGTCACCAAGATGAGGAACTTAGGCATCCCAGAAACAGAAATCTCCATGAGGAATAGAGTTCAAGTAGTGATTGATGGATTGACTGGAATTTGGAATTTTGACAAAACAACGTTCAAAGAGAATACAGCCAACAAAACTCTAGATATGGAAGAAATCTATGGGAAGCTCAGGCAGTACGAAGAGAGAAGAATTTCTAACATGGCTCAACTTGGAAAGAATCCTCAAACTGATCTTGCTTTGGCGTCCACAACACCAGAGTACGCTGACTATATTCGTCGTCAACAAGAAATCTCCTTAATGGTGGAAGCCAATAGGAATGAGAACCGCGAAAGGATGCGTGTTCAAGCTTTGAAAGAGAAAGAAAGCAAGACTAAGGAACAGCTTGAAGAAGAGGAAGGACTTGTTCTCTTTAACAAAGTTCTGCGTTCTTTTGGCAAAAGAAACAAACAATTCAACAAACATAAGATGCCTTACAAGAAGGAGAGTCCCAAGTATATTGAGGCAGAGATGAAAGAACTTACTTGTTATAAATGTAACAAGAAAGGACACTTTGCCAAAAAGTGTACAACGGGAATGTCCTCAAAAGAAATGAAAACAAAAGCACTCATCGGAGCGTTCGCATCTGCATAGGATAATGGTAGCTCTTCTGATGATGATGATGAAGAACCTGATGAGCAAGTGGCGTACATGGCCATGGAGGACGCCACAGTTGTTGAGGAGGACACTTCGAAATCTGAAAATGAGGTAACCCGTGAGTCTATGATGAGTTCCTTAGAAAATTGTTCTAAATCCAAGCTCATTAAACTTATTGGAAGAATCATGGAAGAAAGTGTTATCATGCAACATAGAATGGATGAACTTGAACTTGAAAATGAAAATATTGTGGTTGAATGTGAAAACTGTAATTCTATGACCATTTAATTAGAGTCCTCATGTGAAGAAACTAAGTCCCTAAAAACTGAAATCATGTGTCTCAAACTTGAGAACGCTAAGCTTAGGGAAGAAGTGAAAATAATGGGTAAGAGTCCCATAGTTGAAGAAGTTAGACCAATGGTCTTCGTCCCAGCTAAGAGAGGTCTAGGTTATGAATCTGACACTAAGAACTCTCTTCCTAGCGATTTTGAGGCTAGCAAAACTTCAGAACTTGAACTTGAAAGAGAGAAAACTAAGAATCTCCTTGAAAGAATTAGAGTCCTAGAGAGTGGAGAGATAGGAAAAGAGGACTACTACACTAACTCCACTAGTCATAGGATTTACAAGAAAATTGCTAAAGGGGAAGGTTCTAAAGTTTGTGATCCTCAAAAGATGAAAGAAAACAAAATTTAACGTCCCAACAAGAAGTACTACCTCGGTACGTACTATAGGACGTGTTGGTACTGTGGACAAGGAGATCACTTCAAATTTGAGTGTGAAAAACTGAAAGAAGATATTGCAAGTGGCAAAGCTGCTAGGACTAACATTGAAAATGATAAGTCCGTCCCTAAAGCTAATCCTAGGCGTTCTAGACGCTCTAAGAACTCTTTCCGCAAGCATGCTACTTCAAATGATGTGAATATAAATGACTACATGCCAGAACCAGAGTTCTACTTCTGTAACGAACCAGGTAAGGAACACCTTGCCTGGGTCGCCAAACACTAACTTTGTTTTGGCAGGTGGAAGTGAGGGGACGCCCATGGATCATTGATAGTAGCGCCTCAAATCATATCACAGGAAGCCAGATTCATCTCACTTCTATCCAAAGTAGTGCCACGGGAGGAACTGTCTCGTTTGGCAACAAGGGCAAAGGAAAGATCAAGGGGACGGGAACTGCTATTCTCAATCCGTCCATCAAAGCATCAAATGTCAGTCTTGTTGAAGGACTTGGCTTCAATCTCCTTAGCGTTTCCCAAATGTGTGACCAAGGTGAAAATCTAGTCACATTTGACTCAAAGGAGTGTCTAGTTATTAACAAGAAGTCCAACAAAGTTGTTCTCAAGGGAGTACGCCAAAACAATGTCTACATCTTCAACCAGGAGTTCAAGCCTAAATCAGAATTGTGCCTATCTGCTTCAAAGGAGGACGCTGACCTCTGGCATCGCCGCCTTGGCCATGCTGGACCAAGCACAATCCTCAAACTGCATCAAAGAAATCTTGTGAAAGGACTTCCCCGAATTGATCCTGAGAAAGTTGAACAGTGTGAAGCCTGTATCAAAGGGAAGCAAACAAGAACGTCCTTCAAATCTAAAAATGAAGTTAGCACGAAGAAGCCTTTGGAACTTCTCCATATGGATCTTTGTGGACCAATGAAGACATTAAGTTATGGTGGAAAGAGGTACATTTACGTTCTTGTAGATGATTTTTCTCGTTTCACTTGGGTTCTTTTCTTGGCAACCAAAGCAGATTGTTTCAATGCGTTCGAAGTCTTCATCAAACAAGTGGAAGTTGCCCTTGAGACGCCTCTCAAAGCCATAAGATCAGACCATGGGACGGAGTTCCAGAACTCAGAGTTCCTGGCCTACTGTGATCAACATGGTGTCTCGCACAACTTCTCCGCTCCAAGGACTCCTCAACAAAATGGAGTAGTGGAAAGAAAGAATAGGACGCTAGAGGATATGGCAAGGACTATGCTATTGGCCAATAGCGTTCCCACGTACTTCTGGGCGGAAGCTATTGCCACAGATTGCTACATTATCAATCGTGCCATGATCCGTCCTCTGCTGAAGAAGACGTCCTATGAGTTGTTGAATGGTAGGAAGCCTCGCATTGACTATCTCAGAGTTTTTGGATGCAAGTGTTTCGTCCACAACAACAACAAAGATAGCCTTGGAAAGTTTGATGCAAGGAGTGATGAAGCTATATTCCTTGGATACTCTCTCACCAGCAAAGCATATAGAGTTTTCAACAAAATGACTCTAAAGCTTGAGGAGAGCATTCATGTTGTGTTCAAAGAGAGCGTTTCTCACAAAGAAAAACCAAGTAAGAAAGAACGCTCCTCCTCACAACAGCAGGACGACTCTGAAGACGAAGCTGATGGTTGGTTCTCTGGAAAATACTATGTTCCTAAGGACGCTTCTCCAAATCCTGAAGAAGTTTCAGTGGACGCTCCTAGTGTGGTTCAGGGAGTTCCCTCTCGTAGTGAATCTCCAGTTCAACAAGATGTGGCTGAATCAAGTCAACAAGGCGAGCAACGTCAAGGTGTGGACGCTCTCTTTGAGGGGGAACACACTGAGGACGCTTGTCAAGAAAATAGTGATGATTCAGATGATGAAATTGATCCAAGGTTTGCTCAATTATTTCAAAGAGAGTCCCACTTTTCTAAGGATCACCCAACATCTCAGATTGTCTCAGATCCTTCTCAAGGAGTTCAGACAAGGTCAGCTGCAAGTAAGTCCCAGAGTGCAAATTTAGCTTTTTGTGCGTTCAATGCCTTTGTCTCAATGGTGGAGCCAAAGAATATCAAAGATGCACTCCAGGACGCTGACTGGATTCAAGCGATGCAAGAAGAACTTAATCAGTTTGAAAGGAACAAAGTTTGGACTCTTGTCCCACGTCCCAAAGGCAAAAACATCATAGGGACGCGATGGGTATTCAGAAATAAGCTTGATGAGAGTGGACGTGTGTCAAGGAACAAGGCAAGACTGGTGGCTCAAGGATTCAAGCAAGAGGAAGGCATAGACTATGATGAAACCGTTGCTCCTGTTGCTAGAATTGAAGCCGTTCGTCTCCTTATTGCCTTCGCTGCTCACAAAGGATTCAAGTTATTTCAGATGGACGTCAAGACTGCCTTTCTCAATGGAAAGCTAAAGGAGGAAGTGTATGTTGCTCAGCCACCTGGCTTCGAGGATGCCTCTCACCCAGATCATGTGTACTACTTGGACAAAGCGCTCTATGGACTCAAGCAAGCCCCCCGTGCATGGTGCGACAGGTTTGCGTCCTTTCTTTTGTCTCATGGGTACACTAGAGGTTCAATTGATAAAACTTTGGTCATAAAGAAAGTTCACAAGGACATTTTAATTGCCCAAGTCTATGTTGATGATATTGTCTTCGGTAGTACTAACATGAAACTTGTAGATGAGTTCAAATCCTTAATGAGTAGTGAGTTTGAGATGTCCCTCATTGGAGAACTAAATTTCTTCTTGGGACTTCAAATCAATCAACTCAAGGAAGGGACGCGCATTCACCAACAAAAATATGTCCGTGAAATGCTTGAGAAGTACGGAATGAACACGTCCAAACCTGTTGCAACCCCTTGCTCTCCAAACTTGCGTCTTTACGCAGATGAACAGGGAAAGGACGTTGATCAAAAGCTTTACAGGGGAATGATTGGTTCTTTGCTTTACTTGACCGCAAGCCGTCCCGACATTATGTTTGCCGTTTGCTTGTGTGCACGTTTCCAGGCAAATCCAAAGGAGTCCCACATGCAAGAAGTAAAGCGGATCTTTCGCTACCTCAAAGGACGCGATGATCTTTGCCTTTGGTACCCCAGGAAGACGTCCTTCAAGCTAGTTGGCTACTCGGACGCCGATTATTCTGGTCATGTGATTGATAGAAAAAGCACTTCAGGAATGGCACAGTTCCTTGGTTCATGCTTAGTCTCTTGGGGATCTAAGAAACAGAACTCTGTGGCGCTTTCAACTGCAGAAGCCGAGTACGTTGCTGCTGCCTCGTGTTGTTCACAAGTTATCTGGATCAAATATCAACTAGAGGACTACGGTATCAATCTTGAAACTATTCCCATTCGTTGTGATAACACAAGTGCTATTGAAATTTCTAAGAATCCTGTTTTTCATTCACGCACAAAGCATATTCACATAAGGCATCATTTCTTGCGTGATAATGTTGAACTAGGACTTATTAGTATGGAGCATGTAAGGACTGAAGACCAAATAGCTGATATTTTCACTAAGGCGCTTGATAGACGTCCCTATGAGCATCTAAGGCTGCTCTTGGGGATGATAACTTTTAAGTAGCAAGTCCCGTTCTACTATTCCCTCAATGATTGGCTATGTCTTGTAGATTCTAGGTGTTTAAGGACTGTTATGCATTAAATTCATATTTGCAAGGACGCTAGTCTAAATTTCATGTGTTTGCTACTTTGGAACGCCATTCAAATTTTCTCTATTTTGTCTTGAAAAGAGTATCCCTGATCACCCAACCCTCATTATAAGCCGAAATGATGGGAACTCTAAGCTTACCCTAGCCGAGAACTCCACAAAAGCGTCCTATGAGCTTCATATTTTTCTTTTACGGGACGTACTTGCTTCGTTCTCAATTGGTTCGAAAGGTGATCACAGGGACGGTAAATTGGTTATTGGTTTGCTTGAAGAGGTAAAATTTTGCTAAGTATGAGAGAACGCTCAGTGTTTGTTAGAGAGGACGCCAGTTCAGTTTTGAGAAGAAGATGAAGAGTCAGAAATTTGAACTTTTGACAGTGTAAATAGTGACCGTTGCTTTTGCTCAAATCTTGAGGGGGAAGTTTTGACACGTGTCGCACAGTAAAGCAGTGATAATTACAGTTGTGCCACCGCTTCCTCTATATAAAGCCAGAACAGTCGCTCTCAATTTATTACGCTCAACCTCTTCCTCGCTCTCAAATTTGCTCTGACTTCTCTCTAGAACTCCGGCAACTTTCTCTCACTACAATCTCACCTGAAAAATGTCTCAAAGACTAATGAACGTGGCCGGATCTTCTACCGGCGGGAAGCGAAGAAAGTTAGTGAGGTCCCACTACATTGAGAAGCCCAAGCCCATCGTCCTCAATGAATCATTGGTGGACTTCATCAACAGGAAGCCACGAACCCTGTACAATCTGATAAGGGAACGCATGGACAAACCTGATGTGAAGAATGATGAAGTTAAAACAAAGAACTATGAGCGGTTCATCGAACGATTCGTCATTCAAGGCCTTCACAACACCAACTACAAGGACTTGCCAGGACGGATGGACGACGTTCTCTTCTTCTCACAGTTTGGAGGTGAGAATCTCGGTCCCCTGCTTGATCTAATCCCGGACCTTCACAATGCCATTCTACCTGAATTCCCCATGTACCCTAGGGACTCCTTGGCTTACAAAATGCTAAAAAACCGTGTGCCAAGCCCCTCTCCCCCACCTCCTCAAGTCCCCAGTGTCACAACAAAAAACTTGCTTAAACGTCCAGCCCCTGCTTCCCCTCTATCAAAATCTTCCCAACCTTTCACCTCCTCAAACCCAACACAAATAGTGGATAAGTTCCCTGCTCACATCAAGGAGGGACGCTCCAAGAAAACACATGACCCAAGGCCCCTCAAAAAGGCCAAGACCTCGAGCGTCCCATCCTCCAAACCCTCCAAATCAAGGCCTAGCACCACAAAAAGGCCTTCCAACCTCTCCAAGGAATCCACTCCTCCCCCTAAACCTATCTTCATCGTTCAACTTCTCACTCCTCCTCCGTCCCCTCAACCTTCAAAGAACAATGCCCTCATTCCTTTTCCTCCAAAAACTTACTCTCCCCTTAACCTTGCCAATTTCCCATCCGCTCCAGCCCACATATCCCTGCCCAAGGACCCTGAGACGCCAAAGTCCCATCGTCCCTCTTCTGAAAGTGGACCGGATGAGGCGGACAAGCGTTCCACACTTGAGCACACCTTTCGCAAACGCAAAGCTGGCGAAAAGCCTAAGGTGTTGCTACCTAAGGACACTCCAGAGCCAGAGCACATCTCCTCCTCCTCTTCAAGCTCATCTGAGAGTCAAAGAGGAACGCCTCAAGACGTTGCTGGTCAAGCCTCCCCTTTTATAGAGGTTGTTGGGGACTCTGATGATGAGGCTGAAGGAGTCGAGAATGCTCCAGCTGAGGACCAAGTGACTGAGGACGCTGGCGAGCACGAGTTCCCTCACAAGGACGCCGAGTCAACTCTTTCTGAAGAGCTCGAGCGTGATGCTCAGGAAGTCCCACCCTACAACCAATCCCTCCCTCTCCTAAATCCCCTCCCAACTCCACAAGAAAACCCCTCCCCCACAATCCAAACAGAATCCAACCAAGTCCCTGCGGACGCTGAGCCACAAACAGAAATTCAATCAGAGGCTCAGGACGCCGAGGGCACGTCCCATGGTAAAGCTCCCTCTAGCTCAGAACAAGCCACAGCTGGTGGCGATGCCGAAAAAGAGCAAGGCAGAGAGGACGCTCCCTCCAAGGGCGCTTCTGACAGTAAATCTGAGAACGCTAATGAAGAATCAGATGATGATGATGAGGACTCTGAGTCTCCAAAGGGCAAGCGCAAGAGGAAAAATGAAGGTGCGCCCGTTAACGTTCTTAGCCCTCTAATTTACTCAGAAGAGTGGCTGGCCTCCTTTGATGATGAAGCCGTTCAGGAGTTTCTCGAGCTTCTGAAATTCCAAGGATGGCTGAACGTTGGGCCTACGCCGACTACTGTTGACAAAGAACAAGTGAAGGCGTTCTACAGAGATTTGCGTTTCCAACCAAAAGAAGGCTCACTCCACTTCAAAATTGAAGGTGAGAAAGCCTCAGTTACAAAATGCCAAATCCGATCCTTCTTGGGTCTAAGTCCCCGCAAGCCTCCGTCCGACGCCCTTAGCTCACTTCCTGAAGGCGGATTTGAGACAACAGATCAAGAATTGCCTCTCGTTGAGCACATCTTTCAGGGCAAAAGGCCGATGGGACTTGACAGGGTAGATCACGTTTTGAGCAAGGTTGGCGCCATCGCTCACTACTTCATATGTCGCGCCATCCTTCCAAGGCAGGAAAAGCGTTCAATAGTGCAAACACATGACATCATTCTCATTGACGCCTTTCTCGAACGCCGCCCAATCAACCTAGCCAGAATTGCTATGCAACACATGGCCAAGTGTGGAAGGAAGAGGCATGCCTTGCCATACCCTGGATTGGTGAAGTTGATCCTGCAGTCCCAGGACGCTTATGATGAGAGCACTCCATTAGAAGAACTTGGCTTGAAATGGAACGCAAAGAAGGGACTTATCGAAATAAGGCATAATGAAGAGTTGCCTTCTGTGATCAAACAACAAGAAGCTGAGGCTGAGGAATCTAGAAAGAAAGCTGAGGAAGAACGCTTAGCCGCTGACGCAGAAGAAGAAAGGCTCGCTTCTATGTCCCAGGAGTTCACTGAAGAAGAAGAGCCACCCCTAAACTTTGCCGCTCTTGATCAAGCTCTTATGGCTTCTTCTCCTCCTCCAGTTACTCCTATGGACGCTCCCTCCTCTAGTTCTGGTCCTCTGCCCCGTTCTGCCCCTGCGAATATTGCTCAGCATCCTCCCGCAGAACTCATGGGTGCGATCATGGACAACCAGTGCCTCATCTTCTCATCTCTGAAGGACTTGTCCTCTGCATTCTCCAAGGCTGCTGAACTTAATGAACAACTTCTCAAGTTTTATCAAGACCAGAGCCGTCCCCATTGATTGCCGTCCCCCAACTCTTAATCCCTCAATTATTTGCCTTTGCTTCTTTTGTTCAAAAACACTTGATCTTTTTGTGATCATTGTTGTGTAATAACTCTATTTCCGTTTGAATGGCTATTACATTGTTCTGCTTGCATTATGTGTGTTTAAGCGTTCCATTGCTTCTAGTTATGTGTTGGTGCTTCCGTTCTTATTACTTGTTATCCTTTTCGATGATGCCAAAAGGGGAAAGTGTAGTTTTGCAGAGATGCGCTATAAATTAGTTATCTAGAATAAGCAAGTGTTAAGGGGGAACTATTAAGTGAAAGGTCTAAGGAACGCCCATGCTAGAATAAAAGAGGACGCTTAGAAAACTTTTCTAGGACGCGACTCTCTCCTTAAAATCCAAAAGTTAGAGAATCAAAGAATGAAAACCTGTGCTAAAGAGAATTTCTCTAAGTATTAGAGGACGTCTTTAAGTTTTCATGCATGCTAAGTTCAAACGCCAAAACTATTTTGCTGAAGAGTTTGTCATCATCAAAAAGGGGGAAATTGTTGGGACGCTATCAAGAACGCTCGCGTACTTGTTAGTGTACCACACAACCGTCCCTTAGTTTTGATATGACAAACTCACTTTGATTCTAATGAATTTGTCCAAGTGTTCAGGAACGCCAGTGACAAAAGGACAACAAGTGTGTATGGGCGTCCCCTAGGCTTAGGGACGCCAGCTAACAAGAAGTAAGGACCAGCTAGAGACTACTTGAGCAAGGACGGAGTCCCAAGCAAGTAGGAACGCAAGAAAGGAGTCCTTACTCACTAGCCGACAGGATGACATCACTCGACAATATTTGATCATCCAAGGACACGTGGAGACCGATCCTGTAGCGGAGTCCAACACTACGTGGCGGACGATCCTGTTGCAGAGTCCATCAACACGTGGCGGCCGATCCTGTAGCGGAGTTCATCATACACAGCTGGATACAGGAAGCTTCCTCATCACTGCCCTACTACGTGGAGGAAGATCCTGTAGCCACGTCCACGAAGGGCATGATCGTCCCAGAGAAATGACGCCCTTCCCCAAGTCCTATAAATAGTCCCAAGGCATTTATTGTGACGTTAATGCTTTCAGGAATATTCAGAGAGAATCAGAGGAAAGCGACTCACTCAAGAACACGAAGAACTAGCTCAAGAACTCAAGAACAGTGCTAGAACTTGTGTTAGATCGAGTGAGACTTGTAACCAAAATCACAAAACAGTTTGTAATCAGAAAAACCAAAAAGAGACAGAGAGAGTTCTGCGAAGTACTGCAGAACGTAGGGATAGAGTCCTTTAGTAGATTGAACAAGCTTTAGTTGTAGGCTTAAAGGAGTTCTTTACAAGTGAACTTAGGGAAAAGCTAAGTGTCAGAGAACTGTAAAGACTCGCCAGTACAACTGTAAGAACGTTCAATATAAAGGAAGAACTATTAAAAAATCCTCCAAGGAGGTAGAGGTTTACACTCAAGGACTACTTGGTCTTGAGTGGTTCCTCTATAATTCATTGCGTTCATTACTTACCTGTTTAGTACTTTATTTCCGCTGCGATACTCAAGGACGCCCCTACTCCTTCTAGGGACGCCTGACCTTAGGACGTCTTCACCAAAGTGAAGGACGTCCCTTAGTACTAACGATCCAACATAGATTTTCTCTAACCAATCCCTATCTAGTGTCTTGTGGATCTTTGGTGGTTTGTGTTCTTCAAGGTTGTGTAGGATTTGAAGTGGAAGGTGAATGGAAATGAGGAGAAAGAACGAGATTGGGAGGCCACCCGTCATGAAGTGGAAGGTTGTGTAGGTTGTATAGGATTTTCTTTGATATTGAAACTCTTTGTTCTTAATCTCATGATCTATGTTTGGTTTGATGAGCCTGATCACCTTATTTGATTGACTTAAATCTATTGTTTGAATAGGTTTGATTGTTGTCTATGCAATCCTTTCTATTCTTGAAACAACACTTTTTCAGGACCATGGACTGAAATTGAGAGAGAATATTCAATGGTTGTTTTATGTATGAGACACATTGTTTGATTGCATGATTCGATTTCCTTTCTATCCTTGTGTTCATTGCAGGATTTGGATTAAGCATTCTTGTTCAAATCATAGTGTTGCTTGGACTGTGGACAAGCGAATATTTGAGTAAAGGATTGAAATTACCCTTGGAAATATAAAGAAGTGGATGAATCTATGATCGACTGATTTAAAAAGGTGTAATTGATTGAATGAACTCTGTTTTCATCTAATTGATTTAAAAACCTGAATTTGTCTGTTTGCCTAAATCTCAAACTCCCATCCTTGCTGATTGAATAGATATTGGAAACACCTGATTGTCTTGGGTTCGACCCCTTGCTTGCTTACTATACTAGTTGGTGGAATAGTGTTAAATTATTTTTGATATTGGCATAACTACCTTGGCTGAGTCAGGCGGCATGCGCATGGGCTTTGAGGCCTAGACTGGCCTTGGCCAAAGTGCTGGAAAGGGCCATGGGTGGCCTGGTCCATGGAGCTAGCATGGGCATATGTGGCATAGGCCATAGATGATACGTGATTGCTTAGTATCGTTAGATGCTACCAATCTCGTGTAGAACAGCCACATGATAGGATCTTGTCTCGTCACTCTTGATTCAAACTTTCCTTGCGCTTGAGAAGAGAAAAGGCTCGCTCTTTGATTGGACAAGCAAACAAGAGTTGAAAAACCTCAAAGGGTGCTCGAACGAAGCCTAGAGAAGAGAACTTCTCTCGGCCACCTATAGCACACACACGTAAAACACACCAAAACACACAAGTTAATTCACCAATAATTCACACAATTTAATTCTAAAATTATGGAATTATAAGACATGAATTTCGAGAGAGAAAAGAGTAGGATTGAGAGAGATGTTGGTGTTGTTGAACAAAGAACGAGAGAGAAGAATTATTGTTGTTGATCGGCCGAATGACTTGGAGAACAAGAAGATGATTTGGGGATTAATAACCTTAGGAATCAAACTTATCTCAAGTTAATTACAAAGGTCTAATATGGATTTTATTGAATTTGAATGAGAGTTTAAATACAACAAAGATTGGCCAATAATTCTATCCAAAACAAACAATGTTATCCTAAAGAGAAGATAGAATTATTACCTTATGATAAATGGGGTGAAACACCATTGAAGAACTGGCACCAAACCTCTTTCTCCCTCAATTGAATCTTAGAAAATTATAAGGTAAAAAAGGACTTGAGATTAGCCCCAAAAATTGGTCCAAATCCACCCAATTCCATAGTTCCAACAATCTAACTTTTTTTTCTCTTTTCCCCTCTTCCTCTGTAACGACCCGTCATTGTCGGCCAAACCGCTGCCGTACCACCACCCCGTTACCCGTCGCCGACCTCCTTGTCTGAGCCGACCGCCATCATCCGCCGCTAATGCCACCTCATCATTGGAGTGTTGTTGTTGGTGTTGCCATCGGTGAGGAAGGTTGAGGGAGACCTACAACTTCTCAAAAGCAATCAGGAAAAGAAGAAGAATTGAAGGTGGGCCACTTGTTTTGTTTTATTAAAAGGCCCAATTAGTTTAACCTATCAAATGTTAATCGCTTGCATGAGAAATACGTATAGCATATTGCAAATTGTTGGGAAAAACTCGTCTTTTCCCTCTTCGTGTGATTAAGATGGGTAAATGGGACAACTACTATACAAGCTAGTTTTTATGTATTTTAAGGAAAGAGATTACAACACTAATTATGTTTTATGTGGAACACTCACCCGAACTCTTACTTACTTACACTCTTCACCCACCCGAGGGCTTACCCTGGACCACTCTCACTTATACACTCAATTGATTTCTTAACTTGAGTGGTTGTGAAAAATATTACACACATGCCTATTTATAGGCTTTACATGTTAGTGGATTCAAGTTTCTTCATAATTCTAGATAATTCCACAAACTACTATCTTATCCCACTTATTCTACCTAATTCTAGAATACTCCACATAATTCTCCTATTTATACTTCTAGATTTTTCATTAACCTACCCAAATATTCTAGATGTCTTTTTGGGTTGGGCTTTATCATTATGGGCCATTTAATTGATCCACTTCCAATTAAGGAGGGAAACCCAACAATCTCCCCCTTCCCGACTTAATTTGGAAGTGTAACGGTGTCACGATCTCGTCGTTCTTGTCTATCATCACCTTGGTCATCTCGTGTGACCAGATCTTCATGCATCCCTTTGTAGATACGATATCCTCTGCCTTAACAAGGCGATACTCCTTCATCTTTGATTTCCAAGAACCAGATTCCCCGTCAGAGGCATCCGTAAAGCCTGACGTTGAACTCTTGGAATCATTTTCTTCGATCGGTTCTACCTTTGTGCCCTCTAGCACAGGCTCCTCTTTTGCCAGCTGGAACGAGTGGTCATCATGCAAGGCTTTTGTCTCTTCTTGCATGGCTTTCTCCTTCTCACAAGTGAGGCTCTCATGCAAGGCTTTTGTCTCCTCTTGCATGGCTCTTACCCCCTTGGTTTCGCGTTCGCTAACCATTTCCACTTCATCAGCCTGTGGTTGCCTTTCATCCGTGAGTATATCATACTCATACGGGCTATCCTTTCTCTCTCCAGAGGATTGTCCTACAATATCTCCATCATCAGCTTCACCATTCTTGGTTGTAACTGCTCCTCGATCAATCTTCTTATTGATCGGATCCCTTCGCTGATGGCTAAGCTCGTCTCTGGGAGGATCGCGGTGCATGAACTCCTTGGTCTTAGCATCGGGCTCGGCTCGCATCAAGTATAACGACCCTTTCTTCTTTCCTCGAGCCACGATCTGAATTCCTTTGGTGAGCTTCCACTTTTATTCACCAAAGAGATTCACTAGACCAGCTTCATCTAGCTTTCCCGCTGATATAAGATTGAGGTGCATGTCAGGTACATGCCTCACATCTCTTAAGCAGAGCTTGCATCCTGTATCACACGTTAGGATGATATCTCCTACCCCAACGATCTTGCTCATGCCTCCATTTCTCATCCATATGTTACCAAAATCACCATTTTGGTAGGATGAGAAGATACCTTTATCAAAGCTGACGTGGAAGGATGCCCGGTGTCGATCACCAAGGTGTTATCATCATAGGCAACATTCCGCATATTGCCTCCTCCAACGAGATAAACTTCATCACCTTCAATTGCCATCGCGGTGGTTCTTCTTTCTTCTCGACTCTTCGTTAGGATAAACTCATCCGACTTGACATTACCGGCCATCTGATCCTTCTTGAAGATTCGACACTCTAACGAGACTCCTCAGAGTGTCGTTTCTCCATCATCTGATCCGACTTGTGACCTATCTTGCCACAGTAGTAACAAGTTATCTTGGATCGTGATTGAAACTTACCTCGAGACTCCTCTATGTCTCGGCTCTTCAGAGTGTCGTTTCTTCTTCGTCCATCGATGACGTTAGCCTCGAATTAGGTGGTCGTGCCTCGTTCCTTCCTCCGTGCTTCTTCGTTGAGAAGGCTATCACTGACGGTCTCCATGGTGAGCTTTCCTTCCGGGGCTGAGTTACTTAAAGTAACCACCAACGTGTCCCAACTCTCAAGTAGGGAACTAAGGAGTAGAAGGGCTTGCATTTCATCCTCAACTTTCATCTCAATCTTATTTAGCTGATTGACGAGCCCCTTGAAATTGTTCAAGTGCTCAATCATACTTTCACCATCCTTGTACTCCAACTTCACCAACCGTCGCATTAGGAGGGCTTTATTGCGAGGCGTCTTCTTTTGAATCATGGACTCAAGCTTTGTCCATAATTCAAAGGCATTTGTGTAAGTAGAAACATGCTCAAAAAAAGTTCGGTCAATGTACTTACGTACAACGGCAACCGTCTTTCGATTCAGAACTTCCCACTCCTTGTCGCTCTTTCCTTCTGGCTTCTTCTCGTTGATGATGGGCTCGTGCAAGTCCTTGTAGTAGAGATGATCCTCCATCATCGGCTTCCAGTAGGAGTAGTTGTCTGCCGTGAGTTTGAACATGTCACCGTCGTAGGAAACGGTAGCCTCCATCTTCAATCGCACGAGAAAACCGAACTATGGACGACCTTAGCTCTGATACCACTGTTGGGAAAAACTCGTCTTTTCCCTCTTCGTGTGATTAAGATGGGCAAATGGGACAACTACTATACAAGCTAGTTTTTATGTATTTTGAGGAAAGAGATTACAACACTAATTATGTTTTACGTGGAACACTCACCCGAACTCTTACTTACTTACACTCTTCACCCACCCGAGAGCTTACCCTGGACCACTCTCACTTATACACTCAATTGATTTCTTAACTTGAGTGGTTGTGAAAAATGTTACACACATGCCTATTTATAGGCTTTACATGTTAGTGGATTCAAGTTTCTTCATGATTCTAGATAATTCCACAAACTACTATCTTATCCCACTTATTCTACCTAATTCTAGAATACTCCACATAATTCTCCTATTTATACTTTTAGATTTTTCATTAACCTACCCAAATATTCTAGATGTCTTTTTGGGTTGGACTTTATCATTATGGGTCATTTAATTGATCCACTTCCAATTAAGGAGGGGAACCCAAAACAAATAACTATGTAGTGCTAAACTAAATATTTTTATTCAACAAAGGTTAAACATTGAACTAGTGAAGTGAATTAAATCTACATGCAAGACTACAATCGATTATAAATCTCAAGGGGTAGTTATGTAGAAATTATATATATATATTGATATACACATAGGCAATCACCTTAATAATATATATAGGGACCGATTTCACCACTTAGAATAATGATAGCATGATACTACTGATTAACATATTCGTCTAGTAAAATTTATAACTCACCCATTTAAAAGGCTATTTTTCTTTTACAATAGAATATAAGATTAATGGAGTAATGCTAATGATATAAATAAATAATTAATTATGATAGCTCCACAAGTTAATGAAGATAATAATGGTCATGGATTGAGTAGTTATCGAGTAACTCACCGAATAGAAAATAAAATAAATATTAATTGATTTCCTTATTGTTTTTAAAATCACGGTAGCGTAAGTAATCGAGCTACACCGGGTTCGTGAATTAATGAACTCGTTGTCGTAAGGAAATCCGAGCTCAAGAACCAAGGCAAATGGGTGGTTCTCTTGCTCTTTTCAGCTAAACATAAATTTCTTCCATTCCGTTCAAATGTATATAATTGTTGGGAACACCTTGTTTGCTTAAAAATGGACCTAGGATTATTATTGCTTAGAAACAATGACCTTATTGTTCATATTGTTATTATTTATGTACTACACTAGTACTTGGACTTAGAACCGACTGATTGTGGCCTTGTGTGTTTAAATGTCTTGTTTAAGACTTGCTATGGACTAGGTTAGTTATTAGGGGTGGGAGTTCATCTCTGTTAATGCCTCTATAAAAGATTGTATTAGGATGTACATATACCCTAATACTGAGTCATGACTCTGCCCGCTCTACAGCGTAGAGGGTTTTTTTTAGCACCCTAGCTAGGTGCTAGGACTTCGTTCCTTCCATGATATTGGCTCTTGGCTTGTTTGGGTCACCACATCTAAAAATTGATGATTGAATTCCCTATTTTGTCATTAAAGAAAGAATAAGTGTCATATACACAAAAATTAATGAACGAGAATGGTTAATACAACATGGAAAACCATTCTACCTCCTAACTTTGAAACATTCTAGTTGATGGAGACTTTTCAAAATTTAATGTGTTTTAATAAAGTTCCAACATTATCCTCTTTTCTTTCTTAAAGTTTCACTCCCTCATATTATCCTAATTCCAAAAAAAATCCCGTATTTCTTTCCTCTCCAAATGTATTCGTACGTCTCTCTATTCAAATCATCATATATCGTCCTCTTAAAAAGATCCCAACTCATGTCCCCTGCTAATTTCAATTGAAGTATGAATCTCATTTACTTAACCCTTCTTTTAGAACCAAGCCATGTTCTACCATTTTGCTTAGTTTTGCGTTAGACTAATACCACTTTCTTTCTTTCCGACGTTGGTCGGCTACTATTTCTTGCTTTTATGGAAATATCAAGAAGTAAGGACAGGGTGAAGACAAGACCCCGTAGCTTGAACGAGGAAGGACTAACGGAATCACTTTTGAATGTCTTGTACTTCTTTACTATTATGAACTATCATTTTGTGTACACATTGTGTTTTGAACAGACAAAGAACTTGTAATATCATTTCTAATTCTTGCACCCTCATTCGCATTGACAATTCAGTCACAGATTGCAATCATGGTTATTTATGAACTAAGAGCCTTGGGTGACTTTGGATGGGGAAATCCGAGATCACTAGTAGTAATACCCAGTGTCATAGATTAGGAGTATTACACAGTCATCAATTAAGAGAGTCAGGTCAGCGATCGTTTGTTTCACGTAATAAAGGATTCGTGATGAGGGCTTCAATAGAATAAATTTATATGATTAGAGGAGTATAAAAGAGCATTTTTAAACCCCCGGGGCATATGGCACAACGGTTTAGAGAGCTCCTAGCGTGAAACACGTCCAAGGTTCGAGCCTCACCCCAAGCATTTGAGATTTCTCACTTGCAAGGTGACATCGCTCCCTTGGTACACATGCCCTCTGTGAGTAGGGTCGCCGCTGCTGCTGCACATCCCGTGATTTACCCCCTCCACGTGTCCAGGGTAGGGTGCGTGGAGGTGCGAAACTAGTTGGAACGTAAGTCCCGGAAACCCATAATCCCAAAAAAAAAGCATTTTTAAGTAGAGAGATCTATTTGCAAAAAACGATCAAGTACGAGGTGCGAGACTAGTCGGAACGTAAGTCCCGTAAACCCATAATCCCCCCAAAAAAAAAGCATTTTTAAGTAAAGAGATCTATTTAAAAAAACGATGGGAATGTATTAAACCTAAATCTAACATGTGCACAAAACACATATTATAAGCTAGTTGGGTATCTGTAGCCACTTATATGTGTTTTTGGGTCCAGACCATGATGTCATCTTTATTTTGTTGTCACCAACAATGTTAAGCACACTTGTCCATCGGATTAGGATGGGGATTAGGATAAATCAAATTAGTTTGAGGGTAAGCGGTACATTTATCATCTTAGATATTGTATAATTATTAGCATTGGTGTTCATATTTTAACGGTACAAATTTAATTTAACTAAAAAATAATTTTAATCTTTTATAAATTTGTTCAAAAGAAAGTAGAGAGTAGATAGATATAAAATGTTGTATATTTTTTTTTTTTTTTATAAGATTTATTTTGATGATGTATTTTTTGTTACAACATAATTAAATATATAATAAGATTATTTATATTTGTTTTGAAATAACTACTACTTCAACATTTACTTAAGCATATAGCTATAGTTATGACGATGATGATGATAAAATTGGACGACGATATAAGAAGAGATTGATAGAAAAGGGAGGGGGAGGATGAGAGAAAGATAGAGGTTGTTGATCTAAATCATCAAATATAACTACATGTGCTGCTGCATCTTATGCTTAAGCACAACAACTGTGCAGGCTCTTCGTTTCGTTCAGGCGTTGAAGGAAAACAATCCCTCCTAGACCTAGAGAGAACCAAATTTAAACGACATGCCATAAAAAAGCAATAGCACATTCTTTTATGCAGGGAGGGCTTTGCTAGGGGTACGTTTTGATATAAAAATGAAAAACTGGATCTTATTAATTAATCAATGGCCTCCAGCCATGACGGTGAGCTTGACGTCGGGCGGGGGCGACGGGAGGATCGTGAAGGACAGGATGGCGCTGGCGGTGGCGGCCACCGCGCCCACTACGAACGCCGGCAGATTTCCTCCTCCGAACAGGGCGTCCCATGGTCCAGCCGTTGCTGACACAAACATCTGCATATCATAATTAATTATTTAATTAATTTCACCAATTGACAAACAGAATATGCCAAAGACACTCGTCCTCAACTTGCCCTTGAAGAGATTAATTACTTGCGAGTTTTAAGTTTACCCGCTCAAGTTTCACCTAACCTCTCTCGGTTGGGAGTTGGGCCTAGTATAACACAGCACAGCACAGCATAGCATGTGGTATGACCTATATTAACAATGTGGGCCACACCCAGCAAGTTGGCTTTTGTGGTGGGCCCAAAGCCCATTATTCCCTTCCCCAATTTTCTCCTACAGTATTTTCTTGTTCCATCCCTTTTTTCTTTTCTTTTCTTTAATTATGCTATATGCTCTAGTCCTACCACTAGAAGAATATAGAGAATATGGGGATGCTTGCTTTTTCCTGCTGATAAATCAAGCAGCTTGAGATGGAAGCTCACCTGTGGTACCACTATTGCCAGATTCAGCACTCCAAGGGATAAACCTTCATTTAATTTCCAACAACAAAAAAAAATAATTGTAAGTTAAAGACTTGAGAGATTATCTAACGACGTGAAGAATACATCTTCTTCAATTCACATATAATTATTATTATTGTAGTACCTTGGCCTGCACCACTAGATGCTGAGAATATGGATGCCAAAGCAAACGGAATACTGTACGTTATCTGCAAATACAAATCAACCCAATACATATCAAATTTCTGAACAATATATACATACACTACCACCAATTATGTTTTAGTCTAGTTGCATATAGATTACTAGTGAAAGAAATTAAGCTAATGAATCAATTGAAGGCCGACACTTTAACCTAAAATGATAATAATAATAATAATAATAATAATAAAACTAATGTAAAAGCACATGTGTTGACGAATTGAATGACAATTAAGGAGATAATTAGATTTGACCAAAAAAAAAGGAGATAATTAGATAAGTTAGCGGAATAGGGAGACCCACATCAACCACGAAGTAGTGTGATGTATGCACTCATTAATGCTGTCTGTGAGGTGTGATCAGCGCAAAACATGCACAGGCCCTAAAAGTTATGACTTATGCATAAACCTCCAAAACTTAAGCAACTTCCCAACTACCTCTACTCTAACAAGCACTTACTGTTTCTGTTTCGTTTTCAAATTTTGCCATAATTACACTTATATTTCCCCTTCTCGCCTAAGTTTTGACAACGTACTCCCCACCCATTTTTACTTTTATTATTTCGGTTTTAGCTCATGCTTTCCTTTTATTCAGTACTCCCTCCATCCCATAATGTTTGTCCAAAAGGACGGTTTTTGCGGTTTTTAATGAGAGGTGTAAAGTGGTATTGGAAAGTGAAAAAGTAGAATAAAGTGGGTAAGTGATATGATTGAATAGGGGTACTTTTGAAAATTTATAGGGGATAAAAGTTGAAAAGAGATAAAGTAGGTGAAAAAGTTGGATAATGGGGGTAATTGTAGAGATTGAATGAGGGTAAGATTGGAAAAAGTTATTGATATAAAAGGAAAGTGGACAAACATTTTGGGACGACGGAAAAGGAAAGTGGACAAATATTATGGGACGGAGGGAGTAGTTGGTAGTATTAAGTCAAAAGATGTAGATAATTCTACTTTTAAAAATGAAAACAAAAACAAAAAACTATTAGTCCCTAAGTCCCAATTGTTTGACTGTTTGTCCTAAAGGATAATATAATCTAAGAGAAGTATAAAGTTATATTGGGAGATGAAAAAGTGGAATAATAATTAGTAAAAATTAAGATTGAATATGGATGATTTTTTAATTTTATAGAGATAAAAATTAAAAAAAAATAAAGTGAAAAAGATAAATAATAATAATAATATAATACGGAGTATATGATATTTTATAGGGTTCATATGATAAGGAATTTATTGATATAAATAAAATATAAGATAAACATTAGCAGAGATTACTAACTTAGTCAAATTAGTAAAGTTTTTGAGGTGCAAACCCGGACACGGCTTCACCTTTCACACCTTCAACTACTACCGACTACGTTTTTTATTTTTACTTTACAAAATTTAAAAGAAGAAAGTGAATAGAAAAGTAATTAAATCAGTGTTCAAAAACAATACCGAGTAGTAATTTTTAATTTTTGGTTAAAAAAAAAATAGTATTTTTTGTAGACGTAACTGAAAAGGAAGACTTTCTTAGGGAAGGTATGAGAGTGGGGTCCAAACTATATCAAGTGACTTAAGCTGGTCTAGGCCGGCGACCGCCCACGGCCGCGCGTGGAGCCCACCCTTCAGTTAGTACTTTTCTTCCCATGCAAATGCAACGACCGTTAATTACTCATCACAGTCCCAACAAACACTTTTAAAATCTCAATTACTACCAGGAACAACTAATCTAATCAATTTTTTCTGTTGTGGTTGTTGTTGTTTCTCGATCGAAGCATCAGGAAATTAAAACATCCGTTTCTTTACACCTGAATACTTTCTAGCTACTCAGCCATATAAATTAAATACGTATATACTCCCTCCGTTTCACAATAGTGTCGTTTTAGCTCTTAACACAGTTTTTAAGAAAAGCAATCATTCACTTTAAAACTTATAACTTTTTCTTAATCTTATCACTCATTACATTTTTTGACCAATAAATGAACAATTTTAGTCAACAAATACACATTCCAATAAAAACTATCATTACTCACCCCTAATTGATTACTTTGAAAACCTAAAACGACACATAATATGAAACAAATTTTAAGCGCTAAAACGACACTTATTGTGAAACGGAGGGAGTATATATTAATAATCCTGTAATTTTCAAACAGCTTTCCCACTCGGTCAAATTGTAATTAATTGTAAGAAGGAAAACGTAGGATTTGTTGAGTGATGACTCATGAGTGGCGTGGCAGGGACCCGTATATATGCGTTTGATTAATGAAGTCATCATCGTCGAATTAAATATGGAAGACAACAACCATGTTATAGATCATTTTTGCACTACATATGAATTTAAATTTGAAAGTGAAATGAGTAAGATCATAAATTAATTAAAATAAACCCTCCATTCTATATACGTAATATATAATTAAAAGAAGCGGAAGCGTGCGGGTATGAGATTAAAATTTGAAAAGAAGAACTAGCTAAGGCAAATAAGGTAATTAAGAACTAGTATGCAATATGCATGCATGGTGGATCAAGGGTGATTGATTATGGGAGTACGTAGTAAGGAGTAGATGGAGGACTGACCGCGAGAGGGATGCCGAGTAGGGAAAAGAGGGCGAGGGAGCCGCCCTTGACATTGGCGGGAGGGATGGAGACGCCGGTCTGGTGGCGGGCGTGCTGGGCGACCTTGGAGACGACGACGAGCATGGCGAGGCAGACGGCGAGGATGAGGTTGACGATCCCCCAGAGCCTCTTGACCCCGCCGGTCCAGCGGGAGAGGGGCTCGATGGCGAGGGACATGAGGCCGAGGACGACGGAGTTGAGCATGAGGCCGACGGCGCCCATGTGGACCCCCTGGTCGTAGAGCTTGCTGCCGACGTCGCCGCCGTAGATCTCCTTGCCCATCCAGTCGGTGTCGTAGAGGATGAAGGGGAACCAGGCGACCCAGTTGAGGCAGGTGACGGCCATCAGGATCCACATGGGCCGCTTGAGGTCCTTGAGGGCCCCCAGGATCTCCCCGAAGAAGGGCATGCTGGAGCAGCAGGCGTCCGGCTGCGGCCGCTGCTGCTTGGCGGCCACGGCTGCCAGGGGCCGCTCCTTCACGCAGAGGCTCGCCAGCACGGTCAGGCTCACCAGCAGCGTGATGGAGATGAAGAAGCAGGTCTTGAGGTTGGCGCAGTAGACGTCGCAGGCGTCGGTGCGGGTGAAGGGCGCCAGCCGGTAGAGGTGGCGGTAGGAGCCCGCGGCGTACCCCATCACGTTCCCCACGGCCATGAAGAACGAGAAGAAGGAGTTGGCCGCCCGGGTGCGGGACTGGTCCTCCGCCGACATGTCCGCCAGGAGGGCCCGGCAGGGGCCCTGCAGCGTGTTGTTGGCCACGTCCAGGATCCAGAAGCCCACCACGAACACCGCGATGGCACGCGGCTTCGGGGTCTTGCTGGCGTCGTCGCCCGCCGCGTGCCCGATGTCGGCCGCGAACCCGATCAGGAAGACCGCCACGGCCACCAGGGCGGCCCCGGCCACGATGAAGGGGCGCCGCCGCCCGAACCGGGAGGTGCAGCGGTCCGAGTAGTAGCCGACCACGGGCTGCACCAGGAGGCCCGAGATGGGCCCGCAGAGCCAGATGAAGGCGGACCAGATGTGGGGCACCCCCAGCAGCTGCACGTAGGGGGTCAGCAGGGAGAGCTGCAGGGCCCACCCGAACTGGACCCCCGCCGCGATCGACGCCACCAGGATCATCTTGCCCAGCGGGCTCGGCTGCGGGGGGGAGTCCGGGCCTATGTGGAGGCCGCTCATCGGCTTCTTCGGGGCCTCCATGGTATATGTATCTGTGTGCCTAGCTAGCTAGCTACAATTCGGGAGGGAGGGAGGGATTTCCTGGTGATATGGAGGGAGGATAGATTTCCGGTGTTCTGGGTTTTGGGGGTGTGCAGCCCACTTTATATAGCGCGGGGGAGAGATGATGGGTCGACCTTATCCGGTTTTTGATTTAAATTGCACTCGGTTTGCTTTGCTTTGCATTTCTCCATATTCCACTCCTCTCTCCATTTGTACAATGATTTTGAGGACGATAGAGGACACGTGTATGTTCGCATTGAATTGGATTCTCCATTCATTTCCAAAGAGTAAAGGGCCAAAATATAGAATAATAAGTTCCATGAATTAGTAGTATGGTGGGATGCTTGATTAATTATTGGTAAATTTTGTGATTCTTGGTTTATCGGTTTGAACAGTGGACTGTATTGAGGAACTTAGGGATTGAAGTGCAAAGGTAAAAGAGAAAAGGAATCGAATTTATATATTATTTTTAATTATGGACCGACTCGACATACCGCATACGTATACGTCGTTGCTTATTACCAAGTAAGCCAATCACACATGGGCTTTTTTTTGTACCTAAACATTCCAAACTCACCTACACGATTACAATCATTACATTCAAACTTTTTTTTCGTTGACAAGGTAAACATTACATTCACCTCCGTATATACTTAATTCTTTTTTTTTAAAAGGTAAACCTTAGACTCCCGTTCTAAAATAGGGTCAGTCTAGATCATCCTTCTGGATGATTGTACTAAACTCCTTCAGGAGAGAAAAAAGGTCCGGGTTTCAACTTTCCGGAGTTGAATAGTTCATCGTTCTTGGGCGTCGGTCGATGAAGCTATTGTAGTGGTTTAGGAAATTTTCCGAGATTGGGATTTTAGCCAAAAAATCAGCTCCCTGGTTGCTCTCTCGAAAACAGTGGTAGATCTTGACTTCGGAGAAACATTCGAGAGTAGAGACGATGTCTTGGACGATGGGCCCAATTTCCCACGGCATATTCTAGAGCTTTTTTATGCTGTTGATGACAGTGTGGTTGTCACCTTCGATAATAATCTTGTTCAACGAAGGTGCCCGTCGTACAACACCTAGAAGAGCAAGCGCCTCCGCTTCCAGAGCATTGCGTGCAGAACAAGGTTGCCTACCCAGAGAGAGCACCACACCATCTGCAGAGCACAAAATAAATGAGGTGTGGGAGCTTCCATTCTGTTTTGTTCAAGCGTTAAAATTTATTTTTGTCCAGCCTGGTTGCGGCCTTAACCAGAAAAAAGGCTTTATCTAATTATCTGGCGAGACTTGCAATTTGTCCTTGGCGTTTCTAGTGAGGTCTTCCATGTAGAAAATGTCTTGAAGACAATGTTGCTTAGCAATATTGAGTCCAATCTAGTCTCACTTCGAAAAATGATGGAGTTTCGGTGAATCCAAACCTGCCACCATGCAAAACAAAGGAGATCAAAATATTCATTAGTCACTCGGGTCTGCTCTAGATTGGATAGAAAGTCATTATAGAATATGAGGGGTATGGACACTTGAAATTTTAGTTCTAAGTCCCGTATTAGCGAGGTAGTGAGAGGGCGCGCAACAGAAGAAAAGGTGGTTTGTGTCTTCTTTGGCACCCGCACAAAGGCAACATTGACTATAGACCTTGTGAATATGCCTATTAAGTCTTTCAACAGTTGGTAAGCCATTTGAACAAGCCTTCCAAAGGAAGGATTTGACTTTGGCCGGGAGTTTGAGATGCCATATCGAGGAGCCCTCAAACTGATGACGAGGGCGGGCTTGGTTTAGGAGTTTCGTAGCGGATTTAACCGTGAGCACACCATCCGTTGCAACAGTCCATAAAATGCGGTCTTGTGCATCAGAGACTGGAATGTGGATGTCACAAATTCGATCTGCTACATCCCTTGGAAGGGCAAGGCGCAATTTTTCAAAGTCCCATTGTTTATTTGGTTTAATAAAATCTGACACTACTGCATTGATATTATTTCCATCAAAATAGGGTAAGAGGGGGGCGTCGGTGACCTAGGGATGGGACCAAAACCGAATGTTTTGGCCCGACCCAAGTTGCCAACGAAGACCCTTTTGGAAGATCGGTCGAAGTTGCAGAAGGCGACCAAATTGATCCTTTCTCATAACTCAAGATGTCAGTAGAACCCAAGTACTTTTCTGTAACTATCCTTACCCATATATTGGTAGGTTCAACCAAAAGTTTCCACAAAAGTTTAAGCTGAAGCGCGATATTAGTCGTTTCAATAGTCCTAAAATTCAAGCCACCATGTTCCTTAGGGGTACAAATCTTTTCCCATGAAATTAAGGGATGGTAGCCTGGGGTGTGCTTATTCCAAAAAAAATCCTTGTTCACTTTGTCTATTTTTTCTTATATTCCTTTTGGGAGAAGGAAACTTTCCATCAAGAAGTTGGTTTTAGAGGTTAAGGCTTGGATTAGGACACTTCTCCCTGCTTCAGAAAGGGAGCTAGCTTTCCAACGAGCGAGTTGTTTCTTTGGATTAAGAATGGCTTCATCAAAAATTTCATTCTTGATTCTCCCCCGCACTATCGGAATGCCCAAGTATTTTTCTAGGTTAGTGGTTAAGGGTATGTTCAAAAAGTTAGCAGAGTAGAAGCCGTCGGTCGTGAGATATTAGTGGAGCACTAAAGGCTACTTTTGTGGAAGTTTATGACAAGACCTGTCTTCTGGGCAAAGTGATCTAAGCTTGACTATATGAATTTCATGTTTATCTTGGGTAGCATTAGCAAAGATCATCGTGTCATCTGCAAACCTTAGGAAGGGCAGGCAGGTGCCATTATTGGCAAGTTGGATACCAACCCTTCGGATGGGACTTGCAGCCTCTCTGGCTAGGGTTCTGGCTAAGAACTCCATGGCTATAATGAAAATATATGGTGCTAGTGGATCGCCTTGTCTTATACCCCTCATGGGCCTACACACAAGACCTGGAGATGTGATCACGATCGGCTCACATCAACACACCGAGGCGGTGCCGCCCGGTGCCACCTCAAGGCACCCCACAAGCGAAGCCGAGGTGCCGCCCGGAGTCTCTTTAAGGCACCCCGCAAGCGGCATCGAGGCGCAGCCCGGTGCCTCGACGAGGCACCCCACACACGGCGTCGAGGTGCGGCACGGCCCATATTAAGGTGCCCCACACACCCCACGCACCCCACACACCCGCCCATAGGTCGGGCACGACCCGCCACGAGGTCGGTCACGGCTAAGGAATCAAGCCACCCTCCCGGGGCCTTGACGAGGCAACGAGCTAAAATCTTACAAGAATAACTTCGGGCTCAATTGGCAATGCCCCACACCCCACATGACAAACCTAGTAAAGTGTTTGTGTGCCTCAAAATGCTCGGCCCGAGTGGGAACCTTGATAGGCCCAAAGCCCAATATGAAGATGCGCATTCAAAATCCATTTAGGAAGAAGCTTGGCCGCAACACAACAAGGAAGCTTGGCCGCCACACTAACTCCATCCCTTGGCCGCCAAGTTTGGTCTCCAAGGATTGGCCTTCAAGGAACACCCATGAGGGGCGGCTATGTTGAGCTTGCCTTGGCCGCCACTTTTCTCCACCTCTTCATGAAGCTTGACGCCCACTCTTTCCCACCTCCACATGAAGCTTGGCGCCCACTCCAAGTGTGCCACCCTCTTGCTCTTCTCGTCACTATATAAGCACGTCTAGGCCTTCATATTTTGGTAGATTGGATTTGAGTTAAAGACCTATAAGCATTACTCATCCGGTCTCTTCTCCTCAAGGGAGAACGGGCCGGGGGAGTCCCCCTTCGTTGGCTTCTAGCCTTAGCCGATCCTTGCTTGAATCCTTAGCTCGATCATTCGTTTCCATCCTTGTTTCAACTAGACCTTTTCTTTCCCTCTCAATTGTAAACAAACGTTTCCGCCACCTTAATAATCATTCAAGTTTGTATCTTTTACAATATCAAATCAAGAACACCTCCACGAGACTCATTCGAACCAGATTCTGCCGATCCTGGATTTGGAACACATCATTTGGTATCAGAGCTTGTCAGCTTGAGTTTCTCAAGTTGTGGGGGTACGAATTACTACCCTACAAATTAGGTTTTTGGTTGCTCGAAACCCTTTCTTACCCTTGATAACACTAGCCTCGTTTTTCTCCCCTCTTCGTCCCTTGCCCGAATCCAATCTCCTACAAAACAAATTGAGCCTAACCTTGCCTTTATCTTCCCATTGCCGAGCCCTTCTGTTTTTACCCTATCTATTTTTCGACCTTCTAAGCACTAATTGGCGAGGAACAAGCCCCAAAGTGCTCGTCTTTGCTCAAACAAAAAAGAGACGAGAGAAGTAGTACTTCTCTTAGCAAAAGAAAAGAAAAGAGAGAGATATAGTATCTCTCCCTTGAAAAAAAAAAGAAGAAGAAACAAAAGCAAAGACAACGAAAGAGATATAGTATATCTCCGTTTAAACAAAAAAAAAGTGAGAAGAAGGCCGAGCCATAAGACCTCGAAAGTGGTCCGGCCTAAGGTACTTTCTACCTTCAAGCCTTCCCTTTTGATTTTTCCCGAACCCCGAGCAACTGAACTCTCGACTTGTGGGGCTAGTAAATACTCGCACACAAGCTCAAGTCGCTTGCCCCTGATTTCCTCTTGGTGTCGCTTCCTTGGATGTGTGCAGGATAACTTCTTGAAAGAGACTTCGGTGGCGGATGAAACGTTTCTAATAGAGCGTGATAGGAATGAGCACCACATAAAAGTCGAGTCAAACACGAGTCAGTCCTCCTATTTTTACTTGCCTTTCGAGTGTGAGCGGGAGTCATCGGGTGAGGTTTGGAAAACTTGGAGTTAACCACCCGGTTTTTCCAGGTTACCGGAGGGAGTTTGGAGTAGTGACGGAGCGCACAAAAATTCAAACACCACATGTCAAACACAAGTCGAGACTTTGGATTTATCTAACCCTCACCGTGCTCCTTGTTTGTCGATTTTATGATGTCTCAGGAACCTCCAAAGAACAAGAGTCTTCCTGACGACAAGGCGGAGGCGGACAACAGCTTCTCCTGGAAGGTGCTTCGCGACCTCCTACATGAGGTCCGAGATGATACCCGAACGGATGTTCGCGAAACTTCTGAGCGGACCCGCGACGAGCTGCTACGAGCCATTGACGACAAGATCGAGCAACGCTTTAGCATGTCTCCATGGCATGAGCGCTCTCCCAGCCCACATTTCGAAGAGGGCCAACATTCGGCATCTCAACATGAGCCTATTGATAAAAGAAGAATGCCCTTCACAAGGATGAACAACAAAGGGACCACCACCACGGAATTAAACTTACAGTGGAACCCTTTGCCGGAACATCGGATATAGAAGCCTACCTCGATTGGGAGGCTAAGACCGAAGCGGTCTTTGAATATTATGATTATCCAGATCGCCAACGCGTGGCGATCGGTGGCAAGAAGAGAAGGAAGATCGGGAATACCTGGACGAGGACCCCATTCGCACGTGGGGACAGCTTAAGCGGGCCATGCGTGCTCGATTTGTTCCCGAGGATTATCTTGACCGCGTTCAAGTTAAATTGGAACAGATCAAACAAGAAGCCTGCAGCCCCGATGATTATTACAAGGAGCTACGGCAGCTCGTTTTTAGGTCCCAAATCCGATTTCCGGAGAGATACATCATCTCCAAATTTATCGGGGGCCTAAACTCCGACGTGGCTGCCTATGTGGAGATGCAACGGTTTAGTGCGGAAGCATCCATCGCCGACGTTCTCCATTACACCAACCAAGTGTATCAAAACTTGCAAAAGCAGAGAAGTGGCGAGAGTGGTCGCACTTGGAGCTCGGGATCTACAAGCTCTAATCCCCCTCCTAAGAGGAGCGAGGCTAAGGAGCCGAAACCCGATGCTAGTTCCGCTCCACCTAGGCGGGAAGTAGCCCCTGCTCCTACCGCGCCCAAGGATGGCGCCAATTCTCGTACCCGCGACCTCCAATGCTTCAAGTGCCTAGGACAGGGCCACTATGCCCGTGATTGCCCTAACCGGAGACAAGTGCTCCTCAATCAAGCTGGTGACTATGAGTCGAAGATGAGTTCGAGCACGGTGAAGGCAAGGAGGAAATTGATATACCCACCGTTAGTGGTGAGTGCTTCTTAGTTCAACGAGCACTTTTCACAAACGAAGTACCCTCCGCACCTTCACAACGGGAAAATATCTTCCATACACGATGCTTTTTCCAAGGAAAAGTGTGTAGCGCTATTATTGATGGTGGATCATGTAGCAATCTGATCGACACCGTGGTGGTCTCTCGCTTCAACCTCGAGATGACACCCCGTAAGGTCCATTACTCGCTACACTGGCTTAACTCCGACGCGCCAGTGATGCTCAAGGAGCAAGCCTTGATTAAGTTCGCCATTGAGCCTTATGAAGATGAGGTTCTCTACAACGTTGTCTCCATGACCGCTTACCATTTGCTCTTGGGCCGACCCTGGCAATATGACCGAGCCGTTATTCATTAAGGGGTTTCCAATGAGTACATCTTTTATAGGCATGGCAAGAAGTTCACCTTGCATCCCTTAGCTCCCCATGAAGTAATCGCCGATCAGGAGGCAAGGGAGCTCAGAAAGAAAAGTGCTAAAAAGAAGATGGAGCTTAAGGCCTATGAGGGCAGCTCTAACATCTTATGATAGCCCGGGGAAAAGAAGTGAACTTAGCTGTTCTAGATAGGCAAATGTGCCTAATTCTCGTCTTCAAGGAGTTACTCTTTTCGGAATTTGAACTCAAAGATCTTCCCCCAAGCGTGTTAGTGCTTTTGCGGGAATTCGATGATGGATTTCCCGAGGAAATACCGAATGGGCTACCACCGCTAAGGGGAATCAAACACCAGATTGACTTCTTTCCTGGAGCAAGTCTACCCAATCGGGCTGCCTATCGTACCAACCCAGCCGAAACCAAGGAACTCCAAAAACAGATTCAAGACCTCTTGGACAAAGTGTATGTCCGAGAGAGCCTAAGCCCTAGTGCGGTGCCTGTTATCTTGGTGCCAAAGAAAGATAGAAGTTGGCACATGTGCGTAGACTGTAGCGCCATCAACAATATCACCATCAAATATAGACATCCTATTCCTCGATTGGACGACATGCTAGATGAACTACACGGGTCTAAGCTGTTTTCCAAGATTGATCTGAAAAGCGGTTATCATCAGATCCGCATGAAAGAAGGAGACGAATTAAAACGGCTTTCAAAACGAAACAAGGGCTATACGAGTGGCTGGTTATTCCATTCGGCTTAACCAATGCCCCAAGCACCTTTATGCGCCTGATGAATCACATCCTGAGGGCTTTCATTAGTCACTTCGTCGTGGTCTACTTCGACGATATCCTGATTTATAGTGAAAGTCTCGAGGAGCATGTGGCGCACATAAGGGAGGTGTTTGACATTCTAAGGCTGGAGAAGCTCTATGCTAACTTCGAAAAGTGCAACTTTTGCTCCGACCATGTGATCTTCCTTGGTTTTGTGGTTAGCAAGGAAGGAGTCCAAGTGGATGAAGCCAAGGTGAACGCTATCCGCGAATGGCCCAGGCCAAGCACTATGACTCAGATCCGAAGCTTCCTAGGGCTTGCCGGATTTTACCGACGCTTTGTGAGGGACTTCAGCACCCTAGCCGCACCCCTCACCGAGCTTACCAAAAAGAACGTTCTTTTCCAATGGGGAGATACCCAAGAATCCACCTTCAAATCCCTCAAAGAGAAGTTAACAAACGCACCGCTCCTAGTCCTTCCCGACTTCACCAAAACATTTGAAGTCGAATGTGATGCGTCGGGAGTAGGCCTAGGGGGGGTGCTCATGCAAGAGGGGCGTCCCATCGCTTACTTCAGCGAAAAACTTAATGGGGCTGAATTGTGCTACCCCACTTACGATCAAGAGCTGCTCGCTTTGGTCCGAGTGCTCAAAACATGGGAACACTAGTTGCGCCCTAAGGAGTTTGTGATTCATTCGGATCACGAGTCCCTCAAATATCTACAGGGTCAAGCTAAGCTCAACAAGAGGCACGCCAAAAGGGTGGAGTTCATCGAATCCTTTCCATATGTTATCAAACATAAGAAGGGAAAGGACAATGTTGTGGCGGACGCACTCTCTAGGAGGTACGTCCTACTTACTACCCTAGATGCACGCATGCTTGGGTGTTCTTTTATGAAGAAAACTTATACCGATGACCCCGACTTTGGATACTTATAATGCATGCCTTAAAACTGGGAGTAAAGATCAGTTCCATCTTCACGACGGGTATCTTTTTAGAGGGGAAAAACTATGTGTCTCTACTTCTTTAACCCATAGGCTCCTAGTGCATGAAACTCATGGGGGAGAGTTGATGGGCCACTTTGGGATTGCCAAAACTTTAGCCATCCTTAACTAAGGAGCAATTTTATTGGCCCCGAATGCATAGGGACGTAGAGAAATTTTGTGTTTTCTGTGTGAATTGCTTACGTGTTAAGTCCAAATTGAATCCTCATGGACTATATACCCCTCTACCAATTCCACATACTCCGTTGGAGGACATTTCCATGGACTTTGTTCTAGGATTACCACGCTCCAAGAGGGGGCACAACTTTTTTTTTGTAGTGGTAGATCGTTTTTCTGAAATGGCACATTTTATTGCTTGCCATAAGACGGACAACTCCACTTACATTGCTGACTTAATTGTTTTTCCATGAAATTGTGCGACTCCATGGAGTCCCTAAGACCATTGTGTCTAATCGGGATGCCAAATTTTTAAGTTACTTTTGGAAGACACTATGGGCAAAAATGGGCACTAAACTGCTTTTCTCTACATCATGCCATCCACAAACGGACGGACAAACCGAGGTTGTAAATAGAACATTGGGTGTCTTGCTTCATTCTTTGTTGCCTACTAACCTGGGCAGGTGGGAAGAGTGTCTAGCCTTCATTGAATTTGCCTATAACCGGTCCGTCCACCGAGCGACGAAGAAGACACCCTTCGAGGTGGTCTATGGCAAGAACCCAGCTACTCCACTAGATTTAGTGCCATTGGCAATCAAGGACCACGAAAGTTGGGAAGGAGTTGACCATGCCAAGCAAATCAAAGCTCTTCATGACTCAACTCGAGAGTGTCTCGAGAAGAGCACTCAACAGTATGCCAAGCACACTAATAAGGGCCGTAAGGAGTTGGTTCTTAAACCCGGGGATCTCGTATGGGTACATCTCCGAAAGGAGAGGTTTCCAGACCTACGTAATTCCAAGTTGAAGCCCCGGGGCAACGGTCCCTTCCAAGTGCTCGAAAATATTAACGACAATGTCTACCGACTAGAGTTGCCGGAAGACTACGGTGAACACCACGTTTTCAATGTGTCGGATCTCTGATCCTTTCTAGCCTGATCATTTATGATTTATTATTATTAGGTGGTTGCTAGATTTAGAGTGTTTCTGGTTGAATATCTCTATTTCATAAGTAGCAACTGCATCGTGCTACTAATTAGTTGTGTTAGTTTACGGAGAAGAGAAATGATTTGCAATTTGGGATAAAAGCTGGTTGTTTTTATCTTAGATTTGTATCCAATTATATTCCCGTTATTGAATGCTGCTATTTAAACTTAATCTTGATAGTTTCATGATTGTTTAATTAATTAGGGTTAATAGTATCTGGTTGTGCTTTTAATTATAATTGAAAAGGAATTGGAAATTCCATTGCATGAGGTACTGAATGAAATCAATAATCAACTTGTCAAGTGAATGTTGATATTTGTTTGCCTGAGCTATTTCCAAATATTGTTATTCAAACCCTTGATTTATTAGGTTTGCATGTTAGTGTGGTACTTAAATCCAAAAAACCCCTTTGTTAATTCAGTTTGACACAAACTTCGTTACGAAAGATAATCTATCTCCTTGTGGAACCGACCTTGCTTTATACTGTGGTTTTAAGTTAGTTTTCTTTCTTTGTATAATTGTGGTTTAAAACGACTAAATCACCGTTATCGATGCATAAAAAAATTCCAATGTCATTTTAAAAAAACACTAAAAAAACTCTAAAAGTAACAATAATATACCTAAGGAATTGAGAGAGTGAGTACATAAATGATTACCTCAGTATTTAAAAAGATTATATCACACAACATTACTTAATTAATAAAATAAGAGATTACTATAACTAATATGTGTTTATTTGTTCATAGACAAAATACAAAAAAGACTATTAAATATATAATATCCACAATAAATTAATATTAAAAACAATTTTAGTAAATAATACGTGATAAAGATAAGGGGAAATTTGAGTTTTTTAGAATATACAAAGATAAAAAGCAAATAGATATTCTTATTAATTACTCAAATATTTAATATCTTAATTAATATATTAATTATAATTTTATTTCTTAATTAAAGATTTGAATACATATATTTTATCCCATTAATTATTTATATGATCATAATCTTCAATTAAATTTAGCCGGAGGTGCCCCGACCCCATCCTGATTGACTCCCAGATTCCCCTTAAGGATATTACACTGAGTATTACATGTTGTGTAATTTTCAAATAAAAAATGACTATATAAATATATACGATTATAATTTCAGGAAAAATCCTAATTATGCATTTCAACACACTATTAGTTATATATTAGTTTTATTTATATATGAGATCGATAAACTATTTATAGTAGGGCTAGACAAAATCCGATCCAGACTGGATTTTTGGACCGCAAGGATATAGACTAGGACCAGACCGAGGGGGATATTGTGGATAGGGTTTCTTGATCCTAATCAAACAAATAAATTTATAGATCAAAACCCTATTTGGTATAGTGGAGTTAGGTTCGTCCACGGAAGCTAGAAGATTCTAAGCCTAGTCTTCAAAAAGCAAACAAACCGAACAAAACAAAGCAAAACATTCCAAGCAACAGGGTCGTAATTGCCTCGGTGCCGACCTTGTTAGGGTCGTAACAGAGAGCAATCACACACCACAACAGTCAACCAATCTACTAAGGACTAAGCTCGCTACCGACCCACTTTAGCTCGCTAACGACCATCTATGAAAGCTTATGACAACACAAATTTAATTAAAAACTTCTTAGGAAAGTGATTACTACAACAAAGATATGCATGCAACCTATAATTCATGATCAAACAAGTTTTTATCTCAAGTTAATGACTTTTACCAAATTATTAAGGGTTTACTTCAATTTTCACAAAAACAAACGCTTTTCTTTTATTTGACTAAAGGGAATTTCAACTTTTGTTTCAAAACCCAAATATTGTTGAAATTCACAATTTCATCTTTCAATTCAGTTGTAAACAAGAACGTGCTACAACTTTCATCAAGGAATTAATTTCAAATAAAGAGGATTAAAGGATAGAAAATAAGAAGACCTTTTTTATCATGAAATCATGAACTAGCATAGATAACCTTGTTAGGTTTTACTTTAACCTTAGAAAGAGATGAGAATTACTCAGTACTCATTATGCAAGTCATAAAACAAATAAGAAGAAGAGAAGACATGATTTCAAAACAAAGAACACAACAATAAAGAACACAACTTTGAATTAAAGAGGGTTACAAAGTTTTTGCCAAGTTTATTGGATGAGTCTTGGATGATTTTTTAGGCCATCCCAAGATCTCCTTAAATTCTAATTGGCTAATCCAATTAAGGAAAGAAAATAAAATCTAAGAAACCCTAAAAATAAAACACTAAAACATCTTGGATTGCACCTCACATAATTGGCACATACCGGCCCGGAATGCATCGGTACCGAACCACGCCTAGGTCGGTATGGACTGTGGCAACCTTCCTAAAATACACCTTTACGTGGCTCGATAGGGGTCGGTAATGGCCTATCTGGAACGTTGTTTTCTTCTCTTGTTTTCTCTAACTTGTTTAAGCTCGGTACGAGGCCTTCTAGGCTCGAAACTCTTCTCTTCAAGCATGATCAATCTTCTCCACACCTCGTACACTATTGATTCTTCATCTTCAAACTCTTCGATTATCTTCTTCCTCACAGCCCAACACTCAACACTTCACCTCTTGAACACCTCTTGACCGCTCCACCATTACCAAGCTTCCTTGCTCTCTTTCCAGTACTTTCCACAACAACCTCTACAAGACTCTAAATGCTTCAAAACTTACAATATACAAACAACAAATGCATATATTTCATCTCTAAAAAGAATACTAAAACTAATGCAAAAGACACACAAAACTATTAAAAACCAACTCAATCTATCTAACAAACACCCTATGAAGTCTAACAAAAAGAGAGACATCAGATATTGGTCCCGTCCTCAGTCCATAAAAATAGAAATCCGGCGCCAGTCCAATCCTGGTCCAGACCGGATTTTAAAAAAATTTAATAAACAAAATTAATTTAAACAAATATTATATTAATATTAATGTTATATAAATTAGTTTTGCTATTTAAGTTTCACATTTATATTAGATACTTTACGATATTATATTTTTCATAGATCACATATGATTTCTCTAATTATATTATAATGTTATTATTAAAAATGATTTTTTCTTAAAATAAATTAATTTTTTTAACAAAAAAACCGGTCCAAAATCGGATTGGGTTGAAATCCAATCTAGTCCCCGTCCATAAGACTGGAAATTTTCGATTCCGGTCCGGTGCGGTTTTGGACCGGTGCTCACCTCTAATTTATAGTTCGACCCACCATATACTATTTTTAGTTAAAAAGATTTATTTTTTAATTTTTATTCAAATCTCGTATAAGGTAGAGAGATTATAGCAGTAAATAGATTGAAATTATGGAAAGCATTTATAGAACTAGCGTATTTCCCTACGCATTTTGTTCAAATTTAAATTGAACTTTGTTTAAAAATAAACCATTGAACATACTTACTTAATGTACATACATATCAATATAATAAATGTATATTTAAAAATCAGTATATATTCATTAATGATAAATATAGGTATACTAAGAGCATCGATCTTCTATACTACTCTTAAAATTGTCCCCAAAGGGGGTCAAATACATGGAGATGCTTTCATTAGCCCCCTCCCCCCCTTTTTTACTTTCTTCCTTACCTTTACATGAAATCTAAAACCCTTGAAGTCTCCCTAATTTAATTCCAGCCTTTGAGATGAATGAGTGGTCTTTTAGCTTCTCACCGGCAGTTTAGTTGGACAAAAAAAAATAAAATAGATTGATAGAGTGTTTAAATGGACACTAAAGCAAAAAGGACATAAATAACACAAAAAAAAAGCAAAAAAAAACTAACATGTAATACTAATACACCGCCGTTAAATAAAAATATATCATGACATTATTAAGAGTTTCGATGATTTATAATATACCATGACATTATTAAGAACTTCTAATATTTTCCTGACATGCTTTCCCCCGTCCAATGGACGGGGCATTGTTTTCTAGTCAAAATAATAGGATAGGATAAGATATCCATTTTTTAAACTAAAATCTTAAAAGAAAATCCATAAATTATTTCAAAAATTAATAATAATATTCTTTACTTATTTGAATTAGGATATATATTTTCTAGTAATAGAATATAAATAATCGATATAACAACCAAAATAAATTTGATAAGCTAAAGATGTGACGATCGAAAAACTCATTTAAAATAATATTTAATTTGGAAATCACATTTTGATAATGGATATCCCAATTTGGAAACAAACCATTTTAGTTATTTTAAAATTTTCCAAGCGTAGATTTAAAAAATTACAAACTTAGTATTCAAAAGAAATTGAAATCAGGTCAAAAATTCACAACGAAATCAAATATATTTATTCTAGCATAATATGACACCAATATTTAGGAAATGAACTAGTATAAGTCCTGTGCCTTCAAGGCACAATCTTGATTTAACAAAAAAAACTTATTTTAAATTTTATATAAAGTTATTCAAAAAAATAGTTTGATATAAAATCTTGTATTTGTATTGTTCTATTCAATTTATTTTCATGATACATTATTTTTGTTATAATACATTATTTTAATCAATCAGATTTGTAATATTTGTAGAAGGATGCATACTTGTTTTTATCAATAAGTTTCGTTATTTTACAATAACTATTATTATTTTACAATTATTTTGGAAACAATATCAAATCTAATCATATATAGAATATTTATATATGTAGAATCTAAAATAAAAATTTTAACCAATAATAAATAATCAATTATATGTCAACCAATAAAATTTATTTAATAAGCCAGTCATTAATATCTAAACCAATAATGATCGTCCCTTGTTTTGATAATGACAAACTCAAATGTATTTAATACGTTGTCCGAGTGTTGATCTCAGGTAAGTCCATTGGACGCAAATGAGCGAAAAGGACAACAAGTGAACGGTAGTCCCTAACTCTGTAGGGACGCACATCATCAGAACTTCCAGAACTAAACGTAGTTGGCAAAGTCCCTGCGCAGATAGGACGACGTCCTCATCAAGAAGGGACGCGCGCCAAAATACGGACGAAGTTCAAATTCAAATCAAGGCCGCCCCAACATGATTACATCATACTCGGCCGCAATCCTCAGAAGGAAGCTTCCCTTGTCTGGGCACGTGTAGACAATTCCAAGGATGTCGCTTTCCCAGCAATGGTCCCCTATCCACGCGCAGGCTTCCCAAGCGTCAACAGAGTTGACTTCCTCAAGAGGCTCATCGCACCGTTGATGGAAGATCAAGGATCCTGCAAAGCCTCAGAGGACGCTAGAGGACAAGAACCACTTCGCTATAAATACCCCCCCAAGGGTATGCATAGCGGTGTGGACTTTTGAAGACTTTCTCTCAAGCTCTCCCGAAGCATTCAAGAACATGAACGAAGATCAAGTGATCTTGAAACAAGAGAAAGAAAGTCCAACCACATCAAATCCAAAACAAACCACAAAATAGTTAAAGTTGTAGTTTGTCTCTCACAACGAACCGTGAGAGACGTGTGTGATAGCTTCCTTATAGCTAAGAGAGTTAGGTTACTTTGTTAGGTGGAAAGGAGTGTTACTAGTGAGGCTAAGGACGGACGCTTAGCTCAGTGAAGTGTAACGACTCGCCTAAGTTGTAAAGACTATCTCTTAATAAGATAAGAACGGCTATTGAAAATCCTCCAAGCGGAGGTAGAGGTTTACCCATAAGACTAGTTGGTCTTAGTGGGGTTCCTCTATAAATACTTGTGTCCATTATCTCATTGCGTTTCCTGTTAAGTCTAAATTTCCACTACACCTAAGGACGTCTGACTCGGGCAAAATCGTTGTATCCAAAGTCAAAGATAACCCAAACACACAAACTAAGTATAGTGAGCAAGTATGGGATCGAACCCTAGAGAACTTGAGGTATTTAGCCTAATATTTATATCAACTAAGAACAAAGAGGGATTTCAATGAGAGAGTTTCAATCACCAAAGCAAGAAGACAAATTGACAGTTTCACAAGATCAATCAGAATACTAAAGACAGGTTCATTCAACAAATCCACTTTAAAAGAGTCGTTTGATCATTGATTCACACCAATTCCTTTTAATCCAATAGTTAATTCCAATCCTAATCTTGACTAATTTCATGTCCACGGTCCAGGAAATACTTAACAATGATAGAGGACGCTCAAATCAATATTAGCATTAAGAACAAGGATATATAGGATGCATGCAAGAGAAATCAAGCTACGAGTCAATTCCACAAGCAAACAATCAATTCTCTTCTTAAATCCTAGTTGCATAGACAACAGATCTAGGTTCAAGTTGTTTTCACAGAATAGGTTTGTCCACGGTCCAAACCCGTCCCAACAATAGAAGATCAATCAATTCAATAGGTTAATTACTCCTAGAGAAACAATCAATAATCATGTAATTAAGCACAAGAGAATCAATAATAACCAAAGGAATAGGAAAAGGATTTAGAATCTCACAAACTAGTCAATCAAAGCTTCATTGATGAACAAACCCTAGAGAGGTTTAGTTCTCCATAATCTTCCTAAAACTCAAGTCTTCAAACAAAGGTTTCCAGATCCACAAAAAAACAACCTACAATCCCTTGAATATTGTCTTGGGATAAAAGCAATGTCCGAAAATAAAATAAGATAATAGGAAAGTCGGCCCAAAGATAGCTCCCGCGTCTTGTTGAAGTCGGTGGCCACCGCGACCGCGCCATGACCGCCGCGACTGCGGCCTTCGCCTAGTCAACAAGTCTTCAATCCGCTTCTACCGCGACCGCGGCAATGGTACCGCGCCCGCGGCCTTCGGGTCTTCAATCTTCTTCTTTTGTCGTCTTACCGCGCCCGCGGCCTAAGCTCCACGCCCGCGGACAACGTGCAGAGACGAATCCGATAAAGTCTTCAAATTGCACACTTTTGAGTCTTCGGCCACAATGCAACACTAAAGCCTAAAACTAAGCCTAAAACACTCAAAAGCCTCATAAAAACATCAAGATAAGGCATACAAAAGACGGTGAATCAAATTCCCCATACTTAGATCTTGCTCGTCCTCGAGTAAGCTCAAAGTACATCAACAAATCAACTCATCAAAAGATCTCAGGAAGTAAGGGGAAATAAGATAACCATAAACTCTCAGCTCACAACCCGAACCCAAGTAGAGAAATAATGAGCAAAACATGAAAGCTCAGCACACACCTCACAAAAATACATCAAGTCACTCAAAGCTCCGAATCATGAAAGAGCAATCCTAAGGGTCTACCCCGCATCTACAATGAATCCCCAAGCCGCAAAGTACAATGAAATCCTAAACACTCCAATTTTTCCGCTCAATTCTACTTAGGCGCCCTTTCGGGTTTTCACCTAATCACTCATTTCATTTTTCAAAGGTGTGCTCACCAAAACTCACATCTCTCATAAACCTCTTTTTTACCCCAGCCTAATGCTGGTCCGGGTTACCTGCTTATTACCTGAGCTGCCCTTTCGGGTTTTCGACTCATCCCAGGATTTTCTATGCCTTTTTTCATCTTTCTGGCTCTTTCTTTTCTTTTTTTTCTGATTTTTTTTTCTTTTTCATTTTTTTCTCGGAATGGAAACAACAACTATACATATATACATCAGTGAATACTCTCCCCCATACTTAGACCCTTCATTGTCCTCAATGAAGATAAGAACAAGAATTAAAGTAGAGGGAAGAACAGAAGACTCACTGAGAAGGTGGAGAAAAGAAGGACTGACTGCCCGGAGGTGTAGCAGGATAGGAAGGAAAGATGCTCCTGAAGAACTCCTCCTGCCTCTGCTGAGAAGCCCGCATATCATCGACCTGAGTCGACATGTCATGATAGAGCTGGGTCTGGACTTCCTGCTCTCTCCTCATCCCCATCATCTCATACCGCAGACCGGACTGATCCTCAGCCACCAAACCCATAGCAGTAGACAAGTCAGACTGACGGATAGACAGGTTGTGCATCTGCTCATATATATCAACATAATACTGCCCATAAGAGGGCTCGTCAGCAGCAGAAGTACCAGCACCACCCTGAGCCCAAGCAGAAGAGGCTCCCCATCCAGTCATGTCATAGCCCGACGCACGGACCTACTCGTCCCAATCACCCTGAGGCGCAGCATCAACCTCCTCCTCCATAGCAACATCATCATCACCAGCAGCAAATGGGTGATCCTCAATCTCAGCATCAGAGCGCAGACGAAAGTCAGAGGCCCGGTACCCAATAGCAAGAGATGGCCTCGGAAGTCGCATGAAATGTAGAGGTGGGTGACCAATGCACCATATCCAGCCATCAACCTCATCACCCTCCAAACTATACATCCTCCGCAGAGCAGGCACATCAAGCCTATAACCGTCAGGGAGAGGCTGTTCGTGCACCTCACGAATCCGGTCCATAGTCACAAATCTCAAAGCCAGCAAGGTAACCATCCCACCGAAACCTATCTTCCGATTACTCCTACTCTTCATCACATCCCGCACATTCTTCTTAAACAAAGCCAACCAATCAGAAACAACAGGGGAAACCGGAAAACAAGTCCACAGCACTTTCATGTCGTTGGCCGGGAGCTTGTTCACCTCTCCCTGCCCCAGAAACATCATAGCAATGACCTTGTGAATCAAACGCACAGCGGGATTCGGAATCCTGCTGTTCAGCTCACCACCCTTCCTCCACTGGTGCCCTGTCAACTCAAGCCAAAACTCATACATCTTCTGATCAGTCAAAGAATCCAGCCAATTCTCCCGAGGGAGACGAGTAATACCAAAACAGTCTTTGATCTCCTGCTCCGGCATCACACACAGCTGATCACAAGCATGAAACCTAAGAGTACCCCCCTCATCAAACTCATATGTAGATAGGAACTCGATAGTCAAGTCCTCAAAGGTAGGGACTTGAAAATGAAGAATACCGTCCAAACCAGCATACCGCAACATCTCAGAAGTATATTCTGTCAAGCCCAGCATATCCAAAGTCGGGACATCAAAGAATTTGGTGCTCACAAACGTCCGACCCTCAAGCTCACTCCACTTTTTCTTAGCCCGACCATTCAGAGTCTTCAACCCATTGAAAGAATTTGGAGCCATGAATAAAAAGCTAGAGTTGAACGATATTACCGGGGGTTCTGTCGGTAAAACGCGGGCGAGAAGAGACCGGCGCGGGCGCGGTTTTCGTCCAGAGAGTAAATGCTGAAGTCGTCCGAGAGCGCGGGCGAGACGGGGCTACCGTGGCCGCGAAATAGCACCAGAGAGGGGCCTCGAGTTTCCTGCACACCGCGGGCGTGGTGCAAGTGGCGCGGGCGCGGTCGGGACGCTGCGAAATCACCCGAGAATGCAGCCGCCGAGCGAATTAAGGGCTTTCGCGAGAGCTCCGCCGGAAATTTCCCAAATCCACCCCAAAGACACCAAAGGATGGGTGTATTGGTGACTTACCAAGGTGAATCCGTCTTCAATGGTGGTAGATCCGGATCGAAGGATGAAAAAGAGCCCGGAATCGCTTGAGACCTTGAACGCGGTGTGAGAACGCGGACGCGGTGGTGGACCGGTGATGGGCTGCGACGTCTCTGGCAGGTGGTGGGTCCGACGACGCTAACGAGGTCGGGTGGGGTAAGGTCGGTTTGGTGCGAGGGGTGTTGGTGGTAGAGAGTGTTTTGTGTTGTGGAAGGGAAAGGGTGGGGATAGATGGGGGGTTAGGTTGGGGAAGAGTGGGCCGACTGGTCTGGCCGGTCAAAGGTGACCGGTCAAAGGTCAGCAAATTTTTGCTTTTTTCTTTTTTTTTTTTTTTTTTTTTTAGAAAATACGAACCGGGGGCCGCCGCGGGCGCGGAACAGGTGCCGCGGTCGCGGTGGTCTAGTACCTGGACGCCGAGGAACTGGTGATGATCCGCGGGCGCGGTAGGGTTGCCGCGGGCGTGATTTAACACCAGAGCGTCCTTTCGGACCTCGTACCTGCACATTAGTCCGCAAAAAAAAAAAACGACCTAACCTATGAATTGAAAACACTCTATCTAATCCTTGGGTTGCCTCCCAAGCAGTGCTTTTGTTTAACGTCGTTGGCTCGACGTGGATACACTTCAAGAATCCGGCTCCGGAGTCGGTTCCTCAAGGTCCTGCTCATCTAAAACGTCCTGTGGTACGCTCTCATGGTATGGTTTCAATCGATGACCATTCACCTTGAAAGGCTTGCCACCATGGTCAAAGAGTTCTACCGCACCATGGGGAAAGACTTGTGAAATCACAAACGGACCCGCCCATCGAGAACGTAGCTTTCCCGGGAAGAGTGTGAGGCGGGATTGATAAAGGAGGACTTTATCTCCTGCCTTGAATTCTTTCCGAAGAATGTTCCTGTCGTGCTTGGCCTTAGTCTTATCCTTGAAACTCACAGCGTTATCATAAGCTTCCAACCTTAGTTCTTCCAACTCTTGGATTTGTAGCTTCCGAAAGGCACTGTCCTCATCAATGCGCATGTTGCACTTCTTTATAGCCCAATACGCCTTGTGCTCAAGTTCCACAGGGAGATGACAAGCTTTCCCATAGACTAGTCGGAAGGGGGACATGCCAATGGGGGTTTTGTAGGCCGTACGGTAGGCCCATAAAGCATCATTGAGCCTTAAACTCCAATCCTTTCGGTTTGGGGCCACCGTTTTCTCCAAAATAGATTTGATCTCCCTATTGGATACTTCTGCCTGCCCATTCGTCTGAGGATGATAGGCAGTAGAGACCTTTTGAGTGACATGGTACTTTTTCAAGAGAGCGCTGATGGTCTTATTGCAAAAGTGAGTACCCCTGTCACTTATCAAGGCCTTTGGAATGCCAAACCTGGAAAAGATGTTGTGCCTAAGGAAATCTGCAACCACTTTTGAATCATCAGTCCTGGTGGCCTTCGCAAAAACCCACTTGGAAATGTAGTCCACCGCAAGCAAAATATAAAGATTCCCAAAAGAGGATGGAAAAGGTCCCATGAAATCTATACCCCAAACATCAAAAATTTCACAAAATATCATACGAGATTGAGGCATTTCATTTCTCCTAGAAATATTTCCCACCCTTTGACATCTATCACAAGATCTACAGAAAGCATGAGCATCCCTAAAGATATGAGGCCAATAAAATCCAGCTTCTAGAACTTTCCTAGCAGTTTTGTCAACACCGAAGTGTCCCCCACATGCATAAGAATGACAAAAAGCAAGGATCGAATTTACCTCGTTATCCGGGATACAACGTCGGATAACGCCGTCTGCACAATGCTTCCACAAATATGGTTCATCCCAAACATAGAATCGAGCCTCACTGCGGATTTTGTCTTTCTAAGCTCGAGTGTAGTGAGGTGGCATTGCCCCCGAGACGAGAAAGTTCACCAAGTTGGCGTACCAAGGCTCGAGTTTCTGTATCTTGAGGACAGATTCCGCGTTCCGAACAGCCTCCGAAGGATCTGGGCTCGTACCGCGGGCGCGGTGGTCTTGTCGCGGGCGCGGATCATTCTCAGAATCTCGGTTTTCTTCTGTAGGAAAACCACGGTCGCGGCGTGGCTGCCGCGGTATGGGTGAGGCGGGCGCGAAATCGGTGCAGAGTGCATCCCAAACAAAGTGTCATCGGGAAAGTCTCCCCGAATCTGCTCATGGTTTTCTGACGGTTCCAACGCGTTTGGCAACCTACTCAAGTGGTCAGCCACCACATTGTCAACACCTTTCTTGTCACGCACCTCGATGTCAAACTCACTAAACAAAAGGACCCATCTTATCAAGCGTGGCTTGGTTTCCTTCTTCATCATAAGATAACGAAGAGCTGCATGGTCAGTGTAGATGATCACCTTTGTGCCCAAAAGATACTGCCTGAATTTTTCAAGAGCAAAAACTACTGCTAGCATCTCTTTTTCTGTGACGGTGTAGTTTCTCTGTGCGTCATTCAGAGTCATAGAAGCGTAATATATGACGGATGGTACTCTTGCTTCCCTTTGACCAAGAACGGCTCCCACAGCATAGTCACTGGCATCACACATGATCTCAAATGGCCGAGACCAATCGGGCGATTGAATTATGGGAGCACTAGTGAGTGCTTTCCTGAGTGTATCAAACGCTGCCCGACATTCCTTTGTGAAGGTAAAAGAGATGTCTTTCTTGAGGAGCTCGCAGAGAGGTGCTGCAATCTTGGATAGGCCTTGGATGAACCTGCGGTAAAACCCTGCGTGACCAAGAAAGGAGCGCACTTCACGGACATTAGTAGGATAAGGTAATGATTTGATGGTGTCAACCTTTGCCTTATCAAACTCAATACCCTTGGATGACACTACATGTCCAAGAACAATTCCTTGCTCAACCATGAAGTGACACTTTTCCGAATTGAGAACCAAATTGGTCTCAACGCATCTTTGCAGCACAAGTGTCAAATGATTTAGGCAAGAGTCAAAATCATCCCCATGAACCGTAAAGTCGTCCATAAAGACCTCAATGAAATTCTCAATGTACTCGGAGAAAATACTGACCATACACCGTTGGAAGGTCCCGGGGGCATTACACAACCCAAAGGGCATCCTACAATATGCAAAAGTACCAAAGGGGCAAGTGAATGTTGTTTTCTCCTGATCCTCTGGCGCAATAGCAATTTGGAAGTATCCGGAATAACCATCCAGAAAGCAATAGTAAGCACGGCCTGCGAGTCGCTCAAGCATCTGATCAATGAATGGCAAAGGAAAGTGATCCTTGCGAGTGACTGCGTTAAGCTTCCTATAATCAATGCATACTCGCCACCCTGTCTGCAGTCTCTGAGGAACTTTTTCTCCATCCTCATTCTCCACTACGGTGATTCCGCCCTTCTTAGGTACTACTTGGGTGGGACTTACCCAAGTGCTATCAGAGATAGGATAAATCATGCCTGCGTTGTAGAGCTTGAGAACTTCCTTCTTCACAACCTCCATCATGGGAGGATTCAACCGCCTCTGAGGCTGTCGACATGGCTTTGCTCCTTCCTCCAATAGGATCCGGTGCATACATGTAGAGGGGCTGATCCCCTTAATGTCCGCAATGGTCCATCCAAGTGCAGTCTTGTGCTCTTGAAGTACTTTCACCAATCGCCCCTCTTGCTCCGTAGAGAGTTTGCTAGAAATTATCACAGGCAGTGTTTCATTTTCTCCCAGAAAAGCATATTTGAGGTGGTCAGGAAGTTGCTTCAACTCTATCTCAGGTGCCTGCACAACAGAAGGAACAAGCTCCTCTTTCTGAGGTGTTAGTAGCGGGGGCCCAATGGCCAATACATCATGCTCATTCCTATTCATGCTACTAACCACGTCACTTATTTCAGCACACAATGCAAATTCCACATTAGAAGGTTTCACATCATATTCTATGACAGATTTTAATGCATCCTCATGATTGTGGTCAAAGTGGTTTTGCACTAAAGGTTCAAGAACATCAACAGAGCATAGCAAAGGATCATCAGAAGGAAATTTCATTGCTTCAGCGATATTGAATTCAACTCGTTCACCCTCAAATTCCATGGAAAGTGTTCCTTGACTCACATTAATGCATGTTTTAGCAGTTTTCATGAAAGGTCTACCAAGCAATAATGGAGTTGTATGCGAATCATGATTCATGTCAAGCACATAAAAGTCAGCAGGAAAGATTAAGGAACCAAGCATGATGAGCACATCTTCAACCAAACCTCTAGGACGAATGGTGGACCTATCGGCTAATTGAATTACTATGTCAGTTTCTTGCAAGGGTCCTAGACCTAAAGACTAATAAACAGCATGAGACATGACATTGATTGAAGCACCCAAGTCAAGCATAGCATTTTCTACCCTAGTATCACCAATAACACAAGGAATAGCAAACACTCCAGGATCACCACACTTTTTAGGCATGCGTTTTTGAAAAACAGCTGACACTTGTTCAAGATCCTTAACATCCTTTTTAGATTTCCTTTTGAATTATTGGTTCCTCTTAATGGTGCATAATTCTTTCAGAAATTTAGCAAAGCGAGGAACACTTTTAACAAGTTTGAGCAAAGGAATATTAACCTCACATTTAGCGAATGTCTCGAAGATGTCCTTGTCGCTTGCCAGCTTCCTCGTATCCTTGAGAGCATCCGGAAATGGTGGTGGTGGCTTGTAAGAGTTGAGGGGCGGAAAGTTGGGCCGCACATAATCATCCACAAGTTCTGCGGTTGAACCGCGGTCGCGGTCCCTCTGACGCGGGCGCGGTGAATCCGTGATTTCGGTGTTCCCGAAGCCTTCGTCGTCTGCCGGATTTTCGCGGGCGCGGCTCGGTGAGCGCGGGCGCGGATCATCCGCTGGATCATCATTGTGAGGCTCTGTCGAGATTTCGCGGGCGCGGTATGGTGAGCGCGGGCGCGGAATCTCCACAGAAGCGTCTCTCGCTGTGCTCAACTCTCGTCCACTCCTTAATGACATAGCACTCACATTCACCAGTGCTGAAGGAGTAATATTGATCTTCTCAGAAATCTCCCTCATTCTCCTCTCGAGTTCCAAGCTCATATCCCGGAATTTCCTATCGAACAACTCATTCATCTCCTCCAGTTTCTTAGAAAGATGATCTTCGGCTGATGACTCGTCAGGGCAAGGAGGTGTTGTGCTCCTATTCTCCTCAGAAAAGTTCTCTACTATTTTAAAGACTTCTTGGGGAGTTCTGTCTAGATAAGAACCTCCACATGAAGCAGTTATCAGCTTCTTGTCCCACTCATTAAGACCACTCATGAAGAACCACACGAGATCACGAGCTGGAAACCCATGGCATGGACAACTAGCAATAAGCTTTTTGTAGCGATTATAGTAATCGTACAAACTCTCCATTTTCTGTTGCTGCAACGTGGAGATATCCCTCTTCAAGGCTGCCCTTAATGGAACAGGAAAATATTGATCCAAGAATGCAACCCTCATCTGATCCCATGTTGTAATCTGCTGTGCATGAGGACCGCTTGATATGAGCAAATACCAAACCCTGGCTGAATCAGTTAGCGAGAACGGAAAGGCTTGCAGATTGATTTAATCTATGGTGACATCAGCAGGTTTCATGCCTAGACAGACATACTCAAACTCCCTGAGATGTTTAATTGCATCATCTACCGGTTGCCCACCAAAATGAGGCAAAAGAGCAGTCAGGCCAGGTTTCACCACAAATTCTACCCCTTCAGCTAATGTGGGGTACTCAACAGTCATGTGTTGCTGTGCGAAATCTGGAGCACATTGTTGCCTAATCGACTGATCAGCCATCTTGTCCCCTAAAATCAACGACAGCACTTGCAAAGAAATCAGTAGCCAAGGTGTGGACCGTAAGATAGGTCCTGACAACAGTCAACACAAATATCACACTAAATAGAACCTAAGTTCCCCGGCAACGGCGCCAAAATTTGACTCGGGCAAAATCGTTGTATCCAAAGTCATAGATAACCCAAACACACAAACTAAGTATAGTGAGCAAGTATGGGATCGAACCCTAGAGAACTTGAGGTATTTAGCCTAATATTTATATCAACTAAGAACAAAGAGGGGGATTTCAATGAGAGAGTTTCAATCACCAAAGCAAGAAGACAAATCGACAGTTTCACAAGATCAATCAGAATACTAAAGACAGGTTCATTCAACAAATCCACTTTAAAAGAGTCGTTTGATCATTGATTCACACCAATTCCTTTTAATCCAATGGTTAATTCTAATCCTAATCTTGACTAATTTCCTGTCCACGGTCCAGGAAATACTTAACAATGATAGAGGACGCTCAAATCAATATTAGCATTAAGAACAAGGATATATAGGATGCATGCAAGAGAAATCAAGCTACGAGTCAATTCCACAAGCAAACAATCAATTCTCTTCTTAAATCCTAGTTGCATAGACAACAGATCTAGGTTCAAGTTGTTTTCATAGAATAGGTTTGTCCACGGTCCAAACCCGTCCCAACAATAGAAGATCAATCAATTCAATAGGTTAATTACTCCTAGAGAAACAATCAATAATCATGTAATTAAGCACAAGAGAATCAATAATAACCAAAGGAATAGGAAAAGGATTTAGAATCTCACAAACTAGTCAATCAAAGCTTCATTGATGAACAAACCCTAGAGAGGTTTAGTTCTCCATAATCTTCCTAAAACTCAAGTCTTCAAACAAAGGTTTCCAGATCCACAAAAAAACAACCTACAATCCCTTAAATATTGTCTTGGGATAAAAGCAATGTCCGAAAATAAAATAAGATAATAGGAAAGTCGGCCCAAAGATAGCTCCCGCGTCTTGTTGAAGTCGGTGGCCACCGCGACCGCGCCATGACCGCCGCGACCGCGGCCTTCGCGTAGTCAACAAGTCTTCAATCTGCTTCTACCGCGACCGCGGCAATGGTAACGCGCCCGTGGCCTTCGGGTCTTCAATCTTCTTCTTTTGTCGTCTTACCGCGCCCGCGGCCTAAGCTCCATGCCCGCGGACAACGTGTAGAGACGAATCCGATAAAGTCTTCAAATTGCACACTTTTGAGTCTTCGGCCACAATGCAACACTAAAGCCTAAAACTAAGCCTAAAACACTCAAAAGCCTCATAAAAACATCAAGATAAGGCATACAAAAGACGGTGAATCAACGTCCTTAACCCAGTTAAGGACGCCTTCATTAACAGACTTACGATCCAACAATTGGTATCAGAGCGAGGCGCTCTAGATTAAGTTTGAGTTGCAGGAAACATGGACATGGAACCTATAGGTATCTCAAGTGCAAAACCACCACGCCTGACGGACGACAACTTCAATCGGTGGAAGACAAGGTTCGAATGCTTTGTGTGCAGTCAAAAATGCCAATGCTGGCTGGTGATAAAGAACGGCGACCTCGAATCCCCACTGCTAAGAAGGACAAGGAGGCAGATTGGGGTCCTGATGAGTTCAAGCTTATGGAAGCAAATGCAAATGCCATCTGTTTCTTACAGACGTCCCTCTGTGAAAGGGACGCCACCCGTGTGAGCAATCTCCCAACTGCTAAGCTTCAATGGGAAGCCCTGGAGAAGTACCGTGTTGGGACGCCTGAGATGAAAGAAGACGTCCAACTGGAAGCTAAAGGGACTTCTACAAATTCCGGATGTTCACAAATGAGACCATCACCGACTACTCCTTTCGCTTTGAGGCCCTTCTAACTAAGTTGAAAAACTTGGGTGTCAAAGAAACGGAGATCACTCAGAGGATGAAGATTCAAGTCTTGATCGATGGACTCACGGGACCATGGAACTTCGATAGGATGACGTTCAAAGAGAACCAGGCCAACAAGGGACTGTCCATGGAGGAAATCTATGGAAAACTCAAAGGGTACGAAGCAAGAAGAAACCAAGATCTGGCAGAAATGGGAAAGAGTTCCCAAAATGAGCTGGCTTTAGCTCTTGCGGCTCGGACGCCAGAGTATGAGCAATACTACCAAAGGCAAAGAGAGTTGAACTCAATGCTAGAAGCCAAAACCCAAGAGCACCAAGAGAATCTTCGTCTTCAGGCCTCAATAGAACGCAAAGGAAAGACGGAAGAACAAATTTCCGAGGAAGATGAGTTAGCCTTGTTGCACAAAACTCTCCGTGCACTGTACAAAAGAGGCAAAGTCCCAAGAATGAAGATGCCCTACAAGAAAGAAACTCGCAAGCCTACAGATGCAGAAATGAAGGAGATAGTGTGCTACAAATGCAACAGAAAGGGACACATGGCCAAGAAATGTACCACAGGACTAACATCAAAGGAAATGAAGGAAAAGGCGTTGGTTGGTGCATTTGAGGGTGCATGGGATGACCTTGACTCAAGTGATGAAGAGCCAGAAAATCAAGTGGCCTACATGGCTATGGAAGACGCCCCAGAGGACGTCTCTGAAACTGAGCAAGAGGTAACCCATGAAACCATGTTAAACTCTCTTGAAAAATGCTCAAAACCAAAGCTCATTAAATTAATAACTCAAATCATGCAAGAGAGCTATGCCATGAAACAAAGCTTTGAAGAAATTGAATCCGAGAATATTGTTGTGGAATGTGAAAATTGTACTACCATGTCTTTTCAACTAGAATCCTCTCAGGAAGAAGTCAAGTCCCTTAAAAGTCAGATTGTGTGCTTAAGGCTCGAAAACGCAAGTCTTAGGGACGAGGTCAAAGTTCTAGGAAAGAGTCCGATGACTGAAACTGTGAATCCAGTAGTCTTTGTTCCAGCCAGGAAAGGACTAGGGTATGAATCAGGATCAAAGAACTCTCTCCCAAGTGATTTTGAAGCTAGCAAGACAACTGAACTAGAACTTGAGAGGGAAAAGACAAGGAACCTAGAAGAACGCATAAGAGTTCTTGAGAGTGGTGAGAAAGGACAAAAGGACTACTACACAAATTCTGTCAGTCACAAAATCTACAAGAACATTGCTAAGGGAAAAGGATCTAAGGTAGTGGACCCTGAGAAAATGAAAGAGAATAGAATTCAACGTCCTAACAAAAAGTATTACCTTGGAAACTACTATAGGACGTGCTGGCATTGTGGCAAAGGTGGTCACTACCAGTATGAGTGTCTTAAGTTGAAACAGGATCTTGAAAGTGGAAGGAAGGCTAGAAATGGCCGCGAGAATGCTAAGCCTAAATTTGCTGATAGGACGCATGCTAGTGTGCCAAATGCTAAAACTCGATCTCCTAGGACGCATGCTAGAAGATCAAATGATGTGAATGTCTATGATCATTTGCCTATGAAGAAGTTTTACCCATGTAACGAACCAGGTAGGGGCCACCTTGCCTAGGTCGCAAAAAACTAACTCTTCATTTCAGGTGGAAGTGAGAGGAAGCCCGTGGATCATCGATAGTGGCGCTTCAAATCATATGATTGGAAGCCAGATCCATCTCACTTCTATCCAATCAAATGCCACGGGAGGAACTGTCTCGTTTGGCAACAAGGGCAAATGAAAAATCAAAGGGACGGGCACCGCAAAGCTAAATCAATCCATCAGTGCGTCCAAAGTCAGTCTTGTCGAAGGACTAGGCTTCAATCTCCTTAGTGTCTCCCAAATATGTGATCAAGGTGAAAACCTAGTCACATTTGACTCTAAGGAATGCCTGGTCATCAACACGAAAACAAGTCAAATCATTCTCAAAGGGACTCCCGAAAACAATGTCCACGTCTTCAATCAAAGGTTCAAGCCTGCATCCAAATTGTGTTTATCTGTTTCTGCTGTGGACGCCGATCTCTGGCATCGACGTCTTGGACATGCGGGACCTAGCACAATCTTCAAGCTTCATCAAAAGGATCTTGTAAGAGGTCTTCCCCGAATTGATCCTGAGCAAATTAAGCAATGTGAAGCATGCATCAAAGGGAAGCAGACAAGATCGTCCTTCAAATCCAAGAATGAAGTGAGCACAAAGAAGCCATTGGAACTCCTTCACATGGATCTGTGTGGACCTATGCAAACCCAAAGCTATGGTGGAAAAAGGTACATGTATGTCATTGTAGATGATTTTTCAAGATTCACTTGGGTTCTTTTCTTGGTGTCAAAAGCAGATGCTTTCGGGATGTTCAAAATCTTCATCAAACAAGTAGAAGTTGCTCTTGGGACGAGCTTGAAAGCTCTAAGGTCAGATCATGGAACGGAGTTTAAAAACTCAGAGTTTCTTGAATTCTGTGACCAACAAGGAATCTCCCACAACTTCTCTTCTCCTCAAACTCCTCAGCAAAATGGTGTTGTTGAAAGAAAGAATAGGACGCTGGAAGACATGGCAAGGACGATGCTTTTGGCTAGTGGCGTCCCCAAACACTTCTGGGCAGAAGCCGTTGCCACCGCAACCTGTTGGGCCCAGAATTTCCTCACAAAAGTATCGAGACCCGGTTGAGACGTTTTCAGTACTTCTTCAGAGCACAGCGAGAGACGGCGAGGATCGAAGTCGGTTAAACAAGATAGAGTTAAAGATATAAGATAGATTTCTTCAAGATATTTCGTTAGGATCACGATTAGCTAGAATCTCGTATTTTCTTATCTTTTCCTATAAGATAGATGAATCCTAAAGGGCACTATAAAAACCAATTGTAAGCCCTAGAGCAGGGGGACGCTCTTTTACACATTCAATCACACTTTGAATACAATTCACGAGCTTTACATCATATGTCTTCTTTGTGATTAACTTCGATCAGGCCCGATCTAGGCCAGAATTCCCTTGGGTGAATTTTGGCTCAAACAGTTTGGCGCCCACCGTGGGGCCGTGATCGGAATCATCACGCAAAGACACACCGACTCGGACTTCCCAGTTACGATGTCAGGCGACGGAAACGAGTCTCCAAAAACTCCCCTTGCCGACCACGGCAAGGATCCCGTGCTCCCTGAGAACCGGTCGCAATACGAGGAGATGACCGACCTCAGGGAGCGGATGCAACTCCTCCAAAAGGAGTTGAGCGACCAGAAGAGCTTCTACGACGCCCATGTGGAACGCCTCACGCGGGAAAACAGTCAGTTAAAGCAACAGTATGAGGTTATCGCCACGGGCCGCCGATCTCTCCGCGTCAATCGCCGCACCGACGGCATAGTGAGAAGACTCGACTTTGGCGCAGGAGAAGGGACCTCCAAAGAGGACGGGATTCTGGACGCGCGTGACAAGACACCAGTATTACAAGAAAACACCCCAGAAGCTTTCGCCCGGCACCACCGCGAAGAAGTCCTCCTTGACAAAGATCCGCCAAGAAATCCCCGGTCAGAGGCTAGGAGACGCCGAACACCACCTCGGGACGCTTGGCCAGATAGGGGAGAGACCGATGAAGAAGATTTCGAAAGGGGGAGGCCCATAGACCTCGACGCGGCCATACGAAGAGAGGTGACGGAGCAGATAGGGGTCATCGCTGATCAACTCCGGATCGGTCGAAAGAATTTCCAACCTTTGGAACGGGAAGCTCCTGACGGCTTCGATGAGTCTCCTTTCTCCCGCCGCATTACCAGAGTGGAGATACCAAAGAAATTCGCCATGCCGAATATGACCCCATACAAGGGCACCGCTGACCCCAACGAGCACGTCGCGATCTATAAGCAAAAGATGATGACAAGTGTGGTCCCGTCGTACTCCAAAGAAGCAGTAATGTGCAAGGGGTTCGGCACGACTTTAACGGGTCCAGCGCTGACCTGGTTCATAAAGTTGCCACGCGGTAGCATCGGTTCTTTCGCCGAACTATCGGACTCCTTCCGCACCCAATTTGCCAGCAGCCGCAAATTCGAGAAACAATCCAGCGACCTCTATCGGATCCGTCAGAAGCAACACGAGACTACCAGAGAGTTCCTTGAACGGTTCAACCGCGAAAAAGTCTCGATACAATCTTGTGACGTTACTACCGCAGTGGAGGCATTTAGGCAAGGAATCATACCCGATGGCGGCCTATACAAAGAGCTCACCAAGCATCCCTGCTACACCTTCGAGGAAGTTCAAGCCAGGGCCTTGGCTCACGTTAGGCTGGAGGAAGATAGGACCCTGCGAAAAAGAACCTTAGAAGTGGAGAAGTACGAGAAGAGGGGCCCAACCGACGGCCGTAAGGGCTCGCTTGATCAGAGGAAGGATCGTCGAGCACACCCGTATTCACGACCTAGCCACGGGCAGGTGAACACAGCCAGGGCGCGATAGGCGGACGATCAATACCGTGACCCGCCACCACCATCGTTGGACTCACTCAAGCTCAACATCTCCACGGATAAGCTGCTGCGGAACATGGCGAAACAAGGGGAGTACGTGAGATGGCCACGGCGGGACAAGGCCCCGAAAGCAGACAGGGACACCACCAAGTGGTGCGATTACCACGAGTATCACGGCCACTGGACCCGAGATTGCATCATGCTCAGGAAGGAATTATCTCGCCTTATCTCGGAAGGGAGAATCAAAGATGTAGCACCTGATGCCCAGGTACCCAAAGAAGTAGTAGAGAACCTGCAGTCAGAACCGAAAAGAAGAAGGGATCCCCCAACACCCGACAGAGTTGTCAAATTCATCTCAGGGGGTCAAACATCTGCGGCCTCACGTACTCAGTGGCAAAGCGACACGCAGGGGGTTCGATCGCCCGCGACGTACCGGTGGGGGGTCGTCCGGACCCGCTATTGTCTTCAACGACAGCGACGCGGACTTTTCCGCCGAACCCCACCACGATGGCCTGGTGATATCCCTGCACATGGGGAACGTGCTAATGAAAAGAGTCCTAATTGACACCGGGAGCTCCACCAACCTCATGACGCTCGATGCTTTGAAAGAGATGGGGTTGTCCGAGAACGACATCCACAAACACCCGGTTCCACTGGTAGGTTTCAGCGGCGAGGTTAAACACACAGTAGGAGACATTGCTCTCACCACTTTTGCCAAAGGGATCAACAAGCAGGTCGACTTCCTTGTGATGGATTGCCCTTCTTGCTACAACGTCATCCTAGGACGTCCATGGCTGCACGACATGAAAGCTGTCGCGTCCACTTACCACCAAACTGTGAAGTTCTCAACACCTTGGGGAGTAGAGGAAATCCGCGGGGATCAAAGGTTGGCTAGGGAATGCTACAAAGCGGCCCTCAAACCAACCACCCTAAGACCGGAAGCATAGCAATTATAGAGCGTCACCCCTCCGCCAGCACAGATCAAAACTGAAGAAACAGCGGAGGAGGTGACTCTCGAAGAGGGCAAGGTGGTAAAGATCAGAGGAAAGCTGGAACCAACCATTAAAGAAGAATTAGTAAAGTTCCTAAAAAGTCACAAAGATTGCTTCGCTTGGAGCCACGAAGACATGACGGGGATCGACCCTCCATCAACACGCACAAGCTCAATGTCAACCCCGAACACCCACCTGTTAAGCAAAAGAGGCGGAGGTTCGCGCCAGATCGGGTCCAAGCGATCGAAGAAGAAGTGAAGAAGTTGTTAGGAATAGGGAAGATCAAAGAGGTAAAGTACCCAGATTGGCTAGCCAACGTAGTGGCGGTACCAAAGAAGAATGGAAAGTGGCGGGTATGTGTAGACTTCACCGACCTCAACAAAGCCTGCCCCAAGGACTCATTCCCTCTGCCCCACATCGACACTATGGTAGACGCCACGGCTGGGTACGAACTACTCACCTTCATGGACGCCTTCAGCGGTTACCACCAGATTCAGATGGAGCCCCAAGACCAAGAGAAGACCTCCTTCATTACAAGGCAGGGCACCTACTGCTACCGGGTGATGCCGTTCGGTCTTAGGAACGCCGGCACGACCTACCAACGGCTGGTCAACCGGATGTTCAAAGACCAGATTGGTAAAACCATAGAAGCGTACATCGACGATATGGTGGTAAAGAGCACAGAAAGTTCCCTACACAGGAGCCACCTTGAAGAGACCTTCAAAATCCTGGAGAAATACAACATGAAGCTGAATCCGCAGAAATGCATCTTCGGGGTACAGTCTGCTACTTTCTTAGGGCATGTGGTGACCAAACGGGGGATTGAGGCCAACCCAGATCAGGTACGAGCAATCGCCTCCCTGAAATCCCCCCGAAGTGTGAAGGACGTACAAAAGTTAGCTGGAAAAATAGCCGCACTGAACCGGTTGATCGGTCCGAGATCGGAGGGTCTCACAATTTAAATTTATAAAACCGAACCTCAATTGTAGTAAAGAGGTAGGGTGTCGAACACACGGGAGTTCGTGCGTCGAGAGTACCCGAAAAGACTAAAAAGAGGAGAAAAATAAAGACAAACGAAGGAAAACAAAAGAGATCACCTCGGACCGACACAGAGTCACTTCGGTCCGAGGGTGGATCGAGGTCAATTTGCACGGGACCGACGTGGTACAAGTCGGGCCCGATGTACTGGGGATCTCGGTCTTGAACAATTAGTAGATCGGTCTTGGGTTTTTGGGTTCCACCCCCAACTAGACTTGGATATTCTTCCTCAATTCAACTAATAAGTGTTTGATTCTACTGAGATCGAGGTTGCTCGTCCCTAATCTCTCCAATCTACACTTCGACCCAAGGGAGCTTTCACTCTCCTTCGATGTTAGGTCTAGTGATTGGGTTCGAGATTGCTCTCGCTTACTCTTACCAATCACAAGCCCTAAGCCCCTTGTTTTCACAAGAGAATTGAAGCTTAGTGTAGAGAGGATTCACAAATCAAGCACTCAAAGGCTATGGAATTGAGGTTTTCTGCCCAATCCTAGCTAGGGGATTCCCCCATAGCCCAAGACTATGGAATCTACTCCATCAAGTAAGAGAACAAAGCAATCAAAAGGGAAATCAAGCAAATCTCAATCATCAACATCAAACCAAACTCAAATTGCATTCAAATTCAAAGTGTCTACAAAATCCAAGTTCAAATCTACTTGATCAAGGCAAAACAAAGTACTAAACTCACAATTCTACCTCTCTTCTCCACCGATCCCTCCTTCTCTTCCTTCTCCCTTCTTCTCCTTGCCCTCCAAGTCTTCCTTGAGCCTTTAGAGAGTGATTTGGTTGTGTCTCTCCAAACATCCCCTTAATGCTCTCTAATCACCTCTATTTATAGCCTCTCATGGATTGGGGACCAAGGAATCCCAATTTAGAAAGGGGCAAATGTGGAAAGTTGCTAAAAATATGCCTTGGGGAACAATCTTCATATGCGCCGACTTGGACCGACACGGGTCGACCTCGGGCCCGACGTTGGGAACGTCGGTCCTGGCTTTGGTTGCTCGATCTCGGGCCCGAGTTGGTGTATCTCGATCCTGGGCCTCGATCCTCGTCTTCTTCCTTGGTTTCCTTTGGTTCCACTTCATTCTTGGCTTGGCTCTTGCACTCCTTGACTCGGCTCCTTCATTAGCTCCTCGAAATGGTCCTCATTCTTGCCATTTTACCTACAAAAACAAACAAACTCGCATAGTCTCCGACTCTTGAAGAAAACCGGGAACTAAGCTAAAAAGGAAACAAAACTAACAAAGAAGAGAATGAAAAACACATATTTACAAAGGAAATTAACTACTAAAACACCTCCAAAATGAGAGACATCACCGGTTCATCTCCAAATCGTCAGACAAGTGCCGGCTGTTCTACGAAGTCCTAAAGAAGAACAAGAGTTTCCAAGGGACCGAAAAACACGAAGCTGCCTTCGAGGAACTAAAGAAGTATTTTGCTAACCCTTGCTGTTAGCCAAACCGGTCCCTGGAGAAGTTTTGCAGCTCTACATAGCGGTATCAGAGAACGCCCTGAGCGGGGTACTCATCAAGGATGAAGATGGCCAACAAGTTCCAGTCTACTTCGTGAGCAGAACCATGGTGCCGGCGGAAACACGCTACTCTCCTACAGAGAAGTTGGTGCTATCAGTGGTAATGTGCTCGAACAAACTGCGGCCGTACTTCGAGTCTCACACCATCGTGGTCCTGACAAACTATCCGCTCCGGCAGATCATGCAAAAACCCGAATTCTCGGGGAGAATGGCAAAATGGGCGATCCAGCTGAGCGGATACGACGTCAGATACGAGCCCAGGAGAGCAATTAAATCACAAGTTCTGGCTGACTTCGTTGCCGACTTCACCCCAACCCCCGAAGAAGGAGTACTCAAAGAAGTCTTGGCTGACTCCAACAACGATACCGAAGAAGAGTGGCTGTTACACACGGACGGAGCCTCGAACGTAAGAGGAGCAGGACTCGGGGTTGTGCTAAAATCGACAAAGGGGGATCTGATAGCCCATGCAGTAAGATGCGATTTCGAAACAACAAATAATGAAGCTGAGTACGAAGCACTCATATTCGGCCTAGAGCTAGCTGCCGACTTGTCCATAAAAAGAATCAAGGTACGTGCCGATTCCCTGCTCATCATCAACCCAATCTTAGGGGTCTTCGAAGCCAAGGACGACAGGATGATCAGCTACCTCGGGATAGTCAAAACACTATCCGAGAAGTTTGACCAAATTGAGTTCGAGTAGATCCCTCGTGAGCAAAACGCTTCGGCCGACGCTCTAGCAGGGCTAGGAACAACCTTAGACCCTCGAGAGTTCAGCAGCGTGCCACTGGTCCACCTGCAATGACGGACTATTTCTCTAAGTGGATCGAGGCCGAAGCCTTCCGGGAAATCAAAGACAAACAGGTCATCTCATTCATAAAGAGAAACATCTTGAGTAGATTCGGAGTGCCCACGGAGATCACTTGCGACAATGGCTCCCAGTTCATAAGCAAAAGGATGCGCGACTTTTGCAAGGCATGGAACATCGACTTGGTCACCTCCACACCTAGATACCCTCAGGCTAATGGCCAGGCTGAAGCAAGCAATAAGGTCATCATCAACAACTTGAAGAAGCAGTTAGGAAAAGCCAAAGGGAATTGGGCGGAAGAGCTACCTTTCGTCCTATGGGCCGACTGCACTACACCCAAAGGCGCGACCGGCCAAACACCTTTCTCCCTGGTTCACGGTTGCGAAGCCATCATACCAGCTGAGGTCACGGTGCCTACCGCTCGATACGGGCTTACCACATCCGCAAGTAGCAAAGAAGAATTGGAGGCTGACCTAGACACGATCCAAGAGCTCAGAGAAGTAGCGCATGCACGCATCTCAAAATACCAACAGCAAGTCGCAAGAAGCTACAACAAGAATGTTCGCGTTAAGAGCTTCCAAGAGGGAGATTGGGTCTTGCGCAAGGTATTCCAGAACACCGCAAAAGCCAATGCCGGCAAGTTGGGACCAACTTGGGAAGGGCCGTATAAGATCACCAAGTTAGCAGGAAATGGAGCATACCAGTTGGAATCCAGAGACGGCGAAGCAGTCCCCCGAAGCTGGAACGCGACACACTTAAAGAAGTACTACTTCTAACTCAATTGTTCTCGATAAAATTTCAATCCCTTCTTTAGCATTAGTTTTGAGACTTCTTTAGGACCTAGCTGTTTCCTTTTCAAATAAAAGACTCGGGGGTCACCACCTCTGACGTCGATGCACTATTATTTTTAATACACGATCTGGAATTTGTCTTTGTTAATGATTTGATATGTTTCGCGAGAACCCAACTCTCCCACAACTTAAAGTCATCTCGTACAAAACATCTTTGCGATCAAAACTCACACGCGACTAAAAGCGTTAATTGACCACTGTACGTTTTGCATGGTTATACCGTCTAAATATGACGATGTCGTCACGCATACAACGTGATGAAGTAACCCATAAGTTGGTTACCCCCCATGTAAGTCCAATCAATGTAGTTACATTGGGCTAGTGCGGGAAGGGGACGCTATAGCACCGATACCCAAGGCCACATTCGCGGGACGCCGTGAAAACATTACATCCTAAGGACTAAACTTATGGATCCAAAGGATGCCTAACCATAAACAACTATGCACGGACCTTTGCAGTAAACTAAGCGCAATAACCGAAAGCCTATTTCGTAATAATTACGCGCTGGGGAAAAGTCATATAACGCTCTCCCCGGATGCTGACCTACTAACGCATCCAAAACCATCTGACATTGCCAACTAAACGCAAGTTAAATAATAAAAAGCAGACATCACAAGAACAAATAACCAAAAGCGCCATACAGAGGGCGTTAAAACGATTAAGTCTAATATTTTCCAGCCTACGGCCGAAAATATTAGAAAAGTACTGGCTCGATAGCGAAAGAAGTATCAAGAAAGTCTTAAACAACCAGAAAGTTTAGAAACAGACAGAAAAATATAAAGTTTGCATAAGAAGAGGGCAGGGGTGGTCAATCATCGTTTGGGCTCGCCTTCCCTTCGGCCTCAGCCTCAACATCTTCATCCTTGGCATCTGCCGCGCCACCCGTGGTCGCAGCACCATCTTCAACACTAGGGTTCTCAGCAGTAGTGCTTGGGGTCCCGGCCTCCTTGGTCTTCTCCGAGTCCTCATCCTCGGCCACTTGCTCAGCAAATTCTATGAACTCTTGACCTGGAGGGGGGTTACAGGATGGAAAATACTCTTCCAAGGCCTCCTGCTCCGCGGCAAGCACCCAATTTGCTCCTCTCCCTTCTGCCTGGTCCTGAAGAAGTTCCACCCGCGCCTTTATCGTATAGTACCCGGCCACCTGGGTTACCACCTCCGAGAAATGCTTAGCTGACCTCTTCGCCTCATGCATCCAAGACTCCAGAGAGGCCTTCTCAGCTTGAAGGTCCTCTACCTGAATCGAAAAGGAGTCGATGGTCGATTGGAGCTTGCGAACCTTTCTCTCGGATGCGGCAACAGCGTCTCTGGCACTCTTGGTGTCGGCTTCTAACCTCGACAGCTCATCATGAGAACGACAGTTGGTCGCCATCAGTTCTTGGAAGGCCTGTAGTGAGCACAACCCGATAAACAAAGAGGAAGTGCTGGGCTAAAACGAGCACAATAGAAGCAAAGAAGTATTAATAAAAATGATGAAGAGGATCAACTTACCAGCCTGAGAGTGGTACCCACGCGACTAAAGGCCGCATCAAGGGACAACGGTTGGAATTCGGCCTTGATGTTGGGTGATAGCTTGTCGCCAAAGACGCTCAGAAGATCCTTGGGCTCTCTCTTCTTCATGGCGGGGGACGGGGTCTCTTCGGTCCTCTTCCGCTTCGGAGGCTGAGACTTCTTGGAGTCCACTGAGGGAGTCGGGGAAGCCAAAGCTTTGATACCACTGGACCTTAATCTCTTCACCATCCCGGCCGCAAACATATCAATCTTAGCACCTGCGCACAGCCAACAGTTAGCAACCGTAACATAACAAGGAATTTGAAGATGCAGGATTTCGAATAAGCAGATTCAAACCTGATTTCTTTCCAGATGAGCTCGCCATATCGGAGGATGTTGGGGTTTTACTTGTCTCGGTCTCGTCCTCAGACTCTAATGCTTCCACTTCCTTCGCGGGTTCTTCAGGCTCAGCTTTGATCTTTTTCGGCTTGCGCTTTTCAGCTTCGACCTTCAGCAATCGCCGGCAGACACCTGTGTCAGTACTCCTGCAGTTGATTCCCACCGGCACTACACAAAGAGAAGAGGAAAACCAGATCAGAGCCAGTCACAACACAAAATCAAGGGATAACAACGAAGAGAGGCACGGAGCCTTACGAGATGTGTTCCATCCATCTCGAAAGACTGCTAACACGTCGTCATCTACGCCTCTTAAAGATTCTAATTCGATAAAAAAGAATCGAGCCTGAAGGCTACGAGAAGGCATTTTCGTCTTGGGAATCAGAGGGTTCTTGACATCCCGGGCATGAAGGGTGATCCTACCAGCTCTCTCGGGGACAATTTTGTAGGCAAGGAGGAGTTCTCCCATGGTCATCCTAAGACCCCGCTGCGTAGCAAGCTCATCGATTCTAGCGAGCGTACGCCATGTCGTGGGGAGGATTTGGCAAGGTGAAACTCTCAGGGTATTAATAAACTCTCGGATGAACTCAGAGAAGGGGAATTTCAAACCTATGGAGAACGGGTAATCTAGAAAGCACACCCAACCCTTTCGCACCCAATCGATCTTTTCAATGGTGGGAGCGTGGAATCGGGTTCCCCTGGGAAAACCCCCAAATTCGACCCATTCCGCGATTTCATCTCGGGTCATGGTGCAAGGAAGAAGGTCTTCCTCACTAAGGGCTTTGGAAGAAGTAAAGGGGAACCTCGGAGCCATGGAAAGCAAGAAAGAGAAGCGAAAAGGGTTGGAGCAGTACGTGGAGTGTTCGAAGAGCGGAAAACAGAGGAAGAGGAGAAGAGGGAGAACGCGATTGAAGGCGGAGATGGGAAAGAAAGACGAAGGAGGAGGTTTAAGAGGTCTGCAGAATCCCGAAAACCAAGGCTTGACTGCAACGTCAAATCAATTAAATGCACCATTCAAAATTTGAAAAGGTTCAAAATCTGAACGCTGCATTTAGGGGTATTGTTGGGCCCAGGATTTCCTCACAAAAGTATCGAGACCCGGTTGAGACCTTTTCAGTACTTCTTCAGAGCACAGCGAGAGACGGCGAGGATCGAAGTTGGTTAAACAAGATAGAGTTAAAGATATAAGATAGATTTCTTCAAGATATTTCGTTAGGATCACGATTAGCTAGAATCTCGTATTTTCTTATCTTTTCCTATAAGATAGATGAATCCTAAAGGGCACTATAAAAACCAATTATAAGCCCTAGAGCAGGGGGACGCTCTTTTACACATTCAATCACACTTTGAATACAATTCACAAGCTTTACATCATACGTCTTCTTTGTGATTAACTTCGATCAGGCCCGATCTAGGCCAGAATTCCCTTGGGTGAATTTTGGCTCAAACACAACCTACATCATCAATCGAGCTATGATTCGTCCCTTGCTCAAAAAGACGTTGTTGGATCGTTAGTACTGAGGGACGTCCTTTACTTTGGTAAAGGCGTCCTTAGGTTAGGCGTCCCTACGAGGAGTAGGGGCGTCCTTGAGTAATGCAGCGGAAATTAAGTACTAAACAGATAAACGATGAACGTAGAGAGTTATAGAGGAACCACTCAAGACCAAGTAGTCCTTGAGTGTAAACCTCTACCTCCTTGGAGGATTTTTGAATAGTTCTTTCCTTTCTATTAAACGTCATTACAGTTGTACTGGCGAGTCTTTACAGTTCTCTGGCACTTAGCTTTTCCCTAAGTCCACTAGTAAAGGACTCCTCTAAGCCTACAACTTAAGCGAGTTCAATCCACTAAAGGACTCTATTCCTACGTTCTGCAGTACTTCGCAGAACTCTCTATCTCTCTTTTTGGGTTTTCTGTTACAAACTGTTTTTGTGATTCGGTTACAAGTCTCACTCGATCTAACACAAGTTCTATCACTGTTCTTGAGTTCTTGAGTTAGTTCTTCGTGTTCTTGAGTGAGCCGCTTTCTACTGATTCTCTCTGAATATTCCTGAAAGCGTTAGCGTCACAATAAATGCCTTGGGGGTATTTATAGGACTTGGGGAGGGGCGTCTTTTCACTGGGACGATCATGCCCTTCATGGACGTGGCTACAGGATCTTCCTCCACGTAGTAGGGCGGTGATGAGGAAACTTCCTGTATCCAGCTGTGTACGATGAACTCCGCTACAGGATCGGCCGCCACGTGTTGATGGACTCTGCAACAGGATCGTCCGCCACGTAGTGTTAGACTCCGCTACAGGATCGGTCTCCACGTGTCCTTGGATGATCAAACATTGTCGAGTGATGTCATCCTGTCGGCTATTGAGTAAGGACTCCTTTCTTGCGTTCCTACTTGCTTGGGACTCCGTCCTTGCTCAAGTAGTCTTTAGCTAGTCCTTACTTCCTGTTAGTTAGCGTCCCTAAGCTTATGGGACGCCCATACACACTTGTTGTCCTTCTGGTCATTGGCGTTCCTGAACACTTGGACAACTTTATTAGAATCAAAGTGAGTTTGTCATATCAAAACTAAGGGACGATTGTGTGGAACACTAACAAGTACGCAAGCGTTCTTGATAGCGTCCCAACAATTTCCCCCTTTTTGATGATGACAAACTCTTCAGCAAAATAGTTTTGGCGTTTGAGCTTAGCATGCATGAAAACTTGAAAGCGTCCTCTAACACTTAGAGAAAATTCATTTAGCACAAGTTTTCCTTCTTTGATTCTCTAACTTTTGGATTCTAAGGAGAGAAAAGCGTGCTAGAATTTTCTAGACGTTCTCTAGTTCATTCTAGCATGACGTTCCTTAGACCTTTCACTTAATAGTTCCCCCTTAACACTTGCTTATTCTAGATAACTATTTTCCAGCGCATCTCTGCAAAACTACATTTCCCCCTTTTGGCATCATCGAAAAGGATAACAATTGATAAGAACGTTAAGCACAAAAACATAACTAAAGGCAGTGGAACGCTTAAACACACACAATGCAAGCAAACAGTGGAATTGCCATTCAAACAAAATTAGAGTTATTACAGACCAATGTCATAGTGTTGGAAATGCAAAAGAAGCAAAAGCAACAAAATAGGGGATAAAAGGGGTGGTGGCAATCACTGGGAACGGCGCTGGTCGTGATAAAACTTTAGCAGTTGCTCTTGAAGTTCAGCAGCCTTGGAGAACGCAGATGACAAGTCCTTTAAGGCGGAGAAGATGAGGCACTGGTTGTCCATAATTGCTTCCATGAGTTCTGCTGGAGGATACTGAGCTATGTTTGTAGGGGCAGAACGGGGCAAAGGACCTGAACTCGATGAAGGAGCGTCTGTGGGAAGAGCTGGAGAAGAGGGAGTCCCTAAGAGCATTTGATCAAGGGTTGTAAGGTCTACGGCGGGCTCTTGATCTTGAGGGGACTCTTGAGGCGTGGAATTAAGCCTTGCGGCCTCAGCCTCAGCAGCTAAGCGTTCTTCTTCGGCTTTCAGTCTAGCTTCTTCAGCCTCAGCTTCTAACTGTTTCAGAACGGACGGGAGCTCTTCATTATGCCTTATCTCAACAAGTCCTTTCTTGGCATTCCATTTTAAGCCGAGTTCTTCAGAAGGACCACTCTCATCATAAGCGTCCTGGGACTGCAAGATTGCCTTTACGACTCCAAGGTAAGGCAAGGCGTACCTCTTCCTTCCACACTTGGCCATATGTTGCATAGCAATTCTGGCTAAGTTGATTGGACGGCGTTCTAGGATAGCGTCAATTAGGATTATGTCGTGTGCTTGCACAATTGAACGCTTCTCCTGCCTTGGAAGAATGGCGCGACAAATAAAGTAGTGAACGATTGCGCCAACTTTGCTCAGAACGTGAGCTACCCTGTCGAGTCCCATAGGCCTTTTGCCCTGAAAGATGTGCTCAACCAGAGGCAGTTCTTGATCAGTCGTTTCAAAGCCGCCTTCAGGAAGTGAGCTAAGAGCATCGGACGGTGGCTTGCGTGGACCTAGACCCAGGAAGGAGCGCATTTGGCGTTCTGTCACTGAAGCTTTCTCACCTTCAATTTTGAAGTGGAGGGAGCCATCTTTTGCCTTGTAGCGCAAATCCCTGTAGAACGCCTTTACCTGTTCTTTGTCAACAGTGGTCGGCGTTGGTCCAACGTTCTGCCATCCTTGAAATTTCAAAAGCTCGAGGAACTCCTGAACGGCTGCATCGTCAAATGAGGCTAGCCACTCTTGAGAGTAAATGAGAGGGCTCAGGAGTTTAACGGGCACATCAGCGTTCTTCCTTTTGCGCTTGCCCTTGGGGGACTCAGAGTCCTCATCATCATCTGACTCGTCCTCAGCTTTTTCCGAGTCACTGTCAGAAGCGTCCTCTGTGCCTTGTTCTTTTTCAGCGTCGCCACCAGCTGTGGCTTGATCGGCACCTGAGGTTTGTCCTTGGGACGTGCCCTCAGCGTCCTGAGCCTCTGTCGGATTTTCTGTTGTGGTTGGCTCAGCGTCCGCTGGGACTAGATGGGATTCTGTTTGGATTGTGGGGGAGGGGTTTTCTTGTGGAGCTTGGGAAGGGTTGAGGATTGGGAGGGACTGGTCATAGGGAGGGACTTCCTGAGCATCACGCTCGAGCTCGTCAGAAAGGGTTGGCTCGGCGTCCTTTTGAGGAACCTGGTGCTCGCCAGCGTCCTCAACCACTTGTGTCTCAACTGGAGCATGCTCAACTCCTTCAGCCTCATCATCGGAGTCCCCAACGACGTCAATAATAGGGGAGACTCCTTCAGCAGTTTCTTGAGGCGTTCCTCTGTGGCTCTCAGATGAGCTAGAGGAGGAGGAGGAGATGTGCTCGGGCTCTGGAGCAGCTTGAACCATGAGCACCTTTGGAGATTCGCCAGCTTTGCGGCGTTTGAAGGTGTGCTCAAGGGCTGGACGCTTCTCAACGTCCTCTGGTCCACTCTCAGATGAGGGACGGCGAGATCTAGTGGTCTCGGGGTCTTTGGGGGGAGAGATGTGGGCCGGGGCTTTGGGGAAGTTGGCAAGGTTTAGGGGGGAGTAAGGTTTGGGAGGAAATGGAATGAGAGCATTTGTTTTGGAAGGTTGGGGGGACGGAGGAGGAGTAGGAAGTTGGACGATTGAGATTGGTTGTGGAGGAGGAGTGGATTCCTTAGAAAGGTTGGAAGGCCTTTTAGTGGTGCTAGGCCTTTTTGAGGGTTTGGAGGATGAAACGATTGAGGTCTTGGCCTTTTTGAGAGGCCTTGGGTCGTGAGCCTGTTTGGAGCGTCCCTCCTTTAGATGTGAAGGAAACTTATCCACAATTTGTGTTGGATTTGAGGAGGAGGTTTTGGTTGTTTTTGAGAGGGGAGATGAAGGGGTTGGACGCTTGGATGGGAGGATTGATTTGGTGGTGATGGTAGGGACTTGAGGTGGTGGTGGAGAAGGACTTGGTACTCTTGCTTTAATCATTTTATAAGCCAAAGAGTCCTTTGGGTACATCGGGAAATCGGGAAGAACGGCGTTATGGAGGTCGGGGATAAGATCAAGTAAAGGACCCAGATTCTCACCTCCAAACTGTGAAAAGAAGAGAACGTCGTCCATCCGTCCTAGCAAGTCCTTGTAATTGGTGTTGTGGAGGCCTTGAATGACGAACCGTTCGATGAACCGCTCGTAGTTCCTTGTTTTGACGGCGTCATTCTTTACATCAGGTTTGTCCATGCGTTCCCTTATCAAGTTGTACAGCGTCCTTGGCTTTCTGTTGATAAAGTCCAATAGAGACTCATTTAGAACGATGGGTTTGGGCTTCTCTATGTAATGGGACTTTACCAGCTTTCTGCGCTTCCCGCCGGTGGAAGATCCGGCTCCGTTCAACTGTCTTTGAGACATGTTTTCAGATGAAGTGTAGAGAGAGAAAGTCGCCGGAGTTCTAGAGAAAAGTCAGAACAAATTTGAGAGCGAGAAAGTGGTTGAGCGTAATAAATTTGATTGCGACTGTTCTGGCCTTATATAGAGGAAGCGGTGGCACAAATGGTAATTAACACTGTTTTACTGTGCGACACGTGGCAAAACTTCCGCCTTAAGATTTGAGCAAAAGTAACGGTCACTGTTCACACTTTCAAAAGTTCAAAAATCTGACTCTTCAACTGCTCCTCAAAACTGAACTGGCGTCCTTTGCAACAAACACTGAGCGTTCTCTCATACTTAGCAAAAATTAACCTCTTCAAGCAAACTTCCTTAAGCAAACCAACAACCAACTTACCGTTCTTGTGATTACCTTTCGAACCAGTTGAGAACAACGCAAGTACGTCCCGTAAAAGAAAATATGAAGCTCATAGGACGCTTTTGCGGAGTTCTCGGCTAGGGTAAGCTTAGAGTTCCCATCATTTCGGCTTATAATGAGGGTTGGGTGATCAGGGATACTCTTTTCAAGACAAAATAGAGAAAATTTGAATGGCGTTCCAAAGTAGCAAACACATGAAGTTTTAGACTAGCGTCCTTGCAAATATGAATTCAATGCATAACAGTCCTTAAACACTTAGAATCTACAAAACATAGCCAATCATTGAGAAAATAGTAGAACGGGACTTGCTACTTAAAAGTTATCATCCCTAAGAGCAACCTGAGATGCTCATAGGGACGTCTATCAAGCGCCTTATTGAAAATATCAGCTATTTGGTCTTCAGTCCTTACATGCTCCATACTAATGAGTCCTAGTTCAACATTATCACGCAAGAAATGATGCCTTATATGAATATGCTTTGTGCGTGAATGAAAAACAGGATTCTTTGAAATTTCAATAGCACTTGTGTTATCACAACGAATGGGTATAGTTTCAAGATTGATACCGTAGTCCTCTAGTTGATATTTGATCCAGATAACTTGTGAACAGCACGAAGCAGCAGCAACGTACTCGGCTTCCGCAGTTGAAAGCGCCACAGAGTTCTGTTTCTTAGATCCCCAAGAGACTAAGCATGAACCAAGGAATTGTGCCATTCCTTAGGTGCTTTTCCTATCAATCACATGGCCTGCATAATCAGCGTCCGAGTAGCCAACAAGCTTGAAGGACGTCTTCCTGGGGTACCAAAGGCAAAGATCGTCGCGTCCTTTGAGGTAGCGAAAGATCCTCTTGACTTCTTGCATGTGGGACTCCTTTGGATTCGCATGGAAGCGTGCACACAAGCAAACGGCAAACATGATGTCGGGACGGCTTGCGGTCAAGTAGAGCAAAGAACCAATCATCCCTCTATAAAGCTTTTGATCAACGTCCTTTCCCTGTTCGTCTGCGTAAAGACGCGAGTTTGGAGAACAAGGAGTGGCAACAGGTTTGGACGTGTTCATCCCGTACTTATCAAGCATTTCACGGACATATTTCTGTTGGTGAATGCGCGTCCCTTCCTTGAGTTGATTAATTTGAAGTCCCAAGAAGAAATTGAGTTCTCCAATGAGGGACATCTCAAATTCACTACTCATTAAGGACTTGAACTCATCTACAAGCTTCATGTTAGTACTACCAAAGACTATATCATCAACATAGACTTGGGCAATTAAAATGTCCTTGTGAACTTTCTTTACAAACAAAGTTTTATCAATTGAACCTCTAGTGTACCCATGAGACAAAAGAAAGGACGCAAACCTGTCGTACCATGCACGAGGGGCTTGCTTGAGTCCATAGAGCGCTTTGTCTAGGTAGTACACATGATCTGGGTGAGAGGCGTCCTCGAAGCCAGGCGGCTGAGCAACATACACTTCCTCCTTTAGCTTTCCATTGAGAAAGGCAATCTTAACGTCCATTTGAAATAACTTGAATCCTTTGTGAGCGGCGAAGGCAATGAGAAGACGAACGGCTTCAATTCTAGCAACAGGAGCAAAGGTCTCATCATAGTCTATGCCTTCCTCCTGCTTGAATCCTTGAGCCACCAGTCTTGCCTTGTTCCTTGACACACGTCCACTCTCATCAAGCTTATTTCTGAACACCCATCGCGTCCCTATGATGTTTTTGCCTTTGGGACGAGGGACGAGAGTCCAAACTTTGTTCCTTTCAAACTGATTGAGTTCTTCTTGCATTGCTTGAATCCAATCAGCGTCCTGGAGTGCTTCTTTGATATTCTTTGACTCCACCATAGAGACAAAGGCATTGAACGCACAGAACGCTAAATTTGCACTTTGGGACTTGCTTGCAGCTGACCTTGTTTGAACTCCTTGAGAAGGATCAGAAACAATTTGAGAAGTTGGATGGTCCCTAGAGAAGCGGGACTCCCTTTGAAACAAATGAGCAAATCTTGGATCAATGTCTCCATCAGAATTATCACTGTCACTTTGAGCATCGTTCTCAATGTGTTCCCCCTTAGAGAGAGCGTCCACACTTTGACGTTGCTCGCCTTGTTGACTTGATTCAGCTACATCTTGTTGAACTGGGGATTCACTACGAGAGGGAACTCCTTGAACAACACTGGGAGCGTCCACTGAGACTTCTTCAGGATTTGGAGATGCGTCCTTAGAGACATAGTATTTTCCAGAACTCCAATCTTCAGCTTCATCTTCAGAGTCGTCCTGTTGTTGTGAGGAAGAACGTTCTTTCTTACTTGGTTTTTCTTTATGAGATGAACGTTCTTTGAACACAACATGAATACTCTCCTCAAGCTTTAGACTCCTTTTGTTGAAAACTCTATATGCTTTGCTGGTAAGAGAGTACCCAAGGAATATGGCTTCATCACTCCTTGCATCAAATTTTCAAAGTTTTTCTTTATCATTGTTGTGAACGAAACACTTGCATCCAAAAACTCTGAGATAATCAATGCGAGGCTTCCTTCCATTCAACAACTTATAGGACGTCTTCTTCAGCAGAGGACGGATCATGGCACGATTGATGATATAACATGCTGTAGCAATAGCTTCCGCCCAGAAGTACTTTGGAACGCTATTTGCCAAGAGCATAGTCCTTGCCATATCCTCTAGCGTTCTGTTCTTTCTTTCCACAACTCCATTTTGTTGAGGAGTCCTTGGAGCTGAGAAGTTGTGAGAGACTCCATGTTGATCACAGTAGGCCAGGAACTCTGAATTTTGGAACTCCGTTCCATGGTCTGATCTTATGGCTTTGAGAGGCGTCTCGAGAGCAACTTCCACTTGTTTGATGAAGACTTTGAACGCATTGAAGCAATCTGCTTTGGTTGCCAAGAAAAGAACCCAAGTGAATCGAGAAAAATCATCTACAAGAACGTAAATGTACCTCTTTCCACCATAGCTCAACGTCTTCATGGGTCCACAAAGATCCATATGGAGCAGTTCCAAAGGCTTCTTTGTACTGACTTCATTCTTGGATTTGAAAGACGTTCTTGTTTGCTTCCCTTTGATACAGGCTTCACATTGTTCGACTTTCTCAGGATCGATGCGGGGAAGTCCTTTCACAAGATTTCGCTGATGTAGCTTAAGGATTGTGCTTGGTCCAGCATGGCCAAGTCGGCAATGCCAGAGATCAGCGTCCTCCTTTGATGCAGATAGACACAACTCTGATTTAGGCTTGAATTCTTGATTGAAGATGTAGATATTGTTCTTGCGAACTCCATTGAGAACAACTTTGTTGGACTTCTTGTTAATAACTAGGCACTCCTTCGAGTCAAATGTGACTAGATTTTCACCTTGATCACACATCTGAGAGACGCTAAGAAGATTAAAGCCAAGTCCTTCAACAAGACTAACATTTGTTGCTTTAATGGACGGGTTGAGAATAGCAGTTCCCGTTCCTTTAATCTTTCCTTTGCCCTTATTGCCAAACGAGACAGTTCCTCCCGTGGCACTACTTTGCATAGAAGTGAGATGGATCTGGCTTCCTGTCATATGATTTGAGGCGCCACTATCAATGATCCATGGGCGTCCCCTCACTTCCACCTGCCATAACAAAGTTAGTGTTTGGCGACCCAGGCAAGGTGTTCCTTACCTAGTTCGTTACAAAAGTAGAACTCTGGTTCTGGCATGTAGTCATTAATATTCACATCATTTGAAATAGCATGCTTGCGGAAAGAGTTCCTAGAGCGTCTAGAACGTCTAGGATTAGCCTTAGGAACGAACTTATCATTTTCATTGTTAGTCCTAGCAGCTTTTCCATTTTTCAATATCTTCCTTGAGTTTTAAGCAGTCATACTTGAAGTGATCTCCTTGTCCACAGTACCAACACGTTCTATAGTAAGTACCAAGATAGTACTTCTTATTTGGACGCTGAATCTTGTTTTCTTTCATCTTTTGAGGATTACAAACTTTTGAACCGTCCCCTTTAGCAATCTTCTTGTAAATCTTATGACTGGTGGAATTAGTGTAGTAGTCTTCCTTTCCTAATTCTCCACTTTCTAGAACTCTAATTCTTTCAAGAAGGTTTTTAGTTTTCTCTCTTTCAAGTTCCAGTTCAGAAGTTTTGCTTGCCTCAAAGTCACTAGGAAGAGAGTTCTTAGTGTCAGATTCATACCCTAGACCTCTCTTAGCTGGGACAAAGACCATTGGTCTCACTTCTTCAACTATGGGACTCTTACCCAAAACTTTCACTTCTTCCCTAAGATTAGCGTTCTCAAGTTTGAGACACATGATTTCAGTTTTTAGGGACTTAGTTTCATCACATGAGGACTCTAGTTGAATAGTCATTGTACTACAATTTTCACATTCAACTACAATGTTTTCATCTTCAAGTTCATCCATTCTTCTTTTCATAGCAAGACTTTCCTCCATTATTTTACCAATGAGTTTAAGTAGTTTTGGTTTTAAACATTTTTCTAAAGAACGCATCATGGAATCATGAGTTACCTCTTGTTCATTGTCGGAGGCGTTCTCTTCAACAACTGGGGCGTCCTCTACTGCCATGTATGCAACTTGATCGTCACGTTCATCATCACTTGAACTGAGATCATCCCATGCAGCTGTACATGCTCCAATGAGAGCTTTCTTCTTGTCTTTGGAGGACGCTCCCATAGTGCATTTTTTGGCAAAATGTCCTTTCTTGTTGCATTTGTAGCATGTGAGTTCCTTCATTTCAGCCTCTGTGTACTTGGGACTCTCCTCTTTGTAGAACTTGCTCTTACTACTATGCTTGTTCTTCTTGTTATAGTACTTGAGAGCCTTGTGAATAAGAGAAAGTTCCTCATCTGAGTCAATCTCTTCCTTTGGCTTTCTTTCTTTTTCTTTGGGACGCAAGTTCTCAAGTGTTTCTTTGTTTTGCATCATCAATGCTAGATCTCTTTGGCCACGTAGGTACTCGGCGTACTCTGGTGTTGTGGACGCCAAAGTAAGATCAGTTTGAGGATTCTTTCCTAGCTGAGCCATGTCAGAGACTCTTCTTTCTTCGTACTGCCTGAGCTTCCCATAGATCTCTTCCATGTCTAGAGTTTTGTTGGCTGTGTTTTCTTTGAACGTTGTCCTGTCAAAGTTCCAGACCCCGGTCAAACCATCAATGACCACTTGAACTCTATTCCTCATGGAGATTTCTGTTTCTGGGATGCCCAAGTTCCTCATCTTGGTGACAAGGGCCTCAAAGCGGTATGAGTAGTCGTTCACCGTTTCATTTGGCAGCATGCCAAAAGCATAGAACTCTTTCTTGATTTTCAGCTGGACGTCCTCCTTCATTTCAGTGGTTCCCACATGGAACTTCTCAAGAGCTTCCCACTGTTGTTTCGCTGTAGGCAAGTTGCCAACTCGAGTGGCGTCCCTTTCGCACAAGGACGCTTGAAGAAAACAGATAGCTTTTGCATTGGTTTCCATCAGCTTGAACTCATCAGGACCCCACTCGTCCTCCTTATCAGCTTTGTCAGCGGGAACCTTGAGATCTCCCTTCAAAATGACCTTCCAGCATTGATAATTTTGACCTCTGCAGAAATTTTCAAACCTAGTCTTCCATCGGTTGAAGTTGCCGTCCGTTAGGCGCGGAGGCTTTACAAAAGAGATTCCAATAGGTTCCATGTCCATCTTTACCTGCAACTCAGTAAAAATCTAGAGCGCCTGCACTGATACCAATTGTTGGATCGTTAGTACTGAGAGACGTCCTTTACTTTGGTAAAGGCGTCCTTAGGTTAGGCGTCCCTACGAGGAGTAGGGGCGTCCTTGAGTAATGCAGCGGAAATTAAGTACTAAACAGATAAACGATGAACGCAGAGAATTATAGAGGAACCACTCAAGACCAAGTAGTCCTTGAGTGTAAACCTCTACCTCCTTGGAGGATTTTTGAATAGTTCTTTCCTTTCTATTAAACGTCCTTACAGTTGTACTGGCGAGTCTTTACAGTTCTCTGGCACTTAGCTTTTCCCTAAGTCCACTAGTAAAGGACTCCTCTAAGCCTACAACTTAAGCGAGTTCAATCCACTAAAGGACTCTATTCCTACGTTCTGCAGTACTTCGCAGAACTCTCTATCTCTCTTTTTGGGTTTTCTGTTACAAACTGTTTTTGTGATTCGGTTACAAGTCTCACTCGATCTAACACAAGTTCTATCACTGTTCTTGAGTTCTTGAGTTAGTTCTTCGTGTTCTTGAGTGAGCCGCTTTCTACTGATTCTCTCTGAATATTCCTGAAAGCGTTAGCGTCACAATAAATGCCTTGGGGGTATTTATAGGACTTGGGGAGGGGCGTCTTTTCACTGGGACGATCATGCCCTTCATGGACGTGGCTACAGGATCTTCCTCCACGTAGTAGGGCGGTGATGAGGAAGCTTCCTGTATCCAGCTGTGTATGATGAACTCCGCTACAGGATCGGCCGCCACGTGTTGATGGACTCTGCAACAGGATCGTCCGCCACGTAGTGTTGGACTCCGCTACAGGATCGGTCTCCACGTGTCCTTGGATGATCAAACATTGTCGAGTGATGTCATCCTGTCGGCTAGTGAGTAAGGACTCCTTTCTTGCGTTCCTACTTGCTTGGGACTCCGTCCTTGCTCAAGTAGTCTTTAGCTAGTCCTTACTTCCTGTTAGCTAGCGTCCCTAAGCTTATGGGACGTCCATACACACTTGTTGTCCTTCTGGTCATTGGCGTTCCTGAACACTTGGACAACTTTATTAGAATCAAAGTGAGTTTGTCATATCAAAACTAAGGGACGATTGTGTGGAACACTAACAAGTACGCAAGCGTTCTTGATAGCGTCCCAACAGACGTCCTACGAGCTCTTAAATGGAAGAAAGCCAAACATTTCACACCTGAAAGTCTTTGGGTGTAAATGCTTCATTCATAAAAACGGCAAAGACAACATCGGCAAATTTGATGCTAGAAGTGATGAGGGAATATTTCTTGGGTACTCCCTCACAAGCAAGGCCTATAGAGTCTTTAACAAACGGACTCTTAAGCTTGAGGAAAGTATTCATGTGGTATTCAAAGAAAATACTTCTCTCAAGAAAGAACCAAGTAAGAAGGAACGTCGCTCCTCTCCTAGGGACGATGATGAAGATGATGAAGAAGAACCAAGAGGCTTCTCCGACAAATATTACGTTCCTAGGAACGCCCCTGAGTCTCGCGATGAGGTTTCAATGGGAGTTCCTAGTGAACAACAAGAGCCTTCTCAAACTTGGTCGCTAAACCAAGTAAAGGCCGGCGAATCAAGTCAACAAGGAGAAAGGCACAGTGTGGACGCTCCAGCTGAGGGGGAACACACTGAGCCAACCAATGAAGATGACGGATTTGACTCCGATGAGTCTGATTGGACGGACCCCAGGTGTACTCCTTCCAAGGACGATACTCATAGGGGATCCAACCTTTCAAGACTTCATTCCATAGATCAAATCATCTCAGACATGTCAAAAGGAGTTCAAACAAGATCAGCTGTGAATCAGTCCCTCAACGCCAACATAGCGTTCTATGCCTTCAACGCCTTCGTATCCTTAGTTGAGCCTAAGAACATAAAGGAAGCACTCCAGGACGCTGATTGGATTCAAGCCATGCAAGAAGAACTCAATCAATTTGAGAGGAACAAAGTTTGGACCCTCGTCCCTCGTCCGAGAAACAAAAATATAATAGGGACGAGGTGGGTCTATAGAAACAAGCTTGATGAAAGTGGCCGCGTATCAAGGAATAAAGCAAGGCATGTGGCTCAAGGCTATAGGCAAGAGGAAGGGATCGATTATGATGAGACCTTTGCTCCTGTCGCTAGAATTGAAGCCATTCGCCTCCTCATTTCCTACGCTGCTCACAAGGGGTTCAAGCTCTTTCAAATGGATGTCAAGACAGCCTTCCTCAACGGCAAGCTTAAAGAAGAAGTGTACGTCGCTCAACCTCCAGGATTTGAGGACGTTGATCACCCTGATCATGTGTACTTCTTGGACAAGGCACTCTATGGACTCAAGCAAGCCCCTCGTGCATGGTACGATAGGTTTGCGTCCTTTCTCTTGTCCAACGGATACACACGAGGTAACATTGATAAAACACTATTCTTAAAGAAAGTCCTTAAAGATGTTTTGATTGTCCAAGTCTATGTCGATGACATAGTCTTTGGAAGCACTAACATGAGACTTATAGAGGAATTCAAGAACTTGATGAGTAGTGAGTTTGAGATGTCCCTCATAGGAGAACTCAACTTCTTCTTGGGACTCCAAATCACCCAGCTCAAAGATGGGACGCGCATTCATCAACAAAAGTACATTCGTGAAATGCTTGAGAAGTATGGGATGAACTCTTCAAAATCCATTGATACTCCCATCTCCCCCAACACTCGCCTTTACGCTGATGAAGAAGGAAAGAGTGTAGATCAAAAGCTCTACAGAGGAATGATAGGGTCCTTGCTATACCTAACGGCAAGTCGTCCCGTCATCATGTTCGTTGTATGCTTGTGTGCTCGCTTCCAAGCAAATCCAAAGGAGTCCCACATGCAAGAGGTCAAAAGAATCTTCAGATACCTCAAGGGACGGGATGACCTATGCCTATGGTATCCCAGAAGGACGTCCCTAAACCTGGTAGCGTACTCTGACGCAGACTACGCTGGCCATGTGGTGGATAGGAAGAGCACATCCGACATGGCACAATTCCTTGGCTCATGCCTTGTATCCTGGGGATCCAAAAAGGCAAAACTCCATGGCACTCTCAACCGCGGAAGCTGAGTATGTTGTTGCTGCTTCGTGCTGTTCACAAGTCCTATGGATCAAGTACCAGCTTGAAGATTATGGTACGTTCCTCAACACAGTCCCTATCTTGTGTGATAATACCAGTGCTATAAGTATTGCAAAGAATCCTGTTCATCATTCTAGGACAAAGCATATTCACATAAGACATCACTTTCTTCGTGATAATGTTGAACTTGGATTAATTAAGGTAGATCATGTTAGGACTGAGGACCAAGTGGCCGATATCTTCACAAAAGCACTTGATAGACGTCCCTTCGAGCACCTCCGGTTGCTTTTAGGGATGATAACTTTTAAATGATCAAGTCCCGTTCTATTATTCCCTCCATGATTGTCTATGTTTTGTTGAGAACTTGTTTTAAAGTAAGGTATTCATTTAAAGTCATCTTTAAAAGACGCTAGTCTAAGACATATGTTTTGCTTATGTTTTTGAATGTCATTCATTTCGCTTTTCATCTCAAGAGTATCCCTGATCAAACTACCCTCATTATAAGCCGAAATGATGGGAACTCTAAGCTTACCCAAGCCGAGAATCTTGCAAACGCGTCCTATGAGCGTTCTTTGTCTTATCTTTACGGGACGTACTTGCTTGATATTCAAAAATGGTTCTAAGTGATCAAAGGGACGCATGTTAAGAACTGAGAATTGTCCGTACAGAGTTCTAAGTTCAGAGGTTGAGATCAGTGTCTGGGACGCCGAGGTTCAGTTCTGAGTAAAGCAGGGTTGTGTGTTGAAAGGACGCCAAGACAGAGTCCTTTGCAGTTGTGAAAAGTTTGAATTTTGAAAATGGGAAGTTGAAACGTGAAGTTGAACGCAGATTTCGGGATATGTGTACCGGGTGCAAAATAGCTGTGTTTCTTAGCAAAGAAGTAAGCCACGTGCGGGATTGCGGGTGGGAGAAGCCAAAGGAAAATACCCTATTACCCTTGACCGTTCATCTTCGTCTTCTTCATATATATATGCCCTGCACAACCTGAAAAAAACTTCTTCGCTCCTCTGCTGCTTACACAATTTTAGCAAACTCTCAAATCTTCAAACCCAGATCCCGAAATCACCTTCTCAACCCTAATCTTCATCTATAAAAACCATCTTCTCAAATGGCCAACACAAGAGCAACCAAGAACCCATCTCCCTCTTCGGCGGCGAAAAACCATAGTTCCTCGAAGTCTCCTCCGGTGAAAGGCCAGTCACTCATGGACTCGTGAGGGCGACCTACTGGGCGCCAAGACCCCCCTCGCCACCATTCCTCCTCTCAAACCACCCAACGCCGCCACTCCACCACCCCTCCACAGCCACATCGCTCCTAACCTCCACCACAAAAACACCAACCCCCCCGTTCCCAATCCAAACCCGTCCCAAAACGCTTTCCATTCCTCGAAAAACCCTTTCAACCCGAGCCAGAACCAGACAACATCGCAAAAGGCTCCGTCCATAGGTTACCTGCCCAACCCAAGCGCCGTCCTCCTCTCGACCCACTCATAGAGGACTGCCTAGAAAAAGAGCCAAGGACGCTCGCCAACATTTGCCTACGGGCGTCCGCTCATGACCATCCCCCGAAGATCCAACACCTCCTCCACTACTTTATGGTCACCTATGTCAAGCCGCGCCTTGAGGAAACCAACCATACCAATCCTCCTTTTATGGGACCCGGCATCATTTCCGACACCTTTGGTGGGACGGTGGATGAGCTTGCCAAGCTCCTCCCAGATATCATGGAGTTCTTGGTGGCTGAAGACGTCTGCTCAACTTGAGGGCGTCACTGAGGAGCAAATGGCAGCCATACGCCTCTCTGAGCTGCAAATAGAGAAAGAGGAGAAGGCCAGGCAAGAGCAGGAAGAAAAGGACGCCATTGCTGCGGCGATCCAGCAAAGTCTGCAGGAAGTCCCACGACTCCCTCCTCCTCCACCAAGGATAGAGGAGGTCACTCCCGCTCCTGCTCCTACGGCTACATCAGATCCGCTCGAGGCGGAAATTGAGGCGGACTTGGCAAAGCCTATGCCAACAGTCCAAAGGGCAGCTCCTCAAGAACAGGTCCCGGCCAAGGACGTTGTTCCAACAGTCATCGCTCTAGAGGACTCCCCTGCTAAGGCGCCTCCACCCCCTCCCGCTCCTCTCAAGGTCAAACCCATTTCAGTGGCTCCTCCTTGCCCCTCTGCCCCCGCCACCAAGGCCAAAATAAGAACTCCCTCTCCCTCTCCTCCTAAAGCTTCTCCTCCTCCTCCTCCTCCTCCTCCGCCTGCTACGGTTGTTGAGGAAAGTACACAAGTCCAAGGGATGCCTCCTTCAATCGTCCCTACGTTGTCCTTAACAAGGACTCAAATTGCGGACGCACCTCCTCCCGCACAGGCGTCCGCTGCTGAGGACACTGAGATGGTAGAGTCCCATGAGCAAGGGGACGACGTCTTAGATGAAGAGGATGCCCCTCACCAGGATGAGGATCCTGAGGACGAGGAGGGAGACGGTGAAGAAGAAGACGCTGGTGATGAGGTGATTGAGAGTAACGGCAATAAGTAGAAACGCTTGAAGAAGATTTTATCGCCGCTCCTGTTCACCGCACAATTTCTAGAAGAGAACCAGCGCCACGAGTTTTTGGAACTGCTTGAGTTCCAAGGATGGACGCACCTGGGCGCCGAGGCCGCGGAAGTTGACCCCGAACAGGTTCTCCGCTTTTACTCAAAATTCGAAATATCAGAAGTAAAAGGGAAGCCTCAAGGGACGTTCGAGATTGATGGGGACGAGTACTCAATTGCTGAGGGTACCGTCCGCAATATGCTAGGCCTGCGTCCTTCTCCGCCAGATGCTCTGCACGACCTTCCCAACAAGAATTTTGGTCGTTTCTCCCAGGAAGAGATCTTCAACCGAATTTTCAACGGGAGACAGCCAGTTGCTAAGGATAGGGTCGCTCACTGTCTCTCCAAGACGGGCGTCCTTGCGCATCACTTCATCGTGCGCATGGTCGTCCCCCGCCAAGAAAAGAAGTCGATAGTCCAGATCACTGATAGTATCTTACTAGACGCCTTCTTGGAACGCAAGCCCATCAATTTGTTGCGGGTTATCTTGGAGCACATGGGCAAGTGCATAGGAGGAAGATACTCGCTCCCCTTCCCTGGCCTGGTTAAGCAGATCATGAAGCAGCAAGGCCTCTACGTCCCCAAAACAGAACAGACCTTCGGGATTCATTGGGACGTCAGGCAAATCACACTCCCTCCAATTGGAAAATTGAGGTGTGATGAGCCGCTCCCGTCCGTGAAGAGGCAGCTGGCCAAAGAGCAAAAGGAAGCCGAGAGAAAAGTTAAGGCCGCTGCTGCTGCTGCTAAAAGAGTTGAAGGTGATCCAGAAGCTGAAAATCTTCAAGTAGTTGGGACGTCAGTTGAGGACGCTGCAGAAGAAGAGGATGAGCTCGATGGTATGAGCGTCCCTAATGAGGCCGAGAAGCACTCTCAGAAGTATCTGATGGGCATGATGATCGAGAACCAGTGTATGATGATTGATCCAACAGGTTCACGACACTCTCCATACCCACACAGAATTCTGGAACGCAACAACGAGCTCCTTGCACAGAACAACTATCTTTAGGAGCAACACCTCAAGGCCCTTGGCAAGCGTCCCCGAAAATGATCACTCTCCCCTTCTCTATCCTGAAAAAGTTTATTGTTTTTTTTGTTGTGTTTGTTAAGACTTTGGGACGATGTCCCCTTTTGAATCTTTTCTGTGTAATGATCGTACTCTTCTTATGAATGCAATTCATTACGTTTGTGATCCATTGTGTCTAAGCGTTCCTTTCTTTAATTATGACTTTGTGCTTGCATGCTTTTCAACTTGTTCTCCTTTTCGATGATGCCAAAAGGGGGAAGTATAGTTTTGCAGAGATGCGATTGTCTTTACGTTGTCATAGAAAGCATGTGTTTAGGGGGAATTTCGGCCAAGTCCAAAGGACGCTAGTTAAGAATAAGATAGAACGCACTTAAAAGAATGTGTTGCATGCCAACCTAAGATGAAAAGAAAATCAAGTGTAGTCTCTCATGCTAAAAGCTTTTCTTCTTTGCGTATTATTTGAAAGAGTTTGTCATCATCAAAAAGGGGGAAATCGTTGGGACGATATTAAGGACGCCAGTCATTAATATCTAAACCAATAATGATCGTCCCTTGTTTTGATAATGACAAACTCAAATGTATTTAATAAGTTGTCCGAGTGTTGATCTCAGGTAAGTCCATTGGACGCAAATGAGTGAAAAGGACAAGAAGTGAACGGCAGTCCCTAACTCTGTAGGGACGCACATCATCAGAACTTCCAGAACTAAACGTAGTTGGCAAAGTCCCTGCGCAGATAGGACGGCGTCCTCATCAAGAAGGGACGCGTGCCAAAATACAGACGAAGTTCAAATTCAAATCAAGGCCGCCCCAACATCATTACATCATACTCGGCCGCAGTCCTCAGAAGGAAGCTTCCCTTGTCTGGGCACGTGTAGACAATTCCAAAGATATCGCTTTCCCAGCAATGGTCCCCTATCCACGCGGAGGCTTCCCAAGCGTCAACAGAGTTGACTTCCTCAAGAGGCTCATCGCACCGTTGATGGAAGATCAAGGATCCTGCAAAGCCTCAGAGGACGCTAGAGGACAAGAACCACTTCCGCTATAAATACTCTCCCAAGGGTATGCATAGCGGTGTGGACTTTTGAAGACTTTCTCTCAAGCTCTCCCGAAGCATTCAAGAACACGAACGAAGATCAAGAAGATCAAGTGAGCTTGAAACAAGAGAAAGAAAGTCCAACCACATCAAATCCAAAACAAACCACAAAATAGTTAAAGTTGTAGTTTGTCTCTCACAACGAACCGTGAGAGACGTGTGTGATAGCTTCCTTATAGCTAAGAGAGTTAGGTTACTTTGTTAGGTGGAAAGGAGTGTTACTAGTGAGGCTAAGGACGGACGCTTAGCTCAGTGAAGTGTAACGACTCGCCTAAGTTGTAAGGACTCTCTCTTAATAAGATAAGAACGGCTATTGAAAATCCTCCAAGCGGAGGTAGACGTTTACCCATAAGACTAGTTGGTCTTAGTGGGGTTCCTCTATAAATACTTGTGTCCATTATCTCATTGCGTTTCCTGTTAAGTCTAATTTCCGCTGCACCTAAGGACGTCCTTAACCCAGTTAAGGACGCCTTCATTAACAGACTTACGATCCAACAGATTTATATGTCTTTAATATACTACTACTAAGTTAATTGTATATATATATTTGGAGTTGACATATTTTGTTCTATATTATTATTTTAATGTCCAATTTAGTATATAGTTAGATTAATTAATTGAATATTTAAGAAAACTTTATAGATGTAATTTCAATAATATATTCTTTCATATTTTTATATATATGTGGGTTCTACAATCAAGTTTTAACTAATTAGATTGTTTTAATAAATATGAGTGATGTGGTCCAATGAAAAGTTGACACATGTAGTGCTAGATATTATTTTTAACCTTCGCTTTAGTACATACTTATATTATGATAAGGTTATTGAGTTTATTGGGGAAAAATATTTAATCAAGTTTGATAAATTAATTAGTTAGCTATATAAGATTAGTTACAATTCTATGTGGAGTACCTTTTGATTTGTACAATTTAAAAAAATGTAAGATTTTTCTAACGTACAATATCTAGATTTACTTATTTGGTAGAAAAAAATCTCATTCACCTAAATAGATATGATGTGGATTAATTAATGGATACAATGTCTCTTAATAAAATATTATGTGGAAAAAATTTCTATGTGACATGGATAAATAAATATAATGTGGCTAATAAAAATAAATAAATAATAATGATGTGGAACAAATATATACGTGTCAAAAAATCTTACGTGCAACAATGTGGTGACTCTAAACTTTATGTATTATGTATATGTATACAGATTGGTAAACTTTCCGAATTTGAAAATTAAAAGTCAAAAAGAGAATATATAAATTCGTTGAAATAAAGATTTAATTTATTAGATAAAAAACATTAATTAGACTTGAATCAAATGAAAACTTTTTCTAAATTTATTCACATATTTTCAGTGTTATCAATTTCAATTTAATTTACTAAATTGAAATTGAAAACTCTACAAGTGGTACAAGAATTAGTCCGTCGATTGGTACAGGAATCAGATCGAGAGGGGCCTACAACTCTACAAGTGGGTGATAGTAGGATTATGCTAAATCAAGGTATTGATAGTTCTCTCTCTCAAAAACAAAGCTATTGATCTGATCAAAAAAAAAAACAAAGCTATTGATAGTTGATACTGAGGATTTTTTCCAAGTTGAAGTTGTATAAAAAGATTCTAGACGGCTCGATACAGATAGTTCAATTTTATATGCTTACCTTCTTGTAGAAGAAAGGGAAGATTTTCTCAATAACTAGGCACCTAGCTTAGTGTATGTTTATATGCGCTTTAGAGTAGGTACATAGTTAACGTAAGATCACATATTGACCACTGTTTTACCACAATAAATTAAGGAAACCGAAGTGATGATCCATCTTGATGACCATCAAAAATCAATTTGGTCTTTTAATGTCATGTTACAATATGTACTATTATTTTCTATAAAAGTAACCATACTTTAAAAATAGAGGAGAAAATTGAATATATTATTATGATGATTAAAAAAATTGAAGAACCACTATACATACTCTAAGTGCGCTTTTATACGGTATGCACTTTAGAACGCTATTGAGTGAACATATAATATATATATATATAAGAGAAAGAGTCATATAGGAATATGTTTTAGTGTGAGAAATAAGAATGAATCTAGTCCGTTTGATTATCCTCAATCTCACGGTTGATAACGCGTCCATTCCAAATAAACAAATTAAGCCCCCTTCCTCCCCACGCAGCTTGGCTCAAGCCCCCTCCCGATCCCCCACCGCCTCCCCTCCCACCACATCCACCAAATCCCCGTCGCCACCACTCCCACAGCTTCCCCGTCCTCGACGAAGCCTCCTGGAGTTCAGGCTAGGGCTTCGGAGGCGGAAGGGCGACGGCGCTTCGCCACCGGCCAGATCTACCACCTCCCGAGCGGCGGCGCTGCCGAAGTAGGAATCCCGATCTCTCGCCTCGAGGAGCCACCGGTGGAGGACGAGTTTCTCGGCGCCAGGCTCCGGTGGATCCACCAGGTGGTGGAGGAAGGCAGGGAGAATCTTGCAGCCGTTCCTCCAGCACATCCAGAGGAGCAGCTCGACGATCGTCCTATCGATGCCTAAATCATTCGCCGAGCACCGACATTCAAAACGCCTTGATGACGAGGATCCTCTTGCTGCTCTCCCGATCGTCCTATCTTCGCTCTGTACACCTCCCTTTTTCGCTCTTTGTCGATCCGTCCGCCCGCACTCACTCCGTTTCATGGATGCTTAAGGTAATCCCCGATTTCTCTTGCTAATTAAATTATTAGGAGGCAGTGTGTCTGTGTGGTGCTCCGGCAAATTTCATTGCTTTGCTAAATTATGAAATTCGAGTGGTGATTGTTCTTCATTCTTCACTCTGTTGTTGTATACAGAATTCATTTTCCGTTTGTACGCTTCTTCTATTTTAAGTAAACTTCAAGGTTGCAAGGGCAAAATAGAGCATGGTAGTAGAAAACCTGTTAAATTGTGTCAGTCTATATACTAGAACCCCTCTTGGATTTATGATTTTGCCGTGGTAATGTGTTCTCATACTATTTGATCAATTGTGCTTTGAAGAGATATAATTTAATGAGCCAATTATCATGCCAGTTTGATATTGAAGTGTCCAGAAACACTTTCTGTATTTATTATTTCTACATTTCGTTAGTGCTATGGAAGCTTCATTAATCATGGTTTAACTTTGATTAATTCACTAATTAAGGTCTTCTTAACTTTCAATGGGTTGAGGCATGTTGTTTTGCTGCATATATCAAGTGGCTACGGGAGGGAACTGGTTCTGCGTACAATCGGCAATTGTCCTTTTCTATTTTTCTGTAAACTTCTTTTTTTTTTGCATCTTTATGCGCAAGTTTAATCTTGGGATACACAAGATTTGGACGATTTAATAAAGTTTTTCACGTGTTCAGCGTGATCTTCGCTTGTTTTGGTGTGAACACGTTTGTCTTACATTTGTAATTCGTACATAGATGACATTTTTTCAAGTATGAATTGACTATAGAGTTGCACAAATTTGACTATTGAGTTGCACAAATATTGATGAACAAATTGACCATAGAATTCAACACATTGGCAATAGAGTTGAACAAATATGAATGAACAAATTGACCATTGAGTTGCACAAATTTGACCATTGAGTTGCACAAATTTGACCATTGAGTTGCACAAATATTGATGAACAAATTGATCATAGAATTCACACACATTGGCAATAGAGTTGAACAAATATTAATGAACAAATTGACCATAGAGTTGTACAAATTTGACCATTGAGTTGAACAAATATTGATGAACAAATTGACCATAGAGTTGAACAAATTGGCAATATAGTGCACAAATTGCCAAAGCGAAACAAACTATACGAACTTCGACTACTATAAAATATGACATGAATGCAAAATTGATCATAGAGTTGCACAAATAAGCAATAGAGTTGCACAAATATGGTTGCACAAATCGGCCATAGAGTTGCACAAATCGGTCATACAGTTGCACAAATACGGTTGCACAAATCTGGACGTCCGTGCCGTTTTCCGAAAAATACGCCCGTGCCGTTTTTTTCCCTTTTTTTTCTTGAGCCCTTGATCTCTCCTCATCCAATGGCTATGATTCATTCCTATTTCCTACCATAATAATCACTCCTACCGGATCCGGACCCATATATATATATTATAGGTTTTGGTTCAAGCGATGACCACTCTTATGGTAAGGAGTAAGGACTACTCCTTGTGGTAAGGAGTAATCTCACATTAGATTTACCTTCCTACTATGTAATGGACGGTCTAGATTTTATTTTAAAAAAATCATTTTTCAGGGAAAAGTTTTTTTTTTTTTTTAACGAAAACGATCTCATGTTCTTTTCTGAAAAATACCGTTATAACAGTTAGGTACGAGAGTTCAAATTTTTACACTAAAGAGTTTAAATTAATATACTAACAGTTCAATATATAAGTACTACAAGTTCAATATTCAATATTATATGTGTTCAATTTTTTTTTTAACTATTAGTTCAAGTTTATGTCTATGAGTTCAACTTTTAAATCTTTTGAGTTCATTTTTTATATAATTCTATTTTCAGAAAAATAAATTTATTTTAGTTTAATATTTTATATATTCAAAAATATTTTTTCCTACAAAATAACAACTATAATACATAAATAAAAACTAAAAATTTGGTAGTTCAATTTTTACAACAAAAGTGTTCAATTTATTATGTTAAAAGTTCAATTACTCGTACTAGAAGTTCAATTTTGTAATTTGTACGGGTTCAGTTTTTTGTTCAATAAGTTCAATTTTTTCTTAGTGTTAGTTCAATTTTTATTCATGCAAGTTCAATTTTTATATTACTCGATTTTTCCGAAAATGAAAATAAATCAAAATTAATTTAAAAAATAAAAAAATATTTTTTTTGATTTTTTGAAAAATAAAAAAAATTAAAATAATATGGACCATCCATTATAAAGTAAGGGGGTAAATCCAATAGATAAGGTTACTCCTCATCGTAAGGAGTTGTCCTTACCATAAGAGTAGTCCTCACCGGAACCTCACTCATGTATTATATATATATATATATATATTTACTTCTGAGATTTAAACTATCTGAACATGTGTTCGAATAGTCTATTATTATACATTGAAAAATTCAATGAGAAAATACTTAACTAGCTATATCCCGTCATGCTTATAACTCACATTTCGCATTTTGAAATTATTTTTTATTGTAAATATGATATTCATGAGTCAAAATGTATAATGAAAGTTTTATCATATCAAAAAATATTTTTCTTTTCTAAACAAAAGTGAGATTGATATTCTGATTTGTATTAGCACAATGATGCATATTGGATTATAAAAATTTAAAATCATATTCTAATTAAAAATAAATTCATAGTAAATAAAAATATAATTACTATGACTTGTTATTTACATAAAAAGAAAATTTGAAGGAAACTTTAGAAATATAAAATAGTACCGATATGATTCTAATGCTTTTGTATGTTGTAATAAATAAAATATATTAAATAAGAGTTATTTTATCGTGAATGAGAAAGTCAAGTCATAGTAATCTACCCTACTATAGTGTAAAACGGAGCCAATGTCTTCAGAAAATATTTTACCACGTGGCTATGGTGGCCTGCATATTAAAATAATCTAATGACTCCTCATTTAGATGATAAGTTTTGATCTTCTAATAAATATTATAACATGATCTTTTCATTTAAATAAAAAATCAAGATAAAATTAGAGAGTAATTTCTAAAATAAAAATTATGATATAAAATCAAGATTTTACCTTATCTAATAAGATTTATTAGGTAAAAATCTAATGTATTTATTTTGAGAGTTTACACTTTGGATTATATAAAAAAAATCTTCATATATTTTATAAATTATTTTAAAAAAATATTTGCTCAATAAGTGAACTTTGTAAATAAAATATTGTCCTTAATGTGACTATTAAATTTATTGAGATTAGTACGGGGTTAAACTAGCTAGTTTATTATGGGACATACAAAATGGTTGAAGCTAAAACAGCAGACAGATTATGAAAAGAATAAACTATAATTACAGTCGTTTATCATGTATTCAATCAAACCAGTCGTACAATCTAAGAAATGATAAGTGATCTAGTCATCAGAGAATAGGTATATGTGAACTACTGTGACTGCGACTGCTTTTCAAGGTGGTTGGATAATTGTAGCTTATCCAATTGAACTCTTCTCAAGTTTGAATGAAACGTCCATATTATGCTCCAAATCATTAAACAAGTAGCTAATAGTTGTAGTACAAGTATGAACTATAGGAGTGGAAATGCTTTTTCCATTTTTATTGTACTAATTTGACCTTATATATCGAGTGACGAGTGTGAGTATATTTGTCAAATGGTTAAGTTTAGTTAGTTTCATGTTGGGTTATTTTGGGTTCAAATTAATAGTACCGTAGGTCAAGTTTAATTGCGTCACGACAAGTTATCGTGTCGGTTCAGATTAGTCAATGGATAAATAATAAGTTTGGTCAATCTATCGACTTTCGGATCTCAACCAAAACATATTCGAGTCAATCGGGTTTGTTTATTTTGGGTTTTGATTTCAAATTTTAATCATAAAAGTTTGGCTTTGGTCTCAGAGTTTTCAAATTTGGTTCAGTTTTAAACGAGATGAGTGATGTAGTGCACATTCATTAAAAACAAAAAAAAATAATTAAAAGACTTGTAAATGTAATTAGTATTACTAAACAAGGGAGTATTTCCAAAAGTTGTTCTAATTATTTCGTTGGCAAAAATGTGAAGTTGTTGCAAAAGATACTTTTGGTTGCTAAAGATATTTTTGACAACGATTTTCTTTGTTGTCATAAACTGATTTTCTTGTAGTGTCTAGAAATATATGATTTCTAAATCTATACAATTTCATACTTTGCACATTGAATTTCCAACTTTTAGGACTCGAATTCTAAATTAATGATTATGATATGGAATTTCATATATTGACATATTTAATCTATCTATTGATCTTTTTAAAAAGAAGTTGTTAGGTTGATCATTAGCTATCTATCTATTTATTATGATCTTGTAATTATATTAGGTGGTGATTAAGAAAATTAAGATCTCATACTTATGGTTCGTTTAGACCTCCAATCTTAAGCTATTGGCATGACTTTAGAAGACCTGTATTCAACTGACGTTATTAATATGAGGGTGGTTCTGATGAAAATACCTCTTAAGATAAAAACTATAAATAAACAACAACCGTTAGATTCGAAGAATCTACGGTTGAGATTGAAATATAAATCTAGTTGAGAGGATGGAGGTCTAAAAAAGAACAGGGGTATTTTTGTGATTATGCAGACATTTAAGGACAAATTTGTCTTCACCTTTTAAAACACGAGAAGAAGCCACCCTAGGATTGTCCCGTGTTCCTGGTTTGAGTTCTCCCGTGTTTCAAGCCTTCTGTTTGAGTTCTTTGATCCACCACTTTGGGTGTTCTTCGATTCGGATTGGGATTCAACGTTGGGAGGAAGAGAGATAGGGTTTTCGATCGACCGATTCTGTGCCGCTGCCACCCTAGGACTGTCCGATTTGCAGAGATCGAAGAGCTTGGAGCTAGGGTTCAGGCAGGTAGAGCGATTTGGAGGTGTTTAGGGCTACGCAGTTGGGCGTGGGAGGGGGAATTGCACTTGAAGCAGATGAGAGTGCCTCGGATGTCCGGGAGGGGCGGTGGCGTCGGGGAGGGGGATTTCTGGTGGCCGCAGACCGGAGCTCCGACGGAGTCTGGATGCATCGTGAGATCGATCTGGCCCTCAACTCCCCCGGATCTGACTCCGCCAGCCCTAGCGCCGCCTCCGCCGACCTCTTCCATTTCTCGTCCGTCAACCAGAGGAGGAAGCCCTCCGGATCTCCTCCCCATGCTCTCGCCTTCGCCTTCCGTGAGAGGAAGAGGTTGAGCCACTGCTTCTTCTTCTTCTTCTGTGGCTTTTGTTTGCTCCTCGGCGTCTTCAAGATTGTGGTCATCAGGATCTATTGGAATTAGTGAACAGGGAGCTTGCCCTTTCTTTCAGCTTGTGAGGTACCTTCTCCTGGTGTTGATCAGTGTGAGACCCAGCGAATCCACGTGATAGGCACCTGAATTCGATCGTGGCCTGCTTGATTTTAGTCTGGTTTGTGTGGTCTTTGTGAGATTCAACAATTTCGGATCCTTCCAATCTCCAAACCAATATCAAAGAGGTAGCACTAGAAGAATCGCTCATGATCATAACTACAAGGCGAATTATGATCAAGAAGAAGATTTGTCTATGGTTTCCGACGCGTCTTCGGGTCCTCCAAATTTTCACAATCAAGAGGAGGAGGAAGTAAATTGCTTCCAAAAGGATGGATTTTATTGTACTCCTTCTATGGAGAGTGCTATGAAAAAGAAGGCTAATGAGCCAAGAGGAAAGCACAAAAGGCATTCTTATCTTCATGGTACTGCTAGTTCCCCTGCAATGAGCTGTCCAAAGGTGAGTTCAGTTCAATTCAAGTATGCAAAAAAATCTTATAGCATGTTTTGAGTTATGACCCTTTTCCGAATTATGAAAATTGTATGTTTATTTTTAGGTTCCCTCCAACAATCAACCAGCTTTAGGCCATGGAGTTGAGTATGGAAACTTTGGATTTTGGTAATCTTCTCACCCTAAAAGCCAGGACTCAGTTGAACCAAGTAAGCATCAATTATCTACATGTTCTTAGAATCCGTTTTTGAAAACTTCTCTCTAGACTCTAGAGTTAGTTTTTTTGTTTGTTTGTTTATGATCCATGGCAAATTGGCAATGCATTCACTCATGTATTTTCTTTGGTTCTTTTCGTGTTATTGTCGTCGACTCACAGGCCTGTTTCGCAGAAGGAGAAGAGGGTGAATGCAAATATGAATGGTGGTTTTTCTTCATGCTCTAGGAATGAAGAGGATGGAGAAAAGTGTGGATGTTCAATCAGGAAATAAAGATGTGAACCAAAAAGAAAGGGATTTTGTATCTGTCATGTTTCTTACAACTGTTTTACTGCCTTCAATTGGCCTTTTGTTCATCTCTTCTTTACTTTGTCTGCCTTCATTTGTTCGTTGTCAACGTAGTGGGAAACAAACTGAGAGCAAAAATGTTCTATAAATCAACATTGCCTTCATAACCATTTTCTGTTTGATTTAGCATTTTTCATTCTTTATCATGCCTCATGAACATTCTATAATACCCAAAAAAAAACAAGGAATGTAAAACGTACATGAAACAAAATAAATGGGTTGGTCTAACATATATGCCCTTTTACCACGCATATGAGGCCCATGATCTTTTCTTATATCATTTAAAATCATCATCTATTGCTAATACACTCACTAAAGATGAAGTGATTAAAAAAATGATATGTGAAGAAATGCACAGTATCAATAAAGACAGAATGATGAGTGTTTGATGAAAAAATCTGTTGCTTAGTCTTGTTTAAGTTGGCTGGATTTGTGTATGAAGCTGAAAGATGGTCAATTGGCTTGTTGCATGCTTGTATTCGTTTTCAGATTCAGCAGGCTCGTCCACTACATGAAGGAATCTGTTGGCTGGTATAATAGATATAATACCTACCATTTTCAAGTCTTCCGAGTTGGATTGTCTCCAAACACCTTGTAGTATATGAATGTAGAAAGGTTTTTTTATGTTCGTTATCTTGTTCACGTTTTTACTTTGGATGTTCACATATTTGATCGCACTGTTCACATATTTCATGTCGCTGTTCACATCGTAGTAAAAGATGGTATATTAATGTAAAAACAATTTTTTATGTTCATTATCTTGTTCACATTTTTTCATAGGATGTTCACATATTTGATGGAGTTGTTCACATATTTCATGTTGGCGTTCACATCTTAATAAAGGATGGTATATGAGTGCACAAACGATTTTTTATGTTCACATATGTGTTCACGTATTTTAGATGTACGTTCACATATTTGAGTATAATGTTCACGTATTTGAGTATCATGTTCACGTATTTTGAAAGGTTTTTTATATTCACATTTTTCTTAGGATGTTCACATATTTGATGGACCTGTTCACATATTTGATGGACCTGTTCACATATTTCATGTCGGCGTTCACATCTTAATAAAAAATGGTATATAAGTACACAAACGATTTTTTATGTTCACATATGTGTTCACGTATTTCAGATGTGTGTTCACATTATAATGTTCACGTATTTGAGTATCATGTTCACGTATTTTAGACGCGCGTTCACATATTTTAGTATAATGTTCACGTATTTGAGTATCATGTTCACGTATTTTAGATGTGCGTTCACATATTTGAGTATAATGTTCACGTATTTGAGTATCATGTTCACGTATTTTAGATGTGCGTTCGCATATGAAGAAGTTGTGTCCACGTATTTGATTAACATGTTCACGTATTTTAGACGTACGTTCACATATGAAGTACTTGTGTTCACGTATTTTAGATGTATGTTCAGATTAATGCTGTCAAATTCTTGCCCACATATATGTTAAGCTTTCGAATTTGCACAATTATAAAACATGATCTTTCTCTATATATAAAATTATAAAATGACAAGTTGGACTATAGTGAAAACAAATGCAGCAAAGATAATTCGATGGAGATAGCAAGTAGAGATAGAGAAAAAGGTTGATTGTTAAATTTCTAATACATTCAAGTTCATACATTAATTATATGACGCATAAATATGTATGAATAAGTTTCAATGGGTGAAACAATTTATTACGTTCGTTTTCATGCTCACGTTTTGTCTTTGGTGTTCATATATTTGATGAGATTGTTCACATATTTTATGTCATGGTTCAAGTATTAGTAAAGATGGTATATGAATGAAGAAACAATTTATTATATCCGATTTCATGTTCATATATTTTCTTTGGGTGTTCACATATTTGATGAGGTTGTTCACATATTTTATGTCGTAGTTCACATCTTACTAAAGATTGTAGATTAATCTCGTTCACATATTCCATGCCTTTGTTCACATATTCCATTTTTTTTACATATATATGTCATATATCAATATGTTCATATATGTTCATATATCTATATGTTCACATATTTCACTCCTATGTTCACATATATCATGCAAGTGTTCACATATTTCATGTGGGTGTTCATATTTCAAGATCCATAAATTGATTTTTAGTTTTTTTTTAACCAAATTCTAAGGTTGTACTTGGAAAATGTTGAAGTAAGGGAGATATATATACTTTTTTCTATGGATTTAATTTAAACAACAAATTTACCATGAGCTATGCAACGCCTATCATAATCTATACGTTTTGACATTAATCATACAACAAGATGATAAATGGCTCAAACATGCTCTTCCTATGGCGTTGATGAAATTGCCAGACTATTCTTCAAACAGAGCTTTACACTGAAAATGAACCAACTACAAACTGAGCTTGCTAAATTACATTTACCAGGTAGATGACTACAGTGGCTTCCATTTTCACCATCATCTTTTGTAGTACATGTTAACAAACAAGTAATCATCGTTGTTGTCCTGATCCAGACCCATAATTACCCGGTTGTCCTCTCATTTCATTCCCGTAATTTTGCTGCCTCATCTGGCCATCTGAAACAACCGAACCTCCTCTTGGACCCGTATTGATCCACTTAACAAGCGGTGGATCAATACGAGTAACTCTTTTCATGTGAATCAACTTCTATCCCATTCAACCCAACGAGTAACTCTTGGAAGCTTTTTTGCCCAACACTTATAAACTTGCCACTCATAGGGAGGACCATAGTTACAGCCTTTGTTGTTTCTGTGCTCAAACTTCAAAGCCACCTTTAGTGTTGCAGCACATGTTGCCCGTTCATACCGACGACCAACAAACACCTGACCAAAGCCACCTTTCCCTAACTTCCTTTCCACCTTGTACACAGGCGATGCCCCTACTTGAACCTAGAGCGAAACAACCCCAAACAAACCAAAAAATTCCCAAATTTGTAAACTTCAGTTGAAGATACAAGATGAATTTCAGGAATAAATGAAGCAAAAATGATGTAAACGAGATACCATGTCTGGAAATGGAGATTTGTTGCTATCATCATCCCTGGTGGCCTTGTCAGCGCTAACGCCACCAGTCTAGCATTTTGACTTTGTCTCTTGACTCTTCCTTTTTCTCATCCTCCTCCAACAGCCTATCGGACTCATTGGCTTTCTCCGAAATCTGGTTTTTCGGAGCCTTATTGTTCTTCTTGAGGTGTTGTTGCTCCTCCGCTTCCTCTTCTCGAATCAATTTGGTTGCATCCTCCCCGAAATTGAAGCTGGAAATTGAGTGCTCGGAAGTGAAATCAGTAGAGCTTGGGGATCGTAGCACACAGATTTGATTTGCGTTCCCGAGATTGATCAGAGGTGGTGCCTCCTAAATTAGGTTTTGGAGAACGGTGGAGGATGAAGGGGGGAGAGAGAAATGTCATCAAGGAGTTTGGCGCCAGTCTTCTCGCCGGAAATGTCCTCCAGAGGCGGCGGTGAGATGTGGCCGAAGACGACGACGCGGGGAGGCCGGTGAGATCGACGAAAAACGCTCTGCAGATCAAAGGATTGTGAATTAGGGAAGAAGGTGAAATGAGTAAAAAGTCTAATTTACCCCTCAATTACATATCACGCGTGTTTTTAAACGGACTATCCCAACCCTTCATACTATAAATCGAACGGACATAATTAATTCGCAGTTTTCATGTTAAGAGACATTTTCATTTGATCCCTTCCCTATTAATATTGTTATGGGATCGATTCCTTATTTTCTTTTCCAAAAAATAGTGATTAAAATAACAAAAGCGATTGAAGAATTAAGATACCGAATACGATTTCATATTTTGATAATTTCTCCATATATAAGGGTCCTAAATTATTTTTTTCATAGGGACACCAAAATGCATTGGACGGCTTTGTATGGATGCACATAAAATCAAGTGCACAAGACCTTATATGAGTACATGAACGAGACGTGACTGAGTAAATAACATTCTGTTAATGTAACATTTATAAATCCAACAGTTTAGATATGGAACCATGTATTTAGGGGTTAACGACAAGGAAAAATATTGTAAAAAACTAGGTTAAATAATTAATGTTATTAATTAGATTTTTTTTGTTCGAAATGTTATTAATTAGATAGTAGTATCAACTTTCAAGCCAATGAATTAGTTAATTAGGATTTCATTTTGGGGTTGGTCAAAGTGGAGTTTGCTAAATCTCGACTGTAAAATAATAAATTTATGGTTAAAATTTATTGACGCTTTCTCCAATTCTTTTAGAGGGATTATAGAGTTGATGAATGAAGTAGACCTTTCCAAGTATTCTTCTCTTTTCTTGACTCCTTTTCTATGTACTAATGTTGTTATCAAATATAAACGTAGAGTTTGAACTTGTTTCAAAGCAAATATTTTATGTGAATATATGACAAGAAAACATGAATTGTAAAGTATTAAAAATCCAATGATATTTTAGAAATATATTTTTGACAAATTACAATGCACTATTAGTCTGAGACAGAAATAAATATATATTTAAAAGCTAGTAATGTATTACATAATACATATAATATTTTATGATACACAACATTTACCCTCCATATGGAAACATAAGAAATAGATTTATTCTATATGTTTTTCCTTCTTTTTGCATGTGTGTTATTTTATATTGCATCTAATTGTTTAGAACAAACGTCAACGCTAAATTTTCTATTTATTAATAGATACTCTCCCATCCCTAAATGTTTGTCCATCTTTCTATTATGGTTGTCCCTAAGATTGTCCATGTTTATATCATATTGATGGATCGAGTTGGTTAGTAAATCAGATAAGAAAGTCATAGGGACGACTTCCTTAGGCAGTGGAAATATTGATACGTAAATAAAACTTAAGTGTAGGGTAAACCTCTACCTCCACTTCGACCAACTAGTCTAATGTGTAAATCTCTACCTCCTTAAAGGAAATCTGAATTATTTTCTTATTTATATTATGAGAGTCCATTTAGCTATTACACAAGCAGAATACAAACTTCTCTGAACTATAAGAGTTTGTCCTTATTGTTCACTATTGCACTCTCTTTCATCACCTAGATATTGTACCTTAACTCAGTAATAAAACAAGGAACGCCAAACCTAACGAGTTCCCTACTCCTTAGGAAACTCAACACTCTAGGTTGAAAAGATTTGATGTTCTTAGTAGATTTCTTCTTTCTTCGTTCAAGCTCAAAAACTCTCTCACTTTGTTCTTGGTGTTCTTGAAAGTATGAGTGAGAGAATATATGGAAGAAGTCACATCACCCACAACACACAAGGTTGTATTTATATGTGAGGGAAAACATGCTCTTCTTCGGACACTTTTTTTCCCTTCTAACGTTCTCAAAGCTATGTTCAGTTAGGTTATCACTTTCCCAATATTGTACAGCTATAAAACTCTTGTCTTCTTCTAATGTTAGTTCTTCCTTTCGCTGGGAAGACACCAGGTGTACACCCAGATGAGTTTGTCAAAAGCGACATCTTGGCTTCATGCAATTTGTCTCTAACATCTTAATCTTTCGAAGATTGCTTGCATAGTTGTTTTGTTGTGTTGTGCTATATGCGTCTTTTTTTTTGTTTCATCTTCACGCTCCTTCTCTTTGAAAGAAAGTCTGAAGACCAATTCAGGGTGAAAAACGGGGTTGCTCCCTCGGCAAAACTGAGGAATTTATCATGAATCCACTTATTTCTGCTGCTTCCGTTATTGCTTTCCATTTTTTTTAATATTGAAAAAAAGATTGTTGAGATTAAAAATGATCATTCTTTTTTGATCCAATCCGTAGGAATCAATAGAAAAGGCAAATCCCTTATGATACACCAGATCCGGCTCGGTTATTGATAGAGTGAATAGATCTGCCATTTCTTGAAATCTCTCTTCGGATTCAAAATCGTGGTGTAACGTGTATCCCCCCTATTACTTTGGCTGGATTATTCGTAAGGGGAGAGTGGCCGAGTGGTCAAAAGCGGCAGACTGTAAATCTGGGATGAGAAGGATGGTCAGTTCTGTCTTCTTCGGACCCTTCTTTTCGTCCTAGGCGTAGAGGAACCACACCAATCCGAGATCCCTTCCCCCCGCTTTCCAAAATGATGACGAACGTCAGCGACGGAGACATCGTAAATTGGTCCGCGGGCGTTCTACTGGGCGCAGTATCCACCCCAAAACTTCATCAGAAATTGCTAACTAGAAATACACGTCAAAAAATTCAACCTTGATTTGGTTTGAATTTGGACTAAAACTGATACGAGAGTGATAGAGAAGATCATGAATCGATGAGCTAGGCCAAAATCGTTCCACAAGTCTCGAGCATTCAAATTCAAAAAGGACGAATCTTCCGTACTGACCCAACCCAGGCCGCTACCGTTCCCTCCGCTACCGACCGTTCCCTCTACTCAGTTTCGAGCGTTCCCTCCCCTCGGTACCGACCCTAGGCCGCTCGGTACCGATCCAAGCCCGCTCGGTACCGACCCTCCTCTGGGTCGTAACGAGGCAGCTGCTCGCTAGGGTTTTCGCGTTTTGGGCCGCGTTTTCAAGTTCCTTCTTCCATGGTGTGTTTGAGGAAAAGTCTTACCTTGTTACCATGATTAGTTAGATAGTATCTTTGACATTATTTTATTTTAGATGGAATTTTAAAACCCTAGATATACAATTCTATAAATTGCATATGTTTTGCTTCTTTATTTTTGAGCGTATTTTGAGAAGAGAACTTGGTTTCTCTTCCTGCGCCCTTTGAAGAATTGTTATTGCTTTGTGTTGGTTTTTATCAAGTTTTCTCCAGTTTGCTTTCATTCATTCCTGTGTTCACTCGAGTTGGTAGCAATTATGTTCGATTGTGTGTTCGTGTGTGCGGGTTCGTGTGAAGAAGACGAGCAAGGGTTTGTGAAGTTGTATTGTCCAAAGTCTAGATCTTACAATCGCTTCCAAGGCTGATAATCTACCCGGGTTGTCGTGCATCAGAAACCTTTTGAGCTCCAATTTCCTTCTTGTAGGGAGGGCTTCCATACATCGTAGAAAAAACATTCTTGTTTAGATAAGCGTTGGATTTCTAAACGTCCCTGTGGCCTATGGATTGTATTCATTTGTTGTTCTTTTCTCATTGATAAGCGTCTCTAGTAGCGTTCATGGGACTTAATGTTAGGATGAACATTGGTTCATAAGGTGTTTTTCATTATCAAAATTAGGGACGTATATCGTTGATCTAGTGTTAATGATTGAGCGTTATTAACACTGTCCCAACACATACATTTCTTAGAATATTATCCTTATTCAATCTCATATATTATCTCCATGATCCAACTTTTCCATCACCTTTATCATTTCTTCTTATAAGATTACAAAATTATTATCAACTAATGTTATATATTAGCCCCATTATCCAACTTGTATATCAACTTTATCACATATTTACTTTTGTTTCTATAATATTACAAAATTACTCTTAACTATTCTTATATATTATCCTAATTATTCAAATATTTAATTTTTTCATTAATCTATACTACCTATAGTATAAAAGCAGAGACATGTCTTCACAAGAAATTGCGCCAAGTGTCATTTCTATAATAAAATAATCAGTCTGGCCCTCCTTTATACAAATTAGGTAGTTAGAATCTCATATAATCTTATCCCGTAAAAATTGCTTAAAACTAGTTTTACCTGTCGCGCCATGCACGACAAATTGACTTTAAATATTAAATTATAATTAGATATTTTATAATCGAATATTAATACAGAAAAAATATAATATAAGTTTTAATGCATGAACGTTTTAAAAAAAAAAGTGACTTTTTGAAGTTCGTATAACTCAAAAATACATAGCAGAAATAGTAATTATACTTGATTACATTTCTTTTCTAAAGCCTAATTATAAGAATCTAAATTGATATACCCCATATCTAAAAACTTCTTTTTATCATTCATATTTATAGTTATCAACTAAAATTATTTTTGAAATTAACCTATGTGTTACCGCTATTTAATTGTTAAGATATTATCTTATTGTGTTTATTTAATTAAAACAAATAACATCTTTCTGATATCTTTATATGCTACGATGTTTGATAATATCTTTATACCCAATAATATCTTAATAAAATTGTACTAATATCTCAATAGTATATTTATTTGATTTAATCACAAATAATATCTAATAATTTATTAAGAACTATCTTCATAAATTAAATAAGATCGTATAATATCTTTCTAATATCTTTATAGTAAGATTTGATAACATTGTATTAGGTAAAAAAAATATAGTTGATCTTATAAATATATAAAATAACTTAGGCATAAAAAGATAAATTTATTTAAGTAAGTCAAATAAAAAAGTAATCACTTAGGCATAATTTAATATAAAATATAGAAAACCACAAATTTACTTGTATTAAAGATATGAGTTGAAACCAATATTCAAAGATTTTGCTTAAGCCGTTTATAGTTGAAAAAAATTAAGTTGAAACCAATTATTTAACCGAATGAATTTACTCTTCTTACTCATAATTTAAGTTGAATTCAGTTATTCGTACAAGTTAAATCCAATCTGTTGAGATGTAATTCAAATTTCTAGATACGACACGTTAACCCTCAAAATCACACAATTTTATTATTTGATCAATTAGTTTTTATTTGATGAATTAGTACACTGCTTGAACCACATGGGTGTTTGAACAATCGGTTGGTCTTTACGTGAGTTGAGGATTAAATATAAAATTGAGGATAGAATTGAACAATCGAAAATAAAATACATTTTATGGAGTAATAAGATTGAAAGATAAATTTGAGAATTAGATAATTAAGGAAAATAAAAGATATAGAGTTGTTATTACATCTATTAGGGTATATGGCATTTGGAAAATGCCATATAGCCTATAGAAGCCACAGGGCTCCAATATTGCACGGATGGCATGGAAGCTGGCAAATAAATACGACCGATGCGCGCCTCCATCGTCATAACCGCTTTCCGCGCGCTCCCGGCGAGAGAAACCGGGCGATTTCCGGCTCAATTTCCGGCGAATTTCCGGCGTTTTCCTGCGTGATTCCAAAGCTGCAAACGCGAGCCTCAATTGTCACCTGCGATTTCGTGCGCCGGATCGATCGAGAGCGACTGTCACCTGCGATTTCGTGCGCGTGATCGATCGAGAGCGACTGTCACCTCAAATCCGCGAGCATTGTCACTGTCGACTACAATTTTGTCGACTACAAGTGATCGAGCAGAGGATTGTCACTGCAAAATCTCTACGCGCGATCGAGCCTGCAATCCTCCAAACTGTCACTTTCTATTTCGAGCAAAAGGTGACACTTTTGCCTTCAAAATCTAATAGTCACTACAGATTATGATGGTAGATGACAATTAAAGTGAGAATTTTCGTAATTACAGTGAGCAAAATCCCTGCGCGAGATCGAGCCACAATCCTCCAAACTGTCACTTGCGATTTCTACCGACAAGCAGAGGATTCGAGCAACAAGTGACACTTTTTCCTTCAAAATCTAATAGTCACTGTACATTGTGATGGTAGATGACAATTACACTGAGAATTTTCGAAATTACTGGAAGTTCTCAATGAGAAGTGACAATCAAGTAATGACAGATTGAGAATCTAGTGACAATTGATGATAAATGTTCATAGAGAAGACGTAATTGAGAATCTAGTGTTGATAGAGGTGACAATTGATGATAACTGCTCATAGGGAAGGGAGAATTGAGAATCTAGTGACAGTATTTACATGACAATTTCGACAGAATTGTGAATCTAGTGACAATATATACATGTTAGTGATAGTGTAGAGGCAATTTCAATTTCCAGTGACAATTTGTACATGATAATTATGGCTTTTCTCTATGATCAATGACAGTATGGACCTTGTAATTGTACCTATTTGCTTTGGAGGGGGATGGAAGACAGAAAATGACGAATGCAAGTATGTTGGTGGAGATGTCACTACAAAGGCATTTGTCTTGGAAGAGAGGTTCAATCTTGAGAGCTTAAAGGAGAAGATTGTTGAAAGATTTAAATTATCAACACAACCAACTGATATCTATATTTCACATCTACATCCTTCAAAGAAGCTGCCTACTCCATTCACTATTGAAAGTGATGACGATCTTCAATCATTCTACCTAATTAGCAGCACCCCTAAGGTTGATTGGGGGTTGACACTATATGTCATTACATATAGTAGGAGAAAAGGGAAAGAGCCGGCAATCCCTAGTACTCAAATTGTGAAACCACCATCAATTGTCACTAGCAGCTATCTACTACCTTCAAATGACAGAAGCTCAAACCAACCTCTAGTGATTTCGGAAGTCAATGATGCACCTCCAAACTCATCAGATGAAGACAATCCACTTGCAATTGAGTGTCCCCCAGATCAACAATATGTACAAGTTGGGCAAATGTACCAAAGCAAAGAAGAACTCAAGACAGCAATGTATAATCATGCAATGAAACAGAGTTATTGCTTCAAGGTCAACAGGTCAAGGTCAGACTACTACTCACTGAAATGTGTAGATGACAGTTGTGAGTGGAAAATGGTAGCTACAAGGTTGAAAGGACTCACTTATTTTGAGGTTAAGAAATTCAATGACACACATACATGCCCCTTTGAAGTGAGATGTACAAGACATATTCAACCATCTTATCAACATATAGGAGAGAAAATTAAACTGAGGTAATTTGACTACTTGTTTTTCATCTCATTTCATTGTGAATTGTCATCACTACTGTTTTATATATGTTAACACCAACATTTCTGTACAAACTGTCATCTCAAGTTTGAAGGTGTGGCCAAAGGCCCAAATCCAAAAATGATCCAAAATGATGTTAGGAATGAAATGCTGCAGTCCATTAGTTACTATAAAGCTTGGAGAGCTCAGCAGTGGGCACATGCATTAAATAGAGGCACACCTGAACAGAATTATGCAAATCTTCCATCTTATTGCCATGTCCTCATGCAAGCTAACCCTGGTACATACACATTTCTACAAACTGATGCCAACAAGAAATTCAAGTATGTCTTCGTTGAACTTGGACCATCAATCAGCGGATATCAACATATGAGAAAGGTTAGTACATATTGTCACTTGTTTACTTGAAACCTTAACAGAAACTTAGTATTGTCACTTTTGGCATTGTAACCTTAACAGAAAACTGAATATTGTCACTTTTGACATTGTCACTATTCTTATTGTCACTGTGTAATTGTCACCTTTTGAACACAACAATACAATTTTGTCATTAGTTTATATATTGTCACGTTTTTAACAGGTTATACAAGTAGATGGCACTCATCTACATAATAGGTATATGGGTGTTCTAATAACTGCCTCAGCACAAGACGCAAACCATCAAATCTATCCTCTTGCTTATGCTGTTGTAGACTCTGAAAATGACAGATCTTGGAGATGGTTTTTTGAGCAACTACTTGTTGTTATTCCATGCTCTAGTGATTTAGTATTTGTCTCAGACCGTCACTTGAGGATAGGTAAATCGGTTGAGTCTGTCTTTCCCTGTCCAAAGCATGTAATTTGCACAAGGCATTTGAAGGGAAATTTGAAGAATAGATTCAAGCAAAAAGGAATTGTGAGGTTGTTTAGCCAAGCTGCAGACTCCTACACCATTTCAGATTTCAACAAATACTTCCAAGACATTGCACAGCAAATGCAGAGATAGGTGAGTATCTAAGAGAAGTGTCACTTGAAAAGTGGTCAAGAGCATGCTTCAGTGGTGATAGATACAACATCATGACAACAAACAACTCAGAAAGCGTCAATGGTGTTTTGAAGAAGCAAGACAATCCCCCATTACTGCTCTCTTGGAGTTCATAAGGTGTCTGTTGTCCAGATGGTTTGCTGAGAGAAAAGCTGTGATAGAAGAACACCTAAATCAGATACCACCTAACATCAATAGCATTTTGGAAGAAAGGTGCAAAAAATCCAAAGCTTATGGTGTTAGAATGTTGAACAAAACTGAGTTTGAGGTGTTTAGTGGTGGGTTTTGTGCTGTGGTTGATCTAGCACAAAGGAAATGCACTTGCAGAATGTTTGATCTGGACAAGATGCCATGCGTTCATGCAATGGCTGCAATTCAACAAATGAAGTACCTTGTGAGAAGCTTCATCAGTGACTACTACCAATTCCAGGCTTGGTGTTTAGGTTATGAAGAGACAATTTATCCATTACCAAACAAATCTGAGTGGAATGTGCCAGACCATATAAACATGATAGTGTGTAATCCCCCAAATGTCAGAAGGAAGGTTGGACGACCAAAGAGGAATAGAATTCCCTCCATAGGCGAGTTCAGAGGGAAGAAGAAGAGGAAGATTAAAATGTCAGAAGGAGCATCAAGTAGCACTGCAATCGTCAAGAAATAGCATTCATATATCATCATTGTCACTTGTTGAACTTGACTCTTAAAACTGTCACTTTTTTGTTTATTGCTATGTCAATGTAAGTTTTCATATGTCACTTGTTGAACATATATCATCAATTTCAGCACTATCATTGATTCTTGATATATCATCACTTGTACGTATTGTATTGCTATACCAATGTCACCACTTAGTTCGAAAATATATGAAAACTGTCACTTCGAAATAGTAACTTCGATTGTTTGTTAAGAGATGTGCCATCTCACTCTTTGTTTTATTTTGTACAACATATGTCATTTATTGGGACTGTGTTCACTTGATCACTTTTTGGATAAAATCGTCACTTGATCATGTTGCTTATAAACTGCCACTACAATTGGGAATGTGTTCACTTAATTGTTTGTTGATTGATATTATCAATTGGAACACACCATAGTTGTAACAGAATGCCTTAAACTATCATCATTGTTATCCACCAATTGTCACAAAACCAAAATCAGTTGGACATTTTGTTTAACATAATGCCTTAATCTGTCACTACTTAAACTGTCACTACACAAATACATACATACGATTCAAGGGTCCCAGATCCAAGTGCCTTAAACTGACACAAATTAGTTCAACATGTCATTACAATTTCATAACTACTAAGTTTAACAAGACAAAAATCAATTGCCATTTTTGGAATCAGGCAAAGGCTCCCAAATCCAAGTGCCGTTAAAAAGATCAATTGCCATTTTCTCCCGAAGTGCAACCATGTGCTGATAATCGACATTGTCCAAGGTGTCACCTAATGCAAATGCCTCAATGTACTTGATAGCATAGACACCATAATTACCACCTCTGCAAAACAAGTAAAAATGAAAAAGGTTAGGACTGAAACATGAATCTTGACAAAACAAAGCATAACAATGTAAAACAATATATACCTCTCCCCTTTTTCATCTTGACAGACATTGTCATTCCTGGACCATGTGAAATCAGCATCTAAATTGCCCAATCTCTTAAAGAATCCAGATGCCTTCATCCACACGGGAAGCACTTTGCAAAAAGGACTTACAACACTGTCAATCTTATCCTCATCATACAACTCTCGAAGACAGTCAAAGACAGTTATATGCTTCGCAACAAGGTCAATTTGCAAAGTAATCCAGTGCTCAATGTCAATGTTCACTGGAGTGAATACCTTTGTTACATCTGTGCGGTACCATGACTTACCATACAGCTCAGGATTAAAGCCATGGAAGTAATCAAACTTTATGCTTGACACTTCTTCTTTGTTCACAACGTAACATTGGACACTTTCAGCATTAAATTCCTTGTACCACACCCAATCCATGACAACTACATCCTTGTACACCTCGGCCTTCTCACTTATAAGCATCCTGATGTGATACATTGCCTCACAAAGGTGCTGCACAAAAGAATATAAGAACAATGACACTTTTAAACATAAAACTGTCACTTGAATAAAACACTTTATATCAAAACTGTCACTTACCTCATCCCCAAGCCAAAGACTGTTTGATTTAAGTAATCTAAAGAAAGTCCTATTAAGAAGTTGATCAGACCCTTGAATACTATCATCTGATTTCCTACAAAACCAGGGAAATTGTATATATGTCACTCACAATCAAAATATAAGAACAATGACACTTATCACCATAAAACTGTCACTTGTATAGAACAATCAATCAACTGACATACCGTTTGTTAAACCATCGATAGAAGGGCATACGGTCTTCATCACTGTAAAAGGAGTACTTTGGACGAATAGGCATTTTGGGAGGCTTCACCTTCTTCTGCTTCTTCGGCTTCTTCTTCCCAACGGTGTATGGCGTGTGAGTCATAGGGACTCCCTTCCTCAGCCTAGCAGATTTCCTTACACAACCGAGATCTGGAACACCCGTCTCCAGAGTACGGTTGTGCATGTCAAACTCCACAGTCCCTTCTCCTCCAGCTTCTTCTTTGTCGCTTCTGTCACTTTCTCCAATGCCCTTAGCACCACCTTGTTCACCTTGTTCTGGAATACCCTCCTCGGTTTCACCTAGTTCTGTCCCACCATCTTCAGTGCCCTGGGTAGTAGCTTCTGTTGCACCAGAATCATCCACAATATAATCTTCGGATTCTTTGTCTCCCTCCTCAACAGCAGGAACTCCATCTTCAACACATCCAACATCATCATTTTGAACTTCATCCAAATACGCAAATAAATGACCATGCTCAGTCATTTGAGAACAATTATCCCTAATGTCTCTTAAAATATCACCAATCTCAAAATCTAATTCAGCACGTAATAGAGCTAAGTAAGTGGAACCTGACTCACTTGAAGGCACCTTTGTAATAGAATCGTTTGTTCTCTCATCTTCCTTCATCAAAACTTCATTCACCTTTCCTGTTTCATCACCAACCTTCACAACAGCATCATCACTGGAGAGCTTCATCGACTCAATCCCTTTGCAATCACTCAAATTGATTGGAACTTCTGGCTGAACTGTCACAACAACATCATCTTCATCATCAGAATCTGAACCAGCCTGCATTCTCCTTTGAAATGAATCAACCTTATTCCACAACCTTGATAGAGTCATGTCAGTCGGTGCAACCTTGTTCTCCAGATTTTTCATAGACCTTGTCATATCATTGCTCAAGTTGTTGAAACCATTGTACAACTCGTTGACAGTGGAAACAAGCCTCTTAGCCCAAGTAGGCTCACCACCTTCATCACCCTTCGCAACAGGAGTATCCTTGACCTGACTCAGAATCTGAGCAGCTTCAACTTGATCATCACAATGAACATCTTCTCGAACTAGATCGGGAGCTGCTTCTGTCACTGGCTCTGCCACTGGCTTTGTCACTGGAGCTGGCCTCTTGAACTTTTCAAGAATAGCATGCACAGGATTGGCTGAAGGCGTTGGTTTCTTAGAGCTCCTTGGCAGTTGCAATCTCTTCCTCTGTCTCCTAGGAGATTCAACAACAGTTTTCTTCTTCTTCGAAGGAGCAGAAACTCTGAAATCACTTTTAGAAAGCTGCGCCTTCCTCTTCGCACCAGCATTCACTTTGTCACTTTGCTTTGCCTTCCCCCTGTCAACAACTGGAACCCGGGGAGCAATAACAAAGTCAGCCATCTCATCGTCAGTGGCAGAATCTGAGTCCTCTTTACGAATGTCCTTCATTTTCTGGCTTGAAATGATCCTTTTAATGAGTTCATCAAAAACAGGATCTTTAGCCTCATCAGGGTAATCACAACAGATAAACTCTGCAAACTCAGAGTAGGAGGGATGTACACACTCCTGCAGAAAACACAAAACAAATACAATAACTGTCACTTATAAGAAAACTGTCACTTGTAAAACTGTCACTTGTAAAAACTGTCACTAGAGACACAAATAATCGTCACTTGTCACTTACCAGTTTCTTTCTCCCAACTGCATAGATTGATTGATATCTCACAAGATTGATTCCATTGCTGCGCCACCTCAGCATATGAGGGACTTCTTTTGCACCTTCAGTAGAGAGACCACACACATCTCTTAACCCTGGAAACCTCTCCACAATCCAAATCTGCAAACACAAAGGCAAAAAAGAAAAAGTTAGACAGAAGAGCATACAAACAAAGTAATTGCATTAATCAAAATTATGAGAACATGAATTACCATAAATGCATAGGGGTATCCAAAGATAGTGCACCCAAATCTATAGTTTGGATCTTTGATCTTTTCCGGGTCACGAGAAGTACGAGTAACCTGTCCTAAACTTGTAATCAATTCATCATAAGCATCCCTTCCCCAAGAGTACTCTTGAAACACTTCCAAATCAGATGACAATGCAATAACACTAGCATCTAGCTGTACTTTAGGACGTCTAGGCATAAGAACACCATACAAAATCAGCAAATGGGCAAGCCTAAGCTTCACATCTTCATCCTTTGTACGAGCCAACTCGGCAGACAAGTCATCATATGTCAGCCTCGGGCGTCCAAAAAACCCTTCTTCTTCATCAGGGGCATCAATTTCAAGGACAATGTCACACTTCAAACCAGTAATTGCTGCGAAATCCATTAATGAAAACCTACAAACTTGCTCACCAATCCTGAACCACATCTCGTGTTTATATTTCGTTTCCAGCTCATGCATCAAAGCATAGTGAATGAGCAGGTAATGAAGTGGCACTTTCTCTTTGAACCGAATAATGTAACCAAAACAGCCTCTGCACATGAAGTCCCAATCCTCTTTTGATAGGTGATCCTTCACAAAATCAATAACGCCAAAATCATGAAACATATTTGCTCTTGCATTGTACCGCTTTGATTCAGGCAACATGTACTTTAGGTTCTTCTTTTCCATGGCTTATACTGCAATTATCATCACAAAACATTCAAAATTGTGAACACAGTAAGCAAATCATCAGCTCAACACGCAGAAATGACACTTATCTAGATAATTGTCACCAGAAAACACAGAGTAAACACAAATGACTACTTAATTGTCACCACAAACCTCAAACATCACGAAATTGTCACCACAGACCTCAAACATCCACGCAATTATAAAAGTGACACAAATTAACATGAACAACCACCAAAATGTCACCGCTTAACACTAACCGCAATTGGATACTAAATTGTCACCTCTTAACATAAACATCACGAAATTGTCATCACAAACCTACTTAACAATGAACAATCAACAAAAATGTCACCACAAAAACACAAAAAACAGTGCTTAACCCTAGAACATGCACTAAAACTCAAAACTCAAAACTCAAACGAGATCTAAAACAACAACAATAGAAGAGCACAAATATGCTTCAAACGAAAATCAACAACATAAACACAAAGCTAAAACGCAAATCAACAAACACTTACTCAGGAATTTCACAAATCAACAAACACTTACGCAGAGAGGTGACAGAAGACAATCGCCCCACAGGAACTCAAAAAATCTTCAATGTCAACACAAATGCATGCAACTTGAGGAAGATGATAGAGCGAGAGTACGATTTCGACTCCTTGCGAGGTGGATCGACGATTAATCGGAACGATTTCGGGATTTCGTGTGAGGTCGTGGAAGTTGAGTTGAGAGGGACGAGAAAACCGTAACGGGACGCGGGGGGTTTTCGTTCTTTTTTTTTTAATTAGTTATGCTATGGATGCAAATAAGGGTGAAATGGGCCGCCCATCAAAAACAGGGCACAAAACATGCCGCCCGGCCCAATTCCTTCTTGTTATTATCTATTTGAGTTGGGAAAAAAAATTAAAATTAAGCGGGGCCAGAATCAACGTGGTGGCTCGAAAACGGTCGGCTTTTATAATATATATATTGATTTACCAAAAGTTATGAATTATCCTGAAAATTATGAATTATCACTTACCAAGAATTAGTTATTATCTTTTGATAAATATTATTATTTAATAAAACGTGATATTTATCGTAAAGTGATTTTTGAACAAATCCAACTTACTTATATTATGAGTTGATTTACTATTGGTAAAAAATGACGATTTGGGGGCCACTTTAGGAGGCGTTTAGGCTGCTGGCAAAATGAATTAGCTATGGGGCCGGTTTTCCAATTTTGCCCCCGTCCCAATTAATTCCATTAATTCCATAATTCCCCCCATTTATTGTGAAATGCCCTCGCCTCACGTGCAGCTTCTTCCCTCTCTTCGAAAAACGGCGCTCGTGCCCTACCACTTTTCGCTGCTCCCTCCACCATCTCTCTGGTTTGCCGGCAAACGGAGGTGCAAAAAACGGGGTCATCACACGACTGGAAGCCACTATGGGATGCCCTCGACCGGACCTCTCACGGCCTGTCACACACATTTGCGACGGTGCTCAGTGATTTCGAAGGAGAAATTACGACGTTCGAGTTTGGAAGATTTGGCAGCCGATTTATGCGCAAAACAGGTATATGAACTCGAACACATTAAACCATGGCTTTGAGGAGTGTTTGTGTTGGATTGGAAACACAAACGCAATGACCATGAGTCTGGATGTGTTGGTGAGGAATCACGTATGACATGGTTTATGTGTGACAACTGTGGACGTGAATGTGTATGGGGTGCATCCAACTCCATGCTGAAAAATCCAAATGTAAACGTGTAACCGTATGACAGGGTTTTTGTGTGACAACAACTAACGAGAATAACGTAACGTATGACATTCTTTGTCTGTGCGACACGTTTGTTTTAACTTAAAAGTGGATGAAATGAACGACACTTGTTTCAGTGTGTGACACGTATGTTTTCACGCATATGGGTTTATGTGGTGACAGCCTCAAAAGTTGAATGTGGTGACATGGTATGACTGATAGTGTATGTGTGACAGGTTTGTTTTATTTTATTTTATTGAAACATGTGAGTGTATGACAATAATGTAGAATTAGCTTGAACACATGGTTGTTTTGTATGTTTTTGTATGATTGTGTGTGACATGGTTGTTTGGAAGATTATGTGTGACATGGTTGTTTTCCAGTGTGTGACAGTTTTGTTTCATCACATTTTTTGTTTGGAAAGTAATGTGTGACATGTATGTTTGGTAGATGACATGCTTGTTCTTGACATGTTTTCTGTTTCTATTGTATGACATGCATGGTTTTGAATGTGTGACAGGGTTGTACAAATGAAGATCCTCACTGTTTCGTACGGTGGAATATGGACCTGTAAATGTGAGTATGGAGGTGACATATCCTCCAAGGCCGTGTTACTAAAGGATGATATCAGCTTAGATGAGTTGAAGAGCACAATAAACCAAAGGTGCAACATGTTGTCACCAGCCAAGAATATGATCTTGTCACACCTCCATCCATTTCAGAAATTGAAGAACCCTTTCAAAGTGGAGAACGAAGAGGATTTCAGTTCATTCCTACATATCAATGCAGCTCCAGGAGTTGATTGGAAAATGCCTCTGTATGTGAGTTTCAATGAGAACAAGGTAATGCCTTTGTATGTGAGTTCGGTAAAGTGTCATTCAGTGTCATACATTCATTCACACCATTGTCATTCAATTGTGTGACAGGATGTAGCAGAACATGTGTGTGTGACAACTCCAAATGCACTGATACAGTGTGTGACACCTCCAACTGCAGTGATACATTGTGTGACACCTCCAACTGCAGTGATATAGTGTGTGACAAGTCCAGTTGCAACTGTTGCACCTATTCAGCTTCTAGGTGAAGCTATTCTGGCAGCACTTCCAGCTATTGAACCTCCAGTTGCAACTATTGAGGATGAATACCAACCAATAGATGTTGATGTGGAGGTGACAAGAGCTCATGAAGATATGGATGACATTGTTGATAAAGATATGGATGAAGAGGGCTACTGTGGTAAAAGGTTTATTGTCAGTGGAGATTTCATAGAGGTTGGGAAAGTGTACCAGTCCAAGAAACATCTACAAGATGCTGTGGAGAACACTGCTTCTCATAAGAGGTATGGGTTTCGTGTAAGAAAATCAAACAAAGAAATATACAAAGTGAAGTGCGTGGCTCCTGAATGTGCATGGCAAATGATGGCGTCAATAATTAAAGGAACAAACAACTTTGTGGTTAGAAAGATCACAGACAAGCATACTTGTGCATTCGACATCAGATTTAAAAAACAACATAAGCCGTCATACAAAAGTATTGCTGACAAGATTAGAACAAGGTCAGTCAAGTTTTGCACTATCTTGCAACTACATTTAAAGAAATTGTGAGATTGTGCATGTATGTATGAAAGGCTGTGTATGTATGACAGGCTGGTGTTGTGAGATTGTGTATGTATGACAGGCTGGTGTTGTGCACATATGCAGGTATGAAGGTGTGAAAAATGGGTCAAATGCAGCTCAAATACGGAATGATGTCCAGAAGGAGTACCATGCATCAATCAGCATGTGGAAGGCTAGGAAAGCAAGAGAGCGAGCTCAAAATTTGATAAGGGGAACACCAGATGAAAACTATGCTCTTCTCCCATCATATTGCCACATGCTGAAGCAAGTGAATGAGGGAACATATTACAAGCTTGTCATTGACAGTTCTAACAGATTCAAATATGTCTTCATCTCATTTGGAGTGTCCATAAGAGGTTTCCAACACCTAAGAAAGGTACAACCCTTGTCACACAACTATATTACAGGCTGTCATACCAACTAGTTAAGTGTGTGACACAAAGTTGACTTGTATGACATTATTTTGTTGTATGACAGCCACTATTTTGTTGTATGACAGACACGATTTTGCTGTTTGACAACAATTATTTTGTTGTATGACAGCCACTAGTTTGATTGCATGACACTTGTTTGTTGTAGGTTATTTCAGTTGATTCAACTAGTTAAGTGTGTGAAACATGTTGTTTGTATGACACTATTTGGATAGTGAAATGACACTATTGTAAGTGTATGACAGCCACTATTTTGTTGTGTGACAGTAGTTTTAGGTATGACAGTAGTTTAATTGTATGACAGTTTTGAGTTTTGTTGTATGACAGCCACTATTTTGTTGTATGACACTAGTTTAATTGCATGACACTTATTTGTTGTAGGTTATATCAGTTGATTCTAACTTCCTTCATGGCAAATATTTTGGGCAATTGATGAGCGCTGTAGGTGAAGATGCAAACCAACAAGTATACCCTCTTGCCTTTGCTATAGTGGATTCTGAAAATGATAAAGCATGACACTAGTTTTTTGAGCAACTGCTTAATGTGGTACCACATACAGAAGACCTGGTTGTTGTGTCAGATCGACATGTCAGCATAAAAAATGCAGTAGCAAATGTGTACCCATTAGCTAAGCATGTTTGTTGCAAAAGACATTTGCAAATGAACCTCAGACAAAGATTCGATGATGTTGGTGTTCTAAGCTTGTTTGAAAAGGCTGCAGAGGCATACACTAAGGCAGAATTTGAGGTTCACTTTCTGGACATATGCAAGGCAAATGCAGAAATAGGGAAATATCTACAAGAAGCTGATTTTTCCAAATGGAGTAGGGCTTACTGTCTTGGTGAAAGGTAATGAATTGTATGACAACACTTAATTGTATGACAGGAACTTATTTTGTATGACAGTAGGTCATTTTCTTGTATGACAGGTACAACATGATGACTTCAAACAACTCTGAGTGTGTAAATGGAGCCTTGAAGATTGCTAGGTCATATCAGTTGGTATCACTGTTTGAGTTCATCAGGGACATGGTCACCCGATGGTTTCAGACACGCAGAAAAGATGCTGCAAAACACCAGAACCAACCCCCTTTGAATGTCAGGTTAATCTTGTTGGAAAGGATGAGGATTTCAAAAAGGTATGACATCAAGCCTTTGAATGATGCACAATTTGAGATTTGTGGTGGAGATTTCTCTGGCATTGTTGATCTAGCAAGAAAGACATGTAGTTGTAGGGTATTTGATCTGGATCACATGCCTTGTGTGCATGCAATTTGTGCAATAGAATACATGGAGTACAATTGCTCAGAATTCTTAGGTGAGTACTACACAGCTGCAGCTTGGTTGAAGGCTTACCATGAGACTATATACCCTACACCATCTAGATCTGAATGGGATGTACAAAAGGAAATCAGCCAGGTGGTATGCAAACCACCACTTGTACGCAGGCCAGTTGGAAGACCAAGGGTGAATAGGCTGCCATCACTTGGAGAATTTAAACCCATTGTGAAGAAAAGGAAGGTGACCACATACAAGTGCAGCTTGTGTGGGAAATCTGGCCACAACAAGAAGACTTGCCCAAGAAGAGAACACACAATCACTTGCAAGCTACCATTCTGAAGCTGTCACCACTACAACTTTCATGGTTCCTTTTGATATTAGGCATATTACTGATGTTTGCACAGCTATCGTATGATTATGCATTTTTTTGGGAAAATATATTGGCATGAATAGCACATTGCTAGTGTAAGTAAAGAAGTATTTTAGGTAAATGACTATGGGTGACAGGTCCTACTTTTGTAACTAGATAGAAATACTTGGTGGTGATAGGTTGATATTTTGTATGACAACCTTTAAATGTTGCAACTGTTTTTTGCTAAATTCAGACTTTTATGTTGTGTTTAGATCTGAATGCAAGGTATACAAAAAACACACATTGAACAAACACAATGCTACCATTAGATATACTTGTCACCAACAAGTGACAAGTATGATTTCCATACAAACAAAACAAGAAACGAACCCTTAAAAAAACCATAACAGCCCTTAAAAAACAACATAACAGCTCAACATAACAACTCAACATGAAGAAATCAAGAAACGAACAGAAGTAGGAAATGATGCAAGGTTGTCACACAATCAAACAACTTATTGCTCTGGTGTGGATGGTGCCGGCTCCAGGGGTGGAAAGCTGTGGCCTGGTGGGAGGTGTTGTGCCCTGAACTCGCTCCCATCTTCAAGGCCAAACTGGTGGGAAATAAACCAAGGGTCAAGATAGTACTTGGAAACATGGCATTTAAGCTGGATATTTAAGTGACAGGGGTACCTCAATGCATGTCTGCTCCATTTGCTCGTGTGTCACACGATCTGCATTGTCATTGTAGAAAAAATTGACCCAGCCAGGAGGGACATGAACCTGCAAGCAATAATACCTATAGATCTTGGCCACCTTCTGTGTGGGATTGAGAAGGAAACCAAGCATGTTATCCTGTTACATATGCCCAAAACAAAACAAATGTTATCCTTGGAATGCCAGAGAAAGGGAAGATGGAGAAAACAGAATTTCAAGCTGTCACCACCCCATGTTTGACATAGACAGTGATCTTTTGGGGTCGAGCGGGAACCCTTTGTTGTGCGGTGGCTGGTCTGAGGCCTTGGGAGCTCATAGCTGAAGGTTTGAGGAAGAGGTGGATGGTATGAAAATGGTGCAAAGGTGTATTTGAGGCTGATTGTATTTATAGTCAAACACCATACCTGTCATACGTTTTTTAACATGTATGGCCAAAAAAATGTATGACAATTGATGGTGTCATCCAAAACAGACAAGAATAGGCATTGGGTTTGGTGGTCAATAGGAGCCATTAAATAATAGGCATACTAATGTGGTCAAAGCAAAAAAGAATCTCAAAAGATTGACAAGATTAGGCATGGGGTTAGAAAAGAAAAGTTGGTCAAAATGGCAATAAATAATGACACAACTGCCACCAAAGATCCCCCTTTGAATTTAGAGGTATACCCTATGAAATCAGGGACACAACCCCCAATACCCTAAGGCTCATCAGTTGTCACACAAGCATTCACCAAAGTTGTGCATGTCATTCCTAGTGAAATTACTAAACTGTGATGCACTATAAACACTCACACATGCATTCACCAGAGTAAAACAAGCCATTCAGACTTGTCACACACATATCTTACAACCTGTTCAATTGTCACACAAACACATGCATGCACAACCTGTCACACAATTGTATATGTTTCAGCATATGATGAACCTGTCATTCACCAACACGCCCACATGCATTGCTTAAAGAGCCTGTCATTCATAACTAGAATGTGTCATACAACAATTAATAACCTTGTCATACATACATTCAAACGATTGTCATTCTAACTAATGCTAAACCAATTACAGCAACCTTTGTCATACACAATGTTTTTGCTAACTAGCTAACATATGTTACATTGTCACAGGTTTTCACTCTCATTAAAGATCCATGTGCCCCTCTGCAACTCTATTGCCATCTTCTCCCTGTGGGCATCAATGTTGTTCTCATCAACATTGAATTCCTCTTTAAAAGTCAGAGCTTCCATGTACTTGAGAGTAAACATACCACAATTTCCCCTGCAAAATAATGAGGATACATTAGCATCAGCAATAAAATGGATCAGGGGAAATAAAAAGTTATGTGACTTTGATGCATTACCCTTGCTTGTCCACTGGAGCATCTTTCACCCTACCACAAGTGAAGGGGGTCCCCAAATCCTTCACCAGATGCTTCATTCTTTCACTGGCATCAAGGAAGTAACGAAACAAAACACAGAGTGGTCCCAGCATGGACTGCATCTGCTCATCAGTGAAGAGGTTTGGAGCATAATCATATATGTCAATATGATTTCCAGGCAAGTCTATCTCCAGAGCAACCCAATGGAGCTTGGAGATGTTAAAGGGTGCATAAACCTTTTTTGCATCAAATCATTGTTTCCCATACGTTAAAGGCAGCAATCCATCCATGTAGTCTGTCCAACCCTTGCAAAATTCAAAGCCCCCATCCCACAGACTTTTCAGAACATCTTCATTGAACCTATTAACCAAAACACAGTCAGCCACAACAACATCTTGCCAGCGTTCAGGCTCATTATGAATCCTCTTCCTGTAGTGGTGCATTCCCTCATTCATATGCTGCAGTAAAACAAGTGAAGCATATAAAATTCTGTACCTGTCACTCATAGTTTTAGCTGTCACACAAAACTCAAAACTAAAACCCTACACATAACAAGCATAAACCCTAAACCCAAACTAAAAACCTACACACAACAAAGCATAAACCCTGTCACACTGAAGCCCTATAACAGTGAAACCCTATAATTCAAACCCTGTCACACAATTCAATACCTGTCACACAAATGCAATACCTGTCACACAATTCAATACTTCCCTAAACTCAAAACTAAAACCCTACACATAACAAACATAAACCCTAAACCCAAACTAAAACCCTACACACAACAAAGCATAAACCCTGTCACACTGAAGCCCTATAACAAGAAGCCCTATAATTCAAACCCTGTCACACAATTCAATACCTGTCACACAAATGCAATACCTGTCACACAATTCAATACTTCCCTAAACCAAAACTAAAACCCTACACATAACAAGCATAAACCCTAAACCCAAACTAAAACCCTACACACAACAAAGCATAAACCTTGTCACACTGAAACCCTATAACAGTGAAGCCATATAATTCAAACTCTGTCACACAATTCAATACCTGTCACACAAATGCAATACTTGTCACACAATTCAATACTTCCCTAAACCAAAACTAAAACCCTACACATAACAAGCATAAACCCTAAACCAAACTAAAACCCTACACACAACAAAGCATAAACCCTGTCACACTGAAGCCCTATAATAGTGAAGCCCTATAATTCAAACCTTGTCACACAATTCAATACCTGTCACACAAATGCAATACCTATTACACAATTCAATACTTCCCTAAACCAAAACTAAAACCCTACACATAGCAAGCATAAACCCTAAACCCAAACTAAAACGCTACACACAACAAAGCATAAACCCTATCACACTAAAGCCCTATAACAGTAAAGCCCTATAATTGAGTACCCTGTCACACAATTCAATATCTGTCACACAATTTGGCTGTCACACAATTCAATACCTGTCACTGAATCACAAACATGTCACTGAATACAGAGGCTGGCAACTGATTCAACAACCCTAAAACCTAAACCTTAAACCCTAAATTCTAAACTCTAAACCCTCAACCCTAAACCCTAAACCCTAAACCCTAACTAAAACTAAAAACCTACACACAACAAAGCATAAACCCTGTCACACTAAAGCATCAACTCTAAAGCCTTGTAATTCACAAGCTGTCACTCAATTGAATATCTGTCACACAATGCACAACCTGTCACACAATGCTTTAAAACAGAGTAAGGTTATGTACCTCATCACCCAACCAGCATTTACTTGTTATGAGCTCTCTGAAGAACTTCTTGTCAAGTGTTGTCTCAAACCCAGCCACGCCCATGTGTGTACTATATAAGACAAAAAAATGGAACCATTAAGAGCTTGAAAAACAAACAGAGAACAAGTTCATATGAAGAGGGCAGTGTAGCAGACCTTGAATCATAATACCAATCATAGAATGCTCGTCTGTCTTTTGTATCATAAAAAGAATTCTTGGGTCTTCTAGGCATTGGCTTAACCTTTTTCTTCTTTTCCTTTTTTTTCTTCTCTGCAGTGTAAGGAGAGACTAGCTTGTCACTAGGCTTGCTGTTCCTTGTAAACTTCCTCACAACTGTAGGTAGGACTTGCTTTTCAGTTTCTTCTTTTTCTTCTTCCTTCTTCTTCCTCTTCAGACTCATCATATTCATCAGATACAGCCTTCTCTTGTGTGACTGTCATCACAAGGCGCTCATCATCCACTTTGTGGCCATCCATTGTCACACCGACCTTCTCAGCCACCTCTGTCACACAAACCTCAGTTTTCTCAGCAGAATCCACATGTACAGCCTTGTCAGCTACCTCTAGCACACCAACCTCAGTTCTCTCAACTTGTACAACCTCATCAACCTTCTCAACTTGTACACCAACCTCACCAACCTTCTCATCAAACTCAGCTCTCTCAATTTGAGGAGAAGTTTGCTCAACTTGTACAACCTTCTCAGCAAGCTCAACCTTCTCAGCAAGCTGAACTGTCTCCTCTTGCACTTCAGCCTTCACACCTTGCACTTCATGATCAGCAGGATCAACTTCTATAGCAGGTGCAGACTTTTCTTTAGGTGTTGGAAACAAACTGGCATTCTCATCAAATTCCTGGCTTTGAGCATGTATGTCCTCCAATACTTCAGCAAAATTCTCCTCAAATTCTCCCTCTTGTCTTTCAGCCTGCTGAGTGGTGGTCTCTTCTTGAACAAGCCCACAGCTTCTTAAATCCTTCCTCAATGCATACATCTGGGAGAGGAGGTCAACTTGCCTATCATTAAGGCGTAGAAGTTGCATGTTCATGTCTTGTTGTATCCCTTGTGTTGATTTTAGAGAACGAGCTAAAATCCTAACATCATCTCTCAATGTCTTGGCCCATAGAGGCTCATCAGACATGGGATCAGCTGACCTGTCACCACCAGTAGTCTTTTCTTGTTGATCCACAGCTCCCTTGTTCTTGTGTTGAGCCTTGATATGTACATTCACTACTGGTGCAACTTTGGCTCCTCTGCCACTTCTCAGCCTGGAGGAAATGCCAGTGACTGCACTCTTTGGCCTCTCAGCACCCTTTTCTTTCTTGTTCACCTTCTTCTTCTTGGCCTCCTTGTTCACCTTCACAATAACTTCTTCAACTGAGCAATCTTCAACATCCATGCTGTCAACAGGCATGTTGTCACCTACTTCATTCCCTTCTTCTTTCCCCTCCTTCTCACCATCTTCCATTTGCTGTCATACAGACACATGTCATACATAAACATGTCATACATATATCAAGCTGTCATACAACACAATTGTAATCACATAATCACATGTCATACATATAACAATTGTTGTTGACCTACCTTTTCTGGAACCTTTTCTTCTTCCACAACAATTTCTTCCTCCACAGCCTTGTCTCCTTCATTCACATCCTTTTCTTCATCATTCCCTAATTTCTTCACAAACTTAACCTTCTTAGCTGATTTATTGGGGGATTTGGTTGCAGCAGGCACACGCCTTGGGAGCTTGAACTTGTCACCAAGCATGTGCTTACCCATATCAGCAAGGCTCTCAAAGTCATCACCAGAATCATCTTGTACTTCCTCCTTCACCTTCCTTTTCCTGGATGGTGTCTTGACCTTCCCTTCCTTCTCCTCACTCTTCTCCACCTTCTCCTGCCTCTTCTCCTCCTTACCAATTGAAGTGTTGTGCCTGTGGGTACCAACTGCATACTTCATCCTCATCCTCATTGCCTTTGACCCCAAAACACTGTCCTTCTCCTCAGAATCCAAAAGCTTCTGCTCAAGCTCTGCAGACATTACAACCTGAGGCAGCCTCCATACAATATAGTTGTCGATGACAGGGTCTTTCTTCTCGTCTGACCATGAGAAATCACCAAAATGGCAAGAGTCATACCTGTACACATCACCCTGAAAACAACAGAAATCAAAGAACCTGTCATACAAGGGAAAATGGGAGTTGTAAGACAACTGTAATAGACAACAATATAAGTACACATTAGCCTACCAATTCCTCAAGTGCATTCTCCAATTGTTTGATGGACAGACCTTTGTCAGTTGAAACAGAATACCATATAAGACCAGAAATGGTGTTCTCATCCAAACTGTAATTAACCTTACACATGTCACACAGCCCTGGAAAAGTTTCAAAGATCCATATCTGACATGACAAAAATAGAACAAATGGTTACAATATGTCATACAACAGGTTTCATCCAATCTCCAACAAACTGAAATACAACAATTGTCATACAACACATTTGTAATCACATATCATACATATAACAATATGTCATACAACACAATTGTAATTACATGTCATACATATATGTGACTGTCATACATAAACATGTCATACATATTGAAATTCTCATGAGTCAGACATTTACCTCAAAGGCCAGAGGATACCCACCCATATTGAATCCTGTCCTGTTATTAGGAGAAGTATGCTTGGCTTGAGAAATCTTGGATAATGCATCTATGGTGGCTATGTAAATCTTCCTACCCCAAGGGTACCTTTGGAATTTGTCCATATTAGAAACTAATGCAGCATGCTCAGTGCTTAGCAAACTGTTAGGCCTGTGAGGAAGCAGCACACCCTCAACTACCAACAAATAGGCTAGCATCATGTTCCTTTTGCTGTTTTTCTCCTTGCATAACATGTCTATCAAATCCCGCAGCTTGCATTTATTTACTCCCAGAACATCTTCCATAGACACCTCTGGCACATCCACATCCACTTCTGTACAATTTAACCCAGTAATGGCAGCAAACTCGACCATAGAGAATCTAACTACCTCATCCTTGACCTTGAACCACAACTCTTTGGACTTCTTTGTCTTTACTTCATGCATCATCATAGCATGGACAGTCGTTCCTAAGAAAGGCAGCTTGTCCCCTATCCTAAAAATTGTACCAAAGCATCCAAATTTTAAGGCCTCCCATTGCTCTTTAGATACATTTTTCCTTATTGTTTTGAAGATAGAGAAATCTGAAAAAACATTGTATCTGCCCCTGAAACGATGACTCTTTGGGAAATAGTACTTCAATGACTTTAATTGCTGCATGTCAAATTCAACTAGAGGAGCAAATGGAACTATCTGTGACATTATCACACCTGTCACACAAAAAATGCAAACCAAACTTAACAAGCTGTCATACAATCTCCAACAAAATGAAATACAACAGTTGTCATATAACACAATTGTAAGCACATGTCATACATATAACAATCTGTCATACAGTCACATGTCATACCTAAACATGTCATACATAACCCTACTACACAACAATTGTCATACAACACAATTGAAATCCAAAAACCTGTACAGTTGTGATACAAACAAAGGACATCCATATTCCTGTCATACAACGGTTGTCATACACACAAATATTCAACCAGAATGCATGTCATACAATGTCATACACCATAATTGTCATCATAATAGGTTGTTATCACTAACCCTGTCATTCCAATACTTGTCCTAGCCTAAACCTGTCATTCCAAACCCTGTCATACAACGGTTGTCATACACATGCATTCTCCACATAACATCCACAACAACCAACCAGTACTCCATTAAAGCTAAATCATGCATTTCAGGCAACCATTGCATTGTGTCATACACTGAACTACCACCTTCGAAAGCCACCAAATCATGGATTTCAGACAGTTTAAGGATTATGCACAAAACATCCACAACAACCAACCATGACTCCATTAAACCTAATTCAACACAATGCAAGCACACACATTGGAAAACAAAGACAGAAGAAGCCTGAAAACCTATATTCCACTAAGAGTACACACAGAAATTGCTCCAGTTCGAGAAAGCCCTAAAAACGAAAGAGGAACCTACCGCGGGGAAGACGATGGAGGAGATGATACAGCGAGGGAAGTCGTCGAACCAAAGCGAGACAGCAGCGACGGGATAATAGCGGTGGAACGGCCGGAATTTGGTCCAAGTCGGAGGCGGTTGAGGGCGGTTTCCGGCTGGAACTGATTTTGCGCCAGAGAATAGAGAGAGAGAAGAGAGAGAGCGGAAAAAGTTGAAATGGGCTAATTGAATGCCTTTTATACGCCCAAAAACCGGCCTCCTACTACATTTATTTTTGGAGGGGGTTAAGGGCTAATTGAATGTGAAGTGGGCGGCTTCCTCGGTAAAAAAACACTAATCACAATACGAAGATAAATATATATGATCCTATAATTTTAATGTGATCATTAGCATTACATATCTATATTTAAATTGGATTTATAATCACATTACCCGTACATGGTAGGGAGTTAAACTAATTATTGTTGAAAGTGTACTTTATCGATAAACAAGTTTGAAGGAAGAAGTAACAGATTACACCTACTTTGTTTTTGGGGATAGATATTACACCCATGAGACTAGCACAATAGGAAGTAGACTTTTTTTGATCGAAAAATAGGAAGTAGACTTTTACACAAAGGCGAGGGAATTTATAAAGTGTGGCCCTGTTGCACGGGCCGGGATGGGTATTTGTATTTCGGGTGTGGAAATATCATGGCTAGAATAAAGTATTCATATTTTAATTCCAGGGGTGACGTGGCATGCGCTTTCGGTGGAGAAGCCGCCTCGTGATCTAAGCGAAGGATCGCGTAAATCTCCCTGGTCAACTGAAGTTGTTCACCTCCGCTCTCCAAGTCCGCTCAGTGCGACTAAACTTATCTAGGAACTAAGTTTCTTTTACTCTTATAATAAGTGTTGGTGTTTATGTCATAAAGATACCATTTTGTTTCAACCAAAAAAAAAGATACAGTACCATTTTGTTTCTTACAAAAAAAAAATACCACTTTGTTCAAAAAACATCTTATTTAATTTGAAGGCAATAGGGATAACTAGACCTGTCAAAAGCTGACCCGACCCGCAAACCCGATCCGACCCAAAAATTTTGGGTTTCAACCCGAAAATTTAGATCTGTGACCCGGGTTCAACCCGATCCAATTGAAACTTGAACCCATTGGGTTTAAACCCGACTCATTGGGTTAGACCCGATTTTTTACTGTCTAAATTATATTACAATATATAAAATTTGTTTTAGAAATTTATGTTATATTTTTTATTATAATATTTAAAGATAATATTTTATTATTTATATAATATTTTATTTAAATTTTGGTACAAAAATTGATACTCTTGACCCGTTGGATTGATCCAACCCGACCTGAAAACCCGAAACGACCCGACCCAGTTTGACCCGTAACCCGATTGACCCGAACCCAAGCTTAATTCGAACCCGGAACGACCCGACCCGAACCCGCCTGACCCGACCCGATCGACAGATCTAGGGATAAGGGTTTAACTTTGAGTTGATATGTATTGTTTTATATTATTATATATTATTATATACTTAAGCATGAATTCATTTTCACTCTCTTATTAAAAGTTATTTTTATTAAATCTTAGTTTTAACATAATGTATATTCTTAATCTTATACATATTTAATTAAAATATTAGTTCTATCTTAGATTTTGAGTTCATTAATTAATAACTATATCCTAATATATAGATCTCATACCTATCATTTTACCCATTTAACTAATAAATGAATCCATCATAAACTTATTATTTTAAGAAAATATTTTTGGTTTATTTGAGTCATAATATGTAGATCATTAGATCATAATATTATCATTTTTACCAATTTAATTAAATATCATATTACATATAATTTAATTTTCATAATTTTATTATAAGATTTATGAAAATCATCAATGATAGCAAATTCTATCATGGTAATTATGCCACATCTTCCATTTATTAGAAATGAATGAAATATTTTTTTACTATCATATCATATTGAAATCCCAATAAGAATATTAACAAAAAGATTACATGATATATTCACCTTAACTATGTATGTAATATTACATATTGATTATATTTTAGACAAATAAAAGATTTCTTAATTAAGATATATAATTATCTGTCAATATTTTTATGACGAAATTGGGTATGTGGGCTATGGGCAAGCAAAAATGGAGTAAATAGGCTACAAGGAAAAAAAATGAGGTCCCATAGGCTTTTTTCCAATTTTGCCCCTACCTTTTTTTTAAATTTATAAGATGACGTCATCATATGACATTGATGACGTCAGCACCCCTTATCACCATCAAGCGTTGACCGACGTTGATCAGCGTTGACCGACAGTGACCGGTATTGATCGGCGTTGACCGGCGTGGCATTAGTGATGACAAGTGACGTGTCATCAGATGACGCGCGGTCCACGTACAAAAAACTTGTCATCAATGATGACCAATTTAGATAAAACTCACCATTCATGACCTCAACTTGTCATCAGATGACAAGTTGGGGTAAAACCCATCATTCACGTAAAAAACATGTCATCAGTGATGACTAGTTCAGAAATTGACCTATGTGGGATTTGAACCCACATTATTGTGCATCAAGCACATTGCTCTACCATTTGAGCTAATAGGCCAGAATTATAAGTAATATATATACAAATTTAACAATGCAAAATAAAACATGTCATCACCCCAACTCGTAAAACAAACTTGTCATCACCCAAAAACATACCCAAACCCATAAAATCATCCAAAAAACCTTAAAACAAACCTGTCATCACCCCCAGATCCGTAAAACAACTTGTCATCACCAAAACACGTTGAAAACGAACTTGTCATCGCCAAAATCTATAAAAACGAACTTGTCATCACCCAAACCCATAAAAAACACCCTGTTATCACCCAGAACCATAAAATCATCCCAAAACCCTTAAAACAAACTTGTCATCACCCAGATTCGTAAAACAAACTTATAATCATCAAAACACATCAAAACGAGCTTGTCATCACCCCAGACCCATAAAATCATCCTAAAAACCTTTAAAAACATTCAAATCGAACTGGTCATCAGTCAAATCCGTAAAACTAACTTGTCATCACCTAAAATCATCCCAAAAACCTTAAAACAAACTTGTCATCACTCAGATTCGTAAAACAAACTTATAATCACCAAAACACATTAAAAACAAACGTGTCATCGCTAAAACCTATTAAAAACAATTTGTCATCACTCAGTCCCATAAAATCATCCCAAAACCCTTAAAAAAAACTTGTCATCAGTCAGATTCGTAGAACAAACTTAAATTGCTTAAAACTCATAAAAAACCACTTGTCATCACCCAAAATCATAAAATCATCCTAAACCCCCCAAAAATGAACTTGTCATCCTAAAAACCCCAAAAGCCAAAAACCCAATCCTAGATCTAGCTCGTAGGAGCCTAGATCTGGCTCGAACAAGCCCAGATCTGGCTCGTAGGAGCCTAGATGTGGCTCGTAGGAGCCTAGATCTAGCTCGTACGATCCTAGATCTAGCTCGTACGAGCCCATATCTGGCTCCAACGAGCCTAGATCTGGCTTCAACGGGCCCAGATCTAGAAGAGACGGATGAGGGAGAGGAGAGGGAGAGGGCGAACGAACCTGAAATCGACGGCGGTGGCGGCGATGGCGGTGGCGTAGGTGGTCGGAGAGGGCGGCGGCGAGGAGAGGGAGGGCGGCGAGAGGGAGGGACGGATTGGGGTGGGCGGCGAGAGGAAAGAGAGGGAGGGAAGAGAGGAAAGAAAATGGAGATGAGAGGGAGAGAGGAGAGGGAGAGAGGGATGAGTGCAAAAAAAATGAAGAGGAGAGAGAAAAAGAAGAGAATGGGGGGTTTTATAGAAGAGGAAGAGTCTAGTTAGCTAATTTATTTTTGGGAGAGGTTACCTTCTTTAAATTTCCACCAAACCCACCCTCCCCACCCCAATCCCTCTATTTTTATAGGTTATTTATATGTTTCTTATTTAATTAATCTTCTCGGAGAATTGATCACATATACAAGATATTTTTCTTTTCTTTTCTTTTCTTATTAAATATTCTCTATATCTTAAGTAGAATATTACAGAATTAATTTTAAACTAGATTAACCTGTCGTATCTTGTACGACTATGTCTTAACTATATAATTATTTTGAATACATTATATTATTGGATTTGTGCATATTTAATTCGACTTAATATGTAGTATATTTTCTTATTCTAAATTTCTCCTAATATCAATACTTGATATGTCTTATAAACCGACCTAAAATATAAAATGTGATAAATCTAATACTGATGTCCTAGTAGATCATATTTTCTTATCATACTTTGCACAAATAAATATAATACTGATGCCCTAACAAATTATATTCTCTATATATAAATTTACGATAACCTAAAATTGTATTTTTTATAGATAAATATATATAAAGTTATGTACTTCAAGTAAATAAATCTACCCATGTGCTACTATTTATAGTTTCTTTTAGGGTAAATCTAAAGATTTTCTTAATTAGTATGATATTCATACTGTTGGGACGATATTAAGGACGTCAGTCATTAATATCTAAACCAATGATGATCGTCCCTTGTTTTGATAATGACAAACTCAAAGGTATTTGATAAGTTGTCCAAGTGTTGATCTCAGGTAAGTCCAGTGGACGCACATGAGCGAAAAGGATAACAAGTGAACGGCAGTCCCTAAACTGTAGGGACGCACGTCATCAGAACTTCCAAAGCTAAACGTAGTTGGCCAAGTTCCTGCGCAGATAGGACGGCGTCCTCATCAAGAAGGGACGCGCGCCAAAATACGGACGAAGTTCAAATTCAAATCAAGGCCGCCCCAACATGATTACATCACGTCCGGCCGTAGTCCTCAGAAGGAAGCTTCCCTTGTCTGGGCACGTGTAGACAACTCCAAAGATGTCGCTTTCCCAGCGATGGTCCCCTACCCACGCGGAGGCTTCCCAAGCGTCAACAGAGTTAACTTCCTCAAGGAGCTCATCGCACCGTTGATGGAAGATCAAGCGTCTGACCAAGTCTCAGAGGACGCTAGAGGACAAGAACCACTTCCGCTATAAATACCCCCTCAAGGGTGTGCATAGCGGTGTGGACTTTGAAGACTTTCTCTCAAGCTCTCCCGAAGCATTCAAGAACACGAACGAAGATCAAGAAGATCAAGTGAGCTTAAAGTAAGAGAAAGAAAGTCCAACCACATTAAATCCAAAACAAACCACAAATCAGTTAGAGTTGTAGTTTGTCTCTCACAACGAACCGTGAGAGACGTGAGTGATAGCTTCCTTATAGCTAAGAGTGTTAGGTTACTTGTTAGGTTGAAAGGAGTGTTACTAGTGAGGCTAAGGACGGACGCTTAGCTCAGAGAAGTGTAACGACTCGCCTAAGTTGTAAGGACTCACTCTCAATAAGATAAGGGACGGCTATTGAAAATCCTCCAACGGAGGTAGAGGTTTACCCGCAAGACTAGTTGGTCTTAGTGGGGTTCCTCTATAAATACCTGTGTTCTCTTATCTTATCTTGTATTCTGTTAAGTCTACTTTCCGCTGCACTAAAGGACGCCCTTAACCCAGTTAAGGACGCCCTCATTAACTGACTTACGATCCAACAATTGGTATTAGAGCAGGCGCTCTAGATTTTGTTGAGTTGCAGGTACAAGATGGACATGGAACCTATTGGAATCTCCTTTGTAAAGCCTCCTCGCCTGACGGACGGCAACTTCAACCGCTGGAAGATCCGCTTCGAGAACTTTTGCAGAAGTCAGAATTATCAATGCTGGAGAGTGATCATGAAAGGTGACCTTACCATCCCTGATGACAAGAAAGACAAAGAGGACGAGTGGGGTCTTGACGAATTCAAGCTTTTGGAAACAAACGCTAAGGCAATATGCTTCCTTCAAGCGTCCCTTTGCGAGAGGGACGCCACCCGGGTTAGCAATCTGGCAACGGCCAAACTACAATGGGAAGCTCTTGAGAAGTACCATGTGGGTACGGTGGAGATGAAGGAAGATGTTAAGCTTGAAATCAAACGAGAGTTCTATGCCTTCAGAATGCTGCCTAATGAAACTGTCAAAGACTACTCATACCGCTTTGAAGCTCTTGTGACCAAGATGCAAAATTTGGGCATCCCAGAAGCTGAAATCTCAATGAGGAACAGAGTTGGAGTAGTCATTGATGGACTTACAGGGAAATGGAATTTTGATAGGACTACGTTCAAGGAAAATACAGCCAACAAGACCCTGGATATGGAAGAAATCTATGGGAAGCTGAGAGGCTATGAAGCAAGAAGGGAAGCCGATATGGCTGAATTGGATAGGAACCCCCAGACAGATCTCGCCTTGATGACGTCAACTCCAGAGTACGCTGAGTATCTGCGCCACCAAAGAGACATTGCTTTAATGGTGGAAGCAAATAAAAATGAGAATCGTGAAAGAATGCGTGCTCAAGCCTTGAGAGAGAAGGAAAGCAAGACCAAGGAACAGCTAGAAGAAGAGGAAGAGATTGCCCTTCTACACAAAGTTGCTCGCTTATGGGGTAAAAAGACCAGAGATTCCAAGAAAAACAAGATGCCTTACAAAAAGGAGAGTCCCAAGTATACAGATGCAGAGATGAAGGAACTTACTTGCTGCAAATGTAACAAGAAAGGACACTTTGCTAAAATGTGTACTACGGGACTAAGCTCAAAGGAAATGAAAATGAAAGCCCTCTTGGGAGCATGTGAAGCCGCATGGGATAATGTGAGTTCTGATGATGAAGAACCCGAAGGACCAGTTGCATACATAGCCGTAGACGACGCCTCAGATGATGAGCAAGTGGCGTACATGGCTGTGGAGGACGCCCCAGTCATTGAAGAGGACGCTCCTGAAAAGGAACAAGAGGTAACTCGTGAATCCATGATGAATTCCTTGGAAAAGTGTTCCAAATCCAAACTTATTAAGCTCATCAATAGAATCATGGAAGAAAGCGTAGCTATGCAACATAGAATGGATGAACTTGAACTTAAAAGTGAAAATGTGTTAGTTGAATGTGAGAACTGTGCTACAGTGTCATTACAACTAGAGTCCTCATGTGTCGAAGTCAAATCCCTGAAAACTGAAGTGATGTGTCTTAAGCTAGAGAATGCTAAGCTTAGGGAAGAGGTGAAAGTGTTAGGGAAAAGCCCAGCAATTGAGGAAGTTCAACCAATGGTGTTTGTCCCAGCCAAGAGAGGACTAGGCTACGAGTCTGACATTAGGAATTCTCTCCCTAGCGACTTTGAGGCAAGCAAAACTTCAGAAATTGAATTGGAAAAGGAAAAGACTAAGAATCTCCTTGAAAGAATTAGAGTCCTAGAAAGTGGAGAGAAAGGTCAAGAGGACTACTACACTAACTCCACCAGTCATAGGATCTATAAGAAAATTGCTAAGGGGGAGGGTTCGAAAGTTTGTAACCCTCAAAAGATGAAAGAGAACAAAATCCAACGTTCCAACAAGAAGTACTACCTTGGTACTTACTATAGGACGTGTTGGTATTGTGGAAAAGGAGATCACTTTAAATATGAATGCTTAAAAATGAAGAACGACATTGAAAGTGGCAAAGCTGCTAGGACCAACATTGAGAATAATAAGTCAATCCCTAAGGCTAACCCTAGACGTCCTAGACGTTCTAAGAGTTCTTTCCGAAAGCATGCTATTTCAAATGACGTGAATATAAGTGACTATATGCCAGAACCAAAGTTCTATTTCTGTAACGAACCAGGTAAGGAACACCTTGCCTGGGTCGCCAAACACTAACTTTGTTTTGGCAGGTGGAAGTGAGGGGACGCCTATGGATCATTGATAGTGGTGCCTCAAACCATATGACAGGAAGCCAGATCCATCTCACTTCTATCCAAAGTAGCGCCACGGGAGGAACTGTCTCGTTTGGCAACAAGGGCAAAGGAAAGATCAAAGGGACGGGAACTGCTATTCTCAATCCGTCCATCAAAGCGACAAACGTTAGCCTTGTTGAAGGACTTGGGTTCAACCTCCTGAGTGTCTCTCAAATGTGTGATCAAGGTGAAAACCGAGTCACATTTGACTCAAAGGAGTGCCTCGTCATCAACAAGAAATCAAACAAAGTCGTCCTCAATGGAGTCAGAAAGAACAATGTCTACATCTTCAATCAGGAGTTCAAGCCAAAATCTGAGTTGTGCTTATCTGTGTCAAAGGAGGACGCTGACCTCTGGCATCGCCGACTTGGCCATGCTGGACCAAGCACAATCCTCAAGCTTCATCAAAGAAATCTTGTGAAAGGTCTTCCCCAAATTGATCCTGAGAAAATTGAACAGTGTGAAGCCTGTATCAAAGGGAAGCAAACAAGAACGTCCTTTAAGTCAAAGAACGATGTCAGCACAAAGAAACCTTTGGAACTTCTCCATATGGATCTTTGTGGACCAATGAAGACGTTGAGCTATGGTGGAAAGAGGTACATTTACGTCCTTGTAGATGATTATTCTCGATTCACCTGGGTTCTTTTCTTAGCTTCAAAAACAGATTGCTTCAACGCATTCAAAGTCTTCATCAAACAAGTGGAAGTTGCGCTTGAGACGCCTCTCAAATCCATAAGATCAGATCATGGGACGGAGTTTCAAAACTCAGAGTTCGTGGCCTACTGTGATCAACATGGAGTCTCTCACAACTTCTCAGCTCCAAGGACTCCTCAACAAAATGGAGTGGTGGAAAGAAAGAATAGGACGCTGGAGGATATGGCAAGGACTATGCTTTTAGCTAATAGCGTCCCCAAGTACTTCTGGGCGGAAGCTATTGCTACAGCATGCTATATTGTCAATCGAGCCATGATCCGTCCTTTGCTGAAGAAGACGTCCTATGAGTTGTTGAACGGAAGAAAGCCTCGCATCGACTATCTCAAAGTCTTTGGATGCAAATGCTTTGTTCACAACAATGATAAAGAAAGACTTGGAAAGTTTGATGCAAGAAGTGACGAAGCCATATTTCTTGGGTACTCCCTCACCAGTAAAGCGTATAGAGTTTTCAATAAACGAACTCTAAGGCTTGAGGAGAGCATTCATGTTGTGTTCAAGGAAAGTGCCTCTCACAAAGAAAAATCAAGTGGGAAAGATCGCTCTTATTCTTCTCAGCAGGACGACTCCGACGATGAAGTTGATCTTGGGTCCTTTGGAAAATACTATGTTCCTAAGGACGCTACTCCAAACCCTGAAGAAGTCTCAGTGGAAGGTCCCAGTGCTGCTCAGGAAATTCTCTCTCGGAGTGAATCACCGGGTCAACATGATGGTGCTGAATCAAGCTTACAAGGTGAACAACGTCAAGAAATGGACGCTCAACTTGAGGGGGAACACTCTGAGCCTTTCAATGAAGACGACGGGTTTGACTCAGATGAATCTGATTGGACGGACCCTAGATGTACTCCTGCAAAGGACGATACTCATAAGGGATCCAATCTTTCAAGACTTCATTCAACAGAACAAATCATCTCAGATATGTCTAAAGGAGTTCAAACAAGATCAGTTGTGAATCAGTCCCATAATGCCAACATAGCATTCTGTGCCTTCAACTCCTTTGTGTCCTTAATTGAACCTAAAAACATAAAGGAGGCACTTCAGGACGCTGATTGGATTCAAGCCATGCAAGAAGAACTCAATCAGTTTGAAAGAAACAAGGTTTGGACCCTCGTCCCTCGTCCAAGAAACAAAAACATAATAGGGACGAGGTGGGTCTACAGGAACAAGCTTGATGAGATTGGTCGCGTGTCAAGAAATAAAGCAAGGCTTGTGGCTCAAGGCTATAGACAAGAGGAAGGAATCGACTATGATGAGACCTTCGCTCCTGTTGCCAGAATTGAAGCCATTCGCCTCCTTATCGCCTATGCCGCTCACAAAGGGTTCAAGCTTTTTCAAATGGATGTCAAAACAACCTTCCTCAACGGCAAGCTCAAAGAAGAAGTGTACGTCGCTCAACCTCCAGGATTTGAGGACGCTGATCACCCTGATCATGTGTACTTCTTGGACAAGGCACTCTATGGACTCAAGCAAGCCCCTCGTGCATGGTACGATAGGTCTGCGTCCTTCCTCTTGTCCAACGGGTACACACGAGGTAACATTGATAAAACACTTTTCTTAAAGAAAGTCCTTAAAGATGTCTTGATTGTCCAAGTCTATGTCGATGACATAGTCTTTGGAAGCACTAACATGAATCTTGTAGATGAATTCAAGAACTTGTTGAGTAGTGAGTTTGAGATGTCCCTCATAGGAGAACTCAACTTCTTCTTGGGACTCCAAATCACTCGGCTCAAAGATGGGACGCGCATTCATCAACAGAAGTACATTCGTGAAATGCTTGAGAAGTATGGGATGAACTCTTCAAAACCCATTGATACTCCCATCTACCCCAACACTCGCCTTTATGCTGATGAAGAAGGCAAGAGTGTAGATCAAAAGCTCTACAGAGGAATGATCAGGTCCTTGCTATACCTAACGGCAAGTCGTCCCGACATCATGTTCGCTGTGTGCTTATGTGCTCGCTTCCAAGCAAATCCAAAAGAGTCCCACATGCAAGAAGTGAAGAGAATCTTCAGATACCTCAAGGGACGGGATGACCTATGCCTATGGTATCCCAGAAGGACGTCCCTAAACCTGGTAGCGTACTCTGACGCAGATTACGCTGGCCATGTGGTGGATAGGAAGAGCACCTCAGGAATGGCTCAATTCCTGGGCTCGTGCCTTGTATCTTGGGGATCCAAAAAGCAAAACTCCGTGGCACTCTCAACCGCGGAAGCTGAGTACGTTGCTGCTGCTTCGTGCTGCTCACAAGTCCTATGGATCAAGTACCAACTTGAAGATTATGATACGTTCCTCAACACAGTCCCTATCTTGTGTGATAACACTAGTGCTATAAGTATTGCCAAAAGTCCTGTTCATCATTCTAGGACGAAGCATATTCATATAAGACATCACTTTCTTCGTGATAATGTTGAACTTGGATTAATTAGAGTGGATCATGTTAGGACTGAGGACCAAGTGGCCGATATTTTCACAAAAGCACTTGATAGACGTCCCTTCGAGCACCTCCGGTTGCTTTTGGGGATGATAACTTTTAAATAATCAAGTCCCGTTCTATTATTCCCTCCATGATTGGCTATGTTTTGTTGAGAACTCGTTTTAAAGCAATGTCATGCATTAAAGTCATCTTTAAAGGACGCTAGTCTAAGACATATGTGTTGTTCATGTTTTTGAACGGTATTCAATTCGCTATTCTTCTCAAGAGTATCCCTGATCAACCTACCCTCATTATAAGCCGAAATGATGGGAACTCTAAGCTTACCCAGGCCGAGAATCTTGCAAACGCGTCCTATGAGCGTTCTTTGTTTTATCTTTACGGGACGTACTTGCTTGATTTTCAAAAATGGTTCTAAATGATCAAAGGGACGCGTGTTAAGAGCTGAGAGTTGTCCGTACAGAGTTCTAAGTTCAGAGGTTGAGATCAGTGTCTGGGACGCCGTGGTTCAGTTCAGTGAAGTAAAGTTCTGTGTGTTGAAAGGACGCCAGGTCAGAGTCCTTTGCCGTTGTGAGAAGTTTGAATGTTTGAAATTGGGAAGGTGAACCGTCTTAGAGAAGTTTCAGCGAAGATCTCGGGATATGCGCAAACAGTGCTCAACAGTTGTGTTTCTTAGCAAAGAAGAAAGCCACGTGTGGGAAGGCGGGTGGAGGAAGCCGAGTGTAAAGACCCTGTTACCCCTGACCGTCCAACTTCGTCTTCTTCCTATAAATACCCACCTGTGCACTCTGAAAAACCTTCTTTGCTCCTCTGTTGTTTGCTCACTTATAGAAATCTCTCAAGATCTTCAAAATCTTCAAACGCATCCCGAAATCTCACCCTAAACCCTAATCTTCCTCTATATAAACCCTCTCTCAAATGGCCAACACCAGAGCTTCTAAAAATCCGTCACCCTCGTCGGCGGCGAAAAACCCTAGCTCCTCGAGATCTCCTCCGGTAAGAGGCCGGTCATTAATGGACTCGAGAGGCAGACTTTCCGGACGCCAAGAACCTCGTCGCCACCATTCCTCTTCTCAATCCACCCAACGCCGCCACTCCACCACCCCACCTCAGCAACAACGCTCCCAACCTCCTCCACAAAAATCCCAATCATCTCGCCCTTATTCCAAACCCTCACAAAAACGCTTCCAATTTCTTGAGAGACCGTTTAAACCCGAGCCAGAACCAGCACACTCTGCAAAAGGCACTATCCAAGGTCTCCCCTCCCAACCAAAGCGCCGTCCTCCTCTTGACCCCCTAATTGAGGACTGGCTAGAGAAAGAGCCTCGGACGCTCGCTAACATTTGCCTACGGGCGTCCGCTCATGACCACCCTCCCAAAGTCCAACGCCTCCTACACTACTTCATGGTCACATACGTCCAACCCCGCCTCAAAGAAACCAACCACACCAACCCTCCCTTTATGGGGCCAGGCATCATATCCGACACCTTTGGTGGAACCATGGACGAGCTCGCCAAACTGCTCCCTGATATCATGGAGTTCGTTGTGGCTCCTGCGGGCTCCGTCCCTTCTCAAAAACGCAAAAGGCCTTCCTCTCCCCCTCCTTCCAAAACGCTCCAAATAAAAGGCCCTTCCTCCTCACCACCAAAACCAATTCCTTCCTCCCCTCCTCCCGCCCCAAAGAGACGCTTGAAGACGTCTGCTGAGCTCGAGGGCGTGACCGAGCAACAAATGGCCGCTATCCGCCTCTCGGAGCTGGCAATAGAGAAAGAGGAGAAGGCCCGGCAAGAGCAGGCCGAAAAGGACGCCATTGCTGCGGCGATCCAGCAGAGTTTGCAAGACGTCCCTCGCCTTCCTCCTCCTCCACCAAGGATAGAGGACGTCACTCCCGCTCCTGCTCCTGCGGCTACCTCCGATCCGCTTCAGGCAGAGATTGAGGCGGACTTGGCAAAGCCCATGCCAACCGCTCAACAGGCGACTCCTCACGTACAGGTCCCGGCCAAGGACGCTGTACCAAAAGTGATTACTCTTGAGGACTCTCCTGCCAAGAAGCCGCCTCCTCCCCCTGCTCCGCTCAAAGTGAAGCCTATATCCATGGCTCCGCCCAGCTCCTCCTCTGCCCCCGCTTCAAAGGCTAAGATACGAACTCCTTCTCCCTCTCCTCCCAGAGTCTCACCTCCACCTCCTCCTCCGCCCGCTCAGACCGTCGAGGCATCTGCTCAAGTCCAAGGGACGTCTCCTCTCACCGTCCCTACAGAGTCCTTGGAGAGGACTCCAGCTGTGGACGCGCCTCCCCCAGAACAGGCGTCCACTGCTGAGGACACGGAAATGGCTGAGTCCCATGACCAAGGGGACGAAGCCTCAGATGAAGAGGATGCCCCTCTCCAGGATGAGGAGCCTGAGGATGAGGACGGAGATGGTGATGAACAGGACGCTGGTGACGAGGTCATCATCAGCAACGGCAGCAAGCAGAAAAGATTAAAGAAGATTCTGTCGCCGCTCCTTTTCACCGCCCAGTTTTTGGAAGAGAATCAGAGGCAAGAGTTTCTGGAACTGCTAGAGTTCCAGGGATGGACGCACCTAGGCGCCGAGGCCGCTGAAGTCGACCCCGACCAGGTTCTCCGCTTTTACTCAAAATTCGAAATATCTGAAGTAAAAGGGAAGCCTCAAGGGACGTTCGAAATTGATGGGGACGAGTACTCAATTGTGGAGGGTACCGTCCGCAATATGCTAGGCCTGCGTCCCTCTCCTCCAGATGCACTCCATGACCTGCCCAACAAGAATTTTGGCCGGTTCTCCCAGGAAGAGATCTTCACTCGCATTTTCAACGGGAGACAACCAGTCGCTAAGGACAGGGTCGCCCATTGCCTCTCCAAGACGGGCGTCCTTGCGCATCACTTCATTATGCGCATGGTCGTCCCCCGCCAAGAAAAGATGTCGATAGTCCAGATTACTGACAGTATCTTGCTGGATGCCTTCTTGGAACGCAAGCCAATCAACTTGCCGCGGGTAATCTTGGAGCACATGGGCAAGTGCACCGGTGGACGCCATTCTCTTCCCTTCCCAGGACTGGTCAAGCAGATAATGAAGCAGCAAGGCCTCTACGTCCCCAAAACAGAGCAGACCTTTGGGATCCATTGGGACGTCAGGCAAATCACCCTCCCCCCTGTTGGCAAATTGAGGTGTGATGAGCCGCTTCCTTCTGTGAAGAAGCAAATGGCCAAGGAGCAAAAGGAAGCGGAACGCAAGGCTAAGGCCGCTGCTGCTGCTGCTAGAGATGCTCAAGGTGATCCAAAAGCTGAGAATTTGCAAGTCATAGGGACGCCAGCAGAGGACGATGCTGATGAAGAGGACGAGCTCGATGGTATGAGCGTCCCTGATGAGGCCGAGAAGCACTCTACGAAGTATCTGATGGGCATGATGATCGAGAACCAGTGCATGATGATAGATCTAATTCAACAGGTTCACGACACCCTTCACACCCACACAGAACTTCTTGAGCGCAACAACGATCTCCTTGCACAGAACAACCATCTTCAGGAGCAACACCTCAAGGCCCTTGGCAAGCATCCCCGCAAATGATCACGTCCCCCCTCTCTAACCCTGAAACAGTTTATCTTTTCTTTTGTTTTTGTTAAGACAATGGGACGCTGTCCCCATTTTGAACACTATTTGTGAATGTCTGTAATGATCGTACTCTTCTCTCCTTCTGAATGCAGTTCATTACATTTGTTCTTCATTTTGTCTAAGCGTTCTTTACTCTAGTTATGACTTTGTGCTTGCATGCTTTTCGACTTGTTCTCCTTTTCGATGATGCCAAAAGGGGGAAGTATAGTTTTGCAGAGATGCGATTGTCTTTAAGTTATCATAGAAAGCATGTGTTTAGGGGGAATTTCGGCCAAGTCCAAAGGACGCTAGTTAAGAATAAGATAGAACGCACTTAAAAGAATGTGTTGCATGCCAACCTAAGCTGAAAAGAAAATCAAGTGTAGTTTCTCATGCTAAAAGCTTTACTTCTGTGCGTATTATTTGAAAGAGTTTGTCATCATCAAAAAGGGGGAAATTGGTGGGACGATATTAAGGACGCCAATCATTAATATCTAAACCAATGATGATCGTCCCTTGTTTTGATAATGACAAACTCAAAGGTATTTGATAAGTTGTCCAAGTGTTGATCTCAAGTAAGTCCAGTGGACGCACATGAGCGAAAAGGACAACAAGTGAACGGCAGTCCCTAAACTGTAGGGACGCACGTCATCAGAACTTCCAAAGCTAAATGTAGTTGGCCAAGTTCCTGCGCAGATAGGACGGCGTCCTCATCAAGAAGGGACGCGCGCCAAAATACGGACGAAGTTCAAATTCAAATCAAGGCCGCCCCAACATGATTACATCACGTCCGGCCGTAGTCCTTAGAAGGAAGCTTCCCTTGTCTGGGCACGTGTAGACAACTCCAAAGATGTCGCTTTCCCAGCGATGGTCCCCTACCCACGCGGAGGCTTCCCAAGCGTCAACAGAGTTGACTTCCTCAAGGAGCTCATCGCACCGTTGATGGAAGATCAAGCGTCTGACCAAGTCTCAGAGGACGCTAGAGGACAAGAACCACTTCCTCTATAAATACCCCCTCAAGGGTGTGCATAGCAGTGTGGACTTTGAAGACTTTCTCTCAAGCTCTCCCGAAGCATTCAAGAACACGAACGAAGATCAAGTAGATCAAGTGAGCTTGAAGCAAGAGAAAGAAAGTCCAACCACATTAAATCCAAAACAAACCACAAATCAGTTAGAGTTGTAGTTTGTCTCTCACAACGAACCGTGAGAGACGTGAGTGATAGCTTCCTTATAGCTAAGAGTGTTAGGTTACTTGTTAGGTTGAAAGGAGTGTTACTAGTGAGGCTAAGGACGGACGCTTAGCTCAGAGAAGTGTAACGACTCGCCTAAGTTGTAAGGACTCACTCTCAATAAGATAAGGGACGGCTATTGAAAATCCTCCAACGGAGGTAGAGGTTTACCCGCAAGACTAGTTGGTCTTAGTGGGGTTCCTCTATAAATACATGTGTTCGCTTATCTTATCTTGTATTCGGTTAAGTCTACTTTCCGCTGCACTAAAGGACGCCCTTAACCCAGTTAAGGACGCCCTCATTAACTGACTTACGATCCAACACATACATTGTATAGATAGGTATTATTTGGATAAATTATAAATATAGATATTATTTTGATAAATCCTTATATGATAAATATAAATATTTTCTTGATTAGTATGATATTGATAGATTTTATAGATAGATATTATTGAGTACTATATAAATATGGGAATGGATCATTTGAGAAGAAAATCTATGTAGAGAAATGAGAACAAATATGATCCGCTAGATAGCAGTAAATGGAGTGCTAAGATTTTGCGCGTGTGTGCAAATTGTTTTTATGTTTTCGGGGACAAAATATAACAAATGACTGTGTACTTCTGATATGCACATTTATGTTGTGTATTTAGATGGGGTTTTAACATACTTTTAGTCTTGTTTTAGGTGCTAAAGTTGGAGTTTAAAGCGTTAAAGAAGGAAGAGCCGAGGTACCCTGAAGACCACTTGAAGCTGGAATGAAGAAATGAAGAGATTGACGATCTGTGGCTGGCGGCGACCGCTGCCCCATAGGCGGCGACCGCTGCCTTTTACCGAGGCGATTTTCTACTTTAAACGCTGCGTTTTGTTTAGTGACCTTTTGGATATTGTTTTAGTTCCGATTTTTATGTATTTTTAGATAGATGTTTTCTCTTATTTAAGGGCTTTTGAACTCTTTGTTTAGACCTAGTTTTTGAGTTTGGAATTATTTTGTGTTTTGAAGACCTATGGAGAACTAAGCCTCTTTGCTTAGACAGACAATTGAAGCGTTCGTTTTGATTAAGTTGTGAGATTTCTAATTCCTTATCGATTGCATGGATTTAATCTTTTCTCTTGCTTGAATTGTTATTGACTTGTTTCAATAATTTCTAGCCTGATCATCTAGGATTTATTGTTATTAGGTTATTGCTAGATTTAGAGTGTTTCTGGTTGAGCATCTCTAATTCATAAGTAGCAACTGCATTGTGCAAATATCTGGTTGTGTTAGTCTTATGCATAAGAGAATTGATTTGCATTCTAGGGTAAAAGCTGGTTGTTTTATCTTAGTTTGTATCCAATTATATTCCTGTTGTTGAATGTTGCTAGTTAGATTGAATCTTGATAGTTTCATGATTATTTATCTAGTTAGGATTAATAGTATCTGGTTTTGCTATTAATTACTGTTGAAAAGGAATTGGAATTTCCATTGCATAGATATTGAATGAAATCAATGATCAACTTGTCAAGCGAATGCGGATATTTGTTTGCCTAAGTGTTTCCAAATACTGATTGATAAACTCTCGAATTCGTATGCTTTGCATGATAGTGTGTGAACAAAAACCTAAAAACCCCCCTTGTTACTTCTGTTTGACACATAATTCTCTGCTAAAGATAACTTGTCTCCTTGTGGAATCGACCCTTACTTGCTTTATACTTAGGTTTAAGTTAGTGTGGTATTCTTTGCATAATTGTGGTTTAAAACGACTAAATCATCGTTATCAAATTGGCACCCTTGCCGGGGAGGCAATAATTGTCTTTTGTGTGATTTTTGTGCCAAACTTGGTGTGAATCTATCTTATGGTTCACACCACCTGTGCTTACTAATCCATGGCTTTGTTCGAGTGTACACAGTTTCAAGATGAACACTTTCATGAGTACCTAGCTAGATTCCAAAATTATGCAGATGACCTTGATGCTTGGGGATATCATTATAATGTGGGTGAAGTATGCAATGGCATCGTCAAGGGTATGAATCGTGAGACTTGGAGGATGGCTAATTACATGAGCAATGAAAGGCTTATTCGTATGGAACCTATGGAATGTTGGGATTTCCTCTGTTTTATGAGCCATCAATGTCTTTTGGTTGTATCATCCCAATCAATGCCTCAACCAGTTGTGACTTGTGATGCTTCTCTTGAGGACATGATGAAGGATCTTGTTAAGAGGATGGATGATATGAGTACGGAGTCTACACAAAACTATGAAAGGTGCTACTCACTTTGTCATTCAACAACTTTAGATAAGTCCATAGAAATCAATGAGCCAGATGCATCCCTTCCCACACAATTTGAGGAGATTGAGGAGTGTATTGCTTTGAAGGAACTAGAGTTCTTCTCTGATAGTGATATCTTCTTTGAAGATGATATGGGCGACTATGTGAACGCAAATGAGCAAGATGATATCAAAGAGGATTGTGCTTTACCAACAAAGTCTCCCATGCCTTCTGTTTCTAAATCAACCTTATTGGTTGTTGACGATCCAGGTATTCCTTGTTCCAATTTCTCAATACCCATTGTTCTTTATTCTCCCAAAGAGTCAAGTTTAGAGCCTAATGAAGAATCTATAAAGTACTTAGAGTTCATCCCTAATGAAAGTGGTAATGCTAGTAAGCGCTTTGACAATTTTTGTTCATATTCTAAGAAGCCACCACTTATGTTGAATTGGTTTGAGCATATGCCATTTTATGAAGATTGGACAAACAAGTTTGATAAGTTGAAACGATTTTTAAATGACATGTTATTTAGTTTCAATTTATCCTTGGGCTACTTATGTTTCTTTGAGATGAGCTCGTAAGAATTTGATAGGTTGTTAAGGGCATTGACAATGTCCAATCTTGTGAAATCATACGAGGCGTCGAGCCACGGCGATAACCAAGGCGCTTATCGGGAGGCAAGCCGATGTAGTTCATTTCTTTCCTTTAGATTAGATTAGGATTAGTTTCCCTTTGTTTTATATTATTTTGTGTCGAACTAACCTGCAGAAAGCCGAAGGACCACAATGCATTGGCAGCGGCCGCCGCCCATGAGGCAGCGAGCGCCGCCAAAACGAAGTCATCTACGACATTGTACCGAATAATGGCAGCGATCGCCGCCAATATTCGGTCAGCTACGGCATTCAGCAAAATAAATGGCGGCGACCGCCTAAATGGCATCGACAGCTGCCATTTATCAGGTTCGGCACCTTTGATTTGAAAAAAAAAAATAAAAAAAAAATTTCAGAATATCAAAAAAAAAAATGATATCAGAAAAATTCAAAAAAAAAGGAAAAAGAAAAGAAAAAGATAAGAAGAGGATAAGATAGAAGAGGGGTAGAAATCTCAGCATACACACACAACAAACTCCACGCAGACAAGAGAAGCAAGAGAGAAGAAAAGAGAGAGGAAGAGAGAGAAGGAGGAAGAAGAAGCAGGCCGCCGCCCGCTAGCTGCCGCCGCCCGCTCGCCGTCCCTCGCTCGCTGCCTTCGGTCGCCGCCATCTCCGCGCGAATTTTCGGATCTGAAAAAGGCAGCGACCGCCGCCCCCTTGGCAGCGACCGCCGCCAGCGATAGTCGCGAAAATCCGACGAATTCGGTACCCGTTTTCTCTTGTGCTCTTGTGATTTTTGCTTCCATTGTTGAGTATGAGTACCCGTAGAGCTTCTTCATCTAGATCCCGTCATAAGTACTCTGCGAAAGAAGAGGCTAGGTTGAAATTGATTGCAAAGAAAAAAATTGTTAGTACCTTGTTCTTTGATCATGCTGCTATGAGGGAGCTTGGGCTAGAAGCTTGTACTAGGCAAATGTTTGCGCATTGTGGGCTTGGTCCGTTCTATGATATGCGTGCTCCTACCTACCCTGAGTGGACTCGAGAATTTTTGGCCACTTTTGAGCATTATCCTGATGCGGGTACCATTGAGTTTCGACTTGGGGGCAGGGATCATACTTTGGACTATGGGCAAATTGATGAGGCACTTGGGATATCCAAGCAGCCTACAGAGTGGGATCCCAAAAATCCGCAGATTCAATTTTGGGCTGATTCTACAAGGTCAATGGAGTATGATCCAAAGGCTGGGGAGTATAATTACAAGTGGTCTCATCCGTGTCTTCGTTTAGCTCACAAGGTTATTCGTATGGCTTGGTTGGGTCAATCTGAGTTGAACAAGGTGCCGCACCTTGACTTGAGTGCAGTTTGGACTATGACCCCGCAGAGCACTTTGGTGCGCGAGTGGCGGGCTTACTTCATTGCTAGTTGTCTGAAGTGTCAGTCTGACAAGCCCGGAAAGATTACTATTGGTGGCATGATTTCTTTATTAGGTGCTTGGATGGCAGTTGCTACGCCCTCTCCAGCTGAGCAGCTCTCTCGCCACTACACCTATGATCTAAGGCAGTTACGCCATGTGGGCGTCCTTTCTGATGTTGGAGAGCAGCGCTATGACTTGTATGGTTCTCGGGGCTGTCATCGGATTCCTCTTCCTTTGCCTATAGCTATGCCTTTTGGGCCATCTGGTCGCGATTTTGATATTCGTCGGTACACTGTTGGCTATCGTGCTCCTAGCTCCTCTTCTGCTGCTGCTGCTGTTGATGAGGAGACTTCTGAGGATGATGATGATGATGAGGATGAGGAGCCGTATAGGATGCAGGAGGATCCAGCCCCTCAGCCTCCTACTTGGGCATCTCAGGCTGCTGCATTTATACAGGAGGAGCAGGCTACCGCTCAACCCACTGGTTGGGGTCAGTACTCAAATTGGCAGGATCAGATGTCTGCTCAGATGGGTCGTCTTTCCGTCCGTCAGGATGAGTTGGCGAGTTCCATGGACAGGATGCATCAGTACCTTGAGCAGTTGGCTCACTACTTTCAGCAGCAGGCGGCATTCTTTCAGCAGTAGTGGCTTGGATATCCATCCTACCCTGACTACCCGCCACCACCACCACCTTCACAGTAGTGGTATTTTTTCTTACCTCTCCTTATATTATTTTTGTCTTTCTACATTGAGGACAATGTTTATTATAAGTGTGGGGGAGTTGGATTTATATTACTATTGCTATTACTTAAAAAAAAAGCCATAAAAATAAGAGAAAAAGGCAGAAAAATCCTGGGGTGAACTGAAAACCTAAAAGGGCGGTTCAAGTAAAAAGCAGGTAATCTGACAAGCATTAGGCTTGGGCAAAAATAGATTTTTGAGTGATGTGAGATGGTGAGTCCAACATTGAAAAATGAAAAGAGAGATGTTAGGTGAAAACCTGAAAAGGCGCCTAAGCAAAAAGAGTGAAAGAAAAAAGAGTGTTTTAGGATGTTCTTTTGACTGGAGCTGGCGACATAAGAAGTGGAGTATAGGAGTGTTTTCGGGTAGGTTTTCACTTGGAGGGATAAGGTGTAGTTTCTTGATTGACATCTTCTTTATTGATGCATATTGTTGATAGATGTTGGATGTGTGGAGTAGGTGTTAGATAGTTTGATGGTTGAGTTGTAGTGCTGAGTTGTGTTGATATGAGTTGTATTGCTAGGATTGATGGATGCTGGAGCTGATTATGTTATATTTTGTTATGGGATGGTTGGTTAGGAGCTTTGACGATATATGTTATTACCCTTAGCTGTAGACTCTCTTGACACTTGATGATCTAGGTTGTTATTGATTACGAGTGTTATTTTCTGATTCACTCGAGACGAGTGAGATTCAAGTGTGGGGGAGTTTGATATGCACATTTATGTTGTGTATTTAGATGGGGTTTTAGCATACTTTTAGTCTTGTTTTAGGTGCTAAAGTTGGAGTTTGAAGCGTTAAAGAAGGAAGAGCCGAGGTACCCTGAAGACCACTTGAAGCTGGAATGAAGAAACGAAGAGATTGACGATCTGTGGCTGGGGGCGACCGCTGCCTTTTACCGAGGCGATTTTCTACTTTAAACGCTGCGTTTTGTTTAGTGACCTTTTGGATATTGTGTTAGGTCCGATTTTTATGTATTTTTAGATAGATGTTTTCTCTTATTTAAGGGCTTTTGAACTCTTTGTTTAGACCTAGTTTTTGAGTTTGGAATTATTTTGTGTTTTGAAGACCTATGGAGAACTAAGCCTCTTTGCTTAGACAGACAATTGAAGCGTTCGTTCTGATTAAGTTATGAGATTTCTAATTCCTTATCGATTGCATGGATTTAATCTTTTCTCTTGCTTGAATTGTTATTGACTTGTTTCAATAATTTCTAGCCTGATCATCTAGGATTTATTGTTATTAGGTTATTGCTAGATTTAGAGTGTTTCTGGTTGAGCATCTCTAATTCATAAGTAGCAACTGCATTGTGCTAATATCTGGTTGTGTTAGTCTTATGCATAAGAGAATTGATTTGCATTCTAGGGTAAAAGCTGGTTGTTTTATCTTAGTTTGTATCCAATTATATTCCTTGTTGTTGAATGCTGCTAGTTAGATTGAATCTTGATAGTTTCATGATTATTTATCTAGTTAGGATTAATAGTATCTGGTTGTGCTAGATATTGAATGAAATCAATGATCAACTTTTCAAGCGAATGCGGATATTTGTTTGCCTAAGTGTTTCCAAATACTGATTGATAAACTCTCGAATTCGTATGCTTTGCATGATAGTGTGTGAACAAAAACCTAAAAACCCCCCTTGTTACTTCAGTTTGACACATAATTCTCTGCTAAAGATAACTTGTCTCCCTGTGGAATCGACCCTTACTTGCTTTATACTTAGGTTTAAGTTAGTGTGGTATTCTTTGCATAATTGTGGTTTAAAACGACTAAATCATCGTTATCAACTTCACATAACACGACTGTGTGTTTCTATATAACATGACTGTGTGTTTCTATATAACATGAATTTGCATATTCTTAATCGCATTGTGTAGCAATTTTCATGTGAGTATGTAATAATGAGTGTGGAAAATAAGACAAAAATGACTGTGTATTCTCTCTTAACTTGATTGTTCCTTTTTCAACATGAATGTGCATTTACGGTTAATATGAATGTTCATGATCTAAATTGTATTGTGTGTGAGTTTTTTTTTGTACATGTGTGTAACTCACAAATGACTGTGCATTTTTCATATTAGATGATTGTGTCTTTTCTCTTAGTAAGATTGTACATTTTCAAATAACATGACTGCGCATGATCTAAATTGTATTATGTGTGGAGAAAGAGTCATGTAGGAAGGAGCCTTATGGTGAGAATTAGGAATGATTCTCCACCGTCGGATCCCCATCAAAAATCACGCGTTCCTTCCACAAAATAAAAACAAAAACTCTTACTGAATAATAAATCACGCGCTTTGTCTTCTTCGTCTCCTTCCTCGTCTTCTCCGCTCTAGATCGGCGAATCTCTCCATCCTCGTCTTCTCCGCTCCGATCACCGCCGACGCTCATCTCCCCTCCGCTATCCTCTCCGACTCCGAATCCGGCTCATTACTTCTCGGAACTGCTCAGAGACCGCTCGTGCATAGGGTTTCTACGCGATTACGACTTCAAATACTCTCTCATCGACATCCCTCTCCTCTCCATCGCCAGATCCATCCTCATCCTCTGTAAGTTCTCACGATTCCTCCTTTGAATTCTGCTTCGGTTACTCCCGATTCACTTTTAGGTTTTCCGAATTTCAGTTGCAATCTGTCCAATTGTGTGCTGATTGAGCGGATCTGGTTGATATACAGGTGCGTACAGATGGTGCGACGGCCCTAGGCTCCTGTGGATCACGATGGCGTGCTCGGTGGTTTCGCTGGTGTTCGTCGGCGAGGAGGACGAGGTCTATAGAGTGCCGGCAAGGAGGATGATCTAGTGTTCGTTCGGTGGTTCCCTTTCTGTTCGTTTCTCTTCTCACTACTGTTCGTTAACTAATTCTGAGATGGTCTAGTGTTTTACAGCTCTGATTGCTAACTAATGTCGCCGAATTTGGATGTCACTTTACTGTTTGTGGATTGGAATTGGAATTGGAATTTACTGGTTCAATTTGAATGGTTTCGGTTTGTGATTTTGTCATCGGCTTCTTATTCGGTTTGAATTGTGCTTGATTTAGCATGTAATTGGTTCTAATTGTGGCTTTGGTTTGTGAAATGTGTCTAGGATCCGAGCTCCTCGTGGCCGGATCTAACCGAGGCGGTGCTCTCATGTGCGCTCTGCCTCTCGTCGCCGGATCTGGCCGAATCTAGTTCAATCCACGATCGTAATTGGACAATCCACGATCGTAATTGCACAATCCACGATCGTAATTGCACAATCCCCGATCTAGTTCAGTTTTTGAGCGAGTTCTCTGGGATTCTCGTGCGACTCTGCTCTTCAGGTGACGTATACTGTTAGGGGAAGCGACCGTGTTCAGGTTGTTGGTGTGGACCGCAAGAAAGTTCTCGAGACCACCATTACTGCTGGGAGAGCTTCATTGTGCCGAGGTTCTTTGTAGTGTCCAAGATTGCCGATCTTTGTGGGATGGAGTGGTTCTCCATCGTCTCCACTTCAGAGTATGAAATCGCCTTCTTCTCTCTTCTTAACTTTCAATTGTTTCATAGCTTATTTCAAAATTCAGATTTGCTGATGTATGTATGTATGTTTGGTATTGTTGTAGCCCCCATCTTTACACATCTGGCTGGAGGGACATCTGCGTGGAAGGCACTTTCTGGTGAAATTTTGCAGGTTGCGTTCAATGGGAGGAAGATAAATAATGGTAGGCATCTCCATTTTTGATACTGCCGTGCAAGCTCCATTTTTGTACAATCCAGTTCATACATTGATGTAGCAGCTCTTTGTTGACTATTTCTTGTTGACAATTGTTTCATAACAGTTCATACATTGAGTTGAAAAGTGTAGATGAAATGGTAGGCATCTGATTTAATGTCCGTTTTGAATGATTGATTTTGCTGTTGAATGTGTGATGAATAAGCTGGGATTTCTGTTTGAATTCAATGGATTCATGATATTGTACAATTTCCTGATTTTTGTTATGGGTAAAATCACTTCCAAGAGTGTAGACATTAATCCTTATGTGCAAACAGAGTGATTTTGTCATAGTGAATTTGGTGTGATTGAATTCCGACCTTCAATTAGGTGTTGTAATGGAGTGATTTTCTTCATTGGCGTTTTTAGCTTACTCGTTTGTCAAATTGACCATAGAGTTGTACAAATTTGACCATTGAGTTGAACAAATTTGGCCATTGAGTTGCACAGATTTGACCATTGAGTTGCACAAATATTGATGAATAAATTGACCATAGAATTCAACACATTGGCAATAGAGTTGAACAAATATGAATGAACAAATTGACCATTGAGTGGCACAAATTTGACCATTGAGTTGCACAAATATTGATGAACAAATTGACCATAGAATTCAACACATTGGCAATAGATTTGAACAAATATGAATGAAGAAATTGATCATTGAGTTGCACAAACTTGACCATTGAGTTGCACAAATTTGACCATTGAGTTGCACAAATATTGATGAACAAATTGACCATAAAATTCAACACAATGGCAATAGAGTTGAACAAATATGAATGAACAAATTGACCATTGAGTTGCACAAACGTGACCATTGAGTTGCACAAGCGTGACCATTGAGTTGCACAAATAGAATTCAACACATTGGCAATAGAGTTGAACAAATTGCGTTGCACAAACGTGACCACTGAGTTGCACAAACGTGACCATTGAGTTGGCACAAACTTGACCATTGAGTTGCACAAATAGAATTCAAAACATTGGCAATAGAGTTGAACAAATATGAATGAACAAATTGACCATTGAGTTGCACAAACGTGACCATTGAGTTGCACAAATAGAATTCAACACATTGGCAATAGAGTTGAACAAATATGAATGAACAAATTGAGTTGCACAAACGTGACCATTGAGTTGCACAAACGTGACCATTGAGTTGCACAAACTTGACCATTGAGTTGCACAAACTTGACCATTGAGTTGCACAAACGAAAAAAAATAAAAAAAAACAAAAAAAAACGGAATAAAACGAAAGCGGAAAAAAAACGCGTATAATACGCGAATTATTCGCGTATTAAAAACGCGAATTATTCGCCCGTGTGGCTTGTTGGGCTGTTTTTCCTCCGCGTGATGGACGGCCGAGATTCATTCCTATTTCCTACCATAATAATCATTCCTACCGGATCCGGACCCTTATGTGTGAGTATTTTTCATACAAGTATGTAATTCACAAAAGACTGTGCCTTTTCTCTTAACATGACTGTGCACTTTCAAATAATATGATTGTGCATGCTCTATATCTCCTTATGTGTGATTATTTTCCATACAAGTGTGCGATTGACAAATTGTTGGATCGTGTTCATTAGTAAACAGGTAGGGACGTCCTTAGGAGGAGTCCCTTGGCAGCGGAAATTAAAACGAACTTAAACAGGTAAACAGATAAGATAAGAGACTTTGGGATTTATAGAGGAACCCCACTAAGACCAACTAGTCTTATGGGTAAACCTCTACTTCCGAGGAGGATTTTCGAATAGCCGTCCTTATCTTATTAGAATGAGTCCTTACAGAGTACATGCGAGCAGTTACAATTCTCTGAGTCTAAGTATGCGTCCTTAGCCTCACTAGTAATTCTCCTTTTAGCCTAACACCGTAATCTAACTCTCTTTTCTATAAGGTAGCTAAAGACTCACGTCTCTCACAATACTTCGTGAGAGACAAACTTTCTTTCTAACTTTTGTGATTTGTTTTGGGATTTGTTGTGGTTGGACTTCTTCTTCTCTCGATTCAACCCCACTTGATCTTCTTGATCTTCGTTCTTGAGCTTGAATGCTTCGGGAGTGAGCTCGGGAGAAATCTTTCTAAGTCCACACTGCTATGCATAACCCTTGAGGGATATTTATATGGTAGTGGCTTTTGTCCTGTAGTGTCCTCAAAGATCACTACAGGATCTGCCGTCTTCCTTCAACGGTGCTATTTGCATCTTAAGCAAGTCAACTCTGTCACCGCTTGGGAAGTCTCCGCGTGGTCAGGGGACCATCTTTTGGAAAGCGACTTCTTTGGAAGTATGCGCACGTGCCCAAAAACAGGAAGCTTCCTTCTGAGGAATACGGACGATTATGATGTAATCATGTTGGGGCAACCTTGATTTGAATTTGAACTTCTGCACAATTTAGGCGCGCGTCCCTTCTCAATGAGGACGTCCTAATCTCGTAGGGACTCCATTCTTGTTCAGCTTTGGATATTCTGATGGATTGCGTCCCTATTGCTTAGGGACTCTTGTTCACTTGTTGTCATTTTTCACTCGTGCGCGTCCTTGGGACTTTCCTGAGATAAGCACTTGGACAAACATTAAATACCATTGAGTTTGTCATTATCAAAATTAGGGATTTTTATTATTGGTTAGATATTAGAGACTGACGTCCTTAACATCGTCCAAACACAAATGACCATGTCTTTTTTCATATAAGATGATTTTGTACTTTCCCTTAGCATGACTGTGTATTTTCAAATAACATAACTTTGCATGCTCTATATCTCATTGTGTGTGGTTTTTTTTCCATACAAGTGTGTGATTGACAAATGACTGTGTCTTTTTTTTTTATATATAAGATTACTGTGTACTTTCACATAACATGATTGTGTATTTGTACTTAACACGGTTGTGCATGCTGTCAACTAATGTTAATTAGAATATTTAGTCTCTAGACTGATTGTAATTATTAGTTTCTTTTATTATATTGAGTTCCTAGGACTGCTTTATATTTCCTAGGAGGCAAGTCATTTAATGAAGCTGTTCTCATTCTCTTTTGTAATTATAAATCAAGGCTCTTGCCTATCAATAATAATCATCTTCTTCCTCATTCTCTCTCATGGTATCAGAGAAACTGAGAGATTTGAGGGTTTATATTCTTCTCTGGCCGCCAACTTTACCGCCAATCCTGTTCTCTCTATCAACAGTTTTGGCCGCCACCTTTTGCTGCCAGAACTCTTCATATCTTTTCTCTTTGTTCTTTTTCATCTATTCTAAATGGAATGATTCCATAACATCAGCCTGGATGGAGAAATTGTTGACTCCACACTAAACTCAAATTTCAACCGTTCATTTCTCCCTCTTGCTCAACCTGCTTATCGGGCTCAACAGAAAGAATTATCGGATCTGGGCTGAAGTTGTTAAGGCCTCACTCACCGGTAGCGACCAGGTCGAACACCTCCTTGACGATCCTCCATCAACAAGAGATCCCATGTTGGATCGTTAGTCACAAATACGAGGGCGTCCTTTACCGAGGCGTCCTTAATAGAGATTAAGGACGTCTTTGGTTTGCAGCGGAAATCAAAAGACTAAACAGATAAAGACAATAAGTAAGGAACGCTTTTGATTTATAGAGGAACCACTCAAGTACCAACTAGTCCTTGAGTGTAAACCTCTACCTCCTTGGAGGATTTTGTAATAGCTTCTTTCCTTTCTTATTAAGTTTCCTTACAATACACTAGCGAGTAGTTACACTTCTCTGGCACTTAGAAGGCGTCCCTAAGTCCACAAGTAACAACTCCTTTAAGCTTGTAATGTAACCTAACTTAATCTCCTCAAAGGATGCTATCACCTCGTCCTTACAGTTTTTCGTAAGGACTCTCTCTATTTTTGTTCTTTTCTATTACAACCAGTTTGTGGTTTGTTATACGCTTCTCGCTCGATCTAACACCTAAGTCTCACTTGTTCTTGAGCTTGATCTTGGTGTTCTTGAGCGACTGACAAATTCCCTTAATATTCTATCTGAAGTGTCAAGTCACAATAAATGCTCTGGAAGAGTATTTATAGTGACATGGGGAAGGGCGTCATTCTCTGACGATCATTCCCTTTGGGGACGTTGCTATAGTAATCGGCTTCCACGTGTCTCTGTGATGATCAAGGAAGCATACTGGCAATTCCGTTAGGCTTGGATGCGGGATCTTCTTCCACATGGAGATCATGATCAAAGCTTGTCTGGTGATGTCATCTTGTCGGCCAACTTTGAAGGACTCGAGTGTAATGATGAAGGACGGTGTCCTTATTGAGATTATACCAAGCCGTTCACTCAGTGATGTAGCGTCCTTACACCTTAATGTTGGATCGTAAGTCAGTTAATGAGGGCGTCCTTAACTGGGTTAAGGGCGTCCTTTAGTGCAGCGGAAAGTAGACTTAACAGAATACAAGATAAGATAAGCGAACACAGGTATTTATAGAGGAACCCCACTAAGACCAACTAGTCTTGTGGGTAAACCTCTACCTCCGTTGGAGGATTTTCAAATAGCCGTCCCTTATCTTATTGAGAGTGAGTCCTTACAACTTAGGCGAGTCGTTACACTTCTCTGAGCTAAGCGCCCGTCCTTAGCCTCACTAGTAACACTCCTTTCAACCTAACAAGTAACCTAACACTCTTAGCTATAAGGAAGCTATCACTCACGTCTCTCACGGTTCGTTGTGAGAGACAAACTACAACTCTAACTGATTTGTGGTTTGTTTTGGATTTAATGTGGTTGGAATTTCTTTGTCTTGCTTCAAGCTCACTTGATCTTCTTGATCTTCGTTCGTGTTCTTGAATGCTTCGGGAGAGCTTGAGAGAAAGTCTTCAAAGTGCACACCGCTATGCACACCCTTGAGGGGGTATTTATAGCGGAAGTGGTTCTTGTCCTCTAGCGTCCTCTGAGACTTGGTCAGACGCTTGATCTTCCATCAACAGTGCGATGAGCTCCTTGAGGAAGTCAACTCTGTTGACGCTTGGGAAGCCTCCGCGTGGGTAGGGGACCATCGCTGGGAAAGCGACATCTTTGGAGTTGTCTACACGTGCCTAGACAAGGGAAGCTTCCTTTTGAGGACTACGGCCGGACGTGATGTAATCATGTTGGGGCGGCCTTGATTTGAATTTGAACTTCGTCCGTATTTTGGCGCGCGTCCCTTCTTGATGAGGACGCCGTCCTATCTGCGCAGGAACTTGGCCAACTACGTTTAGCTTTGGAAGTTCTGATGACGTGCGTCCCTACAATTTAGGGACTGCCGTTCACTTGTTGTCCTTTTCGCTCATGTGCGTCCACTGGACTTACCTGAGATCAACACTTGGACAACTTATCAAATACCTTTGAGTTTGTCATTATCAAAACAAGGGACGATCATCATTGGTTTAGATATTAATGAGTGGCGTCCTTAATATCGTCCCAACAATTTCCCCCTTTTTGATGATGACAAACTCTTTCAAATAATACGCACAGAAGTAAAGCTTTTAGCATGAGAAACTACACTTGATTTTCTTTTCAGCTTAGGTTGGCATGCAACACATTCTTTTAAGTGCGTTCTATCTTATTCTTAACTAGCGTCCTTTGGACTTGGCCGAAATTCCCCCTAAACACATGCTTTCTATGATAACTTAAAGACAATCGCATCTCTGCAAAACTATACTTCCCCCTTTTGGCATCATCGAAAAGGAGAACAAGTCGAAAAGCATGCAAGCACAAAGTCATAACAAGAGTAAAGAACGCTTAGACAAAATGAAGCACAAATGTAATGAACTGCATTCAGAAGGAGAGAAGAGTACGATCATTACAGACATTCACAAATAGTGTTCAAAACGGGGACAACGTCCCATTGTCTTAACAAAAACAAAAGAAAAGATAAACTGTTTCAGGGTTAGAGAGGGGGGAGGTGATCATTTGCGGGGACGCTTACCAAGGGCCTTGAGGTGTTGCTCCTGAAGATGGTTGTTCTGTGCAAGGAGCTCGTTGTTGCGCTCAAGAAGTTCTGTGTGGGTGTGAAGGGTGTCGTGAACCTGTTGAATTAGATCTATCATCATGCACTGGTTCTCGATCATCATGCCCATCAGATACTTCGTAGAGTGCTTCTCGGCCTCATCAGGGACGCTCATACCATCGAGCTCGTCCTCTTCATCAGCATCGTCCTCTACTGGCGTCCCTACGACTTGCAAATTCTCAGCTTCTGGATCACCTTGAGCATCTCTAGCAGCAGCAGCAGCGGCCTTAGCCTTGCGTTCCGCTTCCTTTTGCTCCTTGGCCATTTGCTTCTTCACAGAAGGAAGCGGCTCATCACACCTCAATTTGCCAACAGGGGGGAGGGTGATTTGCCTGACGTCCCAATGGATCCCAAAGGTCTGCTCTGTTTTGGGGACGTAGAGGCCTTGCTGCTTCATTATCTGCTTGACCAGTCCTGGGAAGGGAAGAGAATGGCGTCCACCGGTGCACTTGCCCATGTGCTCCAAGATTACCCGTGGCAAGTTGATTGGCTTGCGTTCCAAGAAGGCGTCCAGCAAGATACTGTCAGTGATCTGGACTATCGACTTCTTTTCTTGGCGGGGGACGACCATGCGCACAATGAAGTGATGCGCAAGGACGCCCGTCTTGGAGAGGCAATGGGCGACCCTGTCCTTAGCGACTGGTTGTCTCCCGTTGAAAATGCGAGTGAAGATCTCTTCCTGGGAGAACCGGCCAAAATTCTTGTTGGGCAGGTCATGGAGTGCATCTGGAGGAGAGGGACGCAGACCTAGCATATTGCGGACGGTACCCTTAGCAATTGAGTACTCGTCCCCATCACTTTCGAACGTCCCTTGAGGCTTCCCTTTTACTTCAGATATTTCGAATTTTGAGTAAAAGCGGAGAACCTGGTCGGGGTCGACTTCAGCGGCCTCGGCGCCTAGGTGCGTCCATCCCTGGAACTCCAGCAGTTCCAGAAACTCTTGCCTCTGATTCTCTTCCAAAAACTGGGCGGTGAAAAGGAGCGGCGACAGAATCTTCTTTAATCTTTTCTGCTTGCTGCCGTTGCTGATGATGACCTCGTCACCAGCGTCCTGTTCATCACCATCTCCGTCCTCATCCTCAGGCTCCTCATCCTGGAGAGGGGCGTCCTCTTCATCTGAGGCTTCGTCCCCTTGGTCATGGGACTCAGCCATTTCCGTGTCCTCAGCAGTGGACGCCTGTTCTAGGGGAGGCGCGTCCACAGCTGGAGTCCTCTCCAAGGACTCTGTAGGGACGGTGAGAGGAGACGTCCTTTGGACTTGAGCAGATGCCTCGACGGTCTGAGCGGGCGGAGGAGGAGGTGGAGGTGAGACTTTGGGAGGAGAGGGAGAAGGAGTTCGTATCTTAGCCTTTGAAGCGGGGGCAGAGGAGGAGCTGGGCGGAGCCATGGATATAGGCTTTACTTTGAGCGGAGCAGGGGGAGGAGGCGGCTTCTTGGCAGGAGAGTCCTCAAGAGTAATCACTTTTGGTACAGCGTCCTTGGCCGGGACTTGTACGTGAGGAGTCGCCTGTTGAGCGGTTGGCATGGGCTTTACCAAGTCCGCCTCGATCTCTGCCTGAAGCGGATCGGAGGTAGCCGCAGGAGCAGGAGCGGGAGTGACGTCCTCTATCCTTGGTGGAGGAGGAGGAAGGCGAGGGACGTCTTGCAAACTCTACTGGATCGCCGCAGCAATGGCGTCCTTTTCGGCCTGCTCTTGCCGGGCCTTCTCCTCTTTCTCTATTGCCAGCTCCGAGAGGCGGATAGCGGCCATTTGTTGCTCGGTCACGCCCTCGAGCTCAGCAGACGTCTTCAAGCGTCTCTTTGGGGCGGGGTTGGACGTATGTGACCATGAAGTAGTGTAGGAGGCGTTGGACTTTGGGAGGGTGGTCATGAGCGGACGCCCGTAGGCAAATGTTAGCGAGCGTCCGAGGCTCTTTCTCTAGCCAGTCCTCAATTAGGGGGTCAAGAGGAGGACGGCGCTTTGGTTGGGAGGGGAGACCTTGGATAGTGCCTTTTGCAGAGTGTGCTGGTTCTGGCTCGGGTTTAAACGGTCTCTCAAGAAATTGGAAGCGTTTTTGTGAGGGTTTGGAATAAGGGCGAGATGATTGGGATTTTTGTGGAGGAGGTTGGGAGCGTTGTTGCTGAGGAGGGGTGGTGGAGTGGCGGCGTTGGGTGGATTGAGAAGAGGAATGGTGGCGAGGAGGTTCTTGGCAGCCGGAAAGTCTGCCTCTCGAGTCCATTAATGACCGGCCTCTTACCGGAGGAGATCTCGAGGAGCTAGGGTTTTTCGTCGCCGACGAGGGTGACGGATTTTTAGAAGCTCTGGTGTTGGCCATTTGAGAGAGGGTTTATATAGAGGAAGATTAGGGTTTAGGGTGAGATTTCGGGATGCGTTTGAAGATTTTGAAGATCTTGAGAGATTTCTATAAGTGAGCAAACAACAGAGGAGCCAAGAAGGTTTTTCGGAGTGCATAGGTGGGTATTTATAGGAAGAAGACGAAGTTGGACGGTCAGGGATAACAGGGTCTTTACACTCGGCTTCCTCCACCCGCCTTCCCACACGTGGCTTTCTTCTTTGCTAAGAAACACAACTGTTGAGCACTGTTTGTGCATATCCCGAGATCTTCGCTGAAACTTCTCTAAGACGGTTCACCTTCCCAATTTCAAACATTCAAACTTCTCACAACGGCAAAGGACTCTGACCTGGCGTCCTTTCAACACACAAAACTTTACTTCACTGAACTGAACCACGGCGTCCCAGACACTGATCTCAACCTCTGAACTTAGAACTCTGTACGGACAACTCTCAGCTCTTAACACGCGTCCCTTTGATCATTTAGAACCATTTTTGAAAATCAAGCAAGTACGTCCCGTAAAGATAAAACAAAGAACGCTCATAGGACGCGTTTGCAAGATTCTCGGCCTGGGTAAGCTTAGAGTTCCCATCATTTCGGCTTATAATGAGGGTAGGTTGATCAGGGATACTCTTGAGAAGAAGAGTGAATTGAATACCGTTCAAAAACATGAACAACACATATGTCTTAGACTAGCGTCCTTTAAAGATGACTTTAATGCATGACATTGCTTTAAAACGAGTTCTCAACAAAACATAGCCAATCATGGAGGGAATAATAGAACGGGACTTGATTATTTAAAAGTTATCATCCCCAAAAGCAACCGGAGGTGCTCGAAGGGACGTCTATCAAGTGCTTTTGTGAAAATATCGGCCACTTGGTCCTCAGTCCTAACATGATCCACTCTAATTAATCCAAGTTCAACATTATCACGAAGAAAGTGATGTCTTATATGAATATGCTTCGTCCTAGAATGATGAACAGGATTTTTGGCAATACTTATAGCACTAGTGTTATCACACAAGATAGGGACTGTGTTGAGGAACGTACCATAATCTTCAAGTTGGTACTTGATCCATAGGACTGAGCAGCACGAAGCAGCAGCAACGTACTCAGCTTCCGCGGTTGAGAGTTTCACGGAGTTTTGCTTTTTGGATCCCCAAGATACAAGGCACGAGCCCAGGAATTGAGCCATTCCTGAGGTGCTCTTCCTATCCACCACATGGCCAGCGTAATCTGCGTCAGAGTACGCTACCAGGTTTAGGGACGTCCCTCTGGAATACCATAGGCATAGGTCATCCCGTCCCTTGAGGTATCTGAAGATTCTCTTCACTTCTTGCATGTGGGACTCTTTTGGATTTGCTTGGAAGCGAGCACATAAGCACACAACGAACATGATGTCGGGACGACTTGCCGTTAGGTATAGCAAGGACCCGATCATTCCTCTGTAGAGCTTTTGATCTACACTCTTGCCTTCTTCATCAGCATAAAGGCGAGTGTTGGGGGAGATGGGAGTATCAATGGGTTTTGAAGAGTTCATCCCATACTTCTCAAGCATTTCACGAATGTACTTTTGTTGATGAATGCGCGTCCCATCTTTGAGCTGAGTGATTTGGAGTCCCAAGAAGAAGTTGAGTTCTCCTATGAGGGACATCTCAAACTCACTACTCATCAAGTTCTTGAATTCCTCTACAAGATTCATTTTAGTGCTTCCAAAGACTATGTCATCGACATAGACTTGGACAATCAAGACATCTTTTAAGGACTTTCTTTAAGAAAAGTGTTTTATCAGTGTTACCTCGTGTGTACCCGTTGGACAAGAGGAAGGACGCAAACCTATCGTACCATGCACGAGGGGCTTGCTTGAGTCCATAGAGTGCCTTGTCCAAGAAGTACACATGATCAGGGTGATCAGCGTCCTCAAATCCTGGAGGTTGAGCGACGTACACTTCTTCTTTGAGCTTGCCGTTGAGGAAGGCTGTTTTGACATCCATTTGAAAAAGCTTGAACCCTTTGTGAGCGGCATAGGCGATAAGGAGGCGAATGGCTTCAATTCTGGCAACAGGAGCGAAGGTCTCATCATAGTCGATTCCTTCCTCTTGTCTATAGCCTTGAGCCACAAGCCTTGCTTTATTTCTTGACACGCGACCACTCTCATCAAGCTTGTTCCTGTAGACCCACCTCGTCCCTATTATGTTTTTGTTTCTTGGACGAGGGACGAGGGTCCAAACCTTGTTTCTTTCAAACTGATTGAGTTCTTCTTGCATGGCTTGAATCCAATCAGCGTCCTGAAGTGCCTCCTTTATGTTTTTAGGTTCAATTAAGGACACAAAGGCGTTGAAGGCACAGAATGCTATGTTGGCATTATGGGACTGATTCACAGCTGATCTTGTTTGAACTCCTTTAGACATATCTGAGATGATTTGTTCTGTTGAATGAAGTCTTGAAAGATTGGATCCCTTATGAGTATCGTCCTTTGCAGGAGTACATCTAGGGTCCGTCCAATCAGATTCATCTGAGTCAAACCCGTCGTCTTCATTGAAAGGCTCAGAGTGTTCCCCCTCAAGTTAAGCGTCCATTTCTTAACGCTGTTCACCTTATAAGCTTGATTCAGCACCATCATGTTGACCCAGTGATTCACTCCGAGAAAGAATTTCCTGAGCAGCACTGGGAACTTCCATTGAGACTTCTTCAGGGTTTGGAGTAGCGTCCTTAGGAACATAGTATTTTCCAGAGGACCCAAGATCAACTTCATCGTCGGAGTCGTCCTGCTGAGAAGAATATGAGCGATCTTTCCCACTTGATTTTTCTTTGTGAGAGGCACTTTCCTTGAACACAACATGAATGCTCTCCTCAAGCCTTAGAGTTCGTTTATTGAAAACTCTATACGCTTTACTGGTGAGGGAGTACCCAAGGAATATGGCTTCGTCACTTCTTGCATCAAACTTTCCAAGTCTTTCTTTATCATTGTTGTGAACAAAGCATTTGCATCCAAAGACTTTGAGATAGTCGATGCGAGGCTTTCTTCCGTTCAACAACTCATAGGACGTCTTCTTCAGCAAAGGACGGATCATGGCTCGATTGACAATATAGCATGCTGTAGCAATAGCTTCCGCCCAGAAGTACTTGGGGACGCTATTAGCTAAAAGCATAGTCCTTGCCATATCCTCCAGCGTCCTATTCTTTCTTTCCACCACTCCATTTTGTTGAGGAGTCCATGGAGCTGAGAAGTTGTGAGAGACTCCATGTTGATCACAGTAGGCCACGAACTCTGAGTTTTGAAACTCCGTCCCATGATCTGATCTTATGGATTTGAGAGGCGTCTCAAGCGCAACTTCCACTTGTTTGATGAAGACTTTGAATGCGTTGAAGCAATCTGTTTTTGAAGCTAAGAAAAGAACCCAGGTGAATCGAGAATAATCATCTACAAGGACGTAAATGTACCTCTTTCCACCATAGCTCAACATCTTCATTGGTCCACAAAGATCCATATGGAGAAGTTCCAAAGGTTTCTTTGTGCTGACATCGTTCTTTGACTTAAAGGACGTTCTTGTTTGCTTCCCTTTGATACAGGCTTCACACTGTTCAATTTTCTCAGGATCAATTTGGGGAAGAACTTTCACAAGATTTCTTTGATGAAGCTTGAGGATTGTGCTTGGTCCAGCATGGCCAAGTCGGCGATGCCAGAGGTCAGCGTCCTCCTTTGACACAGATAAGCACAACTCAGATTTTGGCTTGAACTTCTGATTGAAGATGTAGACATTGTTCTTTCTGACTCCTTTGAGGACGACTTTGTTTGATTTCTTGTTGATGACGAGGCACTCCTTTGAGTCAAATGTGACTCGGTTTTCACCTTGATCACACATTTGAGAGACGCTCAGGAGGTTGAAGCCAAGTCCTTCAACAAGGCTAACGTTTGTCGCTTTGATGGACGGATTGAGAATAGCAGTTCCCGTCCCTTTGATCTTTCCTTTGCCCTTGTTGCCAAACGAGACAGTTCCTCCCGTGGCGCTACTTTGGATAGAAGTGAGATGGATCTGGCTTCCTGTCATATGGTTTGAGGCGCCACTATCAATGATCCATGGGCGTCCCCTCACTTCCACCTGCCAAAACAAAGTTAGTGTTTGGCGACCCAGGCAAGGTGTTCCTTACCTGGTTCGTTACAGAAATAGAACTTTGGTTCTGGCATATAGTCACTTATATTCACGTCATTTGAAATAGCATGCTTTCGGAAAGAACTCTTAGAACGTCTAGGACGTCTAGGGTTAGCCTTAGGGACTGACTTATTATTCTCAATGTTGGTCCTAGCAGCTTTGCCACTTTCAATGTCGTTCTTCATTTTTAAGCATTCATATTTAAAGTGATCTCCTTTTCCACAATACCAACACGTCCTATAGTAAGTACCAAGGTAGTACTTCTTGTTGGGACGTTGGATTTTGTTCTCTTTCATCTTTTGAGGGTTACAAACTTTCGAACCCTCCCCCTTAGCAATTTTCTTATAGATCCTATGACTGGTGGAGTTAGTGTAGTAGTCCTCTTGACCTTTCTCTCCACTTTCTAGGACTCTAATTCTTTCAAGGAGATTCTTAGTCTTTTCCTTTTCCAATTCAAGTTCTGAAGTTTAGCTTGCCTCAAAGTCGCTAGGGAGAGAATTCCTAGTGTTAGACTCGTAGCCTAGTCCTCTCTTGGCTAGGACAAACACCATTGATTGAACTTCCTCAATTGTTGGGCTTTTCCCTAACACTTTCACCTCTTCCCTAAGCTTAGCATTCTCTAGCTTAAGACACATCACTTCAGTTTTCAAGGATTTGACTTCGACACATGAGGACTCTAGTTGTAATGACACTGTAGCACAGTTCTCACATTCAACTAACACATTTTCACTTTTAAGTTCAAGTTCATCCATTCTATGTTGCATAGCTACGCTTTCTTCCATGATTCTATTGATGAGCTTAATAAGTTTGGATTTGGAACACTTTTCCAAGGAATTCATCATGGATTCACGAGTTACCTCTTGTTCCTTTTCAGGAGCGTCCTCTTCAATGACTGGGGCGTCCTCCACAGCCATGTACGCCACTTGCTCATCATCTGAGGCGTCCTCTACGGCTATGTATGCAACTGGTCCTTCGGGTTCTTCATCATCAGAACTCACATTATCCCATGCGGCTTCACATGCTCCCAAGAGGGCTTTCATTTTCATTTCCTTTGAGCTTAGTCCCGTAGTACACTTTTTAGCAAAGTGTCCTTTCTTGTTACATTTGTAGCAAGTAAGTTCCTTCATCTCTGCCTCTGTATACTTGGGACTCTCCTTTTTGTAAGGCATCTTGTTTTTCTTGGAATCTCTGGTCTTTTTACCCCATAAGCGAGCAACTTTGTGTAGAAGGGCAATCTCTTCCTCTTCTTCTAGCTGTTCCTTGGTCTTGCTTTCCTTCTCTCTCAAGGCTTGAGCACGCATTCTTTCACGATTCTCATTTTTATTTGCTTCCACCATTAAAACAATGTCTCTTTGGTGGCGCAGATACTCAGCGTACTCTGGAGTTGACGTCATCAAGGCGAGATCTGTCTGGGGGTTCCTAGCCAATTCAGCCATATCGGCTTCCCTTCTTGCTTCATATCCTCTCAGCTTCCCATAGATTTCTTCCATATCCAGGGTCTTGTTGGCTGTATTTTCCTTGAACGTAGTCCTATCAAAATTCCATTTCCCTGTAAGTCCATCAATGACTACTCCAACTCTGTTCCTCATTGAGATTTCAGCTTCTGGAATGCCCAAATTTCGCATCTTGGTCACAAGAGCTTCAAAGCGGTATGAGTAGTCTTTGACAGTTTCATCAGGCAGCATTCTGAAGGCATAGAACTCTCGTTTGATTTCAAGCTTAACGCCTTCCTTCATCTCCGCCGTACCCACATGGTACTTCTCAAGAGCTTCCCATTGTAGTTTGGCCGTTGCCAGATTGCTAACCCGGGTGGCGTCCCTCTCGCAAAGGGACGCTTGAAGGAAGCATATTGCCTTAGCGTTTGTTTCCAAAAGCTTGAATTCGTCAGGACCCCACTCGTCCTCTTTGTCTTTCTTGTCATCAGGGATGGTAAGGTCACCTTTCATGATCACTCTCCAGCATTGATAATTCTGACTTCTGCAAAAGTTCTCGAAGCGGATCTTCCAGCAGTTGAAGTTGCCGTCCGTCAGGCAAGGAGGCTTTACAAAGGAGATTCCAATAGGTTCCATGTCCATCTTGTACCTGCAACTCAATAAAATCTAGAGCGCCTGCTCTGATACCAATTGTTGGATCGTAAGTCAGTTAATGAGGGCGTCCTTAACTGGGTTAAGGGCGTCCTTTAGTGCAGCGGAAAGTAGACTTAACAGAATACAAGATAAGATAAGCGAACACAGGTATTTATAGAGGAACCCCACTAAGACCAACTAGTCTTGTGGGTAAACCTCTACCTCCGTTGGAGGATTTTCAATAGCCATCCCTTATCTTATTGAGAGTGAGTCCTTACAACTTAGGCGAGTCGTTACACTTCTCTGAGCTAAGCGTCCGTCCTTAGCCTCACTAGTAACACTCCTTTCAACCTAACAAGTAACCTAACACTCTTAGCTATAAGGAAGCTATCACTCACGTCTCTCACGGTTCGTTGTGAGAGACAAACTACAACTCTAACTGATTTGTGGTTTGTTTTGGATTTAATGTGGTTGGACTTTCTTTCTCTTGCTTCAAGCTCACTTGATCTTCTTGATCTTCGTTCGTGTTCTTGAATGCTTCGGGAGAGCTTGAGAGAAAGTCTTCAAAGTGCACACCGCTATGCACACCCTTGAGGGGGTATTTATAGCGGAAGTGGTTCTTGTCCTCTAGCGTCCTCTGAGACTTGGTCAGACGCTTGATCTTCCATCAACGGTGCGATGAGCTCCTTGAGGAAGTCAACTCTGTTGACGCTTGGGAAGCCTCCGCGTGGGTAGGGGACCATCGCTGGGAAAGCGACATCTTTGGAGTTGTCTACACGTGCCCAGATAAGGGAAGCTTCCTTCTGAGGACTACGGCCGGACGTGATGTAATCATGTTGGGGCGGCCTTGATTTGAATTTGAACTTCGTCCGTATTTTGGCGCGCGTCCCTTCTTGATGAGGACGCCGTCCTATCTGCGCAGGAACTTGGCCAACTACGTTTAGCTTTGGAAGTTCTGATGACGTGCGTCCCTACAGTTTAGGGACTGCCGTTCACTTGTTGTCCTTTTCGCTCATGTGCGTCCACTAGACTTACCTGAGATCAACACTTGGACAACTTATCAAATACCTTTGAGTTTGTCATTATCAAAACAAGGGACGATCATCATTGGTTTAGATATTAATGACTGGCGTCCTTAATATCGTCCCAACACTTAAGGACAGCTACATGTACAACAACTTGTTGTCCTTTTCAACATGCGTCCCTGAAACACTTGGACAACTAATTAGATCAAGTCGAGTTTGTCATATCAAAACTAAGGGACGTCACGCACAATGTTAAGTACTAAAGGCATCCTTAACATTGGCCCAACATCCCACCTTTAAGCTATGGACACGTGAAGATTCTATCATCAAGTCATGGCTGTGGGCTTCAATGGATTCAACCATCAGATCCAATTGCATTCTTCTTCCAACCGTCAAGGACATTTGGAACTTCTTGAGGCACTCTTATGACAACGCACAAGATGAGGCCTCACTTTTTGAACTTTCGGTTAAAGTCTATTCTACAAAGCAAGGCTCAATGGTTGTTTCTGAATATACCATTGTTATGCAGAAACTCTGGCAGGAAATTGATCTTGCTCATCCCCTTGTGCTTAAGGATCCCGATGAGCAAGAGTTGCTGCGTGTTTCAACTGAGCGAAATCGCTCATACATCTTCTTGGCTGGTTTAAATCTTGAATTTGATCAGGTTCATGTCCAAATCATGGGCACCAAACCTCTCCCTTCTCTTGAAGAAAACATTGACACTATTCGAATGGAAGAAACTCGTCGATGTATTATGCTTCACTCCACAACTTCCCCGGCTGAGAACATGGCGCTCTATACTAGACCCGGGAAGAGAGATATCGGCGATCTTTGGTGCACTCACTGTCAAAAACCTCGACATACAAAAGAGAGATGCTGGACTCTCCATGGAAGACCTCCTAATAAAGATGCAGGAAATAAGAATTTCTCCTTGGCTGATAATAAGCCTACTATTCCGCTGCAGCCATCTCAGCCAAAGGCAACCACTACAATTGCCACACAACCCTCATCTTCTCAATCTGAAATTGCTGCTGAAATCAAACATTTGTAGGACATGTTGCAAAACCTTCAAGCTTCATCAGGTTCTTCCAAATCTGGATCTTTGGCCTTTACAGGTAACCAAAAACAGTTTTTTGGCCAAAAGTGGATTTTGGACAGTGGTGCAACATATCATATGGTCAATGATTGTTCTATATTTTCTTCATATCATCCTTTCATATATGATCGAGAAGCATCTTATTACAACTAGTGGAGGTTCAACGCCTATCTTAGGAAGAGGCACTATTAAAGGCCCCTCTTCCCTTCTTTTATTTGATGATCTATATATTCCGACTCTCTCGTCAAATCTCATCTCAGTTAAGAAACTTGTTCATGACCTTATAAATGAAGTTAAAATCTCTCGTGTTGGTTGTGTTATTCAGGACGAGGGCTCGAGGATGACGATTGGAGTTGGTAAAGAGAGTGGGGGTCTTTATCTCTTGGAAGAACCTCCTACAACCACCCACCTAAGCACCACCACCAAAACTGACCTTTGGCTTCAACACCACCACCTTGGCCATCCATCCTTTTCTCTTATGAAGCATTTGTACCCAAACTTGTTTGTTGGTTTAGAGTCTGAAAAACTTATCTGTTCTGATTGTGAGAAGGCTAAACAAAGACGTGTTTCCTTTCCCATTCATAATAAACGATGTCTTATCCCTTTTGAATTAGTTCATAGTGACATTTTGGGTCCTACACCAGTAAAAAACATCAATGGGGAATCTTGGTTTCTCACTTTGATTGATGACTGTACAAGAGTGACCTGGTTATTCCTCCTGAAAAACGAATCAGAAACTAGCACTAACATTCCAGCCTTCTATTCTATGATTTTAAATCGTTTTGGTCAATCCATTCAAAGAATCAGATCTGATAATGACAAAGATTACTTCAACCACTCATTATCATCCTTTTTCACTTCAAAGGGTATCATTCATGAGTGTTCCTGTGTGTATACTCCCCAGCAAAATGGGCTTGTTGAGCGTAAAAATGGGCATATTCTTAATGTCACTAGAGCTGTCATGTTTCAATGTCATGTCCCAAAATTTAATTGGGGAGAGGCAGCCCTCACGGATTTCTTCTTAATCAACAAAACTCCTTCCAAAACTCTCCAATACCAAAGTCCAATCCAACACCTTCAAACCTTTTTCCCACATATCACCATTGACCATGGGTTAGAGCCTAGGATATTTGGGTGCACTGCATATGTTCACATTCATACTCCATGTCGGGGCAAGTTAGATCCTAGGGCCAAAAAGTGCATCTTTATTGGGTACTCGAACACATAAAAGGGTTCCAAATGCTACTGTCCTCTCTCAAAGAAAACTTATGCTTGAACTAATATCACCTTTGATGAAAGCAATTCATATTACAAAGACTCAACTGAGTGTATACGTGACCACACTTCCCTTGAGTCCGTGGATGTTATTGCCCAAACTGACTCCATCAAGCTTGCTTTAATCCATAAAGAGCTTTGTCGAGGTAGTACACATGATCTGGGTGGTTGGCGTCCTCAAAGCCAGGAGGTTGAGCAACATACACTTCCTCCTTCAGTTTCCCGTTGAGGAAGGCTGTCTTGATATCCATTTGAAATAACTTGAATCCTTTGTGCGCGGCGAAGGCGATAAGAAGACGGACGGCCTCAATTCTAGCAACAGGAGCAAAGGTTTCATCATAATCAATGCCTTCCTCTTGCTTGAACCCTTGAGCCACCAATCTTTCCTTGTTCCTTGACACACGTCCACTTTCATCAAGCTTATTTCGAGACACCCAGCGCGTCCCTATGATGTTTTTGCCTTTAGGACGAGGGACGAGGGTCCAAACTTTGTTTCTTTCAAACTGATTGAGTTCTTCTTGCATTGCTTGAATCCAGTCAGCGTCTTGGAGTGATTCCTTTATGTTTTTGGGTTCCACCATGGACACAAAGGCGTTGAAAGTACAAAAAGCCAAATTTGCACTCTGGGACTTGCTTGCAGCTGACCTTGTTTGAACTCCTTGAGAAATGTCTGAGACAATCTGAGTTGTTGGGTGATCTCTAGAGAAGTGGGACTCCCTTTGAAATAATTGAGCAAACCTTGGATCAATCTCACCATCAGAATCATCATCTTCATCTTGAGCATCGTCCTCAGTGTGTTCCCCCTCAGAGAGAGCATCCACACCATGACGTTGCTCACCTTGTTGATTTGAATCAGCCATATCTTGTTGAACTGGAGACTCACTGCGAGAGGGAACTCCTTGATCAACACTAGGAGCGTCCATTGAGACTTCTTCTCGATTTGCGTTGCCATCCTTAGGAAGATAGTACTTTCCAGAGGACCAACCGTCAACTTCGTCTTCAGAGTCGACCTGCTGTTGTGAAGAAGACTGTTCTTTCGTTTTTGATCTTTCTTTATGAGAAGAAGTCTCTTTGAACATGATTCGCTCTATTTTGTATAGGTTTACTCTTGTATTTTAGGGCTATATTGAGTGTGTTTAGGTTAGAGTTGTGCGTAATTGTAATATCTAGGCCGAAGACACAAGAATTCAAGAATCAAGAGTTTTAAGGCGTTTTGAGCTGTCTGCGCGACACCACTTGCTTGCGAAGGCCATATCCGGAGCAACAGAGGTCGGATTGACTTGATTCCGGTGCCATTGGAAAGCTAACTTCAATGGCTTCAATTCATCGTTTTACACCGAAGTCAGATTACAAGCAGAAAATGGTCAAAACAGCCTCCGAAGTGACACCAGCGATTCTGTCGAGACTCCGCGACCGCGGATTGTCCACCGCGACCGCGGTGGCCGCCGAGACAAGTTGTTCTTCTTTGTTGTAAAAGCGCGGGCGCGGTGGGAGCGACGCGACCGCGGTGATGCCGGATCCGAAGCGGGCCGAAATCTTTCTATCTTATTTCCTTTTCTATCTTTTGCCTCTTTCCTTATCTATCTCGTGGAGCTTGTTCCTTGGGCTATATAAGGAGGCGCCAGCCTTAGGTTTTGGAGTACCTCTTATCTTCTACCTTCTTCTTCAATTCTTCTTTAGTTTAGTTATGGAGAGCTAGTCTCCTTGGGTTTGTTCAAGGGAGAAGCTCTGATGTATGAACTCGTGAGATTTTGGTAATTGATTTCTATCCTTTGGTTGATATTGATTCTCTTGTGCTTCATCTTATGAATGTTTATTGTTTCTTTAGGAGTCATGAACCTATTGAATTGATTTATGTTCTATTGTTGGATTAGGTTTGGACCGTGGACAAAACTAATCTGTGAAAACAACTTAACCTAGACCTGTTGTCTATGCAACTAGGATTAAGAAGAGAATTGATTGATTTATTTTACAATTAACTCGTAGCTTGATTGTTTGATATTATATCCTGCATATCCTTGTTCTCTATGCTAATTCTAGGTTAAGCTTCCTTGCTTAGGGTTATGGAATTGCTTGGACCGTGGACTTGCGATTGTTAATGATCAGGATAGGAATTAACCATGGGTGTGAATGAAATCAATGGATAAATCTATGATCGAGGGATTATATCATGACTGGATCTTTTGAATGAACTTGTCTCCTTATCAATTGTTTCCCCATATTTGCATGTTTGTTTATTTGTTTGTTCTTTGTTTCTTAGATTAGTTTAGTATAGATTTCTCTCCTAAACCCCCCTTTCTATAGTTGATAAATATATTAATACTAGAAGCCATTAGTTCTCTTGTGTTCGACCCCTTACTTGCATGCTATACTTAGTTTGTAGTTTGGGTTATTTTATCTTTGATCTTGTCACGACGACTTTAGCCGAGTCAAATTTTGGCGCCGTTACCGGGGAACTTAGGTTTCGTTCTAGTGTTAGTATTTTTATTGACTATTATGTGGACCTATCTTATGGTCCACACCCTTGCTACTGATTATTTCCCAAGTGCTGTCGTTGGTTTCAGGAGACAAGATGGTTGTTGAGTTCCCCGAGCTAGCTGAAGGGGTGGACTTTGTGTTGAAACCCAGACTAATTGGTCTGTTGCCTCGGTTTGGTGGGCAATCTGATGAGGATGCAGTCAAACACCTTACGGAGTTTGAGTATGCTTGTCTAAGCATGAAGCATGTCGGAGTCACTATGGATTAGGTTAATATGCGAGCTTTTCAGTTTTCTCTGACCGGATCAGTCAGGGACTAGTATGCCTACATACTAAACAATCCACACTCCCAGCCAATCACAACATGGAGTCAATTGAGGGTTGCATTCTTGAATAAGTACTTCCCTATTTCAGTGAGGGTAGCCCGGAAGAAAGAGATCTCCGATTTTAATCAACAAGATGATGAAAGCTTGTACGATTGCCATGAGCGCTACAAAAGGCTCCTTGCTAGGTGTCCATGCCATGGGTTTCCAGATGCCGAGATCGTATGGTACTTCATGAATGGTATTGATCGTCAAGTCGAAAATCTGATACTAGCTGCATGTGGAGGTTCTTACCTAGACAAGTCCCGCCGTGAAATCTTTCAAATAGTGGAGAACTTTGCTGAAAGTACTCGAGATCGGGAACCTCCTCGCCTTAACACGCCATCATCTGTGGAGATTCTCGCCAAGACTTTGCAAGAAAAGAATGAGGCTCTCGAAAGGCAAAACCAAGACTTAACCTCTGCTCTCGAGATGTTAAGAAAGGAGTTGTCGGAGAAAGCCAACAGCTCTCCTCCGGCACTAGTGCATGTAAGTGCTATTTCATTGAGGAGTGGACGAGAGCTAGGCACAGAAAATAACTCCCCGGGCGAATCACCGCGACCGCGCCATCCCTCCCGCGGCCGCGAAATCCTTACAGAAGCTCAAACCGGTGATTCAACAGATGATCCGCGACCGCGCCCATCAAGCCGCGCCCGCGGAATTCCCACAGAGGATGAGTTTGATTCCTTGGAGTGTGAACGCGACCGCGGGGAACCAAGCCGCGCCCATGCTTACGGAGACCTCAGAAATTCCGGAAAAATTGATGCACCGCGCCCGCGTCAACCGGGCCGCGACCGCGGAATTTCTCCAGTAGCTCATGCTGAGAAGCCTGTGGATGAGACGCGACCGCGCCAAGAGGACCGCGCCCGCGGTATTAGGCCAGAGCCGGTAGATGACTATGTGCGGCCGTATTTTCCCCCTCTCAACTCTTACAAGCCACCTCCACCATTCCCGGATGCTCTCAAAGACACAAGGAAGCTAGCATGTGACAAGGACATCTTCGAGACGTTCTCCAAATGTGAGGTCAATATCCCTTTACTCAAACTTGTTAAAAGTTCCTCGCTATGCTAAATTTCTGAAAGAATTGTGCACCATTAAAAGGAACCAAAAGTTGAAAGGGAAACCTAAGAAGTCTGTCAAAGAACCTGAACGTGTGTCTGTTGTCTTTCAAAAACGCATGCCTAAAAAATGTGGTGATCCAGGAGTGTTTGCTATTCCTTGTGTTATTGGTGATACTAGGATAGAAAATGCTATGCTTGACTTGGGTGCTTCAATCAATGTCATGTCTCATGCTGTGTATAAATCTTTAGGTCTAGGGCCTTTGCAGGAAACCGACATAATAGTTCAATTAGCTGATAGGTCCACTATTCGTCCTAAAGGCTTGGTTGAAGATGTTCTTATCATGTTTGGTTCATTGATTTTTCTTGCTGATTTTTACATACTTGACATGAATCATGATTCGCAAGCTACTCCATTATTGCTTGGTCGTCCTTTCATGAAAACTGCTAAAACATGCATTAATGTGAGTAAAGGCACGTTAACTATGGAATTTGAGGGAGAACAAGTTGAATTCAATGTAACTGAAGCCATGAAATTCCCTGCTGATAATCCTTTGCTATGCTCTATTGATATTCTTGATCCTTTAGTGCAAAATTACTTTGACCAAAATCATGATGATGCACTAAAATCTTCCATAGAGTGTGATGAAGAATCTTCTAATGTGGAATTTTCCTTGCCTGCTGTGACGAATGATATTGATGGTAGCATGAATAGGAATGAGAATGATGTGTTGGCCATTGGGCCCCCGCTACTAACCTTCCCGAAAGAGGAACTTGTTCCCTCTATAGTGCAGGCACCCGAGATTGTGATGAAGCAACCCCCTAAGCATCTCAATTATGCTTTTCTTGGAGAGAAAGAATCACTCCCTGTGATAATCTCTAATACTTTTTTTGTGGAGCCCTCTGTTGTAAGAGATCATGGTCCTTGCTTCCCTCCTTCTTCTCCCCCATTTCCCATTGATATCTGGTTGCCTCCCTTGTCTGAAAAGGATCATGAGCATGATAAATTACCTAATGAATTCTCCAAATTTAAGGGTAATAGTCTTGACATGAAAAGCAGAACTTTTGAAGAACTAGCTCACCCTCTGAATTGGTCCCACCCTGAACAATCTGCCCCTAACTTCTCTAGCTACTTTGATAAATTGAAACGGTGTCTAGATGTTATATTATTTATTTTCAATTCATCATTGTGCTATATCTGCCTACATATAAGTTGTTCACAAGGTTTTGATAGGATGCTTCGGGCTTTGACGATGTATGAGCCTAGATGAGTTGATCACGTCGAGCCAACGACGTTAAACAATAGCGCTGCTTGGGAGGCAACCCAAGGCTTAGATAGATTGTTTTTCCATTCCTAGCTTAGGTTTATTCTTGTTTTCGGGCGTGCAGGTACTAGGTCCGAAAGGACGTCTCTGGTGCAAATCCGCGGCCGCGGCAACCACACCGCGCCCGCGGTGGAGCACCAGAACCCATCCCGGCGTACAGGTACTAGACCGCCGCGGTCGCGTCACTCGTGTTGCGCCCGCGTCGGCCCCGGGTTCGGTTAAAAAAAAAGAAAAAAAAAGAAAAAAAAAGGAAACAAGAAAAAATAGAAAAAAAAAAGAAAAAGGAAAAAAAAAAAGAGGACTTTTTGGTCCCATTCAATCTCTATATCTTTCATCTATCTATATCCATTCTACTCCATCTTCTATCTTTTCCACCTTTCTATATTTTCTTTCCATCCACCTTTGTAATTCCATTCTTTTGGCTATGTGTCAAAGCCTAAGTATGGGGGAGCTTTGTTCCCCCGAGAGTTCTCTTCTCCACGGCTCGAGTTCAAGTATTTATCCATCTCTCGAAAGACGAGCCAAGATATGAAGGCTATTTGCACATCACGTTGTTCAAGACGAAGTTAAGACCTCGACCCTACACGAGTACCGCGACCGCGCCGCCACAACCGCGCCCGCGGTTGGCCTGCAGAATGGTGATTCCGAAGCCTTTTCATCCATTCTACCACCTTTGAAGAGTTCTTCCATTCCACATCTCTTCATCGTTTGTGAGTCTTCTGTTATACCTTTCTCCTTTCTTCTATCCTTGCTCTTTGCTTCATTGAGGACAATGAAGGATTTAAGTATGGGGGAAGGAGTACTCGCATTCGCTTACCCTAGTTAGCGTAGTTAGAGATTTGCTTCAGATTTTTGATTTTCTTCTTTTCATGGAGCACTTGCATCATACTTTTTTTGCATAATAAAGAAAGAAAGAAAAAGAAAAAGATAGAAAAAGCCATAAAGAATTGCAAAAAGGCATATAAATCCTGGGATGAGTCGAAAACCCGAAAGGGCGGCTTAGGTAATAAGCAGGTAACCCGGACCAGCATTAGGCTGGGGTAATAAGAGGTTAAAGAGAGATGTGAGTTTTGGTGAGCACACCCTTGAGAAAAATGAAAAGAGCGGTTAGGTGAAAACCCGAAAGGACGCCAAAGCAGAATTGAGCGGTAAAATTCGATTGTTTTAGGATCATTTTTGTTTGGGGACTTTGTGGCTTCATGTTAGATTTGGGTAGATCCTAGGTTGCTCTACACTTTTTAGAGCTTGAGTGTTATATCATGTTGTGAGGTGTGTGTTTGAGCTTCATTGTTTTACGCTCATGATTTCTCTATATTTTTGGGTTCGGGTTGTGAGTTGAGTGTTTTTATCTTCCCTTGTATTTCCTAAGATCTTAGATGTGCTTCCTTGTTATATTTGTTTTGAGCTTACTCGAGGATGAGCAAGTTCTAAGTATGGGGGAATTTGATTCGCTCTATTTTGTATAGGTTTACTCTTGTATTTTAGGGCTATATTGAGTGTGTTTAGGTTAGAGTTGTGCGTAATTGTAATATCTAGGCCGAAGACACAAGAATTTAAGAATCAAGAGTTTTAAGGAGTTTTGAGCTGTCTGCGCGACACCACTTGCTTGCGAAGGCCATATCCAGAGCTACAGAGGTTGGATTGACTTGATTCTGGTGCCATTGGAAAGCTAACTTCAATGGATTCAATTCATCTTTTTACACCGAAGTCAGATTACAAGCAGAAGATGGTCAAAACAGCCTCCGAAGTGACACCAGCGATTCTGTCGAGACTCCGCGACCGCGGTGGCCGCCGAGACAAGTTGTTCTTCTTTGTCGTAAAAGCGCGGGCGCGGTGGGAGCGACGCGACCGCGGTGATGCCGGATCCGAAGCGGGCCGAAATCTTTCTATCTTATTTCCTTTTCTATCTTTTGCCTCTTTCCTTATCTATCTCGCGGAGCTTGTTCCTTGGGCTATATAAGGAGGAGCCAGCCTTAGGTTTTGGAGTACCTCTTATCTTCTACCTTCTTCTTCAATTCTTCTTTAGTTTAGTTATGGAGAGCTAGTCTCCTTGGGTTTGTTCAAGGGAGAAGCTCTGATGTATGAACTCGTGAGATTTTGGTAATTGATTTCTATCCTTTGGTTGATATTGATTCTCTTGTGCTTCATCTTATGAATGTTTATTGTTTCTTTAGGAGTCATGAACCTATTGAATTGATTTATGTTCTATTGTTGGATTAGGTTTGGACCGTGGACAAAACTTATCTGTGAAAACAACTTAACCTAGACCTGTTGTCTATGCAACTAGGATTAAGAAGAGAACTGATTGTTTTATCTTACAATTAACTCGTAGCTTGATTGTTTGATATTATATCCTGCATATCCTTGTTCTCTATGCTAATTCTAGGTTAAGCGTCCTTGCCTAGGGTTATAGAATTGCTTGGACCGTGGACTTGCGATTGTTAATGATCAGGATAGGAATTAACCATGGGTGTGAATGAAATCAATGGATAAATCTATGATCGAGGGATTATATCATGACTGGATCTTTTGAATGAACTTGTCTCCTTATAAATTGTTTCCCCATATTTGCATGTTTGTTTATTTGTTTGTTCTTTGTTTCTTAGATTAGTTTAGTATAGATTTCTCTCCTAAACCCCCCTTTCTATAGTTGATAAATATATTAATACTAGAAGCCATTAGTTCTCTTGTGTTCGACCCCTTACTTGCATGCTATACTTAGTATGTAGTTTGGGTTATTTTATCTTTGATCTTGGCACGACGACTTTAGCCGAGTCAAATTTTGGCGCCGTTACCGGGGAACTTAGGTTTCGTTCTAGTGTTAGTATTTTTATTGACTATTATGTGGACCTATCTTATGGTCCACACCCTTGCTACTGATTATTTCCCAAGTGCTGTCGTTGGTTTCAGGAGACAAGATGGTTGTTGAGTTCCCCGAGCTAGCTGAAGGGGTGGACTTTGTGTTGAAACCCAGACTAATTGGTCTGTTGCCTCGGTTTGGTGGGCAATCTGATGAGGATGCAGTCAAACACCTTACGGAGTTTGAGTATGCTTGTCTAAGCATGAAGCATGTCGGAGTCACTATGGATTAGGTTAATATGCGAGCTTTTCAGTTTTCTCTGACCGGATCAGTCAGGGACTAGTATGCCTACATACTAAACAATCCACACTCCCAGCCAATCACAACATGGAGTCAATTGAGGGTTGCATTCTTGAATAAGTACTTCCCTATTTCAGTGAGGGTAGCCCGGAAGAAAGAGATCTCCGATTTTAATCAACAAGATGATGAAAGCTTGTACGATTGCCATGAGCGCTACAAAAGGCTCCTTGCTAGGTGTCCATGCCATGGGTTTCCAGATGCCGAGATCGTATGGTACTTCATGAATGGTATTGATCGTCAAGTCGAAAATCTGATACTAGCTGCATGTGGAGGTTCTTACCTAGACAAGTCCCGCCGTGAAATCTTTCAAATAGTGGAGAACTTTGCTGAAAGTACTCGAGATCGGGAACCTCCTCGCCTTAACACGCCATCATCTGTGGAGATTCTCGCCAAGACTTTGCAAGAAAAGAATGAGGCTCTCGAAAGGCAAAACCAAGACTTAACCTCTGCTCTCGAGATGTTAAGAAAGGAGTTGTCGGAGAAAGCCAACAGCTCTCCTCCGGCACTAGTGCATGTAAGTGCTATTTCATTGAGGAGTGAACGAGAGCTAGGCACAGAAAATAACTCCCCGGGCGAATCACCGCGACCGCGCCATCCCTCCCGCGGCCGCGAAATCCTTACAGAAGCTCAAACCGGTGATTCAACAGATGATCCGCGACCGCGCCCATCAAGCCGCGCCCGCGGAATTCCCACAGAGGATGAGTTTGATTCCTTGGAGTGTGAACGCGACCGCGGGGAACCAAGCCGCGCCCATGCTTACGGAGACCTCAGAAATTCCGGAAAAATTGATGCACCGCGCCCGCGTCAACCGGGCCGCGACCGCGGAATTTCTCCAGTAGCTCATGCTGAGAAGCCTGTGGATGAGACGCGACCGCGCCAAGAGGACCGCGCCCGCGGTATTAGGCCAGAGCCGGTAGATGACTATGTGCGGCCGTATTTTCCCCCTCTCAACTCTTACAAGCCACCTCCACCATTCCCGGATGCTCTCAAAGACACAAGGAAGCTAGCATGTGACAAGGACATCTTCGAGACGTTCTCCAAATGTGAGGTCAATATCCCTTTACTCAAACTTGTTAAAAGTTCCTCGCTATGCTAAATTTCTAAAAGAATTGTGCACCATTAAAAGGAACCAAAAGTTGAAAGGGAAACCTAAGAAGTCTGTCAAAGAACTTGAACGTGTGTCTGTTGTCTTTCAAAAACGCATGCCTAAAAAATGTGGTGATCTAGGAGTGTTTGCTATTCCTTGTGTTATTGGTGATACTAGGATAGAAAATGCTATGCTTGACTTGGGTGCTTCAATCAATGTCATGTCTCATGCTGTGTATAAATCTTTAGGTCTAGGGCCTTTGCAGGAAACCGACATAATAGTTCAATTAGCTGATAGGTCCACTATTCGTCCTAAAGGCTTGGTTGAAGATGTTCTTATCATGTTTGGTTCATTGATTTTTCTTGCTGATTTTTACATACTTGACATGAATCATGATTCGCAAGCTACTCCATTATTGCTTGGTCGTCCTTTCATGAAAACTGCTAAAACATGCATTAATGTGAGTAAAGGCACGTTAACTATGGAATTTGAGGGAGAACAAGTTGAATTCAATGTAACTGAAGCCATGAAATTCCCTGCTGATAATCCTTTGCTATGCTCTATTGATATTCTTGATCCTTTAGTGCAAAATTACTTTGACCAAAATCATGATGATGCACTAAAATCTTCCATAGAGTGTGATGAAGAATCTTCTAATGTGGAATTTTCCTTGCCTGCTGTGACGAATGATATTGATGGTAGCATGAATAGGAATGAGAATGATGTGTTGGCCATTGGGCCCCCGCTACTAACCTTCCCGAAAGAGGAACTTGTTCCCTCTATAGTGCAGGCACCCGAGATTGTGATGAAGCAACCCCCTAAGCATCTCAATTATGCTTTTCTTGGAGAGAAAGAATCACTCCCTGTGATAATCTCTAATACTTTTTTTGTGGAGCCCTCTGTTGTAAGAGATCATGGTCCTTGCTTCCCTCCTTCTTCTCCCCCATTTCCCATTGATATCTGGTTGCCTCCCTTATCTGAAAAGGATCATGAGCATGATAAATTACCTAATGAATTCTCCAAATTTAAGGGTAATAGTCTTGACATGAAAAGCAGAACTTTTGAAGAACTAGCTCACCCTCTGAATTGGTCCCACCCTGAACAATCTGCCCCTAACTTCTCTAGCTACTTTGATAAATTGAAACGGTGTCTAGATGTTATATTATTTATTTTCAATTCATCATTGTGCTATATCTGCCTACATATAAGTTGTTCACAAGGTTTTGATAGGATGCTTCGGGCTTTGACGATGTATGAGCCTAGATGAGTTGATCACGTCGAGCCAACGACGTTAAACAATAGCGCTGCTTGGGAGGCAACCCAAGGCTTAGATAGATTGTTTTTCCATTCCTAGCTTAGGTTTATTCTTGTTTTCGGGCGTGCAGGTACTAGGTCCGAAAGGACGTCTCTAGTGCAAATCCGCGGCCGCGGCAACCACACCGCGCCCGCGGTGGAGCACCAGAACCCATCCCGGCGTACAGGTACTAGACCGCCGCGGTCGCGTCACTCGTGTTGCGCCCGCGTCGGCCCCGGGTTCGGTTAAAAAAAAAAGAAAAAAAAAGAAAAAAAAAGGAAACAAGAAAAAATAGAAAAAAAAAGAAAAAGGAAAAAAAAAGAGGACTTTTTGGTCCCATTCAATCTCTATATCTTTCATCTATCTATATCCATTCTACTCCATCTTCTATCTTTTCCACCTTTCTATATTTTCTTTCCATCCACCTTTGTAATTCCATTCTTTTGGCTATGTGTCAAAGCCTAAGTATGGGGGAGCTTTGTTCCCCCGAGAGTTCTCTTCTCCACGGCTCGAGTTCAAGTATTTATCCATCTCTCGAAAGACGAGCCAAGATATGAAGGCTATTTGCACATCACGTTGTTCAAGACGAAGTTAAGACCTCGACCCTACACGAGTACCGCGACCGCGCCGCCACAGCCGCGCCCGCGGTTGGCCTGCAGAATGGTGATTCCGAAGCCTTTCATCCATTCTACCACCTTTGAAGAGTTCTTCCATTCCACATCTCTTCATCGTTTGTGAGTCTTCTGTTATACCTTTCTCCTTTCTTCTATCCTTGCTCTTTGCTTCATTGAGGACAATGAAGGATTTAAGTATGGGGGAAGGAGTACTCGCATTCGCTTACCCAAGTTAGCGTAGTTAGAGATTTGCTTCAGATTTTTGATTTTCTTCTTTTCATGGAGCACTTGCATCATACTTTTTTTGCATAATAAAGAAAGAAAGAAAAAGAAAAAGATAGAAAAAGCCATAAAGAATTGAAAAAAGGCATATAAATCCTGGGATGAGTCAAAAACCCGAAAGGGCGGCTTAGGTAATAAGCAGGTAACCCGGACCAGCATTAGGCTGGGGTAATAAGAGGTTAAAGAGAGATGTGAGTTTTGGTGAGCACACCCTTGAGAAAAATGAAAAGAGCGGTTAGGTGAAAACCCGAAAGGGCACCTAAGCAGAATTGAGCGGTAAAATTCGATTGTTTTAGGATCATTTTTGTTTGGCTTCATGTTAGATTTGGGTAGATCCTAGGTTGCTCTACACTTTTTAGAGCTTGAGTGTTATATCATGTTGTGAGGTGTGTGTTTGAGCTTCATTGTTTTATGCTCATGATTTCTCTATATTTTTGGGTTCGGGTTGTGAGTTGAGTGTTTTTATCTTCCCTTGTATTTCCTGAGATCTTAGATGTGCTTCCTTGTTATATTTGTTTTGAGCTTACTCGAGGACGAGCAAGATCTAAGTATGGGGGAATTTGATTCGCTCTATTTTGTATAGGTTTACTCTTGTATTTTAGGGCTATATTGAGTGTGTTTAGGTTAGAGTTGTGCGTAATTGTAATATCTAGGCCGAAGACACAAGAATTCAAGAATCAAGAGTTTTAAGGCGTTTTGAGCTGTCTGCGCGACACCACTTGCTTGCGAAGGCCATATCCAGAGCTACAGAGGTTGGATTGACTTGATTCTGGTGCCATTGGAAAGCTAACTTCAATGGATTCAATTCATCTTTTTACACCGAAGTCCGATTACAAGCAGAAGATGGTCAAAATAGCCTCCGAAGTGACACTAGCGATTCTGTCGAGACTCCGCGACCGCGGTGGCCGCCGAGACAAGTTGTTCTTCTTTGTCGTAAAAGCGCGGGCGCGGTGGGAGCGACGCGACCGCGGTGATGCCGGATCCGAAGCGGGCCGAAATCTTTCTATCTTATTTCCTTTTCTATCTTTTGCCTCTTTCCTTATCTATCTCGCGGAGCTTGTTCCTTGGGCTATATAAGGAGGAGCCAGCCTTAGGTTTTGGAGTACCTCTTATCTTCTACCTTCTTCTTCAATTCTTCTTTAGTTTAGTTATGGAGAGCTAGTCTCCTTTTGTTTGTTCAAGGGAGAAGCTCTGATGTATGAACTCGTGAGATTTTGGTAATTGATTTCTATCCTTTGGTTGATATTGATTCTCTTGTGCTTCATCTTATGAATGTTTATTGTTTCTTTAGGAGTCATGAACCTATTGAATTGATTTATGTTCTATTGTTGGATTAGGTTTGGACCGTGGACAAAACTTATCTGTGAAAACAACTTAACCTAGACCTGTTGTCTATGCAACTAGGATTAAGAAGAGAACTGATTGTTTTATCTTACAATTAACTCGTAGCTTGATTGTTTGATATTATATCCTGCATATCCTTGTTCTCTATGTTAATTCTAGGTTAAGCGTCCTTGCCTAGGGTTATAGAATTGCTTGGACCGTGGACTTGCGATTGTTAATGATCAGGATAGGAATTAACCATGGGTGTGAATGAAATCAATGGATAAATCTATGATCGAGGGATTATATCATGACTGGATCTTTTGAATGAACTTGTCTCCTTATAAATTGTTTCCCCATATTTGCATGTTTGTTTATTTGTTTGTTCTTTGTTTCTTAGATTAGTTTAGTATAGATTTCTCTCCTAAACCCCCCTTTCTATAGTTGATAAATATATTAATACTAGAAGCCATTAGTTCTCTTGTGTTCGACCCCTTACTTGCATGCTATACTTAGTTTGTAGTTTGGGTTATTTTATCTTTGATCTTGGCACGACGACTTTAGCCGAGTCAGAACACATCATGAATACTCTCCTCTAGCTTGAGAGTTCGTTTGTTGAAAACTCTATATGCTTTGCTTGTGAGGGAGTACCCAAGAAATATGGCTTCATCACTCCTTGCGTCAAACTTTCCAAGTTTCTCTTTGTCGTTGTTGTGAACGAAGCACTTGCATCCAAACACCCTGAGATAGTCAATGCGAGGCTTTCTTCTATTCAACAACTCATAGGACGTCTTCTTCAGCAGAGGGCGGATCATGGCGCGATTGATGATGTAGCATGCAGTAGCAATAACTTCAGCCCAAAAGTACTTGGGGACGCTATTTGCTAGCAACATAGTTCTTACCATATCCTCTAGCATCTTGTTCTTTCTTTCTACAACACCATTTTGTTGAGGAGTCCTTGGAGCTGAGAAGTTGTGGGAAACGCCGTTTTGATCACAAAAGGCCAGGAACTCTGAGTTTTGGAACTCCGTCACATGGTCTGATCGTATGGCTTTTAAAGGCGTCCCGAGAGCAACTTCCACTTGTTTAATGAAGATTTTGAAGGCGTTGAAACAATCTGCTTTTGACACTAAGAAAAAAACCCAAGTGAATCGAGAAAACTCATCTACAAGAACGTAAATGTACCTCTTTCCACCATAACTCATTGTCTTCATAGGTCCACAAAGATCCATGTGAAGAAGTTCCAAGGGCTTCTTCGTACTCACTTCCTTTTTGGACTTGAAGGACGTTCTTGTTTGCTTCCCTTTGATACAAGCTTCACATTGTTCAACTTTCTCAGGATCGATTCGGGGAAGCCCTTTCACAAGATTTCTTTGATGTAACTTGAGGATTGTGCTTAGTCCAGCATGACCAAGACGGCGATGCCAGAGGTCAGCATCCTCACTTGAAACAGATAGGCACAACTCAGAAGCAGGTTGAACTCTTGGTTGAAGATGTAGACATTGTTCTGGCGTACTCCTTTGAGAACAACTTTGTTTGTTTTCTTATTGATAACAAGGCATTCCTTTGAGTCAAATGTGACTAGGTTTTCACCTTGATCACACATTTGAGAGACACTAAAGAGATTGAAGCCAAGTCCTTCAACAAGACTAACATTTGATGCTTTGATGGACGAATTTAGAATAGCAGTTCCTGTCCCTTTGATCTTTCCTTTGCCCTTGTCGCCAAATGAGACAGTTCCTCCCGTGGCACTATTCTGGATAGAAGTGAGATGGATCTGGCTTCCTGTCATGTGATTTGAGGCGCCACTATCAATGATCCACGGGCGTCCTCTCACTTCCACCTGTCAAAACAGAGTTAGTTTTTGGCGACCAGGCAAGGTGTTCCTTACCTGGTTCGTTACAATAAAAGAACTCCGGTTCTGGCATGTAGTCATTAATATTCACATCATTTGACCTAGCATGCTTTCCAAATGAAGTCCTAGAACGTCTAGGACGCCTAACATTTTCTTTAGGAACGGACTCAGCATTTTCATTGTTAGCCCTAGCATCTTTGCCTTTTTCAAGGTTTTCCTTCAACTTAAAGCATTCAAACTTATAGTGACCACCTTGTCCACAATGTCAGCACGTCCTATAGTAATCACCAAGGTAATACTTCTTGTTAGGACGTTGAATTTTGTTTTCTTGCATTTTTTGTGGGTTGCAAACCTTAGAGCCTTCCCCCTTAGCAATTTTCTTATAGATCCTATGACTAGTGGAGTTAGTGTAGTAGTCCTTTTGTCCTTTTTCTCCACTCTCTAGGACTCTAATGCGTTCAAGAAGGTTCTTAGTTTTTTCCCTTTCAAGCTCTAGCTCAGAGGTGTTGCTAGCTTCAAAGTCACTAGGCAGAGAGTTCCTAGAATTTGACTCATACCCTAGTCCTCTTTTAGCGGGGACAAAAACTACAGGGTTGACTTCTTCAGTAAAAGGACTCTTTCCTAAAAATTTCACCTCATCCCTAAGCTTAGCGTTCTCAAGTTTGAGACACATTACTTCAGTTTTTAGGGACTTTGTTTCTTCAACTGAGGACTCTAGTTGTAAAGTCATAGTGTCACAATTTTCACACTCAACTACTATATTCTCAGCCTCAAGTTCATCAAACTTTTGTTTCATAGAGTAACTTTCTTACATGATTTGTGTGATGAGTTTAATCAACTTTGGTTTTGAACATTTATCAAGAGAACTTATCATTGAGTCATGGGTTACCTCTTGTTCAGATTCAAGGGCGTCCTTCTGAACAGTTGGAGTGTCTTCCATAGCCATATACGCAACATGATCAGCAGGCTCCTCATTATCTGAATCACTATCGTCCCAGGCACTAGACAAGGAAGTAGCCTCAAAGGCACTCAACAAAGCCTTTCTCTTCATATCTTTTAAGGATAGTCCTGAGGTACACTTCTTAGCAAAGTGTCCTTTCTTGTTGCATTTAAAACAAGTAAGTTCCTTCATCTCAGCTTCAGTGTACTTGGGACTCTCCTTCTTGTAAGGCATCTTTGTCTTTGAGTGGGCTTTGTTCCTTTTAGCCCAGGAACGGAGAGCATTGTGCAATAGAGCGAGTTCTTCCTCTTCATCAAGCTGTTCCTTTGACTTGCTTTGATTTTCTTTTAAGGTTTGAACACGCAAGTTCTCACGATGGTCTCTTGTCTTAGCTTCCATCATCAAAGCTAGATCTCTTTGCCGACGAAGGTACTCTGCGTACTCTGGCGTTGTTGAAGTCAGAGCAAGATCTGTTTGAGGATTCCTTCCTAGTTCAGCCATATCGTTGTTCTATCTTGCTTCATATTGCCTCAGCTTCCCATAGATCTCTTCGATTTCAAGCGCCTTGTTGGTCTGGTTCTCCTTAAAGGTAGTCCTGTCAAAGTTCCATACACCTGTTAATCCATCAATCAACACTTGAACTTTGTTCCTCATGGAGATTTCAGCCTCTGGGATTCCCAAATTTTTCAATTTGGTGACAAGAGGTTCAAAGCGGAAAGAGTAGTCCTTGACTGTTTCATTTGGCAGCATTCTGAATGAGTAGAAGTCTCTCTTTACTTCTAGCTGAACATCTTCTTTCATCTCAGCAGTCCCTACGTGGTACTTCTCAAGTGCTTCCCACTGAAGCTTAGTTGTGGACACGTTGCTAACTCTGGTGGCGTCCCTTTCACAGAGGGACGTCTGTAGAAAACATATCGCCTTTGCATTCGTCTCCATCAGCTTGAACTCATCGGGACCCCATTCTTTTTCTTTATTTACCTTGTCAGCAGGAACTTTAAGATCACCAAACTTGATCACTCTCCAGCATTGGTAATTTTGACTCCTTACAAAGTTCTCAAATCTTATCTTCCAGCGGTTAAAATTGCCGTCCATCAGACGCGGAGGCTTCACACTAGAAATTCCAATAGGTTCCATTTCCATCTTTACCTGCAACTCAACAGAAATCTAGAGCGCCTGCTCTGATACCAATTGTTGGATCGTTAGTCACAAATACGAGGGCGTCCTTAAAAGAGTTAAGGGCGTCATTTACTGAGGCGTCCTTAATAGAGATTAAGGACGTCTTTGGTTTGCAACGGAAATCAAAAGACTAAATAGATAAAGACAATAAGTAACGAACGCTTTTGATTTATAGAGGAACCACTCAAGTACCAACTAGTCCTTGAGTGTAAACCTCTATCTCCTTGGAGGATTTTGTAATAGCTTCTTTCCTTTCTTATTAAGTTTCCTTACAATACACTGGCGAGTAGTTACACTTCTTTGGCACTTAGAAGGCGTCCCTAAGTCCACTAGTAACAACTCCTTTTAGCCTGTAATGTAACCTAACTTCATCTCCGCAAAGGATGCTATCACCTCGTCCTTACAATTCTTCGTAAGGACTCTCTCTATTTTTGTTCTTTTCTATTACAAACAGTTTGTGGTTTGTTATACGCTTCTCACTCGATCTAATACCTAAGTCTCACTTGTTCTTGAGCTTGATCTTGGTGTTCTTGGTGTTCTTGAGCGACTGACAAATTCCCTGAATATTCTCTCTGAAGCGTCAAGTCCAAATAAATGCTCTGGAAGAGTATTTATAGTGACATGGGGAAAGGCGTCATTCTTTGACGATCATGCCCTTTGGGGACGTTGCTATAGTAATCGGCTTCCACGTGTCTCTGTGATGATCAACGAAGCTTACTGGCAATTCCGTTAGGCTTGGATGCGGGATCTTCTTCCACGTGGAGATCATGATCAAAGCTTGTCTTGTGATGTCATCTTTTCGGCCAACTTTGAAGGACTCTAGTGTAATGATGAAGGACGGTGTCCTTATCGAGATTATACCAAGCCGTTCACTCAGAGATGTAACATTCTTACACCTTAAGGACGGCTACATGTACAACAACTTGTTGTCCTTTTCAACATGCGTCCCTGAAACACTTGGACAACTTATTAGATCAAGTCGAGTTTGTCATATCAAAACTAAGGGACGTCAGGCACAATGTTAAGTACTAAAGGTGTCCTTAACATTGTCCAACATCCAACCTTTAAGCTATGGACACGTGAAGATTCTATCATCAAGTCATGGTTGTGGGCTTCAATGGATTCAAACATCGGATCCAATTGCATTCTTCTTCCAACTGTCAAGGACATTTGGAACTTCTTCAGCACTCTTATGACAACGCACAAGATGAGGCCTCACTTTTTGAACTTTCGGTTAAAGTCTATTCTACAAAGCAAGGCTCAATGGTTGTTTTTGAATATACCACTGTTATGTAGACACTCTGGCAGGAAATTGATCTTGCTCATCCCCTTGTGCTTAAGGATCCCGATGAGCAAGAGTTGCTGCGTGTTTCAACTGAGCGAAATCGCTCATACATAGAGGCTGGTTTAAATCATGAATTTGATCAGGTTCATGTCCAAATCATGGGCACCAAACCTCTCCCTTCTCTTGAAGAAAACATTGACACTATTCGAATGGAGGAAACTCGTCGAGGTATTATGCTTCACTCCACAACTTCCACGGCTGAGAACATGGCGCTCTATACCAGACCCGGGAAGAGGGATATCAGCGATCTTTGGTGCACTCACTGTCAAAAACCTCGACATACAAAAGAGAGATGCTGGACTCTCCGTGTCAGACCTCCTAATAAAGATGCAGGAAATAAGAATTTCTCCTTGGCTGACAATAAGCCTACTATTCCGCTGCGGCCATCTCAGCAAAGGCCAACACTGCAATTGCCACACAACCCTCATCTTCTCACTCTAAAATTGCAGCTGAAATCAAGCATTTGTAGGACATGTTGCAAAACCTTCAAGCTTCATCAGGTTCTTCCAAATCTGAATGTTTGGCCTTTACAGGTAACCAAAAACAGTTTTTTGGTGGGTTCTGGACAGTGGTGCAACATATCATATGGTCAATGATTGTTCTATATTTTCTTCATATCATCCTTTCATATATGATCGAGAAGCATCTTATTACAACTAGTGGAGGTTCAACGCCTATCTTAGGAAGAGGCACTATTAAAGGCTCCTCTTCCCTTCTTTTATCTGATGATCTATATATTCCGACTCTCTCGTCAAATCTCATCTCAGTTATGAAACTTGTTCATGACCTTATAAATGAAGTTAAAATCTCTCGTGCTGGTTGTGTTATTCAGGACGAGGGCTCGAGGATGACGATTGGAGTTGGTAAAGAGAGTGGGGGTCTTTATCTCTTGGAAGAACCTCCTACAACCACCCACCTAAGCACCACCACCAAAACTGACCTTTGGCTTCAACACCAACACCTTGGCCATCCATCCTTTTCTCTTATGAGGCATTTGTACCCAAACTTGTTTGTTGGTTTAGAGTCTGAAAAACTTATTTGTTCTGATTGTGAGAAGGCTAAACAAAGACGTGTTTCCTTTCCCATTCGTAATAAACGATGTCTTATCCCTTTTGAATTAGTTCATAGTGACATTTGGGGTCTTACACCAGTAAAAAACATTAATGGGGCATCTTGGTTTCTCACTTTGATTGATGACTGTACAAGAGTGACTTGGTTATTCCTCCTGAAAAACGAATCAGAAACTAGCACTATCATTCCAGCCTTCTATTCTATGATTTTAAATCGTTTTGGTCAATCCATTCAAAGAATCAGATCTGATAATGCCAAAGATTACTTCAACCACTCATTATCATCCTTTTTGACTTCAAAGGGTATCATTCATGAGTGTTCTGATGTCTCTCATTTTGGTGGTGTTTTAGTGGTTAATTTCCTTTGTAAATATGTGTCTTTTGTTCCTTCCTTTGTTAGTTTTGTCCCTTTTTAGCTTAGTTCCCGGTTTTCTATGAGATTCGGAAACTATGCAAGTTTGTTATGTTTTGTAGGTAAAATGGCTCGTTTAAGGACATTTTGGAGGAGCATTTAAGGAGGAGCTAAGCAAGGGAGCTAAGAAACGGAAGATCCATGCAAAGAATGAAGAGGGATTCAAGGAAAACCAAGAAGAGACAAGGATCGAGGCCCAGGATCGAGTTACCACAAGGTCGGGCCCGAGATCGAGCACCAGAGTACAGGACCGACGTTCCCAACGTCAGGCCCGAGGTTGCCCCGTGTCGGTCCGAGTCGGAAAACGTGAAGATTAGGCTCCAAGGCACAAATGTTGTGATCTTCCAATTTTGCCCTTCTTCTAATTTGGAATTCCTTGGTCCCCAATCAAGAGAAGAGGATAATTAGAGGTGATTAGAGAGGATTAAAGAAAAACACACACACACGCCAAAAATCACTCTCAAAGGCTCAAGGAAGACTTGGAGAGCAAGGAGAAGAAAGGAGCAGGAGAAGAGGAGAAAATCGGTGGAGCTAGAGAGGAGATTAGTGAGTTTGTACTTGTTTTGCTTTGGATTTAGTAGAATGAAGACTTGGATCTTGTGAACCCCTTTGAATTTGAATGCAATTTGAGTTTGATTTGAGATTGATGATTGAGATTTGCTTGCTTTTCCATTTGATTGTTTTTTACTCTTACTTGATGGAGTAGATTCCATAGTCTTGGGCTATGGGGGAAACCTCTAGCTAGGATTGGGTAGGAAACCCGAATTCCATAGCCTTGAGTGCTTGATCTATGAATCCTCTCTACATTGAGCTTAAATTCTCTTGTGGAAACAAGGGACCTAGGGCTTGTGATTGGTAAGAGTAAGCGAAAGTGATCTCTAGCCCATCACTAGACCTAGCATCGAAGGAGAGTGAAAACTCCCTTGGGTCGAAGTGTAGAGTGGAGGGATCGAAGGCGAGCAACCTCGATCTAACAAGGATCAACACTTATTGGCTGAATTGGGGTGGAATTACCCAAGTCTAGTTAGGGGAGGAACCCAAAAACCCAAGACCGATCTACTATTTGAGCAAGACCGAGTTTCCCAGTACCTCGGGCCCGACGTCGTGTAAGTCGGTCCCGGCCAATCTGACCTCGATCCACCCTCGGACCGAAGTGACCTGTGTCGGTCCGGGGTGATTTCCCTTGTTTTTCCTCGTTTTGTCTTTCTTTTATCTCTTTTTAGTCTTTCGGGTACTCTCAACGCACGAACTCCCGTGTATTCGACACCCTACCTCTCTACTACAATAGAGGTTCGGTTTATAAATTTAGATTTTGATATTATCCGACCACCACATCCGATCAGAATTTTGGCGCCGTTGCCGGGGGTTCTACTTGTTTGAGGTACCCATCTTTTGTTGAGTATTTGATTTGGTAGTGATTTGGGTGAGGGACGAGCCCAAGCCCCTTGTTTGTTTTGATTCGGTTTTGTTTGTGTCTTTGGTTATAGGTGTATGCGAGCTCGTTCCGTCCGAGGAACACTTGAACTCGACTTTGTGTGTGACCCGGAGAGTATTCTAAAGTAAGCCCGAAAGAAGAAGAGGATGGCGGACCAAGCCCGTGATGAGGAGGTCGAGAGGATGAGAGCCGACATGGCTCGTATGCAACTTGAAATGGCGAACCGAGATGCCGAGGCCCGTATAGAGTGCGAGCAAAGGATGAGATTGGAGGCTCAAATCACCACCCAACCCCGGAATGCTAGACAATACATGCATCCGGAGTTGAAGGTGCCGGAATCGGCCATCGTCTTGCCGGAGGTGTCAAAGAATTTTGAGATCAAAACTCAATTTATCTCACTCATCAAGAGAGAGCAATTCCAAGGGAGACCGAATGAGTGCCCGATCGAGCATGTGAAGCAATTAAATGATCTATGTGAGACCATCTCGACGGATGATGAGACACTTGAGTACGTGCTACTCAAGGCCTTCAAGTGGTCTTTGGGAGGCAAGGCATTGCATTGGTTGGAGAGCCAAGCACCTCGTTCAATCACATCATGGAGGGCTCTCAATGAAGCGTTTTTGATGAAGTTCTTCCCGCCCACCAAGACGACGGAACTTAGAAGGAAGATAGCGAGCTTTCAACAAGGAGCCCACGAGCCACTCTTCGAGGCTTGGGATCGGTTCAAAGAGAAGTTGAGGGCATGTCCAACGAATGGGCAACGACCTTATGTCCTTCAAGACATTTTCTTCCAAGGAATCAACCCCGCCACCAAGGATAAATTGAACCTTCATACCGATTGTGGGTTCATTGACTTGCCTCCGGAGCAAGCATGGGAGGTACTAGACAAGCTCTCCGATTATGAAGCCATGTATGGAGTAAATCAAGTGAACAAGGAAGCAAGAATCCATGGAGACGGTCCGAAGAGGCTCTACGATCCAAAGAGTGAAGAGGTGGATAAAGGTGTGAAGATCCAATTCTTGGAGGATGAGTTGAACAAGATGAGGAGGAAGATGGGCCATCTCCAACAAAACACAAGAGCTTGTGAAGAGTGTGGTTCTTTGAAGCATGGAGCCCAAGAGTGCCCAAATGAGCGCCAAGTTCGATTGGCCGAGCAAATTGAGGAGGCACACTATGTTCAAAGAAATTTCGGAGGGAGAGCCAATTTCAACAATGGAGGAAGGTGGAACCAAGGCCAAGCTAGTGGCTACAACAACAACTTCAACCAAAACGAGCCAAGGGCCCAACCACCACCATACCGACCTCCGGGTTTCTATGAGCAAACTCCACAATGGGCACAAGAGATGAGAGGCGAGTTCAAGGACTTGAAGAATCAATTCACCAACGTTGAGAGAAGAGTTGATGAAATGGGTGCTCAATTCAAAGAGTTTGGTGTTTGGAGAAGGCAAGTGGACAACCAATTTGTTCACATGGCGAATCAACTTCCAAGAGAGGAAGGGAGACTCCCGGGCCGACCCGAGGAGAATCCCCGTGCTCAACAACAACAAAACGAAGTTCGAGCCATAGGATT